>OY728129.1:739987659-741187659 GCA_963277665.1 Viscum album | reverse complement strand
ATGACTAAGAAAAATAGAAATTATAATATATCTTCCAAATAATAATGCTATGATATTTTCTACATCATCACTTATGATATATTTCATATCATAGTATCCTAACCTTTCCACATTTCTATCTTTGAGAAAACATCTTCCTTATGAAAACATATCATCTTATATATGTAATAAACCACATCTTTTCCAAGTCAATCTTCTTTTATATGAAGAAAATGATTATTAAATATGGGGATAAACATGCTTCATATGAATCGATCTTCTTTCCATTAAAAATAAATATATTCTAGGATTAGTAAACATCATTTGTTTGAATACATCCTAATTTTAACAAATCCAAGTAGTCTATTCCAAAATTACACTCTTATAATTTCATACTCAACCATATTCTACAAAGTCTACATAAAAAAATAAAATTATAAACAACCATATTTTTATAGAATCAATTCAAGGATCCTATAGTCTTTAAGAAAAGTGGAATTGAAAAACTAACCATTCTCATGTACTTCAGCATGATTTAATCCTTTATAAACAACTCTAATAACTATTATCAGTAAAATCAATGTGACTCGTTTAAATAACCTCAACATATATTATCAAAAAAGTTATTTGAAATCATTCCACTGTCCTAAACATATATTTTCAATAAATATAGCACACAACCTCATGAATATAATGATTATATATTGAGATATAATAATTTTAGTTAATTGTAGAACCATTATGTATGTTGCAACAAGTGAACAATGAATTTTACATATTGATAAATCATATAATTGTTGTACCTTATATATCAGGTTTACATTGATATATGAATCCTTTAATGAATTATTTATCAAGGTTTATGATGAGATTATCTATAATATGATATAATTGATAATCTGGGTTATGGTATTAAAAATTCATATGGTTGAAATTTGAAGGCGCTAATTCATGTGATTGAAGGTATTATTCTACTATTTTTATGTAAAATTTATATTACTATTTAATGGACCTTATTATAGAAATTTTATAATGATTTAATGTTGATTTTAATTATTCCAACGGTTATATTTTAGAGGTTTTTAAGGAAATATCCACATAAAATAACTGTTGATCATTAAAGAAGGAAACTGGAAGGGAATTATTGGTTAATGTATTTTATATATAAATTTGATTAATTTTATAGTAAATAATAGAGATAGATTAACTATTATTTTACACGGTAAAGTGTAGAAAAGTTTGGAATTAAATTTTTGACACACTACCTTGTTGGAATACTTGAGCCCAATAAATCTACTATATATTGAAGGGTTGAAGATATTTTTTCTATACTATCAACCTTATCATCATATTTTATTATTTTAATTATTTTAATCTTTCAATTATACTGAATTTTATTCACTGTAATGTTTTTATTGGGATCGTGTCTAATGGTTATAAATCAATTAAAATATATACATGTGGGTTATAGTAACTTGGTCAAAAATCAGATACACAGGTTATCCCTTTCCCCATATGAAGGTAATTTAAGTTCATCCTCTACTTAGAAAGAAGGATTTGGTTTTGTACCTCTTGGTGTATGAAAGGAAAGGGATTCACTTGTTCCTTTGGTTTAGTAAAAAGAAAATTTTAGGGCTTAAGATTATGTCTCCTGGTGTGAAAATGATATATTGTAAATATTTTTCCACTAAGTATAAATTTTTTTTATTCCATGGAAAATTTTATGCAAAAACTATAAAACCAACAACATTTAGATTACAGATAAATTCAAACATCATATGAAATTATCAGACCATTCTAGAATATTTTAAAGTGGTTAGAATTAATTACCTTAAATCATCATGATTCGATGGAGGTAACTAATATTAATGGATTTTTCTTAATGAGATCCTCAAAGTGAGATTCTATCTTCTCCCAAGTCTTCTCATGTTCCTCCAGGCTTGTTTTCCCTTAGTGGAATCCACGAATCATAATAATATTAGGTTTATTAATCCAAGCGGTTTTTCTTCATTCAAATCAACGCACAATGGTATTTAGAACATGTTGTGTGCATCCTCCTTTAAAGCCATGATTAGTAAGGACTCCTCTAACATTTATTTATTATACTGCAGGTGGATCTCCTTGGTGATCTCTGATTCAAAATACTCCTTAGAAACATTCACCAGTTAAATGGTGGTTGGTTCCACTGCCTATGTTTAAATTTCCTCATCAACTACTGGATTGACATGTATAATAGGACCCTTATAATTGCTCTTTGGAATGTCCATAGTAGTATTCAATATCTTTTGAGAAATTTTACCCTTTTTAGATAAACTTTTAATAGGAGGAATTACTAAATTAGAGTATTCCTTCCATATAAAATGCCTCTTCATATGATAATAAACCCATCGGAATCCAAAATGGCCTTCTTTCCTTTCATTGAAGATGGATGAATGTACTTTTCTATAATTTTTATTTTCATTGACTCAAGGGATCAAGTTTCAGAGTCAGTAGCCAATGCTTTCTAATTTTTATTTCCGTATAATGAATGATTCTCTTCATGTACTTCCTCCTTATCACTCCTTTCATCGAATGGGGTCAGATCACCCACAACTAATACCACAAAACAGTTCTAAGAACCAACTACTATAGAGGTTTCCATCGATTTGTTGTGGAAGTTATAAACTGTTCTTGATGGATCTTGATGCGTAAACATAATGAGAAATGAAACAAAACACATATCACGTAAGAGTAAAAGGGAAAAAAGAAATGAGAACATATCTATTTATTTAGTACAAAATGATCCTTATGTCCATGGAGAGGTAGAAATTTCACTATATGTCGGGAGAAAAATTTTACAATTAGATTTCCCAAAATTTCTAACACATGAAACCCAATCCAAAAATAAGCTAATTAGGTGGAAGAATTAATATTCCACCAATCGTATAATGTCCTCCTGCTAATGTGAAAGGTGTCCACCCAAGTAAAAATTGCTATAGTGATTGTTGGTTGGATGTCCAAGGATCTACAGTGAATTAAGGCTGGATGTTTGTGCTTCTATTGTTCCCTATCGGTGTCAATCTTTTAGCTATGCTATAGTGTTACACATTGCTAAAGTTGCAGGCTAGTGTGCAGTATGGGATGGAAATGTTCGGCCCTAACATCACCTATAATGGGTCGGGCTACACTAATCCAACAATCTCCTACTTGGATTTTGATCCACTAAATTGTTATGCTTCGATTCTACTAACTAAGACAACATATTTAATCTGATCTCTTCATCTTTTACACTAACCAATAGCAATTTTCCAATTCACAACTTCAATTTCAACCTGATTAATCATGAAATAAAATCTTTTTTCTGGTGATCCCAATCTGTCCTCCCTTATTCTGCCACTTATACTCCATTAATTAGTAGAGACCAAAATAGGCACAGTAGTGCCTCAAATTATGTATTACCGTGGTCTTTTTCAACTTGTCTATTGGATTGTTGGTTCCACAAATCTTTTTTAGTGTCAAAAACTAATCCTATATCAATCCACTAATGAAATGATACTTTAACTAAATGTGCTTCTTCTGGGAATGAAATATTGGGCTCTTTTCAAGATGTATAGTTCTCTGACTATCACAATGCAATACATTATCCTCTCAATTTCTTCCCAACGCATCCAAGAAGTTTTTCAGCTAAACCATATCCTTCTTAGCTTCTATTACAACAATGTATTCTACTACTCTAGTGGATAAAGCCACCACATTCTACAATTGTGATATCTAGATTACTGAAATTCCTCCATAGGTAAATACATAAACTGTGTTACTCCTCCTATTTTCTATGTCACCTCCATTGTCAGCATCCACATACACCTGAAATGAATTTCCTTTACCAAAGCACATAGATACCTCCTTTCTTCCCTTAAAATACCTCAGTATCCACTTCACAACTTCCCAATGTTGTTTTCTAGGGTTATTCAAATACATGCTCACTACACCCACTACAAGAGCAATGTCAGGTCGAGTACAGACCATGGAATACATCAAGATTACAATACCAATGTGTATAGACCCTTTTCCATGTACTAAAAATCTACTTCCAAATTTGATGATCGCTCCTTTGATTGTTTGAAATGGACTGATAGGTGAATAGAAGCTTCTTTTCCTTCCAGTATATTGAATATTCTTAGAACCTTCCCAATGTATTCAACATTTGATAACATCAAGATTCTAGTTGCACTATCTCTCTTGATCTTCATCCCCATAATCTTGTTAGCTTCTCCAAGATCCTTCATTTCAAACTCCTTATCCAACCGCCCTTTCAACTCATTAATCCTATACATACATGATCCTGTATGTGCATTCATCTATATATATTAGAAATATAATATATTCATCACCAATGTATTTTATGTATCAACATTTATCCATGCCACATCATTTTTATGAATTTTTAGTCATAAATGAATCAAACTTTTTTCCCAATTCTTGTGGCCCTGCTTCAACCCATACAAGATCTTCAAGAGTTTTCACACCATGTCTTCCTTTAGTGACTCAACATATCCCTTGGTTTGCTACATATAAATGTCCTCCTCTATACCACCATGAAGTCAAGTAGTCTTGACATCAATATTCTCATGTTATAAATCTTCTAATGAAAAAATACTGAGAACCACTTGGATGGTGGTAAGATTTACTATATGCGGAGACATTTCAGTGAAGTCTACACCTTCCTTCTGTTGAAATCATTTCACCACCAGTTTTTCCTTGTACCTCCTCTATCCATAATTTTATTCATTGACCTAGTAGATCCACTTATTCTGTAATTATTTCTTTCCTGTTGGTAGATTTATCATCTCCTATGTTTTGTTATCATGAAATGGTTAAATCTCCTTTTTCATAGCTAGCTCCCACTTGCTCGACTCCTTCAGTTCCATTTCCTCTTCAATGAATTTTGTTCTTCACCGTCATTCAATAAAAACTAATTCAAGGATGGTGAATACCTATGCACAGGCCATATAACCCTTTTTTATCTCCTCAACTCCACTGGATTTGTTGTTTTCACCAGTTCTGATGTCTCGTGATCAGGTAAACCTTCAAGTTCAAATTTCTCTTTGCACTCAGATTCAATTTTCAGATTTTCAACTTCAACTCTATAGTGATCCTTGTACATGACACCTTCATTGAATACAATGTTTGGGATCATGAAGACTATCTTCTTGAGAACGTCCCAAAATTGGTAACCAAACTCCCCAGCACCATAGCCAATAAAGTAACATGTGTTGGACATAGAATCAAGATTGTCCCTTGAGTTAGAATCAATGTGTATATAAGACAAATTTCTAAAGACTCTTAAATGTGAGTTTTCTAAATCCTTACTAGACTATAGATCCTTAAAAGTTCTCCCACTGGCATTGATGGACTCATGTTGATCAGATATGCTACCATGTTCATTGTATCATCCCAGAAGTTCTTGGGTAACCCTAAGTGTAACCTCATACTCTTGGAACATTCATTAGATGCCCTATTCATCATCTCTATCAAACCATTCTATTATGGTGTATCTAGAATATTTTTCTCCCACTGAATCCCATTATCAGAATAGAATTTTATGAACTTCTGACTGTCATACTCTCCACCATTGTCATACCTCAAGCATTTCAGATTAGCTCTTAACTCATTCTCCACCATAACGTTTCACATCTGAAACATCTTAAACACATAATTTTTACTTTTTAGAAATAAAACCCATACCTTCATTGTTGATTCATCAATGAATGTCACATAGTATTGTGACCCTCTGAGGGGATGTATTGGTGCAGGCCCCCAAACATCTGTGTGCAATAGGTCTAACTTCCAAGCCTTTAGTGTTCTTCCTCCTTCCGTAAAATAAACCTTATTCTATTTTCCAAATATAAAATATGCATATAGGCTAACATCCACTGACTTAAACTCCCATAGAAACCCATTAATTTCCAGCACCTTCATCCCCTTCTCACTCATGTGGCCTAGTTTATAGTTTCATAGTTGTGAATACTCGAAAGATTTCAGTGATTCAACCATTTCTATGAAAGTTTCTATCATGTTTTATAGGTTACCATTCTTTACTACCTGATCTATAACCATAGCTCCTTTGGTGATCTTCCATGCACCAGCAATGAACATGGTAGTCAAACCTACATCATCAAGATGTCCAATATAAATAATATTTCTTCTCATGATAGGGATATACCTCAAATTCTCTAGAACCAGAAGACTCCCATTGTTGGCCTTGATCTATGAATCCTCTTTCCCCACATTCTTCAGGGGTTCATCATCAGTAAGATATACCTTAAGGAAATTTTCAAAAACATAATTTTCACGGAAAAATTTCTCCAATGTAGAATGGAAAGACTCCCTGGAGTATAAAATCCTAGACTCAATTGGGCTATCCATGCTCAATAGCAGCATGTCATTAGTTCCTTCACCTGTCATGTTTTATCCACTGGTTTCAAGTTCACTCTGTTTTTCTCTGCACTCCTTATTGACAGGAACTTTATTTCCAAATTTTCAACAGGTAGGACCAAAACCATTTTTCCTATCTTGGATTTTCCCACATGAAATTGTTCTCCCTCTATGATTATCTTGTTTTGGTAACCTTACTCTTTCTTCAAAATTAAGAGTAGAACTATAGAATCTACCTGTTTTTATTCTTCACATATTCTCAATGTGGACCAGGTCTGGTACATCTTTCAGATATATTTTGGTATTCCCAGAGGTACTCCTCATAGTTGTTACAGTTGCTTCCCAACTATCTGATAAAAAGATGGTAAAACCAACACACATACCTCATCACCAATATCAATGGGAACCGATGTAAATTGACTTATGATAGTGCTGAATTCATTGGTTGGATATGCAAAAAATACCTCTTTCATCATTTTCATGTAGAACAATCATTGCATCAAGTGCACCTTTTTTTCTATAGAAGTATTCTTGTACATATTCGTGAGGGCTTTCATCATTCCAATCATCATCTTCTTCTAACGGATGTATAATTCCAAATTTGTTAGCAAACATAAGGTGCAAAACACCTAGAACCTATCGATACAGCAGCTCCCTCTCTGACTGCTCTGTATTCATTGGCTTCAGACCCAGAAGCAGAAAGTGCATATTTTTTTGATAAAGATAATCCTCAATCTCCATCCTCAATAAACTAAAGTTACTTCTATCAAAGAGATCGATTTTCACCTTCAATTCTTTCATAGAGAACATTGGAGAATCCCGAACACAACCTCTGATTCCAGTTGATGTGGAAACATTGAGATCAATGAAACAAAACATGAATCATATAAGAGTAAAATGGGTAAAAATGATAACATAGAGATTTACTTGGTCAGGGAATAATCCCTATATCAATGGAAGGTCAGAAATTTAACAATATTTCAAGAGCACAATTTTATAGAGAGATTTCTCAGAGATTCTAAAACATAAAACCCTAGCTTGAAATAGGTTAATAAAGAGGGTGAAGCATTATACCACCAACCACATAAATTTATATTTCTAATGTGAAAGGTGTCCACCCAAGTCAAAAGTGATATAGTGGTTGTTGGATGGAAGTCCAAGGATATACCGTGAATGGCGGCTGGAATTCTATGTTGCTACAGCACCATGTCGGTTAGCTCTGTTAAAGTGGTCATCATTGAAAAAGTTTTGGGCCAGTGTGTAGTATGGGATGGAAACATTCATCCCAAACAACATTATAAATGAATCAAGATACACCAATCTAATAGATCTCACTGTCTTGGACTATTACTAGTAATACTGCTTCCCAGGACCACAACCACCCCCTTATGCTCCCTTGAACCCCCTTCAACCTATATTGAGAGAGTACAGATACCCAAGTCATGCCTCAATCGATACAAAGCATACTATAACTGCATATTTGACTTATTTATTCTTTCCTCTATCTTGGTGATGGTAGAAAGTCCCAATATAACAACATCTTCATAGGAATAAGGAATCATTGTACTATAATTCAGGACAACTAGCACACCCTTGAATCCCAGTTCACCAGCTTGAACTGTATTGATTAAATTTTTCTTCCAAAATTCCACCTTAGACATTAATTTGGGTCCACAATTATTGGAAAAGTATCCTTGATCTTAACCTCTTTTGTGGTAGCCAAAGAATATCACATCTATTCAATACCCATCACTTCTTATACGAGATATTTTATTTAGTAATAGAATCCCAGATGATTAACCAAACCATCCCTATGGACTACCTGGGATGATCCACACCCAAGGGACCTACATAAGAATTACCATACAGTGAGTGATGGCATCTTGGAGCAGCATGGCCCAAGCATCTACAATATGAACAAAAAAGAACCCCTGATTTATAGTATACCTTTTGTATCCAACATATACCCCCTTAAACCTCAATGTATATAAACTTCATATAGGATGTGAATATATTGAGTTCCACACAAATACTTGGAGAAATTTGGTGGCATATAGTGTGGGTTCACTTATCATATTTGAGAAAATGGACCACTATCTTCTCGATAACACAAAGGACTGCTAGGTTCTAGAAATGCAAGGAATAACCGGAAGGGAAATTCATGTCACTGTAATAGGGGGATCATGATTAAAATTAAAATCAAAATACCACTAAAATATGGAAAATTAATAACCATAAATAACTAATAGAACTCTCACCCAAGAAGAGATAAGGTCTTCTTCGATTAATAATTGTATCAAGAAGATCCTTGGATCTAGAAGCCCTACTATCACCCAGTATTGTAATGCCTAGAAGTGAACATAAATCTATAAAATTCATCCGTATAGGGGTGTTTCTCGTTGAGTAATTCCACCAATGAATAATCTAACATCACATTAGCTGATGTGAACTCTATGGTAGAAATTAGAACTAAGATAACTCCATACACACAAAACAAGACTTTAAGTAAAACTTTTATTGAGGGAAATCAAGGAGAAGGAAAGGGTCTATGAATAAAGTAAAATGGGGGAGAATTATAGAGATAGGGAATTAATTATGTGGGGGAGAACTCCCCCCCCCCCCCATAAGGACCTGGGAGGGGAGGTGACGGCATGACCATGCTGTCTAGCCATCTTCTGGGAGCAGTCGAGTAGAGCGAGTGATTTTTTTCCAACCTTCCCATAAATATTAGTCACAATCCCTAAAAATTGAGGCATTTTAGTATTTTCCATGACTCTAGAGGAGTATAGGAGTATAAAAAGTATATGTGGGCTTCTTGGGGTCTTAAATACTATAAAAAGTTTTATTTTATTTTGTTCTTTATTATTCCTCTTACACACTTCACTCTCACTGTACTAATTATGTATGCATGAATTGTTTATTATTTTTATCCACCATATTTTTCATTTTTATTTAAAATACTCTTAGTTTTTTTAAATATTTAATCCACTCACCCATCTTATTTATTTCCATATCCATATGGGACCAAAAATTATAATAGTACCAAACCAAAAATACTACTCCAAGTACCAAGTAATATATGGGTAATAGGATAAGTGAGTTTTAAATGGGTCATCATTGGAATCATTGAAAAAGTAAACTATAAAAATTGATTTTCCAACAAAAATATACTCCATTGAATTATTATTAAAGGAATATAATAAAATTGGATGAAGTGTTGATGAAAAGGAGAAGAAACCACTAACATATAAATACACTAAAAATACCTCTATCACAACCACCTTGAAAGTGTCTCATTCCTAGAACTTCTCCATCGCATCAAGAGAGAATAGGGAAGAGATGAACCATACACGATCATCCTAATATATAAAATAGATCCAACCAAAGAAAAAAAATAAAACTCACTAATCACATGTAACCAACCCTTTTCATGATCAATATAGTTTATCCCCTACCATCATAGACATCATAGAATCCACTTGAACATATTCACACCTTCATCTCCAGTGTCAGCCCCAAATGATGGAGAATAGATGAGAAGATAATAGAAAATGAGAGTATGAAATGATAGTGAAGTTAAATTCTAAAAGAAAAAAAAGGAAGAATAAAAAACTAGAAATAAAGGATAATAAGAGAGATGGAGGGTGGTTAGAGAAGGGGATATGACAAAATAAGGTGAAACCCTAGAAGAATTCAAAAGAAAGTGGGAAACTAAGTGAATGAGAATCCGTTTATCTCTAAAATTGACCATATTGGTTTTAAATTTACCCCAAGTTTGTACTTAGTAATATTACAACCTGAACCTAGTTAACGATTATGATAACATATGGGAACAGTATTTTGGTTCATGAAAATTAGAGAAAATATTAAATATTGTTTATCAATGAGTCAAATATTGGGGGAATAATTTCTTTAAGGGGGTGGAATGTAGAATCCAATATTTCTAATAAATATTTTCAAACGTTTTTGTTCTCAAATCAAATATGTAAATATTAAATTCATTAATTTGAGTTTTTTACCAATAATATATATATATATATATAATTATCACCTATTTAGTTTCCATTAAATTTTTTTCTTCAAAATATTTATTCACGTTATATAAAATTTTATGAATAATGATTGTGTATTAAAATAATTTTATAAATTATATTTTATTGTATTCATGATTATTTTTAAATATTTTTTTGTTCTATAATTAAATTAATTTTATTATTAGTATTATTTTTATGTCATCATCTAATTTATTATAATATATCTACTAAAAAATAATGGTACATGTTTTAGTTGTAACAAACTATAATATATGGCCATTGAAAGTAATGTCATGTGATATTTTAAATGAAAATGTGTTAAAACCAACGGTTAGATATCATTTTTGTACAAAAATACTATTTTATCATGAATTTTTAATTTACAAGATATTTTATTTAATTTTTAAATGATTATTAAAATATTTTATGAACATGTTTTATTACTCTAAGAATTTCTTTTTAAAATGTTGAATAACAGTTTTTGTAATTAAATAACAATATAAAGGTTTTTTATATTTTCTTTAAAATGTAATTATTCACAAATATACTATATTATTATTACCAATTGGTTATTTAATTTTAATAATATATTTTCAAAAAAAGTAAAATGGACATCCACATGGAATTGAAACCAGAATGTATAAATTTTGTCACACAAAAACCATTATATTAAGTGTTCTGGGGGGGATTTATCAAGGTAACATTTCAGTCTTTTGGGATTTATTGTTTTTGTTGAAAAAGAAGGTTTCTATGGACATATTTGGAGTTAGATATATATTTTTGATAAGTTATTTGGACAAATATCCTAGATAAAATAATGAATACTTTGAAGGTAGTACATAAAATTGTGTACATATAGTGGTTTTGTTTCTAAGTGTTTACAAAAATATTGGGGTACAAATTTTTGAGGATGTCTCAGTCATCATGAAATTAATATTTCTATGAATTTATCATAAAAATATGTAAAATAATAGATTTCAAAAATATTAGAGTTTCTTGAAAGTATTAATACTTGTGAAGGAATACAGTGTCGTAAAGTATGGGTTTCGTGAAGGTGTGGAGCATCATGAACATGAAATGGAAATATGGTAAATCTCTATGAAATTGAGAATCTTCATAAATGGGAAAATTTATCTATTTCATCATGAATATTGGGAGGTTCGTGAACAAAATGGGGATATTTATGAAAATCTACGGAAGATGATGGATGCTTTACTAAAGGGAGGAAATTATTTTAAATATACCTCTTCCCCCATCAGAAAGATTGATAAATCCTTAACGAAAATACAAAGGCTCTAAATTTGAAAATGTGAATTTTAAAGGTAGTTCTTGTAAAAAGGTTTACACATAAATCATTTCCTGGAAGGATATGTAAGATAATTAAAAAATTTATGTATTTTGAAAGTATTGTGTTATGAAAAGTCTAAGTGAAATTTGTGAAAGGAAGTTTTTTCATGAAGGATATGTGAGATTCATGAAAGGAATTTTATTCATGAAGGATAAGTGTGATTTGAAAAAGTACGTTTATTAATAAAGGATATGTGAGCTTCTAAAAAGTGTTGATCATTATGAAATATTTCGAGTTCAAAAAAAAAGGTGAATAAATGGTCAGTTTATCAATGGTTGTGCGAGCTTCATGAAATTAGTAAGCATCATAAACATGTTGAGAATTAATTACCTAATAAATATGTGGTAATATTGATTTAATTAAGTGGATAAAAGTGGAACTAAATGATACACCAAATGAGGTTTAAAACATATTTATTCAAGATATCAAAATAATAACCATCTGAAGGAGTGATGATCACACTTTAGTGGAGATATTAGTTATCTTTAAAATTATGATTGGTATTAAATTAAGAGGAACAATGATTCCACTGTGAACATTATAAGGGTAGTGATATCAAGAAGGAGTGACCCAGACTAAACCAATAAGAATTTAACTTAGTGATTTTGGTACACGAACACACTATTGGATGACTTCTCCATGAACTAGACTATAATGTTGAACCAAGTAAAAATTTGTGTGCCCTTGGGATTAATTTATTACTTTACTTCATCTACATTATCATCAGATAAAGTATGAAAGGATAAGATCAGTACATATATTAAAGAGAAAACAAATTGTCCCTTATAATAAAAAGGTCATGATCTATGGGGGATGGAAGAATTTCCAAAACAATATCCATACACTAATTCAACCCCATCTCAGGGTATCTAATCCCATTTTAGGACAAACAATTGGTATCAGGGCATTGGTTTCTTTTATCAAAATTGTTTACTCTGAATTGATTCATTCGATTGTTGAATTTGAAGTTTCAGTCTGCTCTTATCTCGTTATGCCCTGGAAAAGGGAAGATCGTCAAATAAGAAGTAAAATAATTTTTTAATTCCTCGGGGTAGAAGTGTCTATGGGAAGAGTTAGATTTGGTTTAAGGAAACCAAAAACTTATTAGATTGTGAGACTATTTTCAAATTCAATGATTCTTTCAAAATGAATTAATATCCTAACATGACAAGTGATATTGGATCTACTGATGATGAATAAATTCCAACAATATTAGTAGTAGTTATTAACCACATTATAAAGGAATTGGATCGGAAATTAAGAGAGGAAAATAAGTCTCAATATATTCAAATCCAAGAACAGAAAATTTAGGTCAAAAAGATAAAAGGTTTAAATAAAATTCTTATTGATGTGGCTATAAACATGAGGTAGAATATTGATTCGGAATATCAGAGCTAAAAAAATATGTCGTCATGGAGAGAAAAACTCAAATTTGATAAGGGAAAGAATATATACTCAAAATAAATTCAGAATTTGGAATCCAAAAATGATGATCTTGTTTCATGCCTATGTGAAAAAGTTTAGGAGAACCGAAGTATAAAAGAATAGAATTCATGCTAAAATGATTCTATTACTCATTAAATTTATAAAATGAAGCTTCAATATGACACGATAGATAAGATCTCATGATAACTAAATGATGAGATTACTAGAAATGGAGAACATAATCCTTAACTTGAATTAAGGGACAAGAAGATTCAAAAATTGACAGAATAGATATAATCAATGAAGAAAGAAGTAGAGAAATGTAATTCCAAAGAAAACCACAAATTGAAGGATGTTGTGTGTTTATTATTTGACTATCCTTCAGAAGGTATCAATGAAATGAAAAGGAAATATTCTATTTTAGAGGAAAATAAAGAAATGATTATCTCATTCTTAAGTCCATGTAGTTTGGGAAAATCTGGAATTGTATATGATGAACCCCTTGCCATGCATAAGAGGGAGTGAAGTGTGAATACTTCTTAAAGAATGGTAAATTTTCCAGTTGTGGGAAACTTATTTAGAAAGTTTTTTACATGAATTAATGATAAATGTTCTATTTTTTTAGGGATGTGTGGTAATATTTCAAGTTTTTTCTGAGGTTTTAGAATATATTTCAATTTATAAAGGTAGATATATTTCTAAATTTTAGAATACGGATAATATTCTAGATAAATCTGAAAGAAAAGTCTCTAAGAATAAAGTATCCATGGCATACTACTATTTTTTAAGACTAGGACACCCCATGAGGATGTGCCAAGAATCCTAAGGGCTCAATGTTAGAATTACTCAAGTCGAATTAACATATTAGCAGATAAATGATTATACAAGGTATTTTTTTAATATCAGATGTTTTAAATGTTCTAATAATGTATATTTGGAAGGAAATTGCAGTTAGAAGAAAACGGGGGAGGAAAAGGATCTCAAAAGGATATCCCTAAATCCAGTAGGGTATAACAAGAAATACTGTACTATAATACAACTTACTAATTTGAAAAATGGTTTCATAACCTCATATTAAACAAGAGGAACTATCCCAATAGTGACTAAAAAAAATGTACGTTTAGTGAAGGACTCACTCACAGCACATCATAGTGAGTTGACTTAGAGTACTGATAAAAGAAAACTAAACAAAGAATACCTCAAAACAATTTATGTGTCATACCACAAGGTGATATTTTAAAAAGAAAGAATTATACCTTAAATTTAGTAAGATTCAAGAGAAAATGATCTTTGAAAATATTCCTTCTTAGAGATATCTTTATCACAAACGACATATAAATATAGTGGAAAAGAGAGAAATTTCTACCATTTGGCTTAAAACCCAAATTCTGAAAAAGGAGAAGCCTACAGAACTAACATATTAGAAAAAGTATAAGCATATGGGTAATGAATGTATAGTTTTATGGCCATATAATTTGACGTTTTATAGGTATTTGAAATAAGCAGAAAAGGATTACAATGTTTTTCAAGAAAACATTAAAGAGTTTGTCCATCAGGGTTGACCATAAAACTAATCTTGAATATTATGGGGGTAAACCAATTCTTATGTGTAAAGTGATACAAATATATGATATAATTTGTGAAGGAATAATGGGGATATGAAAACTATGGGGTGTATGTGTGCGGAAAGGTAAAAAGTGCATAAGTTTAGTGGTGATATATACGAGAAGAAGAATATGAAATCTTAACATTCACGTATGGTATTATATTAAATAAATGATGTTAAAAAATAAAATTAGTTTTCAAATATATATTTATAAGTTAAATTTTTTGGAAAAGGTATATTCCATGGCTACTTAGGAAAAGTAAAATAACATAAATACTTCTATGAGAGGCAGGGAAAATTAGTTAAATATAATGATGTCACTGTTTTAGAAAATGAATAGAATCCTCAACAATAATATGAATATTTACCAACTGAAAGTGATTATTAAGTGAGATAATCAGGGAGAGTATAAGATGATTATTATGATTCAAAATAATATATTTAAGATTATTAGGAGGAAGTAAAATCTATATATTTATGGTAGCCAAAGAGTATAGATGCAATTGAAAGGAAAAATATCATTGGTGATCAGGCAGCACTAGTTCAAATATAAAATATGAGTACTTTACAACATATATCATTCTTATCTCAGTAATAGCATAAATGTTTTGAGGAATCGGGTGGAGATAAAATTAGTTTTAGTCTATGAATGAAGGGATTGACCAAATTGATAAGAATCATACATGGGAAATTATTTTCAGAGAAAAAATAATAATAATGTCATTGGGACCAAATGGTTCATTCACAATAAGATGAATTAAGAAGGTATAATGATTCAAAAAAATGCTTGACTAGTGTGAAAATGGTACTCCAAAAGAGAGGGTACAAATGTTGATGAAACATTTTCACCTATTTTGAGGATAGAAACAATCAGGTAATTCTTGGTCATAACAGTGTAAAGAAAGTTAAAATATTTGTAGGTGGATGTAAAGTTAGTATTATTGAATGGTTTTTTTAAGAAGAAGTTTATATCAAGTATATGGATGGTTTTCTTATTCATTAACATGAGAACAATGTTTTTTAGTTGAGAAAGGAGCTATATGGGCTGAAACAAGCATCAATAGAATGGTATTCAAGGATCAATCAGTTTTTGAAGAAGCATAGTTTTCATAATGGTGGAATTGATTACAATATATATTTAAACAATGATAGTAATCAAAGGATGATGGTTCTGGTGTTTTTAGAATACCTAATATTTTTTTGATAAGATTAAGTGCAATTAAAACAGTTTGAAGAATTCCTAAAATGTGAGTTAGAATTGTCAATGATTGGTGAACTAACCATTTTCCATGGTTTATAGGTGACACAAGGAAGAAATGGCACATTTATTTCTCCATAAAAATATGCTAAGGAGGTTCTGAGAATATTTGGAATGGATAATTCCAGGGAGATTACAACTCTAGTGGCTAATGATATGATAAAGGCAATGTAGATAATTTCATAGAATATATGAAAATCTTTGGCAGTCTGTTGTACTTAACATCATTATAGCCAGATATTGTTTTTTCCACATTCAAAGAATCACCATATCAAATAAATCCCAAATAAATAAAATAACTTTCAACTAAAATATACCTTTTTTATATCAAGGGAATAGTGGATTTTGTATTACTCTACAATAATAAATATCTACAAGAGTTATTGGTCTATACAGATACAGAATGGGCTGATTCAGTAAATTATTGAAAATAAACATTAGGTGGTGAATTCTATCTTGGAGGATTTTTCATGTCTTCTATAAGAAAGAAAAAATATTTCATTTCATTTAGCATATAAAAAAGGTAAGTATATTTTGGCAACTCAATATTTCATGTAGTTATTATGGATGAAGAAGGAGCTTGATGATATGGGAGTAGATGTTAAGTCTCTGATCGGAATCCATTGTGATAATTCAAGTTATATAAACCTTATAAAATATCTATTCTATCACTCAATAATAAATAAAACTTAAATCAATTATAATTTAATCAAGGAGAATTAGGAACATGGGATTTTGAATTTGGAGTTTGTTCTTGTAGGCCTATAGGTTTTGGGTATTCTGATGAAGACCTTAACCAAAGAAGCATTTGAATGGAATCAAATTGATCTTGGAGTTCAGTAAACTCCCAAAAGATGAAAGAGTATTGATTCTATACCCCCTCTCCCCAAGGTATGGTGTGTTTTTTCATTATGTATTGATCTGTGTTATTTACTGTATTATAGAAAACAAAGGAGTGACCTTTAGGTTCTTTGAAAACGGTAGAGAAGTTGTGTCTAAAACTGGGGGAAATGTCTTAATCAAGAAAGGGTAGAATTTGATAGGGGAAGTTTTTAAAATCTGAGGATGCAAAATATGATCAAACTAAGGATATATATCATGAAAAATGAGGCATGTGGTGAAAGAAGTTTGCTATTTTTTCAATGAAGTAATTCATTGATGAATATTTCATGTTTCTCTTATTTTTCATGGTGAGTATGGCTCATGTTGGAAGAGAGTGTGTGTTGAGTAAATCTTTTATAACTATCTGAATTAAAATAAGTGAATTGTGGTAGAACATTGGATACATAAGGTGGTGTTGTTTCCCAGTGTTTTCCAAATTTTTGGGATCCAAAATATAGAGGATTCCTCAATCATTGCATAAGATTGATTTCTATGAATTCATTATAAAATTATGTAAAAGGACGAGATTTCATGGATATTTTTGTTTCTCATATATATAAATCATTTCAAAGGAATCTAGTGTCATAAAGTATGGGTTTTATAAAGTAGTGGAGCATTCTGAACATGTGATGGAAATATGGTAAACTTATTTGACTTAAAGAAGCTTCACGAATGGGAAAATTTCCCTGGTGCTTCACAAATACAGGGAGGTTTTCAAAAAAATCGTGTCACTTCTTGAAAATGTGATCAAGAGGATGGAATCTTAGATAAATGGAGTCAATTCCTATAATTATCCCTCTACCAAACCACCCACCCACCCCCACCATAAAGAGAGAGAAAGCCATAATGAAAATCTAAAAGGCATTGAATTTGAGAAGCTGATTCATAAAGATTGTTCTTGAAAATGTTATTGTGAATAAAGAATGATTGTGAGGGATATGTAATCTAACCAAAATTTATAAGCATTAGGAAATTATTGTGCTTCATTAAGGCAAAGTGAGATTTTAGAAATGAAGTTACTACATGAAGGCTATGTGAGCTTCGTGAGAGGAAGTTTCTTCATAAAGGCTAAGTGAGCATGGTGAAAGATGGTTCCTTTGTGAAGGATATGTGTTCTTTGTAAAACTAGTGATATTAGAAAAGGTTTTGGGTTTTATAAAAGAAAAATATTCTTGTGAATAATTTGGTAGTTTTGAGAAGGTTGTGTGAGCTTCGTGAAATTAGTAAGCGCCACAAAAGTGTTCAGAAGTGATTTCCCACTAAATATGTCATAATATTTTGTTCTTCAAGTGGATGAAATTGGAACTTAATGATACACTATATGATGTGAAAAATATATTTATTAAAGTTATCAAGAGACAAATCATCTAAGGGAGTAATGAGAATACTTTAGTTGAGAGGGCAGAGAGCTTTCAAATTGTTATTGGTTGTAAACTAGGAGGGATAGTGAGTCTACTCCAAACATTTTAATGGTAGTGAGACCAGGCAGGATGAACCTATAATAAACCAAAAATAAGTTATCTTAGTGATTTTGTGGCACAAACACACTATTGGATGTGTTCTCCTTAGACTATCCCATAGTGGTGAACTAAGTAAATATTTGTGTGTCCTCATTATTTCTTTCTTGGTTTACTTCATCACCATCATCATCAGATAAAGTTATAAAGGATAAAATCATTTTATATATTAAATACCAAACAAATTTACACTTATAATAAATTGGTTAAGATCTAGTAGAGAAATAATAATTTCTAAATGAATATTTATACCCTAATTCACCCCCCCCCCCCCTCTCAAGGTATCTAAGCCCCTTTTGGGCCTAAAAATTATGAATTTTAAATATAAATTACACTTTATTAGATTATGATTTATAGAAAATTTGTTTTTTATATGTATATATAATTAATTGTTAAATATATAACAATTAAGGATTAATAACATACAAAAATGTAGTCACTCATTACAAAATAAATAGTATTTATTCAAAAAATTCCATGTATTAGATGATTTAATATAAATATTAATTTTATAATATTAATAATTTTAATTTTATAAAATGGAATTGAATATTTTAGTTATTATTTTGAAATTTTCTTATGGTGAATTTTTATTACTTTTTGAAAATGTTGATTTTTCAATGAGTAATAAAAATATTAGCTTTTACTAAATACTATAACTTCTAAGACATCATCATACTATAAATATTTCTTAAAAATACATATAAACATTTTATTAAATTAAAATTAATTTATGTATTAAAATAATTCTTTTAAAATAATAATATTAATTTAAAAAACTATATTTGAAATTTTAAATTTGAAGTTTTATTTAATTCTAATAAAGTACTATTTTTTATTCTTTTCCAATAATTAATTATTTTTCAGAATTCACTCTTTTTATTGTTTCATGACCTAACTATTATAATTAGTATTTAAGGGTGATTGATTAAGGTATGAGTGGTGAATATAAATCGTCAAACATTCTTAAGTGTTCATTGAAAAAAATTAAAATTGATGTAAAAATAGTTGTTATTTTACACTTAATTATAATTTAAAATGGAAATATGTAGGGATTTAAATACAAATGAAGATTTAAAATTACTTTTATCATGAATAAATTTGATTATAAAATTTAATTTTATTATGTTGCATGATTATCATTATTACATGGTAATTCAAGAGTTGAAAGAATATATGTGTGTGTCTTTAGAAATCTCCACTTATAAATATTTTTTATTATCATAATTTAGTGAAGTTTTCCTTGCAAAAGTTTGTTTTATTTGAGATAATTGTTGAGATTTTTTTAGGACAAGCCAATGTTCAACTGTGAGGGTTATTGATACATGATAATTATACATATTTTATTAATTTATATATATAATACTATTATTATTTTATCATAATTTTATGTATATAATTTTAGAATTCAAATTTATATATTCATATATATTTATATTCTAACAACACACACATAGAAACATACATATTTATTAATGAAATTTTTTTAATAAAATTATTTTATTAATTATAATGGTTTATTAATTCTAATAACTACTATTAATTATATTATGATTATTAAAAGATTCTAACTTAAGTAGTATTAAATTTTCAGTTTATTATTAATATAATTATTAAATTTTAGGTAATCATTTAATCTATAAATTTAACTCTAATATATATATATATAATTTATAGAAATTTTATTTACTTAAATATTTTTTTAATATAATTTTTATTTCACATAGAAAGGGGGATAAATTATTGGATAATCTTTTTTGGTACCGACCCCCCCCCCCCATTACGTGCCTTCACTTCCAAATGAACTATATCCCTAGCCTTCACAAGAATTCCCTAGTCTCACCTTTAATAGTGTGGTTGAACTCTGTAAAACTGCCTCCATCCATGGGCCCCGATTGATAGTAGGGATAAGTCACATGGGGTATAATACTAATCCAATACACTAGAAGTAGTAATATAACATTCAACCTCAAAAGTACAAGGGAGCAGACCTAATGACCATAATACCCACTGAAGGAATAACTGTTGAACAATCAAAGCATATATATTTTTTAGAATCATGGATCCCAAGAGGATCTTGATTTTTAGTAATAAATTGAATGATAAAATTAAAATTATGAATAAAGGAAAAAGGGATAAATCATATCATGTCCTTTGATCGTGCACACGTTGGTTTCTAGAAGATTTTTGTTGATAATGGGGGATCATCATGTTGTAAAAGATCTTGTGGTTTGGACATTATTGTTTTATATAGAGGGATAGATTTAAGGTTTAAGAAAACGGTGGCCACCATGTCATGGGTAGTCTATGTTTTCATATTATATAGTGAAATTTTTTTTAATATTGGAGATCATAAGGATGGACATGTCGGGATAGGTTCTTGTAATGCTTTTTTAGATAGAGATATCAATTGAAAAACTAAAGAGCATGATGGAGAAAATATTATGGATTATTTTTAAGCTATTTAGTTAAAAGGGGTGAAAGTAAAGATTAAATAAATCATGGGAGTTTCAATTTTTATCATGTAATGGTTTTCTAAGGAAGTAAATAATGAACACTAATTTTAAAAAAAAATACTATGATACAAATGGAAACGATCATTATAAATTCATCTAAAGTTGTAATAAACAATGAATCAATTCAAGGAAACTAAATCCATGACATTTTCATTAACACAATATTGTAATGATTTTGAAATAAATATAATAAATAAAATCAAAACCCAAAATGATTAGTGATGATGGGTGTAATGACACATAAATTTTGTGTTACAAACCAGATTAATTTATTATCATTACATGTATTTATTATATTTAATTTCAAAATGGATCAATAATTTTTGAATATGGTAGAGATTAAAGGTCAAGTGACTATCAATCTATTACAAAAATATTGTTTCAAGTACCATAGATTATTTCATGTAGGTTAAGTGGGGTTCTAATGGAAATTCATTGATGTATAATCCCATGGTGGCCCATCGACTATTTAATGGTTCAGTACTGGCTATCCATTAAGCCACCAAGTATTGTTTACAACTCCACTAGGTATCGAGTGGTCTGTATACTCCAATTCCATAATTTAATTTTTTTAAATTATTGTAAACCCATATTAAATACCCCATTTATTCTTGTAATGAACCAACCTGAAATACCATATAAATTGGTATTTGGTCGAATCGACACTAACCCGGAGAGCATTCCCAATCAAAACAGGATGGTAAAAAGCACTTGGGAATCAATAAATAACTATTTGGAATGATTTTTCCCTCAAATTTTTATAATAATATAGTAAAATTATGAAACTTAATAAAATATATAAAAAAATACATACATATCAATGTACAAAGAGACACTAAGGAAACTAAAAGTGGAACATAAAAATCAAAACCCACCTCCTGGTGGTCCACAAGTACCCACCATATCCCAAGTCACCTGCCCTTGGTGACCCTAAATCATAACCACAAAGGAATGTGACAGAAAAAACACCTAAAATAAGATAATAAAGGGATGCAACAAAAAAAGGTGCAAACTGGGTGGGAGATAAAGAGACCAATAGGATTTCACAAAATATTCTATATAGTTACTTCATAAGAAAATTCAAATATGCTAAAATAAGAGTAAAAATAATAGTTTAAGGATAATTTTAAAATTATAGTTTTAAACATTTAAAATCATTTATTAAACTAAACCTATAAAACATTCCATTTCACCATTTAAAAAAACATTTTCTTGAAAATATTTGAAAATCATTTCACTGGCTAAATTTAGATAATAAAGAAAATATGATAATATGCACCTGATATGGAAGGATGAACAAGAGTCAATATAATAGAGTCAAGGTTCCTAATGACAATAAGTATATCAACCAAGGCAATTCTAGTACTAAATAGTGACATAAAACGTTGTCATGTATTTAGTATCAAGTATATGGATGTCATGGATATAACTAAGGTAAGATAGTGAGTCCACCTCAGAATAGCTAATCAAATTACAACATGACTAAATTTTGGGCTTAAATCTAATCTCAAGGGTCTCTAGAAAACTGGTTACACACACACACCCATTTTCCTGGATGCATGTCTATAGCCTAAACCTTTCACGTTCTCTATGAATCCACTAGAAGGGTGTGAGTCCACTAGTGAAGAATATATATAAGTCATCCCATCTTATTATCTACGTTTCCATGACTAGTCAAAAGAGGTTATTGAGATAATCTAGTTACAAGGATCACACATGGATCCTTATCAACCATGGGAACAAGCCCTAAATGACATATCACTCTCACAAAAAATTCCCTAAAAGTAAATAATACCCTTTTGAACCCAATAATGAGAAGTATAGGAATCAAGAAACTTACATTAAGGGATTATCACAAGATAGGATCATCATAAAGTGCCAACTAGGTCATCAATAATCATCAATTCAATTAAAATATTTTAAAACAATTCAAACATTGAAAAGGGTAACCATACTCGTTTCCATTCCCAAATTATCATTATAATTCCAAATGGTCCTTTAAAACAATAATTTATTATAAATAATTCATAAATCATTTAAAAAATTATTGAAATTCTAAAATGATTGAATAAATTTTAAAACATGGGTTGAAACACTATTTTCATGTGAATAAACAATTTATTTAAAATAACCCAAGAACACCCATTTCAAAACAAGTCTGGATTCATTCAAAGGGGGTTCTTGATCATTTAATAAATTCATTCATTTAAAACTATTTAGAAAATTTCAAATAGTTTAATTTGTTTAATTTAAATCAAGGAATCTCATTTAATAAATCAAAACTTACTCCAAATACCTTAATTTAATCAAAAAAACCATTAAATGTTCTTTGAAAATAAATCCAAAAAAACATGGAATTTAAACAATTCATTAATAATGTATAGATATCAATATTATAGTCATTCAATTAATGTAATATTCAATTGAAATAGAATAGGGTCAGAAACACTTTTATAAGTAATTAAATATTCAAATTCTATATAACATGTGTTAAAAAAATAAGAAATATGTATCTATGAATTATCAAGAAACAATTAATAAAAAATTATGGAAAATCATATAAACACCTACTTGGGAAAATAAGGAATCCAACTGTAATGAATCTGAGATGTGTTTTCTTCAATGGTGATCATCATATCTAGGAAGATATATCTCAAAAGAAGAGAGAAGATTTCCTAAATGCATAATTACACATAAATAAACCAATATCAAATGAATCATACGGATATCATATACTCTAGGAAGAAATAATAATGAGAATAAGGGAGATCCAAGATTAAAAAGAAAAGAACTCTCTCAAAGAGAAGGTCTCTGCTTCAATTAGCGCTTCGATCAACCAAGAGATGAGGTTTGGGGAGACAAAATTTCTCTTAAGGGTTTCCAAAATCCAAATAATTGATTTAGGTTTGAGTGGGAGGAGTATAGTGTTAGTTACGGGAGTTTCAATATTTTAATTGTGTTTTTTCAGGGCTTTAATTAACGTTAGAAAGATTTATTGGGTTAAGTTTCATGGTTATTACTAACTTTGTGCCTAACCGTGCGCCCAAAATAAATACTCCAGAAGGGGTTCACAGTTTAGCTATATACTTTTCATAACCATGTTCCAACCATGCAACCCCCTACTTTACAATTTGAACACATTGTCCAACCATACGAAAACCGTAAATAGGCCCAAAAACCTTCAAAAAAATCCCAATAATATGTAATGGGATGTTACAACCTCCCCACCATAGGAATTTCTATCCCCAGTAAGTATCCAAACCAAAAGATAGATCATGATGACATGAGAAGAAAACCATCACTCATCTTGTGAGATGGAAGGTCCACGATACATAATAGAGACTCACCCAAAGGTTTACAACTCACAAACATCTCCAAATCAAAACACCACTATCATGACATGTGTCCAAACTAGATAAAAACTGAATACCCATCATATGTCTCCCCACTATTCAAAGATGCACCAAAATGATGTAACATAAGAAAAGCATATCTCTAAAACCAAAAGAAGATAATTAACCCACTCACTAAGGAGAAATATCTAAGATCAAGCATAAAAAATAACTGTAAATAACTAACATGTATTTCTACCATGGGTGAGTACTCAATGGTAAATAGGATTTTTCAAAATAGGGCATCTTGCCTCAATGATCTCATCAAAATAAACACCTGCACTACTAGGTGCATGTGTTATCAAAAATATAAATCATCTTATTTACCTACATGCATTCCCAATATCTATCTAAGTACAAGTGGAAAGAGCTCAAACATCCATTTTGGTGGAAAAAAGGGAACTATACTCCCACAATGGATATCATCCAAAATATCAAAATTAACCTCTAACCATATTGTTAAAATAAGTGGAATCCAAGGAACAAAATCATGATATTAGGAAAGGGAAACCTTTCTTACATAATAAATCCACAAAATACCAAAACCAAGATCCATAGGATATCATCACAAAGATCCCAAAAGAAAAGGTTTCCAAAAATAGACAATCTATAAGAAAGAAAACTCAAATAGTTTACACTCCAACATTGGAACCAACAAGCTGGAAACCAGAAGCTCCTCCACCGTGTGAAAACATTCACTTTGTGGCCTATGAACAGAGCCCTATTATCATGAAGCATTTGTTTCCTCATGTTCTTGATTATATATTTATGACCAAATTTTCCATTTTAAGTGGTACATCTTACAGAACCTTTAAAGGTGACCTCAATGACCACACCATCCACAATACTTTGCATCATTTGAACACAAACTCTTAGAATGAACATGTGCTCTACACTAGAAACACATGATAGGTATCCTTTTTTCTCAAAAAGGATTTCCATTATCGATCGTGATATAGGCATTATTTCCTTTGTGTTTCTTCACTAGTTCTGCTTTAGCTGAGAAAACCATATTGTTTATCCCTCAATAAGAGTTAAACTCGACCATGGGCATGAGGATTAAGATGTCTGGGTGAGGACCTTTTCTAAAAAAGATATCATTACTGATGTCATTATGAACGAGCCCTCATAGGAAACATAAAAAACATTAAAATTTATTAGTATACTTCTCAATTGATAGCTCATCTCTACAAAAAACTAAGAACATAGAAACTTTATCATTATTCACTTCCTCAGGATACTGCGATCAAATAAAGATTGACTTAAATAATTCCAAAGACATTAATGCATGAATAAAAGTGGGAATCACAACTTCAAACCCCTTTTAACTAGGTTCCTCAAACAAAGAATTGATATAATTAACCTTTAGAGTATTAGAAGACTTGAGATAATAAAAAATATCATCAACTCCTTAAATCCGCTTTACTAACTTAAGGGAACCTTGTTCTCATTTATAAGAAGGTGGATGGAAATTCAGAAATTCAATGATGGGTTTCAATATATTAAAGGTATCTAGCTCCACCACTTGACATGGAGTCTGGGTAGATTCATTGATAATGTATTCTACTTCTAGAAAACCAGAATAACTACCCTAAGGAAAAGATTACTGAACCAACATTCTATCTTTCTTAAAGTGCTTTTTGGGGTAAAATTTTGACCATGATAAAACATTGGTATATCAATACATGAATAAAATAACTATCAAATATATCACAATTTCTTTTAACAAACCACTTTTATCAAAGAATCATTCATTTAAAAACACCCAATTCTTCACCATTTATGAAACATTACTCTTTCTTTTAAAACGGAAAAATCCTGCTATAAATCAATCACAATTTAATAAACCCTTTACAACCACATATAAATCATTCCATGGTTTCAAAATCATTAAAACCATTTTCCAATAATCAAAATCAATTCCATTTAAATCCATTACAATCCAAACTTTATTCTTAAAACATTGTTTAATCACATCTCATACTACCCTTTGATAACTAGTTTTCCAAACCAATCATTTCTTAAAAGTCACTTTTTGGTAATTGTAAACATTTCTAAAAGAACATACCAAAAAAATTAAGATAGAATTTAGTTTTTACACGGGATTTGAAATTATTAACAAGGGATTAAATTTGAAACAATTAAATGAGATCATGAAACAACCCACATCCATAACCCACATAACCAACCTCACATAAGTAAAGTCACTTGTAAGAAAATGGATAAAGATTCAAGTTTATAACCAATTTAGAACTATAAAAGTATAGGAAATATAGGATATTAAACTACACACCAACCACACAATTTCTCAAGTGTGTATTTCTATATCAGTCACATCAATTCCTTATAGTTTACCAGACTATGAAAACCTGATGTGATTACGGTCATCCTTCTATTCTAATTTCAAAACTCATAAGGTATTATTCAAATAAAATATAGTCTCACGGGTAATAAAAATATATTTTCTCATGTGAAAACCAATATCTCAAAATAAAGACTAAGGTCTCAACATCACTGGTAACTCAAGTCTCGCTATGAAGGGGTGGTGATCAAGAACCCTCTCAAGGACTACCTCTTGAGTCTTGACACATTCTTAATCACTTTTCCACCATAAACCACCCCAAATAATGTAAATATTTAAAATTAAAGTATTTTCATTTAAGGAAATACGTCCTATGATATAATTTTTAATGAACCAACCCAAAATACCATCTAAACTAGGATCCAGTCTAATTTCTCACTAACCCAAAGAGAATTCATGATCTCCATGTGATGAAAACAAGAACCTAGGGAGCAGTAAATAAACGCTGGAAACGATTTCTCCCTAAAATTATTATAATAATAGAGTACAATGTGGAAACATCATCAGATATATAAAACAATACATGCATATTAATATACAAAGATACACTAACGAAACTAAAAGTGGAACATAACAACCAAAACCTACCTCCTTGTGGTCCATAACCACCCACCATGTCCCAAGTCACCCTCCTTTGTTCACTCTAACATGAAACCACAAAGGAAGGCGAGATCATGAACACCTTCTATAGGATAATAAAAGTATGAAACAATAAAAAGGTATAAAGAGGGTGTGACAAAAATATCCCAGTAGGATCTCACCAAAGATTATTTGTAGTTACAACATAAAGAAATTCAATTATGCTAAAAGAGGAGTAAAAATAAGAGAGTACGAGTATTAGTTTAAAAATAGAGTTTTAAACATTTAAAATCATTTATTAAACTAAACTTTTAAAACATTTTATTTTACCATTTAATAACTAAACATTTTCTTAAAAAAAATATAAAACCATTTCACAAGATAATGTTAGAAAATTATGAAAAGATGATAATATTCACTTGATATGGAAAGATGTATAAGATTCAATAGAACATGGTCAAGGTGAATAGTAAAAACAAGTATATCAAGCAACGAAACTCCAGTGTCGAATAGTGACAATGGAAATTTTCATGTATTGAGTATAACGACCCATACTTTACATACATTGTTAATACTTAAAAATTGAAGTCCAATTATTAAACATATAACAAGACCATGAAAGGACTGTATAGGTATAGTGTCTTTAGAAACTGGGAAACATAAACAACTGGTTCATAAATCATCTACGTTGTCTCCCATTTATTTCATCATATCTAGAGTCCCTTTTTGGCATATCCTACTTAATATCCTTCTTACTGACCTGGGGAAAAGAAAACATACAAAAGGGTGATCTCAAATGCTCAGTAAGGGTTAACAAAAGAAATATCAATCACATCATATTCATAAGAACATATCATTTTGGAAATATTAAACTGCAAAATAGATCATAATTTCATAACATGGGATAAATCATATTAGTGAAATGTAATCCCAATAATCATAACTTAAAACATTAAACTTTGTGGCATACACACATAATCATAGAGAATCATTCCTTAGTAGTCAAGACTCATTGCTAAGACTATCTTAGCGGACAAAGTCCATTTCTAAACCGAGTTCACTCCTCGTTTCAGTCCTGTTTCACTGAACCAGATTAACCTTCCGTTTCATCCATGTCTATCTCATGAGATATAAATCTTTACCCAATGCATTGGAGAGAGATATAGGTCCCACCCATCTCATAATGATACCATTCTTATGTGTGCCACAAAATCAAAAAATCATACATCATTGCATACCCCATGTAATAAAAATGGGATTCTTAAACATCGTGACATCATAAAAAACTCATATAAAATAAAAAAATTCATAAAAATAATTCCATCACAACATAATCAAATCAAGTTAATAATAGGGATATAAACAGAACCCTATATTATCTTAGATGGAAAATAATTTTGATAAAACACTTGAGCTCCATTCTTGAGGAAAATATCCTTTCTACTTCAAAAACATTTTTACTTTCTTAACATGTCATACAATTTTAAAATAAAAGAAGTTGATTTAAAAAACTTGAAAACTTGTAAAGGAATATTCTTGGAAATAATCTTTCAAAAATACATTCATGCCGTATAAGTTAAAAAACATTCTTCTCATACTTATGTCAGAAAAGTCAAAAAGTACCTCGTTCGAAAAACGACAAAAGCTTCCTTTCATATATTTTACTAAAAACTCACCAAATGGTAAAATTGGATTTAAACAATTGTAGGAGGATATAAATAATATTACATATTGAGTAAACATGGATGTGGATGATAAATATTCCCCAGTAAATTCTGAAGTATAAACAATCTCAGATAAAAATGAGAGTGTGAGATTTTCCCTTACCTTAGGTTTGATTTGCTTCGTAACTGTCTGAAACTCATGTATAATGATTTAAATAATGTCATTTACTTATTCCATAATCATAATCATTATTATGATATCATATATGGTCATATTCTTAGCTTCTTATTAGTAATATTTCATTGCTACTTGTTATTCGGGTTTTTATTACTTTTTGTTCTTATGCGTGTTTTGTCGAATAAATTATTATTCTTCTCTTTAGGTTATAGATACCTCATTTAAAAAATGGTATTAGTGTACTATATATAATATTTATTCATTGAATTCATTTAGATAATCATTATTAAATGAAGATCATGTAGAATGAGTCGCATCACATCGTGGAGATGGTATTCCGTACGTACGCAGGAGCGATGATATTGTTCCCATGATCGTGGAATTGTATTGGAGTGTATGTATAATATTTCAGAATAAATACCACTTTACAATAATCATATATAGTTATTTTTTACACCATTATACCCATCCAAGTAAGGTGGTGGTGGAAAATAGATTACACCACGGCGTGGAGACGGTATTCCGTACGTACGCACGCGCAGTGATTTCATTTTTCGTAGGATGGATAGATGGTGAAATAGGGTTTTTTCATACTTATAATGACATATAAGTATATTATTGATACTGATTTTATTACTTTATAATGAAAAAACTAAAGAAAAAGAAGTGGAGGAAGAAATAAAGTTGAAAGAATCGCTAACGGACATTACCTCTTCTTTGAAGCACCTCTTTGATCCCTCCTTTTAGGGCACTAAGATTGGTATTTGAAGAAGACCAGGACCTATATTATGTTTCTAGGGAAGTTGATAAGAGACTTTGGCAGGGATTGGACGAGATTGAATGCTCAAAGTGGTATGAGGAAGAGAGGGATGAGGTGCCCTTTTATAAGAGAGGAGAGGGGCACCTTTGGAAAAACTAAAAATATTATTTTATTATGAAGTCATATTCGGTTTTTAATAGCTCCAAATTGATTTATTTCGAATCTAAGGTGGGTATGGGTCTAAATATTCTCATCCAATATAATTTAGACAAGTTTAGGTATCTATTTTAACCTTATAATTTAGATTTAACTTTAAGTTAGATAATTTAACTGTTACCGTGTGTTCTTATTTTCTTACACTATAAGGTTAATAAACTTACCATAACAAGCCAAAATAATTCCAAGGTGTTTATTATTAATATATATAACCATATCTAAGTAATTTGGCCGAACCTTAGATTTTTAGGAATAAAATAACAATTAATAATATAATATTTGTTTTAAAAACTATTTTATGTCAATTTTATCACTATTTGGTAATTGATTTTTCTGAAAATTATAACAGAAATATTAGTTCTAAAAAAGTTAATTAAATCAATAATAACATCTCATATTAACCTACAAAAATATTTTAATTCATAAAAAGTCTCAAATTACATTTATTTGGTTATTTATAGCATCAATTATGTCAACATTTCATTAATAAGATAATTACTCCATCATCATTGTGTCATAAATAAATTAAATTATATAATGTCTAAAAATTCTAAATAAAATATCCTTATGTAGGGAATCATTTTATATTTCTAATGAATATTTATAGTCTAATTTATCTTATGTATAACCCTATATTAAAAATGATTTAGTTATTAAACTTTGATTTTAACTATTTTAACCCTTCTTTAAATAAATTAATAATAAATGTCCTAATCTAATCCTTGTGGGCCTAAATGGTCATCTTTTATTCCTAAGGTTTTTTTTGGTCAAATTACACTTATCCTATAGAATTATGACATGTTCTAGGGTAATAATAATATCATTTTTACCCTTAATTGCCCTATTTACTTTTAACCGTGGTAAAAAAAAGTAAAAAGTTACTATTCACCAAAAATTATTTTCATCTCATTGAACCGCATTTTAGTCCTTGATATTAACCGTGTCTCTCGGATTTTCGAAATTCCACTCACAGAAGCGGTAAAATTATGTTTTATGTGAATTTGGAAATTCTCTTAGGAGGTGGGTAAAAGACGGTGAAAAGTTCAATAAAATTTTTATATATCTGAAATTATTATAAAATGACTCCAATGAATTGCATTGAACTTATATAGGTATTATGTATCAATTATGACATAAAATAAATTTAAACGAAATAAATAATTATTTAAATAAAAATTCGGTTTTTATATAGTAACCTAGTGTTTTCACTATTCATCAGAAATTGAAAGTTTTCAAAAAAATACCAAAATTTCACCCTAGGCTAATTTCGATATTCCGAATCCAAAAATGAAGTCCATTTTGAAAAATAAAATTTAAAACAATTCAAAAAGTGGGTATTACTATTCATAACGGCTAGTTTTAATAATATTTTAATAGCATATCGTTGTTTAGTGAAACTCGGTATTGCGTACGACGCAAGCTATCGATGAAGGTCGTGATTGCGTGTAAAGCAAGCCATACTAGTATTGTGTGTAGTGAAAGATTCATTTGATGATTTATATAACATAAAAACAAAATATTTCTCATAAAAGTCTCGGGTGTTACATTCAACCCCCCTTAAAATGAATTTCGCCCTCGAAATTCATTACTTTGTAACAAACCGATGAAGATACCTCTCCCTCATCATATCCTCAAGCTCCCATGTAGCTTCTTATAATTGGTGGTTCCTCCATAAAACTTTCACCAAGCGAGTGGTCTTGTTCTGTAGGACTTTTTCGCTACGATCCAGAATCTCTATCGGCTGTTCTTCATAAGAAAGATCTTGCTCTAGCGGTACAACTTATAAGCTGAGTACATGTGAAGGATCAGGTATGTACTTTCTCAGGAGAGAAACATGGAACACATCGTGAACTTGGGAGAGATTCGGTGGAAGCACCAATCGGTAAGCTACCTTCCCAACACGATCCAGTATTTCAAAAGGACTGATATATCTAGGGCTCAGATTTCCCTTCTTTCCAAATCTCATTACTCTCTTCCAAGGAGATATTCATAAGAACACTTTATCACCCACTTCAAACTCTAGGTCTTTTCTTCGGTTGTCAGCATAACTTTTTTGTCGACTATGAGCGACTCTAATGTGTTGTTGAATAGATCTGACCTTTTCTTCCATCTCATCAACAAGATCAAGTCCTAATAGCTTTCTTTCCCCAACTTCATCCCAGCAAGTTGGAGTCCTGCATTTCTTTCCATAGAGAGCTTCATAAGGATCCATCTAAATACTATAGTGAAATCAATTATTATAAGAAAATTACACAAAAGGTAGGTGTTGATCCCAACCACCTTTGAAATCCATAGAGCAAGCTCTCAACATATCTTCTAGAGTTTGAATTGTCCTCTCAGACTGACCGTCTGTCTAAGGATGATAAGCAGTACAGAAACACAACTCTATATTTAGAGTATGCTGAATACTTTTCCAGAACTTTGAGGTAAACCTTGGATCCCGATTAGATATAATATAAAGTAGTACTCTATGCAATCTTACCACTTCCTTTACATATATCCTGGCAAGCTGATCTTGAGAGAAATCCTCTCTAATAGAAATGAAGTGTGAAGACATTGTAAGACGATCAACTATGACCCAGATAGTATTATTGCCTTTGGATGTTTTAGAAAGTCCAGTGACAAAGTCCATAGTGATGTTTTCACATTTCCATTCGGGTATGGGTAATGGTTGTAACATCCCCTTAGACTTCTGTCTCTCAGCTTCAACTTGCTGACAAACCAAGCATCGAGAGACATATTCAGCAACATCTCTTTTCATGAAATCCCACCAGAAGTACTCTTTCAGGTCCCTATACATCTTCATGATTCTTGGATGAATAGAGAATGAAGAACTATGAGCCTCATCCAGCAGCTCCTTCTTTAATTCGGAGATGGGAGGAACACAAACCCGATTCATAAACTTTATTATCCCATCACAATCAAGGTTGAATTCCGGGACATATCTCACCTTCTTTTGTAACTCTATATCTTCTTTCTGTTCCTCTTTAATCTTCACATGTATATATGGTTGAACATTCGTTTGAGAAACATAAGATTTTTCCCCTTCCATTATAATTCCAAGATCCATCCTTTGTAAATCCATAAATATTGGTTCTTTTGTGATCCTCATCATGGATAAGCTAGCATGGTCTTGTCGACTTCATGCATCTGCCACCTTGTTTGCTTTTCCAGGGTGGTAATGAATTGAGAAGTCGTAATCCTTAATCAGCTCCAACTATCTTCTTTGGCGCATATTCAGCTCCTTTTGTGTGAAAATATACTTTAAACTTTTATGATCAGTATAAATATCTCACCTTTCTCCATAAAGATAATGCCTCCAAATCTATAATGCATAGATTACCGCAGCTAACTCCAAATCATGAGTTGGGTAATTTTCCTCATGGATTTTCAACTGTCGTGAGGCATAAGCTATCACCATATCGTTTTGCATAAGAACACACCCCAGCCCCTTATTGGATGCATCACTGTAGATCACAAACCTTCCTCCACTACAAGGAAGTGTGAGTACAGGTGCACTGGATAACCTTCTTTTAAACTCCTTGAAATTCCCTTCACATTCCTCCGTCCACACGAACTTAACTCCTTTTCGAGTCAACCTGGTGAGTGGATTAGATAATCGTGAAAAATATTTCACAAAACGTCGATAATATCCATCCAAACCAAGAAAACTTCAGATCTCAGTTACTGTTGTTTGTCTCAACCATCTTTCGATAACCTCTATTTTTGCTGGATCCACAGATATTCCCTCTTTTGAGATTATGTGACCAAAAAATGAAACTTTTTGAATCCAAAATTCACACTTGGTAAATTTGGCTTAAAGATTATACTTTATCAGGGTCTTCAATATAATTCCCAAGTGATCTTTATGTTCTTCCTTGCTCTTTGAATAGACAAGAATATAGTCTATAAATACTACCACAAACTGATCAAGATAGTCTCTAAAAACTCTATTCAACAGATCCATGAAGATAACAGGGGCATTAGTAAGACCAAATGGCATCACTATAAATTCATAGTGTCCATACCTTGTACAGAAAGCTGTCTTTGGTATATCCGCACTTTTGACCCTTAATTGATGTTACCCTGAATAAAGATCAATATTGGAAAAGTATTGATCTCCGTGTAGTTGGTCAAATAATTCATCAATGCGCGGGAGAGGATATTTGTTCTTGATAGTGATCCTGTTAAGTTCTCGATAATCAATGCAGAGTCTCATTGATCCATCTTTCTTCTTAACAAACAGAACAGTTTCTCCCCAAGGTGACGCACTAGGGCGTATGAATCCATTATCAAGATTCTCTTGGACTTGCTTCTTCAATTCCTGCAACTCAATTGGGTCCATTCTATAAGGTGTCTTTAAAATAGGAAAAGCACCCAGTATGAGTTCTATAGAAAACTCAACTTCACGATTTGGTGGAAGACCCAGAAATTCCTCTAGAAATACATCCTAGAACTCCAGTACAATGGGAATATTCTTAATCATGAGTTTCTCTCCAACAATTTGAGATAAATAACCCTCATTTAGTGGAATCGAGACCCATAAGATGGAATAAATTTCCACTAGAAGGGTATGTTCATCCTTGCATCGATAGACGATCATAGATTGATCTGGAATATGAAATGTGACTTCCCTTCTTTAGAAATTGATATGAGCTCCATACAGAGAAAGCTAATCCATGCCAATAATCACATCAAATTCCACTATAGGAAGGATCACAAGATTTTCAGGAATCGCTTTCCCACAAACTTTAATCAGAGAAGAATTATAAACTTTTGATGCGACTGTTGTGCCATTAGGGGTTGTCACAGCTAACTCAACAACTAATTGTTGAGGTAATACGGTGATACCCTTAGAAAATTATTCATAAATAAAAGAGTGGGTGGATCCAGAATCAAATAAAACATTTTCTACTTTAGAGTGGATGGTAAGTGTACCTTTCACCTCTTCGTTATCATACTCCACATCGCTGATAGATATTTCTTGTGACTTTCCTTTGTCTTTAGCCTTACGAGTTTATTGGCATCGATTATCATCAACAACCCTTGGATTAGGGAATTGATTAGCATAATTACCCATTTCCTTACACTTGTAACATTGAAGTGTAGGAGGTTCACTCAGTGTAGCCTTTTCTTTTTTCACATCACTAGACATCTTCTTCCCATCATTGTGGCATTCAAATGCCCGATGACCTTCCTTTCCACATTTGAAACATTTACTTTTCCCTTTAAGACAAATCCCTCCATGTTTCTTTCCACACTTTGAGCATAAGGGAAAACTCATCTTCTTTTCAGTGTGCTCTTTAGATTTTCCTTTGAATTCCATTTTCCTCTTCTTATCAAACCCATATGACTGATGGGTTACTCTAATATCCATCTCAACGTTGAGAGCACATTGAACGATTTCCTCATAGCTATTGAAGTCCCTTATGGCTAATTCCCTTCAAAGACTTGATTTTAAGCCACTAAAGAATCGATCGATCTTACTCTCATGTTGGATAAAAATACTAGAAGCGTACCATGCAAGTCTTGTAAAATTTGCTTCATAGGTACCAATAGATTCATAATCCTTTTTCTTTAGTTCAATAAACTCCTTCTCTATCTTTGTTCGAATAATACGAGGGAAGTACTTATTGAAAAATAAGTTCTTGAACTCATCCCATTCCATAGACTCAATTTCATCTCTTGGCCTCGTATTCTTGATAAGATTCCACCATTGATCAGCATCTCCTTCCAAATGATACACTGTTAAGATGACTTTATCATGTTCAGAACATTGAACAACTAAAAATATCTTTTCAGTAGTACTAATCCATTATTCAGAAACTAATGGATAAGTAGACCCGCTGAATGAAGGTGGACGCTGCCTCATGAAGGATTCAACAGAATTTTGCTCCTTCCTTTGCTCGTTTGGAAGTCCTGCATGATTCATAGCTTGAGAAAGTTGTGTGACATTGGCTACAAGATTTTTCATTCCAACTCCCATAATGTTTGGTTGCTCAGGGGGACAATCATTTCATTTCCCGTTGCATTCCGAATTAACATGGTTCCTTCGGGTTCCAGCCATTGACTAAAACCAAGAAGAATAGTGTGAGCAACACTAATTATAATAGAAAAAACAAATAATCAAGAATAAAATTTCACACTTAAGGTCTTATCATAGGTTTTTCATGACCATTTTTAAATTCCTAAGATCGTGTTCAATGCTTAGACTTATCCTTAGGGTTCTTACTAAGGCTTTCACATCCTAGTTTCCAAAGGTTGACTATACCTTTCCTCTGATACCAACTATAATGACCCATACTTTACATACATTGTTAATACTTAAAAATTGAAGTACACTTCTTACAATAAATAACAAGACCATGAAAGGACCGTATAGGTATAGTGTCTTTAGAAACTGGGAAACATAAACAACTGTTCATAAATCATCTACGTTGTCTCCCATTTATTTCATCATATCTAGAGTCCCTTTTGGAATATCCTACTTAATATCCTTCTTCCTGGCCTGGGGAAAAGAAAACATACAAAAGGGTGAGCTCAAATGCTCAGTAAGGGTAAACAAAAGAAATATCAATCACATCATATTCATAAGAACATATAATTTTGGAAATCTTAACCTTCAAAAGAGATCATAATTTCATAACATGGGATAAATCATAGTAGTGAAATGTAATCCCAATAATCATAACTAAAAACATGAATCTTTGTGGAATACACACATAATCATAGAGAATCATTTCTTAGTAGTCAAGAATCATTGAAAATATTATCTTAGCGAACAAATTCTATTTCTGAACCGAGTTCACTCCTCGTTTCAGTCCTGTTTCACTGAACCGGATTAACCTGCCGTTCCAGCCATGTCTATCTCATGGGATATAAATCCTTACCCAATTAATTGGAGGGAGATATAGGTCCCACCCATCTCATAATTATACCATTCTTATGTGTTCCACAAAATCAAAAAATCATACATCATTGCATAACCCATGTAATAAAAATGGGATTCTTAAACATCGTGACATCATAAAGCAATTCATATAAAATAAAGGAATTCATAAAAATAATTCCATCACAACATAATCAAATCAATTTAGTAATAGGTATAGAAACATAACCCTATATTATCTTAGATGGAAAATAATTTTGATAAAACACTTGAACTCCATTCTTGAGGAAAATATCCTTTCTACTTCAAAAAAAATCATTTCTTAACATGTCATACAATTTTAAACTAAAAGAAGTTGATTAAAAATAAACATGAAAACTTTTAAAGGAAGATTCTTGTAAATAATGTTTTAAAAATCCATTCATGCCGTATAAGTTAAAAAACATTCTTCTTATACTTATGTCGGAAAAGTCAAAATGTACCTCGTACGAAAAACAACAAAAGATTCATTTCATATCTTTTAATAAAAACTCACCGAAGGGTAAAATTTGATTTAAACAATTTTAGGAGGATATAAATAATATTAAATATTGAGGAAACATGGATGTGGATGATAAATATTCCCCAGTAAATTCTGAAGTATAAACAATCTCGGATAAAAATGAGATTGTGAGATTTTCCCTGACCTTAGGTCTGATTTGCTTCGTAAGTGTCCGAACCTCCTGTATAATGATTTAAATAATGTCATTGACTTATTCCAGAATAATACTAATTGTTATGATAACATATATGGTCATATTCTTAGCTTCTTATTAGTAATATTTCATTGCTACTTGTTATTCGGGTGTTTATTACTTTTTGTTCTTATGCGTGTTTTGTCGAATAAATTCTTATTCTTCTCTTTAGGTTAAAGATACCTCATTTCCAGAATGGTATTAGTGTACTATATATCATATTTATTCATTCAATTCATTTATATAATCTTTATGCAATGAATATCATGTAGAATGAGTCGCATCACATCGTGGAGACGGTATTCCGTACGTATGCACGAGCGATGATATCGTTCCCATGATCAAGGAATTGTATTAGAGTGTATGTATAGTATTTAAGAATCAATAACACTTTAAAATAATCATATATAGTTATTATTTACACCATTATACCCATCAAAGTAAGGTGGTGGTGAAAAAAAGATTACACCACAGCGTGGAGACGGTATTCTGTACGTACGCACGCGCGGTGATTTTATTTTCCGTAGGATGGATAAATGGTGAAATAGGGTTGGTTAATACTTATAATAACATATCATTATATGATTGATACTGATGTTATTACTTCATAATGAAAAAACTAAATAATAAGAAGTGGAAGAAGAAATAAAGTTGAAATAATCGGTAACGGACATTACCTCTTCTATGAAGCACCTCTTTGAGACCTCCTTTTAGGGCACTAAAATTGGTATTTGAAGAATAAAGAGACCTCTAGGATGTTTCTAGGGAAGTTTATAAGAGAATTTTTCAGGGTTTGGCAGAGCTTGAAGGCTCAAAGTTGTGTGAGGAAGAGAGGGATGAGGTGCCCGTTTATAAGGGAGGAGAGGGGCACCTTTGGAAAAACTAGAAATATTATTTTATTATAAAGTCATATTCGGTTTTTAAAAGCTAAAAATTGATTTATTTCGAATATAAGGTTGGGATGGGTTTAAATAATCTCATCCAATATAATTTAGATAAGTTTAGGTATCTATTTTAACCTTATCATTTAGATTTAACTTTAAGTTAGATAATTTAACTTTTACCGTGTCTTCTTTTTTTCTTACACTATAAGGTTAATAAACTTACCATAACAAGCCAAACTAACCCAAAGTTGTTTATTATTAATATATATAACCTTATCTAAGTCATATTTCCGAACCTTCTATTTTTAGGAATAAAATAACAATTAATAATATAATATTTTATTAAAAAACTATTTTATGTTGATTTTGACACTATTTGGTAATTTATTTTTATGAAAATCATAACAGAAATATTAGTTCTAAAAAAGTTAATTAAATCAATATTAACATGTAATATTAACCTATAAAATTATTTTAATTCATAAAATGTCTCAAATTTCATTTATTTTTTATTTATAGCATCAATTGTATCAATATTTCATTAATAAGATAATTACCGCGTCATCATTATGTCATAAATAAATTAAATTATTTAATGTCTAAAAATTCCAAATAAAATATAATTATGTAGGAAATATTTATATATTTATAATTAATATTTATAGTCTTATTTATCTTATGTAAAACCCTATATTAAAAATGATTTAGTTATTAAAATTTGATTTTAACTATTTTAACCCTTCTTTAAATAAATTAATAATAAATGTCCTAATCTAATCCATGTGGGCCTAAATGGTAATATTTTATTACTAAGGTTGTTTTTGGTCGAATTACACTTATCCAATAGAATTAGGACATGTTTTGGGGTAATAATAATATCATTTTACACTTAATTACCCTATTTACTTTTAACCATGGAAAAAAAAGTAAAAAGTTACTAATCACCAAAAAAATATTTTCATCTCATTGAACAACATTTTAGTCCTTGATATTAACCATGTCTCTCGGATTTTTTAAATTCCACTCACAGAAGCGGTAAAATTATGTTTTATGTGAATTTGGAAATTCTCCGAGGAGGTGGGTAAAAGACGGTGAAAAGTTCAATAAAATTTTTATATATCTAAAATTATTATAAAATGACTCCAATGAATTGAGTTGAACTTATATAGGTATTATGTATCAATTTTGACCTAAAATAATTTTAAACAAAATAAATAATTATTTAAATAAAAAGTCGGTTTTTAAATAGTAACCTAGTGTTTTCACTATTCATCAAAAATTAAAAGTTTTCAGAAAAATACCAAAATTTTACCCTAGGCTAATTTTGATATTTAAAATATAAAAATGAAGTCCATTTTGAAAAACAAAATTTATAAATTTCAAAAAGTGGGTATTACTATTCATAACGGCTAGTTTTAATAATATTTTAATAGCATATCGTTGTTTAGTGAAACTCGGTATTGCGTATGACGCGAGCTATCGAGGAAGGTCGTGATTGCGTGTAAAGAAAGTCAGGCTAGTATTGTGTGTAGTAAAGTATTCCTTTGATGATTTATATAACATAAAAAAATATTTCTCATAAAAGACTCGAGTGTTACATTGAGTATCAAGTATATGGATGTCATCGGTACAACCAAGGTACGATGGTGAGTCCACCTCTTTATAGATAATAAAATCAAAACATGATTAATTGTTAGGAATACATCTAGTCTCATGGTTCTAAATCAAACTAGTTCTATGCACACAAAATTTCATGGCTTCACACACATACACTTAACCGCTCACGTTCTATATAGATCCACTAGAAGGGTGTGAGTCTACTGGTTAAGCATATATCTAGGTCATCTCATCTAACTTTCTAGGTTCCCATGACTAATCAAAATAGGTGAGTGAGATAATCCAATTATGAGGATTACATAGGGATATTTATAAACCATGGTTATTGACCCTAAATCAAATCCCACTCTCACCTCTAATTCCCTCAAAGTCAATAATCCTTTTTTTAACTCCCATACAAGGGAAGTACAAAAATCAATAAATTTACATTAAGGGATTATCACAAGATATGATCATTATAAAGTTCCAACCGGTCCACTAATAATCATCAATTCAATTAAAATCCATCAAAATAATTTCAACATTCAAAAAGGGTAATTGAATCCACTTCCATTACCAAATCATCTTTATAATTACAAATAGGCCATTGAAATAATCATTTATTTCAAATAATCCCTAAATCATTTAAAGGAAGTATTATAATTTTAAAATAATTGAATACATTTCAAAATAAGGGTTAATAAACTCTTTCAAAGTGAATAAATCATTTATTTCAAATAACCCCAAAACGACCATTTCAAAACATGGTCTAAATTATTGAAAGGGGTTTCTTGGTTATTTAATAAATTCAAGCATTTAAAACTTTTTAGAAAATGTCAAATGGTTGAATTAATTTAATTCAAATCATGGAATCTCATTTTATAAATCAAATACCTGGACAAATCCCTCAATCACACCAAAAAAAAACCTATAAAGGTTATTTGAAAATAAATCCAAACAAACATATCATTTAAACAATTCAAGAAAGGTTATATATTTCGAGATTATAGCAATTCAATTAATGTCATATTCAATTCAAATAGAATAGGGTAAAATAATATTTTATAAGTAATTAAATGGAAACATTCATAGAAAATTTGATAGAAATTAAGAAACATGAATTTATGAATTATCAAGAAACAATGAATCAAAAAATTAAGGAAAAGAAAAGAAACACATGTTTAAGAAAATTAGTATCCCAATCGCAACAAATCTAAGATGTGTCGCCTTTGATGGAAATCATCAGATCTATGAATATAGTTATTGAAAGAATAGAGAGGAGATTCTAGATCCATAATTCTACATAAATCATCCATTATTTAATGAATCATAATGTTATAATAGCCTCTAGGAAGAAATAATCAAAATAATAAGGGAGATCTGATATTTTAAAGAATAAAAATCACCAAAAGAGAATATCTCTACATTGATAAGTGCTTTGTTTCACAAAGACAGTAGATTTTGGGATCCAAATGGCTCTATAAGGTACCCAAAATCCAAATAATATATTTAGGTTTTAGTGGGAGGAGTTTAGTGTTAATTGGGGGGGTCAAGATTTTAATTAAGATTATTAGGGATTTAATTATCATTAGCATGATTTCCTGGGTTAAGTCCCACGGTTAGTACTAACTGTATGTCTAATCATACTCCCAAAAAAATCCATTGTAAGGTTTTCATGATTTGGTTAAACAATTCTTAACCGTGTCCCAACTGTTTGACCCCCTACTATATAGGTTTTACACTTTTTCAAACCATACTCAAACAATTGAAGACCATGCATAAGACTAGAAATCCTCTAAAAGTCCAAAGAAACTCCAAAAACAACTCGTGAAGATATATAATCATTACTACTCAAATAAATGGGTCAAAACATATAAAATATGTATCTATATATTGAACATCCTATAGATTCACCAACTCAAACCTTAAATTACCTTTTACTCTTTTTATTCTCTTTTTGAGATCTTTAAACCTCATTTAAGTTAGATTTGATCACTTTAGGTGTTTTTATCCTCTTTAGGTGATACGAAGACCATTTCAGGTTCACTCGTAGTTTTCTTTCACTAGTAAATCATTTTCCATTTCAAATCAATATTTTAGAGGGTTTATCTCTAAGTCTTATATTAGAGTGGATTTATATTGAATTAAGAGACACCCTTCCATGAACTTTCTCCTTAATGATTATTTTAGGTATTTTAAAATGTATTTTTTATTTATATAGGTTTATATGAAATTCTATGTTGGTGGGGTTTTCAATTTCATTTCAATATTTTTCATAATGTTCTAGAATGATTGGATAGGCTCTGAAAATTGGTAATAAACACTAGAGTTTGGATTATGAATGTGAATCCTTATTTAGATAAAAAATAAAGAAGGCAATGGAATTTGTATTATGATATAACCTTTAGTTTATTAGGAACCTAATGTGGTTTCTAAAATTGTGAATTTTTTCTTGGGTTCTTGTTTGGGAATATAATAATAGGTTATCACCACCTTTATGTAAGAGTGTGGTAGATCTTGATAAAAAAACAAGTAATTATTTACTTAAGTGGTGTGAGATGTGAGAGGTTTTCTGTAGGCACAGATTCAAAAATGTGAATGGATTAAAGTATATGATGGTTTAGGCTAATATTTGAATGAATTTATGTGGTATATTTAGGGATATGAATACTATGGATACTTATGATACATAAGCAATCTAACTTAGGCATAGTTGGGCCTTGAAGGATTTTCTTATTGCTAATTTTATTGATTTATTGAGTTTTATATTTGTGTTTTCCTGATAAGTTTTCTATTTTATTCCATAATAATATTGTTATTATCTTTCTATTTTGAAAAAACAAAACAAATTACATGTGATTCATGTATTCCCTAGTGTGGTATTTTCTCGATAGGCTTACCATGTTATTCCTCCACATGATTCGAATACACATTTCCATTCATTCAGATGCTAGGGTTTACATGATTGTTGTATCCCGATATATGTATTTTTATTTCCCAAGATTTTATTTATGCTTCACCCTCCTCGGTATTTAGATTATCACTTTTGTTTGGTTAGATGATTGTATATTATTTTCTATCATAGTACATGTTTATGATGTTCTTGTGATACTTAATGACTACTTTCATCGGTATTGGGTAAAGAATGTATGGTCTAGGTTTAAGGTGTCCTATACAGCACATAATGGCCAGATTTTGGTGTATGTTTATTTTTTTTATCCATTTTTGAGAACATTCACTAACATATAGTATTTAATTTATGTTTAGGGATCGTTTTTGGTTTCATATTAATTTTTATGCTCACACCCTACACATGGAACTTGGTGTACATGCATATTGTACAACTCATGAATTAGGGAATGGAAAAACATGTATGATATGTGGTTAAGATAGGATAGATTTATTTAGAGCTTATGGTGGTACCGAGACATGTCCATGAACCCCTTTTTTAGTAAACCATCCAACATTATTTTGTTACTTTTTTTATTAACATATATATAATCGACCACCTATAGTTATCCTTCCTTTAACTATGAACGTATATTATCATGGGTTTTTATATTGTTATTATAGGGTGTTGTTATTCATATGTTTTGAATATGTGTGATTCCAAATTATATTTCCTCTTTTTTATGGTTATATTTATTTATTTATTGGGATTGATATTGAGGGAATACTCTCCCTAATATATATACTTGGTCCACACAGCGGGTCAACAACCTCTAAAATTTGGGGAGATGTGCTAATGGACATGTGGAACTCTCACTCAGACCGAATATGCTAGACTAAAGAGTTTTAAAATAGTACCAGGGCCAATTTTTCTCTTGGATTATGATTTTATGGGTTAGTATATTAAATATAGGTTGTTCAAAACTCAGTTTGGAAGGTATAATAATATTGGGATAACACTTGTATAGTAACTCCCTACTTATTAGGTTTATGAGATTATTGTTATTGGTTTTGATTGTTATGATTTTTTGACTTCCCTAAATTTATTTTTGGGTTATTTTTTATTACTTTATTCTTCTACTGAAATGGTAATAGGGTATAAGTACAAGAGTCATATCTTTCACATAGTTTCACATGATATGTTCATTATTTTATATGGTTACAAAATATTTTTTAGAATATGTTTTAATTATTTAAATGTCAATAATAAGTTATATTATGTTTTCTTGAATAATTTATTAGATCCATTCTAATTAATTAGAACTTATGGTGTGAAATTTTCTATGACTACCACTATGATATAATTATAATATCAATAAAAACATGTGATGTAAAATTGAACCTTTGGTAAAAGGATAGGTTTTAGCTTCATAGTATTCTTAAGATAAAGTGTCAATTATTCCTTTTTGGAATAGAGTAGGTTTGTTTGGAATGTGTGGTTAGTGAGTGGTGGTAAGTTGAATTATATGATGGGTATGGTTGTAAAATGATCATGTTCCTACAATTTTGTAAATATTTTGAAATTTATAATTGTTATGAAATGTTCTGAATCAATGATTTTACATTTAAGAATCATTTTATTTCTATTGTATTCCAGGGAGCAGTAGAAGGAAAAAAATAATGATTCCCATGAGTTACCCTCAAATATTTATAAGTTAGGATTACATCATATTCTATGTTTTATCCCAATGGTATTTGGACATGGGATGCTTCATGATGATGTGTTTTATCTTATTTTATTGGGAGGTGAATGAGTTCATCAATGTCATGACATTATGGTGGAGTTAATTATGGACCTTAATATATATAACCCTCTTATATTTCAAGAGATAAAGGCCTAGGGGACATTGAAGAAAATATTGATAGTATCTAGATTATATTAATTCTAGTAGACACACCTAAAGAAAATTATTTGAAGCTAGTCTCTTTCATGTCTCAAGGTGAATAAGGTTGGTGGTGGGGCATTATATTTCATATGAAGAGGCATGAGGTCCTTACACGGATGGATACTACTAGTAATATAACATATATCAATTATCCTATATCAATGTTTTTGTAGAATTGTTGGCATAGGTACCCTATAAAAATGGTTTTAAAATCATCAGTATAGATCTCATGAGTTTGTGGAGCATATAATAATAGTTATGAAAGACTGACTATTAGTATAAGAACCTTATACCCATGAGTCATTAAAATTGTTCGCATATATCTCAATAATTTCATGTTCCTATATAGATAGTTTTAAAAAAACATTAGAATAAGTGTATTACAAAGTTTTATAGAACAATTTTTAATTTTAAATATACATATATATATATATATATCAGTATCTTGTTAGTTACATAATTTTTGTTTTAGGTTAGTAGTTAAGTCATTAAAGGGAATCATGGAGGTATTGGGTTCAAAACACACAACTTATTTTTTTACATTATATACACCTATGGTTTTACAAAACCATTAGTATGACCTAAAATTTTTTTAGTGGGACTTAAAGAATCTATTATTTAAGGATTTATTTCTTTACAACCTTATGTTGGATATGTAATAGGGTTTTATAGATCTCTATCAAGTATGAATATTATTGGAAAACCATGAAACCCATTTATTGGAGTATATGTGCTTCAAACATTTATTAGTAGGGATTGAAGACCAAAAGGGTTGAATTTTTAAGATTGTACTATGGCCATGTCTTAATAATTATGTAAGGATGTTCAATGTGACATATTATTCATGGGTGGTTTGTTAAGATATCATTTAAAATAAGTTCCTTTTAGAGAGTGGATTAGTGGGAATATTTTCTCCTCCCAGTGGTGTTAGTGGTAGCTTTTCTAATGATATGAATAAGAGGATGTAAGATATGTACCAAGGAAATGAGAAGAAACTGAGCCAAGGTAGAGGAATTTCACTTCCTGCTTTAGTTATAAATCCTTTTGTATGATTATAATGTTGGTGATCTAGTCATATTAGATCAGTATGTATGAAATCTCTGAAAGAGTTTCAGGAAAACCTAGGGATAGAGAATTTATAGTGACACTGTATAATATTGCCTTAATCAATCATGGAGATAGTATCATGAAAATCCTGAGATTCATTATATTTTTTATTGTGGGTCTCTATAGAAAAATAGTAGGGAATCTTTAGAATGGATGGGGAGACGGGGTGGATGAGGTTCCAAAGATTGGCACCAATGGATGCTACATAAGTCAAGGTCATAGGTCAGTCAAGGATCTTAAGGGTGGTGTGTTGGTTTGGATGTTGGATTAACATTTATTATAGATAAATTTACATAATTTTATAGTGAAAAATCTTTGATAGTTATATGTATATTTCTTATAGCCTATATATTATCAGTTTCTTTATTTTACATGACAGTGACCCATTCATTTATTTTTCCTCGTATGGTGGCTAATTTTCCATAGTTGATAAAATATTCAACTATATTATAAACTTGGAAAAGCTTCTGAATAAGATATTGAATGAGGTTTGGGGATTTTATGGGTGTTCCCTAGTGGTTAGTGTATATGAAAAATTATATAATTTCATTGTGTTAGATATTTCTAGCATTCATGTCATCTTTGAAATAGACTAGATGATGTACTTTTTTGATTCTATTTATTTCTTCCAAAGGTGGGTGTGCTTTAATTATTTAATAGGTTATGAGTATACATTTTTAAGATAATTGAATTTCTAGGAAAAATATTCTGAGCCTAACCCTCTATATTTTGGCACTGTTGTGGCCTTTATAGAAAGTATAGTCTTTGGAGTTAATTGAGAGATAGTTTCATAATGTTTTCCTCAAATATTGGACCATTGATATGATTTTTCCCTAATAATTTCTCAGGTTTACCTCTTAATATGGAAACAGATTTTACAATTAATATTTTTTTAGTATTTTGATGCTATATCAATAACTTCATATTTTATAACACCATCTGAGTTATGGAAGATAAATATTTATATTTAAGATATTAAGTTTAAGGGGTATATATATTTGATTACCTCACCATGGGATGATTTGGTATTATTTACTAATAATTTTTATGGAATATTAAATTTTTTTATATTATAATAAGTTGAATCAAACAATATTAAATAATAGGTATCAACTTCCATGTGTAGATGATTTATTTAATCAATTGATGGTATTTTAACGGTTCTCTAAGATTAATATATTATTGGTCTATCATCAAATTTGATTTGGGGTTGAGAAAATTCCACATGTGACGTTTCGGGGAATATATAGTGTATATGATATTTTAGTTATTCATTTTGGATTTAAAAACAAGATAATAGTGTTTATATTTCTCATGAAATAGATATTCCTCCCCAACAAGGACTTATTCATTGTATATTTTTTAGATGACATTCTATTATACTCTTAGACTCAGGAGATTCATGGGGAATATTTTTATATAGTTATAAATATGATTCAAGCACATAAAGTTTATAAAAAGTTCTTAAAGTGTCACTCTTGGATTTGAGAGGTGTCTTTTTTAGGCCATGTAATATATGAGGTTGGGTTTTCTATTGATCTAAAGAAAGTAGATGAAATGAAATATTAAAAAAGACTAAATAATTTTTTTTATATCAAGATCTTCATAGTATTAAAAGGTTATTATCAATAGTTTTTTTGGATTTATTATTCTTGGAAGAACCTACGACTATCCTAGGAATGGATGGTGTGAAGTTTGATGGGATTGGCAGTGTGAATTTGTGTTTTAGAAGTTAAATGGGAGGATCACATTTACCTTAATCTTGATTTAACCTAACTCAGGTGAGGGTTATACAGTCTATTTTGATATGTTTTTCATTTATTTGGGGGTTTTTATTGATGAAATTGCAGGGGGGGTATTTACTTATGGATCTCGTCAATGGAAACCCAATGGATAAAACTATATAACTCATGATTTAGAGCTATCTATTGTGGTATATGATAAAAAAATTTGGAACCATTGTCTATTTGGGGAGATATTTGTCACCTACATGGACTAAAAAAGCATGAGATATATATTTTCACTATTTGATTTAACTTTATGACATAGATACAAGTTTGAGTAACTTAAATAAATTTATCTTGATATTTAATATACCTCAAAAAATGGGGAAGTCTTATATGACTCTATTAGTAGGAAAACCCAGGAGTAGGTAGTGTAGAAATAGATTAAGGAATAGAGGTTAATGTGTCCATTCTGAGAATGTCACTTAGATATGACTAAGGATCTATGAGTGGTGAATTTTGATCTTTTTATTATTTTTTCATCATTTTTATATTAGTTGAAATTAAATCAAGTCTAGATTATGAGAAATCAGATAGTTTTTATAAATACTTGACCCCAGATACCCAGATCTATTTCCTAGTACCATTAAATTGGAATAAGATACAATGATCCATATCCCGAAGGACTCAAGAGTTTAGTAGTCTTTGTAAACCAAATACATACATGAGTCTTACATTACAACTGAATACACTAATTAGAACATATTTTTTTCTTTTTAGGATAAAATTATTCCATATAGAATATCCGTGAATATATTTCTTAGTAAACTTTATGAAATCTTATTTAAGGGAAATAAAATAAGGGTGATCTCAAATTTTGGGTAAGGGTAAAGTATAGCAGAATAAATAATGAAATAATGAGGATAATTAATATGGAAATGTAATAACTAAACACACATCCCATATAATAAATAATCTAAGAAGGAAGTGAATAAACAATATGGAAAGGTAAATAAATATAGAAAAAATACAATTTAAATAACCTAACTGTATGAATAGATAAGGAAGATAAAATATGGTAAGGTAAATAATGAAAACACATGTCATTTAATTAATAAAAAGAGAATGAAATAAATCCATATATTTTTTCAAAGTAAACATATCATGGAAACTAATAATGAATCTGAATGAATGAAATTATTAATTATAATACATCACACATATATAATATTAATCACTATATAGACAGGATCTATCCTCAATACAGTTTAAGCCTGTAGGTAGAAACCCATCTGATTCTTCCTAGAAACAAACTCGAAAGTTTTGTCACCAACTGATTTTATCTCCTGAGACTACCAATGCATCGAGGGGATTGACTTAAATATTCTCAAAAATGTGTCATGGATTTATAAATCATTCCTAATATATATAATAATCTATTTAATTCATAAATAGTGTGCCTTATCTAATATTTGTGTTTAGTAAAAGATACTGATTTATAAACATTTCCCAAATTAATAAAATAAAATTCAAAGTAAAAAATGTATGTCCAAATGGTATATATTTTAAGAAATAACCATATAAATTACACAATAATATTTATATTTAAGATAAATTATGTGTACAATAAAAAAATTGACCATAATGAAGTGATTGTTTCAAGATAATGTTAAAAATCACATAATAAAGTGAGACTGCAAAGATAACTTTTACCACTTGATAATTTTCAAGTCAAAAACCCTTGGATGAAATAATTAAAATTGAATTGTAAAATACCAGGAATTATATGTTAATTGTAACACCCCAAGATTTTATAGTGTGTTATTTCTTCAAAATAATTCAATAACTTTCACTACACGCAACACCAAGTTCAATCGCACCAGGACTTACCAAACAAGATGTTCAAAAGAGGTTATGAATAGTGTTAACTAAATTTTAAACTTTATATAATCCTTATAATTTTAGAATCCATATTATGAGTTTCTTAGACATAATGTAAGAACAAATTCATTTTCAGTATTGCACTTTTACCAAATTTTAATATTGAACCCTTTTTAGATACTATATTTTAAATTTTTTGACTAAATGGGGACATCAAAAATTTAAAATGAAACATCCCAAGCTTCCACGGTACGCTAGCGTGTGTTGTACGCAACACCGAGTTCTAACACACCGTAACCAATCAAACTAGCCGTTATGAATAGTAATACCTATCTTTTGAAATTATATATATTTTATATTTTAAAATGGACTTCATTTTTGGTTTCGGAATATCAAATTTAGCCTAAGGTGAAATTTTGGTACTTTTCGGATAACTTTCATATTTTGATGAATAGTGAAAATTACTAAATTTTAATTAAAAACAACTTTTTTATTCAAAATAATTAATAGTGATAAATTTTGAATTTGAGTTGTTTTAAAGTATATTTAGAATATATTTTTACCATTTAATATAATTTTGGTCATTGGACATAATTTTATAATTAAACCGAACATAAATAAGTGTCAAACTTTTGATAGTTATTATCTCTTAAAAACACGCTTTTTGTTTTGACAGCGGGAATTAATTTTAAATTAATTTCTGCCACTTTTGTGTTTTTAATTTATAAAAATGGATTACATATTTGGAATCAGGATGTCTAAATTGTGTAAATAGGTAACTTTTATTTTTAGACATTTTGAATAATTACTGCGGTAAATATTTTATTTACCATGGTTAAGTGTAAATCCGGTAAATAAGGGTTAAAATATAATATTATAATAATACTAAATTACCCTAAAACGTGTCTTAACCCTATTGGTTGATACAGGGTCGACCATGGGCATCTTTGGGTCGATTTTGGGACCCATGGATCCACTTGTAAGTGATAATGACACTTTATTTTAATTAAGTTAAAATGAATACAAAAATAACACAAGCATATATCTTTTACAAAAACAATTGTTACATAGGGTTATATATGTTGGATTTTAGATTATAAATATTCATTAGAAATATAAAAATATTTCATACATAATTATATTTTATTTATAATTTTTAGACATTAAATAATTTATTTTATTTATGACACAATGATGATGCAATAATTACAATAATAGTGAAAAATTAAAATAATTGATATTATAAATACCAAATAAATATAATATGAACCTTTTAATGAATTAAACTAATTTTCTAGGATAATATGATATATTAGGATTGATTTAATCAACTTTTTTCGAAGTAATCAATCTGTTATGAGTTTCACAAAAATCAACTATTGAATAGTGTCAAAATTGACATAAAAGAGTTCTCAAAACAAATATTATATTATTAATTGATATTAAATTCCTAAAAATCTAAGGTTCGGCCAAGAGACTTATATAATGATAGGTTCATCATTAATGGACCACTTGGGGGTCTCTTGGATGTATATAGTAAGTTTATTAACCATATTATATAAAAATACAAAGAGACATTGTAAAAGTGAAACTAATTAACTTAGAGTTAATACTTAAAGATAAGGTTAATATAAGTACCCAAACCTGTCTAAATTCTATTGGATGAGTTGTTTTCGACCCATCCCCACCTTAACCTTTGAATAGTCAACTTTGGAGCCATTGGAAACCGAATATGAATTTATTATAAATTAATATTTCTAGCTTTTCCAAAGGTGCCCCTCACCCCTCTTATAAAAGGGAACTCCTCCTTCTCATTTCTTCACAACCTAAAAGCCTTTTGGTTCGGCCAAACTCTTCCCAAATACTCTCCCAACTCCCCTCACTACAACCTAGAGGCCCTAGTTTGATCAGAAAGCCAACCTAAGGAGCCCTTTTGATCAAATCAAAAGGAAGAACCCGAAGAAGAGGTAATGATTTCACCACCCCTTTTTAAGTTCCTTTCTTCTTCCACTTCCTCTTTCTTTGTTATTACCATTATAAAATAATAACTCCAGTATCATATATATACTTTGATTTTATTATAAATATGATACAACCATATTCAGTATTCTATCCATCCTTTGAATAACATGTCACCATACGTGCGTACGTACGGCTTACCGTCTCCACGTCGTGGTGTAATTGTTATTCAATATATTATTATTTGGATGGGTATAATAATGATGTGTAACTCATTCAAATAATAAATATAACATGATAATTATTCTGTATATATGATATAAAATACAATTATATATCATTTTAATATCAAAAAAAATGATATTGTCGCTCGTGCGTATGTACGGACTACCGTCTCCACGAACGCGATGAGATTCATTGTCCATCATATCCATTCAAGTATAATTATAATTTGATGATTTAAAAATAGTATCTAAGGACTTGATATCATTCTGGATATGAATAATATACATACCATTAATAACGAATATGGCTCACATAACAAAGAATATAAAGTAAAATGAACCCGTTAACACCCGAAATGACGATAATTCTAAGATATTATTAACAAATCAATGTTAAAAGATCATATATGATATCATATTAAAGTAAATGATTCTTGTATTATTCAATAACAATTATTTCACCATTATAAAGGAGGTAAACCTACCATCGACCAAGGAAAAAGTACAAAGTAAGGGATTTTCTTATCTCACTTTCAACTCCGTGAGATTTCCATTGTTCGCCACTAAATTATTGAAAGTGGTGTATTGTGTACGGCCATTTGATATATATATTATAATTATTCTCTTTATATTCATGTTATTATGTAAATAATTTTTGTGGTTATTAACTTTTGGCCATACGACTCAGTTGATTAACGTGGTAAGGGGTTTCTTATCTCACTTTTAATTTCGTAAGATTTCCATTATTCACCACATAATTATTGCATGTGGGGTATGTGTACTGCCCATGATTGCATTCATTGTGTAATATACTTTAATTTATGGGTATTTACATCATCAGGGTATGATACTTCTTTCATGGGTGTATGTTTCGTAAGTTACCTAATTGATAAGAAAATTTGAAATTTCAATTTCCACTCATTTGGCTTTACGCATATTTCATTGATTATATTACCCCAAGATTATGTGTCGAATCACTATTCATTTGATTATGTCATAATTTCCACTCCCCTTCCTGTGGATATAAGTTTGATACACATAATCACTCCATTGATAATTATCAAGTCATTGATATGAATTTGATAAGAGTAATTTTAACTCATTCTCCATTTGTTGAGTTAAACATCCAATTCGTTGGTATTGTTTTTACAAGAATATGTGTGAATGTCCTTTGATTGTTTTACACTGAATATCCAATCATATTTAGAGTATTTATATTTGTCACACATAATTATGTCATTTATTTATCCTTAACCTAGGGATATAACCTTTATGAGAGATTCCATCTCAATTTACATTCCATTGAGACTTCTTTGATGATATACACCAAATCACTTTTATGTGGTGTATATAATGTACTTTGACATAGTATATCATGATTCCCTTTATTCTCATGATATTACAAAGTTTTGATTACCTCAATTATTTGTATTCAAGTGTCTCTTTTGGATAGAATCTCTAACTAAAATACCATTTTTAAATGTTTTAAAGACTTATTCATCTAAACCTTTCTCATTAATGTCCATGTTTTAAAAATAGTTTTAAGGATTTATTTATATGGACATTAAAGTTTAGAAATCAAAACTCCTTTTAAAAAGTTTCAAAGTGGTATGGGACACTTTGATTCAAAAATCTACTTTTAAATGGATTCTTGACAAATAGTGTGACTTTTAAATGTTTTCAAGAAAAGGGGGATATTTCTCTCAAATAGTTTTGATGATTATTTTTATCTATGTCAACATCCTTCATTATTATTGATTGAGGTTAATGTGATACAATAAAATCTTCCATATTGTATCGAATGAGTTATGTTTGACTGTGGATGTGCTGTTTTTATACCATTCATGGTTTGTGGTAAAAGTATTGACATTTCGTATGCTAGTTTTAATATGAATGTTTATGTTATGTTTAAACATGTTCATATGAGGAATGCATTGGACTTAATAAGTGACGTATGGATCCCTCTATAGCTCCTCGATGCATCGGTAGGTCTCATGAGACAAACTAGTGTCTTGGCACAAGGCCTTGGCAAAATCTTATTTGTAGTCTTGGCACGAGGCCTTGGCTATGTGGTTATGATAGTCTGGAATTATGCATTCCATCATTATGAAAGTGGTTATTGATATTGCATGTGATCATTCGACTAGTAGAATATCCATGTGAGTAAGTAAATGGAATTATTTCATTTTACCTTTGCCATTTTATGCTGAAGTTCAAATTTAAAAGGCTTTTGTTTTAGTTATAAATTTCCTTAAGTGTTTATGCTTATTTGTGAAAGCTTCTGCTATAATGTTATCCTTACTGAGCATCCGAGCTCACCCCTTTCAATGTTTTATTTTTCCCAGGATTATGAAGAAGTAATTTATGAATGACCTGCAGGGATAGTATGAGGGGATATGAAGATAAGATGTTTTTTTTATGTAATGTAAAAATTTATGGATGTATCTAGTTATTCCAAGGATACTAAACTAATCGGTCTTTCAAGACTTGATCTTTCTCGTGATCATGCCAATGTTATGTAATAATGCACCGACTCTAGGTAATTAGGGTCCGGGCGTTACAGTTGGTATCAGAGGAAGTTTAGTACAAACCTTGGTAGCTAGATTTAGATAAACTTTGATTAGAGCACGTAGACCTAAGATGAACTTTGAGGATTAGTATAAAAGAACTTCCTATAATTTTGGTATTGTAGAGATTTTGTGAGTTTTCCGAGCAATACATCCCTGTCTGGATACGAGTAGGTAGAGGCGGCTCTGGCACAGATTTACCTAGGGGTAAAACCCGAAAACACCGCTTTGAGCTAGACTCGAACGGTAACTGGTGCACGACAACGGGCCTTGCTGCACTCTTGGTTACGACACTCCCGGGGGATATGCTTAGGATAATTTAAATTTTATTTAAAAACCTATTTAAGTAATATATACATAAGATGAGAGTAAATGACCTTGGTTAATCCTAATATGTTTCAAATTGAGAATATGGTGACATTTTAATCTCTAAATGATTTTACGACTACTATTACTCACACAATGCTTTCTGGTTTTAGTCAATGGCTGGATTCCAAGGAAGTCATAGTGACTTTGAGAATGATGTACAAGGTGGGAGCGGTGGTGGCGATGAGCAACAAAATGGAATGTTGATAGGCGTAACAGATATCGTCTTTATGCCAAATCAGTTTTCCAAAAATATGATCAACAACATATATATTAACCAACTCCTAGACTCAACAAGGAAGAGAAAGGTGATAAATGATAAGATCTCCAGCAATGGAGACCATGGAGAAAAGAAACCTCAATTTTCATCATGCAGGAAATGTGGAAAGAGACACCCAGGAAAATGTCTCAATGGGACAACGAAATGTTTTACGTGCGGGAAGGAAGGACATAAAGTGAAGAATTGCCGAAGAAAAATGAAGAGTACTGTGGAAGAAGATAAAAATGGTCCCAAGAGTCCATTTATAGTCATTTTCCATAAATGTAGGGGACCTGGCCATTACCTGAGTGAATGTCCTATTCTATAGGATATTTTCTTGGTCAAAGAAGAAGCTATGTGGAAATAAATGGTTGGAGAAAAATTTAAAAAGTATTAGCACTCCTTGTTGATGGGTTTACTTTGGAATAATTTTCTCTTGTATTTGTAACCCCGCAGTTTTCCATGTGAGAATGATATTTGAGGAAGAATTGTCTCTTCTCTTGTGGATATAGGTATAAATAACCATTTGGTTTTATATGATCATTGGGGTTTGAGAAAATGATAAGTTATTATAATTTGGGATGAAAATGCAAGGTATGATATAACATTTGTGGTTAAATTGTGTTATTTTGAGGAATTTATCTCATTTTGGTAATATTATAAAATATAGTTTTTGAAAAAGGACAACACGTAGACCGTGTGACAACCCATGGCGTCGGACAAAGCTGTGGGAATCGAACCCACAACCAAAGTGCGATTGGGATTTATCGCCTACCACTGGACTACGTGAAGTCCCTGGTTAGTGTGACTATTTTTTTTTTGTTAAATGATTTTATTGATCAATAATAAGATGATTTGGGTTCTTATGTCTTATCAAATAAATACCCTTGGTATAGGAAAATGATTTGGTGATTAAGTGGTAAATGTTATTTTAGAAGATGTTCGTTTTGTTAGGAACACTATATGCCCAAGGAAAATAGAATACAATGAGGTTTCATTTGTAGAGTAACGGTGGATTTTTATCTACGTTTTTATTGTTGATTTATAGTGATTTGGGTTATTTATGGAAATGATTAACCTATAACAGAGAATATGTGATGATGTTAATTACTTTTAAGTATGTGACTTTAAGAGTATTTGATGTCATTTGGAGATATAATGTAACATGGGAGACTACATAATCAAATTCTTCTATGTTTTGAGTTTCAATATTAGTTTGGATTATATTAAAGGATTTTAAGGAAAATTCGTTATTGAATGGTATCTATTTAACTTTGGGGTATTGTTGGTTTAATTTTAGAAATTAAGATTAGTGCATATTTATCTCAATGAATATCCTTTTGGGGGATCATTAGATCATTCACTAACCATTTTGGTTTTGATTAATCTTCAAAGACAATGTAAATATATGGTTTATCCTACATGGATCATGTGATTCTATAGAAGTTTATTCTAGCTCTTCCAGTGTGACCAAGTCTTCTTGAATACTCATAGTTTAAAAAAAATTGAGTTAGTGGTGGAAATTTATTAAAGAATGAAAATCTACTTAAAATTTAAGTATATCTCATAATGTTATTAGTCAATATCATAAATGAATTCCTCTTCCTTATGTAATGTAACTTTAAAAAAAATGTTGTCCTAGATGGTACATTAAATCATCACTAATTTATGGCTTTGGGATTGTTGGCCTTTTCATAGCCATATTCTCTACCACTCTCCATCAGATAATTGATGGTTAGATTTCTCTTCCATATCCATATTTTCCTACATGGAACCCTAGTATGTGTTATTTTCGGTAATATTCATACTTTCCACTCTTTATTTTAAATAGAGGCCTCATTAATTCATTTTTCAATGTGGGATTTCAACTAAGATATTTTGAAACGTCAAAAATGTGTTATCCCAATACCCTATGTTTTCTTCGACCGATGGTATTTCAAATCATCATAGATTGATGAGTTTAAGGACCTCAATTTTATACTTGTTTTTTATTGATGACCTCAATCACTACCTATAAATATTTACGTTTTTCCTCCAATTATATGTCTCTAATTACCACTAATGTTCTCCTAATCGAGATCATAATTTCCTGGTGATCCTTTCATTTCTCTTTTCCTCATATTAAGACTAAATTTTAGTAACCCAATTTCCGATGTGGGTTTTCCCACAAAGATATTTTCTATTTTCAACCTTTTATTTTCGAAGAACAATTTCAAATTGCGAGGACGCAATTTATTGAAGGAGGGGAGAATGTAACACCCCAAGATTTTATAGTGTGTTATTTCTTCAAAATAATTCAGTAACTTTCACTACACGCAACACCAAGTTCAATTGCACCAGGACTTACCAAACAAGCTGTTCAAAAGAGGTTATGAATAGTGTTAACTAAATTTTAAACTTTATATAATCCTTATAATTTTGGAATCCATATTATGAGTTTCTTAGACATAATGTAAGAACAAATTCATTTTCAGTATTGCACTTTTACCAAATTTTAATAGTGAACCCTTTTTAGATACTATATTTTAAATTTTTTGACTAAATGGGGACATCAAAAATTTAAAATGAAACATCCCAAGCTTCCACGGTACGCTAGCGTGTGTTGTACGCAACACCGAGTTCTAACACACCGTAACCAATCAAACTAGCCGTTATGAATATTAATACCTACCTTTTGAAATTATATATATTTTATATTTTAAAATGGACTTCATTTTTGGATTCGGAATATCAAATTTAGCCTAAGGTGAAATTTTGGTACTTTTCGGATAACTTTCATATTTTGATGAATAGTGAAAATTACTAAATTTTAATTAAAAACAACTTTTTTAATCAAAATAATTAATAGTGATAAATTTTGAATTTGAGTTGTTTTAAAGTATATTTAGAATATATTTTTACCATTTAATATAATTTTGGTCATTGGACATAATTTTACAATTAAACCGAACATAAACAAGTGTCAATCTTTTGATAGTTATTATCTCTTAAAAACACGCTTTTTGTTTTGACAGCGGGAATTAATTTTAAATTAATTTCTGCCACTTTTGTGTTTTGAATTTAGAAAAATGGATTCCATATTTGGAATCAGGATTTACAAATTGTGTAAATAGGTAACTTTTATTTTTAGACATTTTGAATAATTACTGCGGTAAATATTTTATTTACCATGGTTAAGGGTAAATCCGGTAAATAAGGGTTAAAATATAATATTATAATAATACTAAATTACCCAAAAACGTGTATTAACCATATTGGTTGATACAGGGTCGACCATGGGCATCTTTGGGTCGATTTTGGGACCCCATGGATCCACTTGTAAGTGATAATGACACTTTATTTTAATTAAGTTAAAATGAATACAAAAATGACACAAGCATATATCTTTTAGAAAAACAATTGTTACATAAGGGATTATATATGTTGGATTTTAGATTGTAAATATTAATTATAAAGATAAAAATATTTCCTACATAATGATATTTTATTTATAATTTTTAGACATTAAATAATTTATTTTATTTATGACACAATGATGATGCAATAATTACTATAATAGTGAAAAATTAAAATAATTGATATTATAAATACCCAAATAAATATAATATGAAGCTTTTAATGAATTAAACTAATTTTCTAGGATAATATGATATATTAGTATTGATTTAATTGACTTTTTTCGAAGTAATCAATCTGTTATGAGTTTCACAAAAATCAACTATTGAATAGTGTCAAAATTGACATAAAAGAGTTCTTAAAACAAATATTATATTATTAATTGATATTAAATTCCTAAAAATATAAGGTTCGACCAAGAGACTTATATAATGATAGTTTCATCATTAATGGACCACTTGGGGGTCTCTTGGATGTATATAGTAAGTTTATTAACCATATTATATAAAAATACAAAGAGACATTGTAAAAGTGAAACTAATTAACTTAGAGTTAGTACTTAAAGATAAGGTTAATATAAGTACCCAAACCTGTCTAAATTCTATTGGATGAGTTTTTTTCGACCCATACCCACCTTAAAATTTTAATAGTAAACTTTGGAGCCATTGGAAACCGAATATGAATTTATTATAAATTAATATTTCTAGCTTTTCCAAAGGTGCCCCTCACCCCTCTTATAAAAGGGCACTCCTCCTTCTCATTTCTTCACACCCTAAAAGCCTTTTGGTTCGGCCAAACTCTGCCCAAATACTCTCCCAACTCCCCTAACTACAACCTAGAGGCCTTATTTTGATCAGAAAGCCAACCTAAGGAGCCCTTTTGATCAAATCAAATGGAAGAACCCGAAGAAGTGGTAATGTTTTCACCACCCCTTTTTATGTTCCTTTCTTCTTCCACTTCCTCTTTATTTGTTATTACCATTATAAAATAATAACTCCAGTATCATATATATACTGTGATTTTATTATAAATATGGTACAACCATATTCATTATTCTATCCATCCTTTGAATAACATGTCCCCATACGTGCGTACGTACGGCTTACCGTCTCCACGTCGTCGTGTAATTGTTATTCAATATATTATTATTTGGATGGGTATAATAATGATGTGTAACTCATGTAATAATAAATATAACATGATAATGATTCTGTATATATGATATAAAATCCAATTATATATCATTTTAATATCAAAAGAATGATATTGTCGCTCGTGCGTATGTACGGACTACCGTCTCCACGAACGCGATGAGATTCATTGTCCATCATATCCATTCAAGTATAATTATAATTTGATGATTTAAAAATAGTATCTAAGTACTTGATATCATTATGGATATGAATAATATACATCCCATTAATAACAAATATGGATCACATAACAAAGAATATAAAGTAAAATGAACCCGTTAACACCCGAAATGACGATAATTCTAAGATATTATTAACAAATCAATGTTAAAAGATCATATATGATATCATATTAAAGTAAATGATTCTTTTATTATTCAATAACAATTATTTCACCATTATACATGAGGTAAACCTACCATCGACCAAGGAAAAAGTACAAAGTAAGGGATTTTCTTATCTCACTTTCAACTCCGTGAGATTTCCATTGTTTGCCACTAAATTATTGAAAGTGGTGTATTGTGTACGGCCATTTGATATATATATTATCATGATTCTCTTTATATTAATGTTATTCTGAAAATCATTTTGGTGGTTATTAACTTTTGGCCATACGACTCAGTTGATTAACGTGGTAAGGGGTTTCTTATCTCACTTTTAATTTCGTGAGATTTCCATTATTCACCACTTAATTATTGCATGTGGGGTATGTGTACTGCCCATGATTGCATTCATTGTGTAATATACTTTAATTTATGTGTATTTACATCATTAGGTTATGATACTTCTTTCATGGTTGTATGTTTCATAAGTTACCTAATCGATAAGGGAATTTGAAATTTAAATTTCCACTCATTTGGCTTTACGCATATTTCATTGATTATATTACCCAAGATTATGTGTGGAATCACTATTCATTTGATTATGTCATAATTTCCACTCCCCTTCCTGTGGATATAAGTTTGATACACATAATCACTCCATTGATAATTCTCAAGTCATTGATATGAATTTGATAAGAGTAATTTTAACTCATTCTCCATTTGTTGAGTTAAACATCCAATTCGTTGGTATTGTTTTTACAAGAATATGTGTGAATGTCCTTTGATTGTTTTACACTGAATATCCAATCATATTTAGTGTATTTATATTTTTCACACATAATTATGTCATTGATTTATCCTTAACCTAAGGATAAAACCTTTATGAGAGATTCCATCTCAATTTACATTCCATTGAGACTTCTTTGATGATATACACCAAATCACTTTTATGTAGTGTATATAATGTACTTTGACATAGTATATCATGATTCCCTTTATTCTCATGATATTACAAAGTTTTTATTACCTCAATTATTTGAATTCAAGTGTCTCTTTTGGTTAGAATCTCTAACTAAAATACCATTTTAAAATGTTTTAAAGACTTATTCATCTAAACCTTTCTCATTAATGTCCATGTTTTAAAAATGGTTTTAAGGATTTATTTATATGGACATTAAAGTTTAGAAATCAAAACTCCTTTTAAAAAGTTTCAAAGTGGTATGGGACACTTTGATTCAAAAATCTACTTTTAAATGGCTTCTTGACAAATAGTGTGACTTTTAAATGTTTTCAAGAAAAGGGGGATATTTCTCTCAAATAGTTTTGATGATTATTTTCATCTATGTCAACATCCTTCATTATTATTGATTGAGGTTAATGTGATACAATACAATCTTCCATATTGTATCGAATGAGTTATGTTTGACTGTGGATGTGCTGTTTTTATACCATTCATGGTTTGTGGTAAAAGTATTGACATTTCGTATGCTAGTTTTAATACGAATGTTTATGTTATGTTTAAACATGTTCATATGAGGAATGCATTGGACTTAATAAGTTACGGGTGGAGCCCGCTATAGCTCCTCGATGCATCGGTAGGTCTCATGAGACAAACTAGTGTCTTGGCACAAGGCCTTGGCAAAATCTTATTTGTAGTCTTGGCACGAGGCCTTGGCTATGTGGTTATGATAGTCTGGCATTATGCATTCCATCATTATGAAAGTGGCTATTGATATTGCATGTGATCATTCGACTAGTAGAATATCCATGTGAGTAAGTAAATGGCATTATTTCATTTTACCTTTTCCATTTTATGCTGAAGTTCAAATTTAAAAGGCTTTTGTTTTAGTTATAAATTGCCTTAAGTGTTTATGCTTATTTATGAAAGCTTCTGCTATAATGTTATCCTTACTGAGCATCCGAGCTCACCCCTTTCAATGTTTTATTTTTCCCAGGATTATGAAGAAGTAATTTATGAATGACCTGCAGGGATAGTATGAGGGGATATGAAGACAAGATGTTTTTTTTGATGTAATGTAAAAATTTATGGATGTATCTAGTTATTCCAAGGCTACTAAACTAATCGGTCTTTCGAGACTTGATCTTTCTCGTGATCATGCCAATGTTATGTAATAATGCACCGACTCTAGGTAATTGGGGTCGGGGCGTTACATTAATAATGATATTTAAATAATAATGGGAATTATATACACCACATCAAAGTGAATTGGTGCATAATATCAAATAATTCTCAATGGAATGTAAATTGAGATGAAATCTCTTACTACTTGGTAACATTCATGTAAATCCCCATCAGATGAAATAATTCATGTTTAAACTTATAATAACATGAAATATGAATTATTCCTGATATTTTAGTTCAAATTGTAATTATGTATACCATATAAAATAAATTAGTTTCACAATAATAATGTATGCCTCAAAGAACGAAAATTGAGATGAAATCCCTTACCTTATGCTCCCTTTTGGTTAAATTATTTTTATCCACATTTATAATAGTTTTTATCATTTTATTAACTTATAATATAAACATTTTAATATTTATTATATAATATATGATCCTTTTATGATATACTATTACTTGTTCATTAATAACCTTTCATTATTTTCATCATTTTGGGTGTTAATCATCTTGTTTTTAGTATGTTTTGACTTGTGATTTTTTTGTTAATATTACATAGATAATTATTTAATAATATCCATAATTTAAAACATGATTTAAATATTATATATATTTAGTATATATGTATTTATAGTAATTCAAAAAAATTGATATAGAAAATGAAATACACCATTCATGGAGATGGTAAGTCATATGTACGCATGAACGTTGTTTCTATTTTCTTATCGTATTAAAAGAAAGAAAATTAAATATTTTATATGTATATTATAATTCCTATATCATATTTATTTCATATATTTCACATATTTTTATTAAAAAATCCTTAATACATTCCATGTAAAGCATGAATGAATCACATTGTTTTGAGGAGGTGGTATTCCACACATCCACAAACGATGTTATTGTATTCCCACAAAATGGAAAGCATGAAGTTATGTGTTATAAAATAATAGAAAAAGAATTAATAAATTATAAATATCATATATATCATATATAAATAATAAATCTGTCATTATTACCAACCCTAAAAGGTGGTAATGGAAAAACCAATGACATCGGTTCATAAGGTGGTAGTCTTTCGTACACATGAATGATGATTGTATATACCATTTGATGGAAGTGTGTATGAGTGTAGGTTATAAAATTAAGAAAAAAAATAATTATTTTTATGATACTGATTTTATTATATAATAAATATATAAGAATAATTCTAGGGGTGGATAGATAAATAAAACAAAGGTGCTCCTTGAAGAATGATACCTCTTTTTCAGGTAACTCCTTTTATTTTATACCAAAATAATTCCTTGGTTGGATTTATGAACAATGTAAGGATTCTAGGATGGGTTTTGGGATTTTTGGAGATTATTTTGGAATTTGTTTATGATTCAAAGGGATTTATAGGTGTGAATAAGTGAAATGATGAGTGCCTTTTTATAGTGTAATAGGACTGGCATTCTTATAAATATAAAAGTTAAACACTGTTAGGAGGAATCATTTACATCATGTACCTCCAATAATAAACATAATTATATAAAATGGATTATATGGTCTAAATATTCCCATAAAATAGGGTTTTTACATGTTTTTAGGTCATTTTTCACTTAAGATTAATGTTTAACCACTAAGTAAACGTATTTTCACCTTAATCACTCTACTTAATTTTAATTTATTTCACTAATATTTTTGGTCAAAAACTAAGTTGAAATAAATCAACAATATAAATTAATATTAATAAAAATATAGAATCTATATTTCTAAATTCCAATAATATAAGTGGTATATATTAATTTAAAATCAATCTCATAGATGGGATGACAAAGCATATTTTGAAAGTGAAAATGTTTAAAAGTTTGAAATATTTATATATCCAATTTCAAAGTGATATTGATTCAAATAATGTAATTTGTACTAATATATGTAAAATTTATATAATTAAACTTTAAAACAAATTAAAAATATAATTTAACATTATAAATTATTTTGATGAAATGGGAGTTTTCAATAAAAATTTAGTATTTTTCACTATTTATTCAAAAATGAAATATTTCAAAAAATACAAAAAAAATCACCCTAAGATAATTTTGACATTAATATTTCAAAAATAAATTTTACTTTTCATATATAACTTATTAATTTATCAAAATATAGTTTTAATATAGGTGTGCCATTAAAAGGTGATAAAACTGTATTTAGAAAAATATAGCTTTCTATACGTAAAATTAGATTTTTTCTTATCTTATTCCAATAAAATATATTTAATGAATTAAAAAAATATTTTATTTAATATAATATATATATATATCATTAATATCATTCAATAATATTGATTAAATTAATTTATTAAGAAAAAACTCCTTTGTTGCATAAAAACAGTTTTTTATAAAAACTTATCCTTTTTATTCAATTGGATTTTATATTTATTTAGAATCAATTAATACCCAATTAATTAAACATTAAATTTTCATAATTTAGTTAATATTATTCATAAACTATAATTTAATATCTAGGAAATAATTTTCATTTTAAAAAAATAATATAAATATTATTGGGTAAAACTCGATCTTGCAAGTAACTTAAGCTATCGAAGAATCTCATTGTTGTGTACGACACAAGATAACTCAATATTGCATAAATTTTATTCTATATAATAGATTAAATTATCTATAATAGTAAATATTAAAAAAAAAAGATTTTATATTCTATTTTATGCTTGTTGTTGCGTGTCATACATGCTATGAAATACAATATCCTTATTTTAGAATTTAATGGAGTAACATTCTCCCCATCTTAAATATATTTTGTACTCATGATTTAAACTTTATATTGGTAATATAGGGTTTGAAATTTGAAAATTCCTTAATTAAAATACCAAATCTTGATAAGTGTATGTAAAATATTCTTCTTATAATAGATAGTCAGAAGTAAAAAAGGTCACATGGAATAACATATAATTTGGTTTCTAAGTAGGAGAAATTTATTATCAAGTGAAAATATGGACCTGGAGGACAATCATAAATAATTATATGGATTGATTGATTTCATTGAAAAAACACAAATTGAATGATCAATGGAATTTTGAGGGCCGCAAATCCATAAATCTATGAAGATTTAAATGACCATCTAATTCATCAGATATGAATGTAATTGGATAATATTTTTGTTCAAGTTTGTTCTTATATAGTTGAGAAATTATTTTACAATTTTATAATATAATAAAATATAATTACTTTATATGTTTTTATTTCATAATAAAAATTTCATCCTTTGGTTTTTCTTCGATCAATTTCCAATTTATTCCCATTACTCTATGAAATTAATACCCAAAATGATTTTTTTATTTATAAAGAACTAAAATTCACTTTTTAATAAATCATAAGATACATGTATGTTTGAAAATTCTTTTTTAAGCTCTATAAATATATTCCAAAAAAAATGGTTTATAACTTAACCTCTTAACCAAATAATAGTAATATGGGTTCATCATTAATATTTATTCATCAAATTGTTTAACTAAAAACAATGACATATTAAGTAGGAAATCATCTAGGCCAGTGGTAGGTTTGAAACCCTTATTATCCTTTTGTCATGGGTTCAATCCCCACCACCTTATAAGTTTTCCTTTTTCTAAAACAATATTAATATAATTTCTAAAATAACTATGATGGAAATATTTTAAATTTACACATTAAATAACCTTTTTGCTAAGGTTTTCAATACAAATTTTTTTTCAAAGCCAATAATATTATTTGAATATTATTGTCATGCATAGTCTTAGTGGGTACTGTGATGTGACTCCCCAGGATCACCTCCAATAGGCCAACGGTTTGCGACAAGTGTTGAGAAATAATATCACTGACATGGGAGGCCTTAGCCTAAGTACATGTACACGCGCACACATCTATAGGCCTATACAATGATAAAATGTAAAAACTACTAAACAACCAGGCATGCATACATCTAAATCCCACAACCATTGTATGAAAGGAATTAAAGGAATTTAAAATGGGAAAAATAAAATCCCACTAAAAATACTCTGAATCATAATTCCAACATAAATGTAAAGGGACTGCTCTCTAAAATCTATAGGAACACACCTCGGTCTGTCCAGTCTCACTAAGAATCATCTTGTCCTGGTACATCTAGGACCTTGTCAAAAGGTTGATTTTCCATTTAAGACACAACGCATGTGGAAGGATAGAGTATTAAAATAATTTATATGACACCTCTAAACAAAAAATCATACAACAAAGGGAAATGCAGTCAGATATACACAGTTATATGTCTATAGCACATATAAAAAGAACATTCCTAAATACTCAACAAAGAGAAACAGTCTAGAGTTAAGTCGCCATCATAGTATACCGCTCTAGGATTACATCTTAAAGGATGCACAAAGTACTCATCCAAGATAACACACTTCTGAGTCTGATAGCACTGATGATGTTCGTCCAAGAGGTACTGCTCCTCAGGTCTCATCATGAGAAAGAACACACTGATAGTCCGAAGAGAATATGATACAAAGATGAGGATCAATATAAAAACTATAGGGTTATACCAACAAACTCAATCTATATTAACCTTTTATGTAGAGGATAGACACCCACGTAGTGTTGGTCATGACGACACTAAGAACTCAACCTAGGGAATGAATATGAATAGAAAATCTCACTTTGGGCCTCCTAGAGAGATTCCAATGACTCTATCCAAGAATCCCTACCAAATGGATCATAGTACTAGGTGTAGGAAATTATTCTATACTAACCCTTATCGGAAAAAATAAGTGGAAAGAACCCTAAAAAACTTTTCCAAGATATGGAGGACAGGATATCCAAGCCATGTTAGAAAGATTACACTACGTGTAGTAGGGGTCACACATTGAGTCCCTTGACTTCGGGTACTAACCATATAAATGGCTCAGATCATCAATCCATTTCCATGAAGTGGGGTACACTCCATGTAAGAAACCCATGTACTCCACCCCATGTCTGTGTACTTTCCAAAGTACACATTGAGTGTCTAGGGAGAGGTCACACGCCTTGTAGGTCAAGCCACATGTCGTGTTATACTTATCTCCTACCTGAAACCCTATCTTCCATTTAAAGGGAACCACAAGGCATGTATATGTGTAGTATATTCCATTTAACTCCCCAAAAATCTAATGTTGGAACATTGTATTCAATAGATTTTACGACACGCAACACCAAGCACCTAAGAGAATGTAATATCCTATGAATTTATAATATATTTAATATTTTCAATTAATTAAATATAATTTATAGATATCAATGAATGTGGCATTCAGTTAGTGTTTTAAACATGCAACAATGAGTTTCTCTGATGGCTTTCATTACACACAAGACCTAGTTTTACCAAAAAATAATATATTATTTAATAGTATTATTTAATATAATAAGATATAAAATAACCATTATATTTATATTTAGGAAAGTAATAACTATCTTATTAAAATTTGTTTTTTAAAAAAATAAATTAATTAACTTTTTACAACTTAATTAGAAATGAATATAAGAACCAATTGAATACTAAGTGAATTGTTTTTATAGAAAACCATTTTCATTCTCTGAAAGCTATTTTATCATAATAAATTAAATTAATTACAATTTTTGACTGATATTAATTTACTATATATATATATTCAATAAAATATTTTTTATTTCCATCCAATATATTTGATAATAATAAGATAAGAAAAAACCCAATTTTACACATAAAAACCTATATTTTAATTAAGGCGCTTTTACCGCCTTTTAATGAATACCCTATTTTAAATACAATTTTTTAAACTTTTATAAATTTAATATGAAAAAATGAACTTCATATTATAAATAAAAACATAAAAATTAGTTTATGGTAAATTTTTGGCATTTTTCTGAGAAGATTAATTTTTTAATGAATAGTAAAAATACTGAAATTTAATTCAAAATAAATATTTCATCAAATTTATCTATAAGGTTAAATTATATTTTTAGGTGGTTTTAAAAGTTTAATTATACCATATTTTTATCAATTAATAAAATAAATTTCATTGGAATCAATTTTACTTTTAAATTAACTATAAAAATATAGAAACTTTTGGACGTTTTTACTTTAAAAACTAGTATTGTCATCTCGTCTATAAGATTAAATTTAAAATGATTTCTACCACTTCTATTGTTTTACTTTGGAAAAATTAATTCCAAATTATTAATCATAACAATTTATAATTTCTCATAAATTTATCTTATTTTTTGACCAAAAATATTAGTTAAAGTAATTAAAATTAATTACAATGATTAAGATGAAATTAAGATGAAAATTGGAATAAACCCTATATGTAAGGCCTAATATAACCTATAAAATTATAAAAAAAAATCTATTTTATGGAAATATTTAGACCCTATAGTATATTTTATCTAATTTTTCCATTACTTATCTACTTGAAATCAAAAAAACTTGGGAGGGGTTTCTTTTTTCCAAACAATTACAAGAGCCCCCCCACTATAAAATTCCTCCTTTTCCTCCCACATCCTCACAGTTCTCAAGAAACATAGATTCATAAAATATCTACCCAATTAACAACCCAACATACCTCACTTAATCCTTGATTCCTCCCTTTGGGAAAAATGAAATCCAAGGAAGCATTTGGGTACAAACCAAAAGGAATTACCTGATTAAGAGGTAATGTCTTTCCTAAAGCTCTTTAATTTTATTTCCATTATCCACCCCATAAACTATTATTATAACATTTTTATATATAACGTACATCATCATAAATATATTATGATGTTTTTATTCTAATTGTTTTTCCTACACTTACACACACCTTTGTCTATTTGGGTAACAAACTTACTATTTATGTGTACGGTGAACTACCACCTCACAAAACGATGATTGTTCATTTTTTATTTATGATCAATCATGGTGGAAATTATAATGGAAACTATATTTTTATATTTTATATATTATATTTATTTTGTATTTATTATTATTTAATTTTTTATAACACATACCCTTATACCTTCCATTTTTTGTAAATATGATAATGTTATTTGAGGAAGTGTGGACTACTTCCCTGTCAAAGTGATGTGATTCGTTCACACAATACATGGAACGTATAAAGGATTGTTTTAACAAAACATATGTGACATAAAAAATCTATATATTATATTAATTAAATAATTACCCATCTATAAATATAATATATATCATTTTCTTTATTAACCTTTCATATACTTAAAAAGTGATAATGCCATTCGTGGACGTGTGGACTACAGCCTCCTCAAGATGATGTGATTCATTTTTCACAAAACTAATTCTATATAAATGTATATATGATTAAATAATATGGTATTTATTAATTAAGTATCAATATTTAATGATATAATTATACTTACCTTCTTTCCTTAAAGGTCATTGAAAAATGATAATGTTACTCATGCGTACGTATGGACCACCATCTCTATGGTTGTAATGTTGATTCATTTTTTGTAACCATATTTAATGATTGGTTTTAAAAGTATAGTTGATGTATAAATATGATAATTATTAAATTATTATTACTCTTATGATATTATATAATGACCCCTTTGACTATAGTTGACCTTCCAAGGTTGTTTTTGACACATAAAACAAATTAGGTCAAAACAACTTACGTAAACATAATTGTTTAAGTAGTTGTATAAAACATAATAATAAGTAAGGTAAAATTAGTTATAAACTTGAAAAAGGTTCTGAATAAATATATAATTAATGTAATTTTAATATTCAGGTAGATAAATACACATGTGACAAGTCAGACTCAAGGTAAGGGACTTTCACCTCACATTTTACATCTTTGAGATAAATGTCATGTTCACCTATTAGTTCTTTTATGTGGTTTATCTACTACCAATTTTAGTATATTTTAACATGAGTTAATTTATTTTCATAGTCTTTAGAGTTTCAATCTGAATTATTTCTTCTATGTGTATTTGAATTAAATGTTACCAAGCGGAAAATAATTTTATAACCTAATTTCCTTTTATTGGATTATATTACTTCCTCAAGGTCCTTAATATTATAAGATTATGTGTATAATTAGCCTTTTAATATGTATTGGTGTATTTTAAATTTTTTCATGTGGATTTAAATTTGACACACATGATATATTCACTTATTTATTTTCACATCGTAATTATGGTCTTTTCAAGGGTTTACTTCACATTCTCATTTTGTTCGGGATTTTTTACAATTGAAATTACATTAGAGGAAATTATTTGATTATTTCCTAAAAAACATTTAATTTTATTCTCATTTGTTTATTCATGACCCTTTTATGTAATAGTACCATTTTCTCAATCTATGGTACTCCAATGTTTTCAGAATTGTTTTTAAGAAAACCTCACTTCATTTCTATCTTTAGTCTGAGAACCTATTTTCTTTTAAAAACATGTTTTATTAAAATGTTTTAAAAAAATTAACATTTTAAAAATGATTATTTAAATACAATTTTACAATTTTTTTTTTACCAATTTTTTCAAAGAAATATTCATGTGTCTTTCCAAACAAGGAAATTTTTAACCTTTTTACCGTGCCAAAAGGAATATTCTTTTTACCTCATATGGAATGTATAGATTTACCCACAGTAATTTATTATAAGATTAATTTTCATGTTTAAAGGGTTACTTTTTAAATGTTTCATTTGATTATTATTATTTTTGGGTCTTTTTATCCATATGTAATGAATTTCATCTCAATTTACATTCCATTGGGAATTATTTGTAGTTATGCACCTAGTTTATTTTATATAGTTTATGTACTACCCTTTGACACAAAATATCATGAATCTACTTATTCTCATAATCTCTTAAGTTTAATTCAATGTTATACCTTCATGGTTATTGTGATTAAAATTTTTCAAATTGTTATGGGACAATTTCAAATGTTTAAAGCTTATTCTCCTTAGGAATGTTCTAAATTATTATCTTTCAAATCTCACTCCCTTTTGTGATTGTTAACTTTCTCTTGAAACAATCAATTTATTATAATCATTTTTCATTTTAAATTTAATTGAATATCTGTATTCTCATGCAATGGAAATTAGTATTTCCTAAACTATATACCGTTTTACATAAGGTTTCTACTTTGACAGATATTTTATTATTTTGGGAAACTATGGATAAATCTATATCCTTTATTAAATATGAATATTTTGATAAGGAACATTGTTCATGAATATGAGAAATTATTTGGAATAGTACAAAATAGGTGGGTCTTAGTTATTAATATCCCTTCGATGCATCTTTAGTTTCATGGGTTGAGTTAGTTGTCTATTTTCCTTTGATTATTTTTTACCCGATATGTTGTAAATATTCATGTGAAAGGTCTTAATGCTAAAGGATCCATGAACCTGGGAAACATGGAATCCAATAATTAATAATTTCCCTCATTTATATTCAGTTATTATTCATCCCAAATATTTTTTGTCGGCATATCTATGGATTTATTTCATTCTAAGTTTAATTCTTAAATGGTATGTGTTATCAATTATTTACCTTTTTATGATTACTATTTTCATAAATTCATTATTTATTATTATTTACAAACCCTTAATAAGCATTTAATCTCACCCTTATTATGTTTCATTTCTCCATGTTGTGAAGAAGAAATCTTTTAATAAGATTTCAAATACGCAGTTTATTTCTTTTTATTATGTATCATGTTTGTATTTTATATTTCTTAATTTATTATGGGTATCATGTATGTAATCTGGATTTCCAAGATTCCTAATCTAATCGGTCCTTCCGGATTTTATTCCTTATAATCATGAAAATGTAATAAAATAATGCACCAGCTCTAAACTTCTAGGGTTAGGGTGTTACATGTCATATTGTCTGGGATTTTTTAGAATCCCATATCCATGATCTGTGCATCTTCTTCACTACTATAACCACTGATATCTGTCACACCTTTCCGAAAAATCATGATTCAGGCCCCAATGAACAAAGATATCATTGGTCAACATCTTTCCACCCTTCGATCTTCTCAAAAATCAAATTTGTTCATTTTTCTTCATTGAATGCAGAATAATGAAAAAATAAAGTTTTTATGCCTTCTAATATGATTTTGCAACCACTTTTGTAGCTCTATCACATCGTGTCGATCCTGGATCTATGATTTCAGATCGTTGTGCCGAGAAATGGATTTATAATGATCGATTGATCGATATTTTTTGATTCTCAAGGAAAATGAAGTATGTCTGTGATGAACGAAGAACTAGGGGATAAAATCACAAATCAATCAAGGGGAATGGACCTCAATAGATGTCAGTGTCGATCTTGGTTTATTTCCATTATAATGATGACTGAAATAATAAAAAACACAAATATGTTCTCCTATTAAACCCCCAAAAAATAAACTCATCCAACATATTGATTGAGTCATGGATTAATCTATTCATTTATTAATTTTAATTCATCATAGAAATCAATAATGTGGAAGAATAAAATCAAAACACACAAACTAAATCGATTCGTATTGATCTCTAATGAATAGAGGAGTTGTGCCATGATTGTGGGTTAGATCCTTTGAATCTAATGAATCTCTTTTTTTATCCATTATCTTATCATCATATGCCTCACATAATTCTATGAAGCTCCCTCCAATAGCTCTACATCTGTTCTAGGGTAATGTGGCTAATACTAGATTTCCTATATAACAATCTATTCAAATATTTATATTCACTGCATCAACACAAATGAGATAAAATAATTTATTCAATTATTTTATTCCTTTCTGAAGCCATGGTGACTTTTCTAAAATTTACATGGTCCAACTAAAGTAAATCCATTCCTAGGGTAAACCTCTTGTTTTGAACTCAATGGTACACTCAGATTTCTGATCTGAGCCTCTATTCAAAATTTATTCCACTTTTTTAGGAAAACTACTCAAGTATGCTATTTAATATATTTAATATATTTAAAAGACTTATTTCAGACCCACCGGTCCTCGAAATTACATTCCATATCAACTATTGGTCTTGAAAATAATTCATATAATATTAAAAAATAGTAAACAGAATATATGATATATTACATTCTCCCCATCTCAGGGATTTACATCCCCGAAAATAAAAAACAATGGATACTCAAAAAGATATGTATATGGAGCACAAATATGATCCTCTCCCTCCCATGTGCTCTCTTCGAGAATCATGTGCTTCCACTAGATACACACTAAAGTAATAGATCACCCACGTAGGATCATCTCCTATTGATCATTGATCTCTATTACGTACTTAGAAAATGTAGTTCCATCATCGATGTCCAACTCAACCCATTCGATAATATGTGATGGTTCATGCACGTACCTCCTTAGTTACGAAACGTGGAAGATGTCGTGCACCCATTCTATATGTGGAGGTACACCTAAGTGGTATTCCACCTCACAAACTCCACAAGGTATCTAGAAAGGGCTAATGAATCTCAGAGATAGCTTGTCACCTCATAAAAATCTCCATAAACCACATTGAGCTGAAACTCATAGGAACACATGGTCTCCTTCCTCAAACTCTAAAGGCCTCTGTATCTGGTCATCATAAGTCTTTTGACGAATTTTTTCAGTTTGCAAATTCTCCTTGATGATCTATACTTTCTCTGTTGTAGCTCACACCAACTCTGAGACCATGAGTGTTGACTCTCCTGGTTCAGTATAGAAAACTGGTGACCTAGAATTTCACTATTACAATTCCTTGAATTGTGTCATACTTATGGTGGAAAAGTTTCTATTTTTGTACACAAATTTCACTAGTAGTAGGTGATCCTCCCAACTACATCAAAATTCCAACATGCAATCTTACATAATGTCCTTCATAACATGAATGGTCTGCTCATTCTAGTCGTCAGTTTGGGGGGTGAAGCAATATTCTCAAGTGTAAATGGGACCCAAATTTCTCATGTAATCCCTTCCAAAATTGGTATGTAAATATATCATCACAATAAGAAAAAAATCTTCAATGGAATTCCATAGAGTAAGACAATCTCCTAAACGTAGAGGCATCCCAATCTCTCTAATGAATTATTCTCTCGTATAGATAGTAAGTGGACTGACTTGTTGAGTATATCTATGATCACCAAGATGGAATCATGTACCATGGATGTACATGGTAATCCCTTCACACAATACATAGATATCTCTTCCCACTTCCATTTTGGAACCTCAATGGGTTCTACTAAACCTATTGGAAGTTGGTGCTCTACCTTCACTTGTTGACAATTAAGGCATTAAGAGACAAACTCTAAAACTCCTTTCTTTATAACTGACCACCGAAACAAAAATTGGAGGTCTTGGTTCATATTTTCCACACTTGGATGTACTTCCATATGAGATTTATCAAACTCTATCAGAACCTCCTTCTGAAATGTTTCTAGAACCATTGTGTTTCCTCTGAAAAGAATGATGTGCTCCCTACATTTTGAATATCCATCAGGAGAATATCAAGTGGATATCTAAGTATGTAGGGTCTCACATTAAAATACCCAATGTTGTTCCTCCCTAGATCACTGCATGAGCGAAGGGGTAATAACCATTGATATGAGGTAAGCTGCTCCGTCTCCATCCACAAAGGATAACTTCATTTAGGTCAGCTTCTCTAACGCCTCACTCACCAATTGTGAACAATATATCCTAATAAGAGAATATTATACCATGTTTCCCTTCCCAATAGTATATACCATTTTGAATTCATAATCCTTGAAGAACTCTATCCATCGCCTCTATCTCAAGTTGATATCCTTCTGAGAGAAGATAAAATTGAGACTCTTATGATTGGTGTAGATGATAAATTGATGACCCATCAGTTAGTGGCGCCACAAATTTTAAGTGAAGACTACTGCAACTAACTCAAGATCGTGGGTCGCATAGTTCTTCTCATGTGGTCTTAACTATAATAACCATAGGCTACCACTACATTTTTTTGAATCAAAACACAACCAAGCCATGTTCGCGATGCATCATAGAATGCTATGTACTCGACACCCTCCTCTAGAAATCTCTAGATGGTAGCACTCTTCAAACTCTACCTCAACTGCTGGAAAGGCTATTATCACTTCTCTATCCAAAAAAAAGGTTTCCCCTTTCAATGAAAATCTTTCATGGGTGCTGATGTTCTAGAGAAATCATATACGAATCTCTAGTAATAGCATAACAACCCAAGGAATCTTTGCACCTCTATCATGAACTTGGGTGGATCCCAATATAACACTATCTTGAACATGGTTAGGTACACTTCAACTTTATATTCGGTCTAACATGTCCCAAAAATTAGATTGTTTGAATCTAGAACTATCAATTTGGGATATTTACTTAAAGATGGTTCTCTCAGAGTACATCTAGAACCATCCTCAATTGTATCGTGTGCGCCTCATCAGATGTACAGTACATAAGGATATTTTCAATGAAGACTTCCATGAAACGGTCTAAGAAATCCTAGAATATTTTGTTCATGAGTCTCATGAACACTTCTAGGGAATTTGTTAAGAAAAAGGGCATCACCAAGTACTCGTAGTGATGGTAGTGACATCTGAATGTCATCTTTGTTTTATCCTCATCCCATACTCACAACTATTGATTGCATGAACTGAGTTCAACCTTCAAAAACCATTGGACCCTGTCAAATAATCAAAGTGTTCATTGATCTTTGTCATTGGATAATTTTTATTCATAGTCACCTGGTTCAAGTTTCAGTAATCCACACACAACATCAAGATCTTGTATTCCTTTTTAGAAAACAAAACTTGGGATTCCTAGGGTGAAACATAGGGTCGAACAAAGTCTTTCTTCTATAATATCTCTAGCAGTAACCTTCGCTCATGAATCTCTACAAATACATTATTTATTCTGGTGAAAATATTTGTGACTTCTTGGGGTTTAGATAATTGTAGAAGTCTATCAATTCATGAGGAGATAATCCTAGAAAATCATTGGGGAAGATGTCCTCGTACTCCACCACCACTGTATGAAACTGGGAAATCATAACATCTCCATCACCAAGGGTCAAGATATCCAAATAATGTGTAATAAATTGTACCCTCTAATGCACGTTTCCATTGTATGCTGCATGGGTTCTGCTTTCACCCAAAAAGGAGAACCTAGTTTTATCACTGCGAACACATCAAAACCTTTACCTAAAATAGTCAATCTAGGAATGAAATGTAGATAACCAATCCATATCAATAATAATTTCTTAACGCCTCAGCACTACTACCAATAGATTACAATATAAAATCCTTCCTCTAAGAGTCTATTAACACTGTCGGCCAAAGTGTGTGATTACTGATTCTTCTCTAGTTAGAGTCTCAATGCGTAGGGTTCAAATCAAAGGGTCAATCGGAATATTTAAGTCTCATATAAGATATTTCAAAATAAATGAATTACTAGAACTTGTGTCTATAAATACTATATCTATGGTTTAAAAGATGGAGACCATACCTTGAATCATTATTGGATTCTCTGGTTCATAAGATTTTACTACTTACAGTTGTCCCCACTCTTGTCCTTTATATCCCTAAGCCTAGCATGGACTACCTAGGGGTGGGGGTAGTAGGAAGTTAAAATGTCAACTACCTCATGTTGTTTTACTAAATCCTTGGAAGCATATTCCACCCTACAAAATGTGATTTCTCCTATTGTATTCTCTGCCTCAGTGGCTCATCCACAGTCTCTCTTTAATCTATACAGTGGGTCAAAAATCTTATAAAATATTTCCTCTACCATAACATGAGTAGCACCGCATATCTTTGAGCTTATTGAACCTAACCTGTGAGCCCTAGCCTGTAGATACTCTATCTTGAGACCTCCTCTGGAAACTTCTTGCACTTCCAACTCCTTTAGACTGTCCTTGGATCCTTGTTGTCGAGGTATCCCCTCCTACTTTCCCAATACTGACAACCACCATCTGTATCTACTCAACCAAGAAACTCTCAACCTCCAAATCTTTCTCTAGCACCCCATCATAGGTAGGAATTTATATATGGATAACACAAGCATGGATGTCTCTATGAATACCTCACTCAAAGGTCCAAGCCTTGAAGAACTGATCTTGAACCATATCCATAGAGTACCTGGAGATATTGGTAAACCTTGATGAATTTTCATTTATTGTCATGCTTCCCTACAAGATATATTGATGATCTTAGATATGTAAAACCCTTAGTTTATATGGTGATAATTATTCTATAAATATACGCTCTAAATCATTCCATGAAAGAGTAACCTCATCATAAGATTGGGTAACTAAACCCCACTACCACCCTACTGATCCCTGTAGAAGGATCACCACAAGGACCAACATATAATCTATTGGTGTCCTTATTAGATTGAAAACTCAGGTCACTACCTCATTTCATTCCTTGAATTCCTTTGGATCTTTCATTCCTTGAATCATTAGGGGTCTCTCTCTCAAAAAGTCATGAAGCATTCTCAGCTTGTACAACTCATCTGCTGGTACTGCAGGTACCATATGCTTCTCTACAAGTGGTGGTATGGCTATTGCACCACCTGGAGGTAACATCTCGGTAATTGGTGCCGGTATCGATGCCCAATCACTTATGGGATCATCCTCATTATCATGATGTTGAATCCTAGTTGGCATACATCACAAAGGAATTCTGAAACAAACAAGATGTATCATGGTCAATGAGTATATTTGAAGAGATGACACAATAAAGAAATATAAAAAACAATTCATTCCTATATTATTTATGTACAAGTTTTTTCCTGTAACTAGTGTTCTAATTTATCAATTGGAAAATCAGGTGATCAAAGTCCTGGTGTATGGATACATTGTCCATCACACCAACGTAGGAGTCCGTGGTTTGAAAGCTGACCTCAAAAAACTTAACACTATTACCCCAAACCAATCTCATGGAATCTTGGTCCTCAAGTAGAACTAACATGCTCTGATATCACTCTATCATGACCTGTCCCAGTGGGGCATGTATCCTAACTCCCCAATTCCACCTCCAATAGGCCAGGGGCTAACAACTAGGGCCAAGAAGGCATATCACTGACATGGGGGACCTTATCCAAAGTACATATACACATGCACAAATATCCAAGCCTATACAATGGATAAAGGTAAAAACAATTGAATAACCAAGAACACATACATCTAAATCCCATAACCAAAGTACGATATGAAGTAAAGTAATGTAAACATGGTCAAATACGATCCCACCACAAAGAGAATGGAACAAAAGTCCCACATGAATGTAAATGGTCTATTGTATGAAAGTCGTAGAAACACACCTCAGTCTATATAATCTCGCTAACCACCAAGTCCTCATCCATATATTACTCTATCAAATGTTCAATCATCGTCACAATACATGACATATGTGGGCAAATCCCATTCAGGTCTGAGTATAACAATACTCTTTTAGGACACCCTGAAACCAAAAATAATACAACAAAGGAAAATTCAGTCAGCTCTACATAGGTATATTTATATAGTACATATAACAAGAACATCCATATATACTCAAAAAAAGACACACGGTTTAGTGGTATGGCACCATCATCATGTACCATCCTAAGATTCCAGCTCGAAGATTCCACAAATCACTTATCCAAGAGAACACACACCTGATTTTGATAGTACTAATGATGTATGTTTGGGAGGTACTAATCTTTAGGTCACGTCATGAGAAATAACATACTAATAGTCCAAAGAGAATATGATACACTAATGAGGATCACTTCCAAGGAAATATGGTGATAATAAAAAACTCAGTCTGGATTAGCCCACTAAGTAGAGGATCAAAGTCCACATAGTGTTGGCCAAAATGATACCAATAACTCCACCTAGGACAAGTAGATGAATAGAGGATCTCACTCCGGAGCTCTCTGAGGGACTTCAATGAATCTATCCAAGAAGTCCTACTAATGGGATCATAGTCCTAGGAATATGAAATGATTCCATACTAACCGTAAAGGAAAAGATATAAGAAACAAACCCTAATGAAACTTTTCCAAGATATGGAGGAAAATAGATCCAATCCATGTAGGAAAGAGTACATGTTATAGAGTATGGGACACACGTCTTGTCCCTTAACCCTAGGTCCTACCCATGTAAATGGTTTGTGTCATCAAGCCATGTCTATGTGGTGGGACACATGTTGTGTAAGTAACCCATGTACTCCACCCTTTGTTTGTGTATATTCCAAATTACATGTCAAGTCTCTGGGGAGAGGTCATACACCATCTAGGTCAAGACACACATCATGTTATACTTATCTACTACCCAAAACCCTATATTCCACTCAGGGGTCCCACACATCATGTATATGCATATTACATGCCTTGTTCTTTGGGATTTTTTAGAATCCCATATCTGTGATTTGTACATCTTCTCCACTACCTCATCCACCAATTTCAGCCATGCCTTGCCTAAAAATGGTGATTCAGTCCCCAATGAACCTAGCTATCATTAGTCAACATCTTTCGGTACTTCAATCCACTTGGAAATAATATTTTTCTTTATTCTTTTCTGAACACTGAAGAACTCAAAAATATGGTATCTGTGCCATCTAATCCGCTATCGCAACCACGGTTACACCTCCGTTTCATTGTTCTGATCTTGGATCTATGATTTTCGATTGTTTTTCCAATAAATAGGTGAATAAAAAGCTATTGATCGAATTTTTTTGAGTCTCATGACAAATGAAGAATGTCCACAATGAATGAAGAACCGCGGGAGAAAATCACAAATCAGTCAAGAGGAATATACCTTGATCAATGTTTGTGATGATTTTTATTCATTTCCATTATCAAAATAATTTAAATAATCAAAATAAAAAATATATTCTTCCATAAAAACTCCAAAAAATAGACCCATCTTGAATATCGATCGAACCACAGATTATCTTGTTCATTGATTGATTCATGTTCATCATAGAAATAAAGAATGGGGAAGAAAAAAATCAAAACACATGCTCTACCTAGATTCTGATTTATCACTAATGAATAATGGAGTTGTTTCATTGTCATTGGTGGAATCATTTTAATATGATGATCATCGTTCATTGATTTGTCATCTCATCCTTGTATTCTTGAGAGAATTCTATGAAGCTCTCTCCAACAGCTCTCTAATTAATCCTAAGTTATGTGGATAAACCTGGATTTCCCAAATAAAAATATATTTTAATATTTTTAATCAAAGTGTCAACATAAATGAAATAAAATAATTTATTCAATTATTTTATTCATTTCGGATCCCACAAGGTCTCTTCTTAAAATGACCTGTACTGACTAAAGTTAAATTCCACCTAAGGTAAACCTCACATTTTGAACTCAATGGTGCCCTTAAATTTTTTTATCTGAGCATCTATTTAGAATTTATTCCAATTTTTTAGGAAAAACATTCATGATATTTATTTAACATATTTAATATATTTCAACAATTTATTCCGGGTACACCATGCCTCAGAATAGCACACCATCTCAGAGCCTGGCCTAAAAAACAATCCATATAATATTAAAAAATAATTCATAGAAAATATAATACAATACAATTATTACAATTTCATAAATGATCATAATAACACTAAAGGTTATCAATACATTTAAACTCGTGTATCTAAAATTTAAAGTCATTTATCCTCAAATTGATTTTTAACTAGAACAAATACTAAAATAATGAATTCTATTGTCATAAATGTTTTCTAAAATTTATTTAATCTCAGTAGACTCCCATTACATGAAACATAAAAAGACATATTTAAGACTTAGAACTTATGATCATCCTTAATCTATATCTTACCAAAACTTTAATATGTTATTATATACTTATCTTTAATTTCTATCATAGGGTTGTGCTCCCTAATCAATTTTTACCTAAATCTAGTTCCCAAGGATTCGACTAAACCTAATTTCAGACAAACTATAACAACCTATCCCCAGATACCCAGATCTAGTCCCTACTACCTTTAAATTGGAATAAAATACAAGGATTCAAATCCTGAAGAACAAAATAGGTTAGTATTCTTGGTAAACTAGATACCAACATAAGTCTTACATTTCAACTAAATAAACTAATTAAAAAATAATTTTTTTATTTAGATGATAAATTTATTCCATATATAATATCCATTCATATATTTCTTAGTAAACTTCATGGAATCTTGGGGAAGGGGAAAATGAGGTTGAGATGAAATTCTCGGCAAGGTTTAAGTATAGTGGAAGAAATAATGAATCAATGAGAATAATCAATATGGTAAGGTAATAACTGAACACGCATGCCATATAATCAATAAAATGATAAATAAGTTCATAAAAATATGGAATGATAAATAACTGAAGAAACATGCCATTTAAATAACTTGACTACATGAATAGATAAGCAATAGTAAATATGGGAAGGTAACTAACTGAAAACACATTCCATTTGATCAATAAACTAAGAATGAAATGCATGATTTTTTTCATAGTGAAAATATCATGGAGTATAAATACTGAATTTTAATAAAGGCAATGCATAATTAACAGACATCATGTATTTGAAACATGAACCATTATATCATCAACGTCTGTCCTCAAAATTGTTTAATTCTATTGGTATAAACCTATCTGATTCTTCATTGAAACAAATTTGAAGGGTTTTTTGACAACTTATTTTGCCTCATGAAACTACTGATGCTTCAAGGGTCTTTCTTTACTAGTTCCCAACCCATGTCATCCATGTCCAAATAATTCCTTGTATATCTAATAATTGATTTAATTCATAAAAAATGTGCCTTATCAAATTTCTATGTTGATTAAAAGATATGGATTTATCAACATTTTACAATTAATCAAATAACATTCAAAGAAAATACCATATGTAAAAAATGGTATACAGTTTAGGCAATAATCATATTTATATCATTACGACCTAATTGACCAGTAAACTGGTAGCTAGATCAGCCTTCACATGACCTCAAACGTTCCTCCCCATATGCCAGAGGCTGTTGACTAGCAGCGAGGGTCTAATGAAGGTATGGTGGGGAGACTATACCTATAATCTCATAGTATCACAGTGGTATAGTAATAATAAATAATAGGAAATAGAAGAAGTAGTATTAATAAATCAGATGTAGTAGCAGAAGACAATATGATAACTGAATAAGAATAAATGTCCAATGATAATAATTGTGATTATGTATTCAAGTCAGGGGGTATTACATGATACACGTTAGAGGTACAACAGGAAACACAATACAATAAAAGGAAAAATCTCAATTGTTGACTCCAAGAAAATACTAAGTATCATCCCAGTCTTGTGCTCCTAAGATCCCAAATACACAGCACAACACCAACAATTAAATCCAATGTCCTGCAAGCATATAGAACTACATGGGTACTGCAATACAATGGTGGTCGGACAGGGTGGGAGATATAATCCTAGTAGGCTAACACCCTTGGTGTCTAGACCTTCCCATTGCATATAGTAAAAAAATTAAGTGTTCCATATTAAAGAAATAAAATTTCAGGCAAGAAATAAATAAAATAATGATCACCTTGGTTCGGGTTCCTAACGGACACCCATCCCAGACCACCTTCTTCATCTAAAGTCAAAGGTATGAAAGGAGGTACCTATGTAAGGTCAGATATTTATACATAATACCATTCAATTTAATCAACCAAGGTAGTATACCCCAAGCTTGTGCTTTATCTTGGAGATAACATTTCCATATCATCAATCAAGATCACTAAAATATAAATGAAAGACATCACATAAGGCATAATCCATCCATCAATAAATCCATCAAATCTGAGGGGTGGAGCCTTAAGCCCATTTAAGGTGATCTATAATGAATCCTAAGGGTATCTATAGGTATCTAAAATCAACAAATACATTTGAGTCTATCCAAGGCATCCCATATGGAATTCTTTGTATCACTTAAGGTGTGATGACTCTGAGTTTGTACCATGTATCTCACATAGAGGACCATGTATCACCCAAGGCATGGCATATCCATCTTTCCAATGGGTTTATCCTTGGATTCTCCCCAAGGGAACCAACATCACTCACAATTATAAGTAATCTGTTTAGAGATCCTATACCTAGCAAGACAAGGTATCTCTCTTGGGGTTTCAGGTAAAAACCAACCGAACACGACAAGTCCATCCATGACATCCTTAAATCAAGGACCATGTACTATCCCTTCAACCAATGAAACATCACACAAACAGATACTCTAAAATTAACAAAGCTATAAATTGTAATCCAAATGATTGAGGCACATATTAAAAGTCAAGGGAACAAGGCATCACATATACATAATAGCATGTCCTAACCATGTGATGACAATAACTAATGTTAACAAGATATTTGAGCGATACAATTCAATCCATTATTCATGGAATAAGGCATTAAGCACAATATAATCACAAGGAACCCAAGGCAGGATCACTTGGAAACATGCATTAAGAAAAAGAAATGGAATATAAGCATAAGCACATGGAATTGTCATGACATATAATTCAATCCATTAATGGTTCATAAGAAAATTGTACAAGAAATGATATATAGAACATACCCAAGAGGCCTTAAGTATAAGTGACATGACACAAGCCATTTCATAAGGCATTGTTAAATGGAACCTAAGACACAACCTCAAGGGGTTAAGAAACAAGATGAAATACAAGACACATCTACAATAGCTAAGAATGAGCTAAATGTAAGGAAAACATCATGGAATAAATGTAAATCATTATCATAAGAAATAATCACATGCATCTAATAAATTTATATTAATCCATTTCATAAATTTAAGTCATTAATACAAGGTGTAACTCACACTCCCAAGGTGATTATCCATTTATAGAAAGGTAAAAAAGGTTATAAAAGGTCGCTACACACAACATGGTGGCCAACTATGAGGAGAACACCCCAAAATGGGTTTCTCTGTAATCTAAGCTCTTAGGGGTCATGGAAAACCAATTAAATTAATTAATTCAACAAATTCAAAGCATCGCTATAAGGATCCGGTGAGCGATACAATGACACGTCAAATAAAATGAATCAAAAAGAGCAGAAAATACCTAGACCACCTAACTCAATGTAGTAGCACTCCACTCAATCTTTGGAGAGCCTTGATTAAACCTATAATGGAAGAAGTCAAAGTAGTTTTTAAACACATTGAAAATAAGACAAAAAAATTTCCACCTAAATAGTGTAATGGATGGAAGAGGAAACTTGAAATAGAAGGGTGTGGAAGGACAAGCTTACCGAGATGGATATGTAGCTTCTGAAATTGAAGGACTTGGACTTTGTTTGATGGAGTTACATTGATCCCAAGAAAGAGGAGGAGACCTTAATGCATGTGGAGGAGGGAAAATTTCTTTGGAGGAAGAGGGTAAAAAGAAAAAGGGTGATTAAAACCTTCATTAAGGGTAAAATGGGAATTTCATCCACAAAAATGAGTCACACGGTTTTTAAACATGGCATAGCTAAACTATGTGGCTCCCAGTACCTATAAACCACCCTTTACATGGTTGTCCCGCATGTTTTTCCCAACCGTGCTCTAACCATGCGATGAATAGTGCATAGGTACTCCCTAAGTGGCATTGCCTCTGTGGGATAAGAGAATAGTTTAGAAAAACTATGTTTAGATAGTAAAATTCAGATCTTCTACCCTCCATAGATTGCACAATTTTCTACTGGGGGTCACACAGTTCCGGACCAACTATGCAGCCTTTTCAAACCACCCAAACCATTGGTTTCTAAGGCCTGGTGCTTCCAAACTCAACGATACATCCAAGGAACCTATTGGGCCTTCAACCAAGTCTAAAACAACACTTTGAAGTGTTCCAACTCTTGGAATTACATTTTGAAGCTCAAATCAAAGAACTTCCCATCCAGTAAACAACAAAATTCAAATTCCCTAGGAATTTCATCTTGATTCAAAACAGAGGTCATTACAACCTCCCCACCTTATAACTTCTAATACCCGAGAAGCCTTTGGGAAACAACGAAATCTTCACTCGACCAACTAGGGTCATGAAATATTGTTCAATCAGTCATATTACATTTCCAAACATCTAATTCACCTCTGAGAGTTACCATAACACATGGCATGTAATCCATAGAAACTCAATCGAAAGCTTATTTTTTCAAATTGAAACATTGAGACAATGCCTACCCTATTCCATCTTACGTAAAGAACGATATCATCATCATCACCTTCACCACTAGGCTCAAGAATTCATAAGGCCAAATTGATTCATAATATTACACTAACTAAACCATAGGTTTAAGAATGCCCTCAATGCTATAATGATGCTCTTGCTATGATTCACTTCTGAAACAGTTAGTTGAATCCCATCAACTTCAAGGTTTGTTTGAGTTGAATTTTCATAAAAACTCACCTGACACTTCCAGAACATTCTAAAACCCAAAAATGTTCTATTATGTGGTTCTTGAAAAACCACATATGATAAGAGAGAGTGGCATAACCAGCCGAACCATATTTATTTTACTTCCCTTGAAGCACTCATCTTAGACGAACAATTAATTTTAAAATCAAGAAATGATTCCCTTTAGACAGAGACACCCCAAGACTTCTTCGATCATGCTAACCAAATACTATAACTAGTTTTTTATGTTGTCTCTAGTCAAAATCCCTATTAAATATTTCGTACCTCATCACTAACATGTAAGATTTCTTGATCTAGAACAATTGGATCATCACGAGAAAAATAGTCACTTCCACGCCCAATTAAGGTTTAGGGTAACCTTGGGACCAAAAATATGAGTTAAAGGAGATAATTATAGGTAATCCTTAAATATTAATTAAAAGGGAAACATTATTACAATACCAAACATTCACTTACCAAGAACACTTATCAATCCTAAAGAGGCATCTGTCTGGAAATAAAATCAATGGAATAAATCTAGCATCTATCAGTACATCCATGTCTTTCCTCTTGGGAACTAAGATATCCCTCATGAATAACCATTCCTTTAAGAACAACCATTCTTCCTATGTGAACCATTATCAAAACCACACACAAAATCCCAACAGATCTTAAAACTTTAGCATGGTGCACAGACAACGCTATCTTTGTGTTCCCAGCTGATACCAAGAAAGGGGACATGGTCTTCCTTTAGATGAGAGTACACTAATAGGATTTAAATGGTTTATAAAAAGGACCTGAGACACTTATACTACCAAGAGGGTGAAGTGATCAGTATGTTTCCACCAAACCATTCTCATCCATCAAAATAAGAACAGTCAAACCACTAACGGTCGACTTCTTCAGGAAAAGGATTGGATTCACCCACCGACGTGACAACAACCTACCCACGATACCTTCTCCACCCAAGTCATCCTATGGCCACTCAATCACAACCACCATGGCCCATTCCCAACAAACGGTGTCCTCATAGGTTGTCCATGCATCCCATAACAACATCATCTTTCTTTCTAGCAATAACTGACTTAAATGGGAGAGATCATCGGCCTTAGGGGAATTTTAGGAAAGGGTAGCCATTTTCAAATGGTGTTTTTATGGTTGTAATCATTATACTTGGAAGGGTAAATTTAACCAAAATTGAAGAAACACTTCCCACTTTAGGAGTTTCCTCAGTTTTTGATTTAACATATAAAGGAATTTCATTCCATGACATATGCTCTATTGACCACTAACTACGGGTCCTAGAGATATCCAGCATGCTTTAATAAGAATTTAACAAAAATGATTGAGAATACTAGCCACTCAAAGAAGCTATGTTATATTATCTTTTAGACCTACATGTTACTCTCATCTTGAGTTCTGTTTGTGCGCACCATAGAATTAGGTGTAAAAGCCAAAGCAACTAGCCAGTGTGTCAAACACCTGATGCTCTTCAAACATAATATTGATCATTGGGATGGGTTTTATTTTTTTTCAGATGCTCAGGTCACTCTACTCCAAAGATGAGAAGCATGAAAAGCGTAACAACTCCATATTGAATGATAAACATTGAACTCAAATGGTTTGATGTACCATTTAGTACGATTACGGGTACCATGTATATCGATGCATGCTACCATGAGGTTGTAGAAGCAGAATGGCACATATGTGATACTATCCATTGGCGCAAACAACCATATGCATTAAAGTATCTGATGGATTTCAAAAGAGTGAACTGAATTCATACTACTCTATATGAAAATTAACCTGACTGATGGTATATTGATTCATTCATCATTAGAGAGGATGAAGAGGGGTCACATGAACTAATAAGTGGTAGTCCATAAGAAGAAATTCTTATCCTGCAAAAACGGATCATTTTATAATGCTCACAGTCATAATAATGGTCAAACAACTCAAGAACACCTGTCAAACAAGTGTGTCATTTTGGAGTCTAAGAGTCCTAAACAAGACTATGGAAGCTAAACAGTACCACTTAAGAAAATTGGCCACAAGTAAAAATAAAGGGTTTTAAAGATCTGAGGGGCCTACCTAAAGTAGGTTATCCCCCAACCGACGTAGAAAATATTGAACCAAAATGAGTTCACACCAACAAAAGGTCACTAGGATTAAGATACTATAATTTAGATTAATAATTAGATGGTAATAATCCTATATAAATAATTTTATTCCATTTTAATGAAAAAATCATTTTATTCTTTAAATATTTCCAGGTTTAGCCTTAAATAAAACTATTACAAGTCATAAATAAAAAAGAATCAGGTACCTTGGTGGAAAAAGCTACAAGGAAAATCAGTAAATCTATGTTAAACTTCCTTTTAAAAATCATCTTTTATTGAAATCCTATTTTAATTAGTCCATCTCATCAAATAACCCCATTTTAAACACCATTCATTTCATTATAAGATCTCACACAAAATATCCCAAGATAGATCAAATGGTTTTTTATTAATTAGTGAGGTACTATTCAAAATAAAATCAAACTATGTTTACATGAATCCTCATACAGGTGGATTTGTTCACTATTAAAAGTTCTTCTATATGAGACATAAGTACACCCCCATGAGACTGAGCAATAAGGCATACAAAAAAGAATAGAGGACTATGAGGGTCACATTCAACCATTTTGGGTTCATCTAAAAAACCCAAGAATTTTAATTTTTTTAATTTTAAAACATCAGTAGTTGGTTGATTTCATAAAAACATTCTCTAAATGGACTTCTTGGTTCTAGTTGTGCAGTTAAGAATTTGGCCATATGGGTCATTAAGCCCAATAAAAAACGTACAATCCTTAATAAGGCACTCAAATCATTTAAGGTCAATATTTAACAACATTTATATTTACGATAGGTTCTAAATGGAAGTTTCAAAATATTTGTTTTAGTTTTATGGGTTACCACTTCTCAATTTCATAAAGCACCCATAAACTTTACAAATTGCAGGTGACTCCTATATAACCCCGACCATCTTATCCAATATTTTGGAAATTTATTAGTATATCATTTATACACTATTCCTTAAGGATTTATGAAAAATCTTCCCTAGTTAAATTACATGGTGTAACCATTCTACAATTTTATAAAGTGCACATACACCTTATAAATAGAAAATTGGCTCCACACTATTTAGTTTAATTGCTGCACTTTAATAACCAACTATGTATTGAAGTTATAACTAAGAATGCTAACGTAGTAACAAATACATGGATTATGGATATTAACATAGAATCAGGGAATTTGAAGAAAATAATATTAATTAATAACACAAAATGATGAGAAAATAAACAAGCTAAATAAAACAAAATCATGATAGTTAAACATGTCTAGCTACCACATAAGCTAGAAGCACACAACCATGGAATATAAGCAATACATGAAAATTTTAATTAATATATAATGCTAATAAAACACCTAAATAGGTAAAATTAATAATAATTTCATTGAAATTTCAACTTGTAATATAAATTAAATTCTAATAAAACATGTAAAACACATCCACAAATTACAAACAACCTAGAAATGCAATCTACATGTCATGGCACATGCATGGAATGTGAATTCCTACATTACTATAATGATTCATGAAATTCTTCATACTTTTCATACTAGAAGAAGGGTAAATAATATTATCACGTAAATTAGTAAGTAGAGGAAATATTCCATTCAATCAAGGTGAAATAATAATCAACGGTAGTAGAAAACGACATAAACACCAATTACATACCTAAACACATTGAATGTTCCCCATACCTGGGTTTAAGTCTATAGGGAAAAACTATTTAAAAAGCACTAACATGTTTCTAGTCTCATGTCTACCAACCCAAAATAGTTATAAAAATGAAAAAAGATCTTTGATACCAATTTGTAACATACTAGCCTAACTGGACACTAAACTGATAGTCGGACCAGTTTTCACATAACCTCCAGCATGCCTCCCTATATTCTAGAGGTAGCTGAATTGTTGAGAGGGTATAATGGAAGTAATGTGGGGATACTATATCCTTAATCTCATAGCAGCATGGTGTTATAGTAATAAGAAATAACAATCAATAGAGAAAGCAGTATTAATAAATCAGATGCACCAGTGGATGACAATATAATAAAAGAATAAGAATAAATGTAAAATGCCAATACATGTGATCATTTATGCATGTCAGGGGGTAATACATGATACAAAAAAGAGGTACAATAAAAAACACAATATAATAAAATAAAAACCGCCCAAAGGTTGACTCCATGATCATACTGAGTATTATCTCAATCCTGTACTCCCGATATCCCAAGTACATTGCACCACACAAACAAGTAAATCCATGGACCTGTAAGAAAGTATAACTACACGGGTACCCCAGTGCAATGTCATCTCAAGTAAGTTGTAAGATATTATACTAGTTGGATAACATCCATGGTTTCTAGACCTTCCCATTTCATGAAGTAAAAAACCTATAGTGCACTATAATAATGATATAAAATTAAAGGAAAGAAATACAAAAAATAATGATCACCTTGGTCTGGGTTCCTAACATGCACCCATCCCATACCACCTACTTCATCCTAAGCCTAGGTTCTGAAATGAGGAACCTGTTCCAGTCTGGATATGTATACATAATCCAATTCAATTTCATCAACAAAGGTTGTAGACCCCAAGCTTGTGCTTTATCTTGGAGGTCTCATTGACATATCATGAATCAATCTAACTAAAATATAAAAAGAGACATTTCATAATGCACAAGACATCAATTAATAAATGCATAAAATCTCAAAGGGTGGATCCGAAAGCCTGCCCAAGGTGATCTATAATGAATCTTGAGGGTCGTAATAGGTATATCGAATAAAACCAATACCTTCAATTCCATCCAAGGAAACCCATATGGTTTTATTTGTATCACTCAAGGTGTGGTGACTCTGAGTCCATACCAAGTATCTCACACAGGGTACCAGGTATCACCTGAGCCATGGCATAGCCATATTTCCAATGGGCCTGTCCTTGGTTTCTCCCCAAGTGAACCAACATCACTCACAAGTATATATAATCCACCTAGATATCTAGTACCTCGCAATCCAAAATATCGCTCTCGACGTGTCAGGTAAAAACCAACCAAACATACTGATTCCATTAATGGAATCCTTAAATTGGGACCCATGTTACCTCCCATCCTATAACAGGTGATCCGGTAAAACTATGCAATTATAATAAGGCAATGAATCTATATATGTAATCATGACACTAATGAAACATCTCAATAACTTGTTCTTTCCAATTAAACAAGTTATACATTGTATTCCAAATTAATGAGGTGAGAATTAAAAGGCAAGGGAAAAAGTATTGCATATATGTAATCACATTTCTTCGACAAGGAATGACAATAAATCATGTTAAATAATTGGAAAATGTCATGGAAGTTAGTCACACCCAATGGTGTGGCCAACGACAAGTAAAACACCCCACTGATGGGATTTTCCATAATCTAAGGTCTCAAGGGTCATGGAAAACTAATTTAATTAATTAAGTCAACACATTCAAAGAATTAGTGGAAGGATATGGTGATTAGTGTAATGTGGATTCAAATAAAATGAAATTAAACAAGTTGTAAATACCAATACCACCAACCTTGATGTAGTGTCACTCCACTCATCTGTATTCGAGCCTTAATTCAACCTAGAGAGGAATGAGTCAAAGGATTTGTAAAACACCCTGAAAATAGAGAAAAGATAATTACACCTAGATAGTAAAATGTATGGAATATTAAACTATAAATATAAGGGTTTTGAAGGAGGATATTACCTAGATAGATCCATAGCTTCTGATGGGGAAGTATTTGGACATCGTTTGAGGTAGTTACCTTGATCCCTAGTAAGATGAGGAGAGATCCACATATGTGGAGAAGGGGAATCCCTCTGGATGAAGAGGGGGAAAATTAAAAGGAATATTAAAACATTAATTAAGGTTAAAATGGGTATTTTACCCACAAAACTAAGTCACACATTTTAGATGTATGCCTTGTCCAAACTGTGCGTCAACCGTGCACCTCCCACTACCTAAGAACCTCACCTCGCATGGTTTTCTTGCATGGTTTTCCCAACCGTGTGATGAATAGTTTATAAGTACTATTTAAGTGGCACTACCCATGAAGGATATGCACAAAATTTGAGAAAACCATTTGAAGACCATCCACTTCACTTCTTCTCCCCTCCATATAGCGCACAGTTTCCTGCTAGGGGTCGCACAGTTTCAGATAAACCATGTGCCCAATTCAGACCACCCAAACCATTGTTTTTTGGGTCCTGAAACTCTTGAAACTCAATGATACATCTGGTTAACCTCTCTTCCCTTCAACCAAGTCTATAAAAAACATGTTGAAGTGTTCCAACTCTCATAATTATTTTCTAAATTTCGGTTTAAAGAATGCCTCCTCTAGTAAATGCTGAAATTCAAATTCCCTTGGAATTTCATCTTGATTCCAAACATGGGTTGTTAAAGTATAAATTAAACAAGAATATGAATATTTAATATACATATAATTTATAATAATGAAATATCATATGGAAGTTGTTTTTTAAGATAAAGTTAACAATTAATAGAAAGTTAACAATCATAAATGAAAGTGAGATTGCAATGATAAATTTTATCATTTGGTAATTTTGAATTCAGAACCCCTTTGATTAGATAATTGAAAGTAAAATGTAAAATACCTTAATGTATGATTGAATAATGATATTAAATGAAAAATGGGAAGTATATAAACAAATTCAAATTTAATTGGTTCATAATAGAATATAAGTCTCAATGCAATGTAAATTAAGATGAAATCCCTTACTACTTGGTAACATTCAAGTAAAACCCCATTGAATAAAATAATTCATTTTCAAAATTAAAATCCCATTAAATATGAATTATTCATGATATTACATGTCAAAGTGGTATTATTTACCACATATATTGTAAATTATGTGCACAAAAATAAATTATTCCTCAAAGAATGGAAATTGAGATGAAGTCCCTAACTTTACACTCTCATTTGGTAGAATGGCCTTTATCCTGCAGTATCATGATTTTAATAATGTTATTAAATTATACCAAAACCATATTAATATTTATTATATCATATATGATTCTTTTATAACATATGATTACCCATTCATAAATAACATTTCATTATTTTCATCGTGTTAGATGTAAATCGCCTTCTTTTTTTAGTATGTTTTGACATATTATTTTTTTGTTTCTCTTACTTAGATCATGATTTAATAATATAAATAATTTAAAAAATTATCTAAATACTATAAATATTCAGTATATAGATATTTACAGTAATACATAAAATTTTGAGATAGGAAATGCAATACATCGTTCATGGAGATGGTAGGTCGTACGTACGCATGAACCTTTTTTCCATTTTCTTGACGTATTAAAATAATTAAAAGTAAATAGTATATATGTATATTATAATTATAGTATTATATTTTTTAATATATGTCATGTATTTTTATTAAAAAAATTCTAATACATTCCATGTAAAGCATGAACGAATCTCATCCCCTTGAGGAGGCGTTAGTCCACATATCCACAAACGATGTTATCTATTCCCCCAAAATGGAAAGCGTGAAGGTATATATTATAAAATAATTATTGAAGAATAAATAAATTATAAATATATTATATATAATATATATATACTATAAATCCATCATTTTTACAAACCTTGAAATGTGTTAATGGAAGAAAGAATGACATAGGTTCATGAGGTCGTTGTCCTTCATACACACAAACAATGATTGTGTATCCCATTTGATGGAAGTGTGTGTTGGTGTAGTTCATACCCTTATTATAAAAACATATAAGTATATTTAGTATGATTATGTTATTATATAAAAAATATATAATATGATTTTAAGTGGTGGATAAAGAAATAAAACAAAAGTTCTAGTTGAAGAACGTTACCACTTTTTTGGGAAACTCCTTTTGGTTTATAAAAAAAGACTTCCTTGTTTGGATTTATGCCCAAAATGAGGATTCTGTGATTAGGGGACAGATTTTAGGAGCTTATTTTTTTAGGTTTTGGACTATAAAGTGGCCTTTATAGGTGTGAATAACTGAGGAGAGTGAGTGCGTTTTTATAGTGGTGGAGTGGCATTTTTGTAAATATAAAAGGTAAACACTATTGGGAGGTCTCTCATACATCATGTGCCTCGAATAATGAAATAAGTTAAATAAAAGGGAGTTTATGGTCTATATATGGCCATAAAATAGTTTTGTAATAAGTTTCAAGGTCATTTGGTCACTTAATATTAAATTTTAACCACTAACCAAAATTATTTCCCCTCAATTGTTATAATTAATTTTAATTTCTTTCACAGATATTTTTATTAAAACAATTGACCATATTAAACATTATAAATTATGAAAATTACAAATATTTAATATATTTTTACAAATTCTAATCACATATGTGGAAGAAATTAATTTAACATTAATCTCGTAGATGGGACGATGAAGCGGGTTATTAAACTAAAAATGTTTAAAATATTTAAATGTTTTTATATCCAATTTCAAATTTAAATTGATTAAAATGACCTAAATTGGATTAATATATGTTCAATTGATATAATTAAACTTTAAAACCAATTACAAATATAATTTAACCATATAAATTATTTATAAAAAATATTTTTCAATTAAAATTCAGTATTTTTCACTATTCATCCAAAAATAAAATATTTCAAAAAAATACCAAAAATTCATTCTAAGTTAATTTTGATGTTAATATTTAAAAAATATACTTTATTTATTCATATATAGTTTACAAAAGTTTAAAATTTTAGTTTTAATATAGGTGCACCATTAAAAGGTGGTAAATCTTCTTTTAGACAAATATAGATTTTTATAAATAAAATTGGGTTTTTTCTTACCTTATGAATATAAAATATATTGGATTAATGTCAAAAATGTTTTATTTAATTTAATATATATATGTATCATAAATACTATTCACTGATAGTGATTAATTTAATTTATTATGACAAAATTCCTTTGGTACATAAAAGTAGTTTTTATAAAAACGTGTCCTTTATATTCAATTGGTTTTTATATTCCTTTATAATAAATTGAAACCCAATTAATTCAACCATATATTTTTATAATTAATTTAATACTATTTATAACTGAAAATTTAATTTCAGGGAGATAATTTATGATTTCAATAATATTATTAATTGTATTCAATAAAACTTGGTCTTCTGTGTAACGTAAGCTATCGAAGAGACTCATCATTTCATGTAGCACAAGATAACTCAGTGTTCCATTCATTAAAATCTATAAAATATATTAAATTTAATTAAAATAGTAAATATATCATAAAGTCTTGAGATGTTGTATTCTCTTCTATGCTTGATGTTGTGTGTCATACAAACTATGAAATATAATATCCTTATTTTAGAAGTTTGGGGTGTTGTAGTTTTTATCCAATATAGAAGATATAGTCACCCCTCATAGTAGGAAGTAATCATACACTAACTAGAGGTGATTACCGTTGGATTTATTCATGGTTAATCTAGTTTTTTTATGATTATCTTCTTCGTTATGTCATTATTGATTGAGAAAATAAGGGAATCTCACATTATTTTTTGCACATTCATTCAAGATTTTAGAGTATATTGAAACCATGTTTTATCAATTTGGGACTTCCTTAAAGACATTAGGATATACATTATTTGTTTCATGTGACTCAAATTATAATTTATGATCCATATCCCTTTCTTGTTATCCATAGTAAATGTGTCGACTTATAGAAAAAAATGTCTTCTGATGAGAAGCTAGTATAGATAGTGGATCAGAGTGAAAATGTGATTTAATGGAATATTATTCCATTAGAGCATGTTCACTGGTATAATAGACCCATTTCGGAAGACACATGGGAGATATAATTGGATATGGTATCCCATTGGTTGATATTTTTTTAGAATAATACTTATAGATGCTTCTTCATATTGAGAATCCTAAGGCGGTTAGTTTATAATGAACCTAAAGTTTTTGACTTATGGACAAAATTATTTCCTCAGAACTTTATTTACTTATTATTTATAATTTTAAAAGGGTTCATAAATTATTATAAGAGGTGGAGATAAAACATCATATGAATGGGTCCATCATATTTAAATATTTTGATTGTTTCTAGTAGGTACATAATGCAAGATCAGTGAGTACCTGGTGAGAATTTAGGTGATGAAAAATCACTTAGAGGCACACTAGTTGACATGTGGGCCGATACTGAGTAGTATATGAGCCACTTATTTCCCATTATAAGTACACCTGGTACCCAATGGTCTGTTTACTACAATTTCATGATGTAATTTTGGTAAATTATTAGAAATTATTTTTAAATACCCTATTTATTCCTCTTTCCACAATAGCTTGATCCTCATATGCCACTTTTCAATCTTTCTTTAATCTTTGAGATCTCTAAGACTCATTTTAGGTCATATTTGATCCTCTTTGAGTGTATTCATCCCCTTTTGGTAATAATAAGACCATATAAGGTTTAATCATGGTTTTCATTCACTATTACTTCCTTCTCTATTTAAAATTATTAATTTAGAGGGTTTATTTTAGATTCTTTGATTTTGATGTATTGATTTTGAATTAGTGTTTCCTATCCATGAATTTCTCATTGAGGATTAATTTGGGTAGTATTAAACATTATTCATTATGTGTATGGTTTTTCATGTACTAATATGTATGTTGGGTTTTGAATGTGGGTATCAAGTTTTGGCCTAATGTTATGGGAATATTGGGTTGACTCTACAGAGTGGGAACAACCATAAAGGGAGAGTTATAAATAAACATCTTTATTTGGATGAAATATAAAAAGATATTTTTATTAGACTATCTAACTTGGTTTATTAGAAACCTAATGTCGTTGTTATGCATGGGAATAGCTACTTGGATGCTTTTCTAAACACATGGGCATTTATAATCACCACCTTTATATAATAGAGTGGCGGATCTTGATAGACAAAAAAATTATTGGTTTTAAATAGTGTGATACATGTGAAGTTGTTTATGGGAATGGACTCAAAGTTGAGAATGGATTAAGGAATATTATGGGTAATTATAAAAGAGTCAAGATTTATGTGGGATCATGAGATCTCAAAATGTTATGGATTCTCATGATGTATAGAAAATCTATTTTAGGAATGGGGGTGCCTTAAGGGTTTTTCATGAGTACGATTATATAAATTGATTAGATTATATACTTGTGTGTTCCCAAGAGGTTGGTTATGTTATAGACTCCTTAGATTCAAATGCTCTTCTAGTTAAAATGAATTACATGAAATGACTATTAGTATTTCAAATTGGGTGTTAAAATTTTATTAGTTTTTTTTATAAATTAAAAACTCCTGTCATTTATTTGGTTTTATTTTTATTTTTTTCAAATACCTCAAATTTATTATATTTTAAATTTTATAACATATACACACATGTGTGTAAATTATTTTAATTATCTTATAGTTTGTTTTAATTTTTAATGTTTAATCATATATATCTATTTAATTATTTTATTTGATTAATATTTTTTAATGTTTGGAAATAATATTTACATAAGGGTAAGTTACATTCTCTATATACTACGTAATGGTAGCTAAGATATTCATAAACAAAAACCAAAACCTTTCATAAAGTTAACTCCATCTCAATGTAATGGTAGGTTTGAAAATATAAACTTTCTATAAGGTTCAAATCTCTTTTTATCTATTTAATAAAGGTAAAACCTATATTTTTACTATTGTAAAAGGGTATATATGTAATGGTATCAAATTTGTGTAAGGGTACCTCACACTACATTAGGGTACTGCCAAAGTTTTATATGGGTACCAGTAAATTTCCATTATCTGTGTAAAGATAAACTCATAGCAATGTAAAGATATACCCACGTAAGGGTAAGTTGTGTAAGGGTAACTCAATTAAGGGTCCCCCACATAATAGTAATCTTTGTAAGGCTGTCACTATGTCTCCCATGTGAGGGTAGATCGAGTATTTTTTTACCCAAATAAAGGGATAAGTAATATCTGCATAATGTTTTAGCCACATAAGGGTAAAACTAATACTTTTATAAAGGTATATCTACTTGTAAATTTGATCAAGGGTAGGTATTATATACATCTTCTCATTATAAGCACCTATATTACCTTATCTAATTGGTAATGGTAGAACCACTCATCTCTGATAGTAACACACATGAAACCAGTATAATGGTATCATGTAAGATGCATGCAGGATGCTCACCTAAAGCTCAAGTGAATGACCTTCATTAAGGTAGCACTTATAGAAGTATTATATTTTTCTTCCAGTATCACACTTACAGAATCTATAGTATCTTATCAGAACTATTTTTATCCCCACTCTCCATCAACGGTTTCAGCTTCTCACAATTATAGCAGATGAATAATTTAACTAATGGTATCAAATTACATTCTTCTAAAATTAGGATGAATAGTAGTGTTATCACTTCTTCCTTCTAACGGTATAAAAAATTTTTTCTATAAGTTTCATGAAAAATAATGGTATCATCATTTTCTTGCAGTATCATGAACAATAGTGGTAAAAGATATGTTGATTCAGTGGTAGAGGTAGTAAGAATCCACGACCATCAGTTAAAATTCACATCTCGTTTCATTAGTTATAAAATATGAGACTAATTATATTTTCTAAAGACATGATTTTTATTATTTTTTAATTACTGCATTCTTCATAAAATATTTTAATTTTCGTTTTATTAACTGATTATATTTTTCTAAAAATATAATTAAAATTTTTCTTAAAAAATTTGAGCATAAATTATTTATACATACACACATGTAGTATTTTTATAATGATGCTTGGTTTTAGGGATATATATTTGTGTTAATAAATTTCAAGTTTATTAAAATTAAATTTAACTATTTTATTAATTTCTAAAATATATAAATTTTAGAAAAAATAATATACAAAGTCTTTTGAATTCATATAATATAAGAAAAAATGCGTGTGATAATTCTATGACAATGACTGTGATAATTTAAATTATAGAAAAAAACTGCATTCTTCTAAGCATTATTAATTTCAAACTCATGGAATATTGTGATTGGTTGTTTATATGATCTTGTAATTAATGATGTGGGATTAATCTATAATAATTCAATCAAAAGATAATGTGAATAAAATCAATATAGATTATTTAATAATGATATATACATAATTGATACATCATACATATGTGTTGAATCCCTACTGCGACTATTATTATATTTTTTGTGATCATGAAGGAATCCATCATTTGATAATATACTACTAAAGTGACCTAAGTTCATTAGTTTTATCGACATTCATCATCATCTACTCCACTATTGTTGTTAATTTTTTTGGGTTTTCTTTTTTAAATATTTTATTCATCTGTTTTTAATTATAAGCATCATTTTATTATTTTACCAATCAAAATCAAGGCTTGTATTAGTTATTATACTAACCAAAAGGTAGGTTATTGGGATGTGTCTCCCAAAAAAATCAGTTTAAATTAAGTTGTGACACCTATTGAAAATTCAAGTTTATATAAGTTCTGAATCCTGTAAAGAGGTAGGTTAGTTTTTCCTTTGGATATTGTAAAAGGAAGGGTCTGTAAATAGGTTAGCACACTTTTAAAATCAAGGTTTTTTAGTGGGTACCCATATTCTCACCGAATAATGATGATTTGAGAGTAGCGTAAGATCATAGTGACCTAAAATACTATAAAAATAGTATTTTAATATTTTATTTTCCTCTAAATTATACTTAAAACATTTCACTTCACTACTATTTAATAAAATAATAAACTCTGATTGATTATTTTATTGAAACTTTTTAATGGAATATTCACCCACTAGTTTATTATTTCCATCTATATCGATCTAATAATTGGTATCAGAGCTAAGTAATTTTTAATATAATCTCTATTGTATATTGTTTTTAACTAAACTGAATATACTAGACCCAATGGTCTAAAGAATAAACATTACTTCTTGAGGATGGAAAGTATTAATGCAAATGATTGATATATACATGAAAACTTAGATTTTTTTATGGAAGTAATTATGGGTATTGGAATGATTAAATGGAATATTTCTTAAAGAAGTTAAGTGTGGATCATTGGATAATCCCAGAAAAACCATATAAATTGCATAAAAATGATATAGAGGCACTTTTATGTAATATTATGGTAAAGTATATTTTTAATTATAAAGTAAAGTATATTTTTTAATATTTTATAAGTATAAGTGTGTATGTCCATGTTTTAGTATGTAAAATAACCCATGAAATTTTGAGAATTATACAAGCCACTCACTTTGGGACATACAAGATTAAAATAACTGAGCCGAGAATGATTTGAACAAAATACTAGGATTTAAAGATGGGAGAAGATGAGTTAGTAAACTAGATGTTCCATCGGTATTCAACTATTACAAATGGTATGAGTGTACTTGTTGAATTACTATATAATACATCTCTAGTTTAAAGGGTAATAAATTTGGAATTCAAAGACACTATTGTTTAATTAAATTAATAATTTTAAAGAGTACGTTTTAGATAAACTAATCGGTTCATTAATGTAATATAAACTTGAACTGAAAAATATTTTCAATGAGGATTATATAAAGAATAAAGGTATTGATTTTAAATAAAATTTTAATTAATAATATAAATTTTATGAATCTATTTAAAATAATTTGATATAGAAATGTTTCATTTAAGCAAGAAAATTTACAGATTTATGGAAAAATGGTGGAAATTGGAAGTTCAAAAGAAAGGCAAAAAAGAGTATAAAATGGTAATACTAGTAACAATTATGATGTTTTAGAATTATGTTTTTATTGTTATAGAAAAAAATGGTTCATTTGGACTAATTATCCTAAAATTAGTCATTCAAATTAATACAAAGACATACAGAGGAAATACAAACAATATTTGTTTAGAGGATGGGGTTGTTCAAATAGTTCAGATTTAAGGAGTGGTATAGAAAGTGAACAAAACACAGGGAACCTAGATTTAAGGGATACTCATTATGAGGTACTTGATTCATTATTTATTCATTTAATCAATCATATTAATGACTATCATAATTTAATAACTGAGGATAAAAATAAAAATAATATAATTATAATTCTCATTATAATTCTAATTATATGAATTCTAAATTCAAAGAAATGTATAGAGAGAGTAAGGAACTAAGGAATTATAGTATATATATTATTGAAAAATATATTGAGATGAAAATTAAAAATAAAAACTTTGTTAAATAAAATGAGAAAATGAAAAAGGAATATAAAAATATGAATATTAATGTTTTTCATAATGAGAAATATAAAAGAAATTTTGATTCTGAAATAATAAAACTAAAATAATAAAATAACCAAATTAAATATTTTCTATAAGTTAATAATAAACATCAAGAAGAAAGGTCTCATTGAATCTTTGATGAAATGACTAAAGTTGAGAATGAGTGTAAGAAGCTTATGTAATAAAATAAAAAATTAAGAAAAACATCTTATGGTTTTAATCGATAAATAGATAGTGATTTATAATTTATTTAGAAAGATAATATAGATTTCAAAAATGATGCTAAAAATATTAAATAAAATTTATTTACATTTGTTAAAGGCAAAGTGAAATATGATAAAATGATGCTTATGTTGTAACCAAACTATAACAAGAATGGTATTGGTTATGAAAACTTATCGCCAAGGATGAATATGAATACTTTTATTAAACGATTAAAAATAAGTATTTCATATGTTACTTATTTTAAATTTAGAATTTAAGGGAGTTATGCTAATTATTTCTCTTTGAGATTTAAACAATCATTGGGACATAAGAATAAATTTATAGATAAATATTATTTTCTAAACATCCCACAAATAAATGTTTTATATCTATTTGGATACCAAAATTTTATACTATTAATCTAATTAGACCCAAGTTGTCATGGGTACAAAAACATTCTACTTGATTGATATATTTCAATAAATCTTCATTATAAGTCTCAAATAATCATGGTATTTAGATAGTGGCTTCTATAGAGACATAACAGGTGATATTTCAAATTTTATATCTTTTAATTCATGTGATGGAGGCCTAGTTATATTTGGAGACAATTATAAAGGTAATATTAATGTAGTTGGTAAAATTAGATTTTCTGAAATATTTATTATTTTAAAATTATTATTTATAGATGGTTTAAAACACAATTTAATAATTATATCACAACTCTATGATGATAGATTAAATGTAATATTTTAAAATTATTGTTTCTCAAAAAATACGGAATGGTTTTGACTTGACGCTCGATTTTGGGTGGTTGAGGGTGGTTGTGCAATTTTTTTTCAGTATTACCATATATTCTTTAATAAAGACTTCTAATAGTTCCCATATTAATAAATGAGTATAGACCTTTTTTCTAAAGGTAGACGACCCTTTGGGTTTTTAGAACCAATAGTGCTTTGAAACTCACATTGGTCAAGAGGATGGGAGGTCGGGCTCTTTAAACCATTATGGGGGGAATTATTTCCTATTCTAGGAATCTATTATAAATTAAATATATGCTATCAAAATCCTTCTCAGGCCTCGATACAGGACTAGTAACCCCTATGTCAATAACATGATTAAAACCATGTGCTGATGGTAACAACTATGTGTATATCACAGGTTATCCATCATTATCTTGTTCATTTCTAAAACATTAGTTTATAAACATATTTGGTCACTCTATAGTTCATTTCAATCTAGGGAGGCGGTTGGTCTCTTGGATAGGGGATTAAACCTCTTTGAGGCGTTCTATATATCCTATGAGAATAGGAATCAAAATCCATGTAGTTTTTTTTAATAATTTAAGGTTATATGACCAAACAGATCCATGCAGTTTAACGTCATGTGGTAAGGATGTAAATATAGGGATTGGTCCTCGATTAGGTTTCCTATGTATCCTGTTAATATAGGAATTAGAGTATATGTTGTTTATATCCATTCAGTTAAACATCATGCATTAAGGATGTAAATATAGGGCTCGAGCCTCAATGAGGTGTCCAACATATCTTATTAAGATAGAAATTATAGTCTATGTAGTTTGTCTTACGGGTGATCACATCATGAAATATGTGGAAACATAGGCCTTGAGCGTAACTTGTGTATATATGGATGCCATGAATTTCCCCATTGAGAGTATGACCCTTTGAGTGAAGATGTGATGTAATCATACTTACATCCCAATGAAGGTCCCAAACTAGGGGTATATTTTCCATGATATTAGTGTAAAAATCACCCGTCTCTAATCCCATGTGATCCATGATCGATATGAGAAACAATAGATAGTGGGAGATCAGACACATTACATGAGAAAATGTTTTTTATGGGTATTCCACATTAAAGTTTCCCTTTGAGAGGTATAATTACCAATCTCATGAAGGATGTGGTATGGAGCTCAAGCCTTAGGAAGGACTACTACATATATTATTTTTAATAAGAATCATATTTATCATATTTCAATTCTTACCTAACCTACTGATGGGTTTAAGTTACTATAGGGCATGGTTGGGGATACACTTAAAGGTATGCCTATGTACAAGCCCACTCCCCATCCGCTGATGGATGAGGAAGGATTAAAGAATCATTATAAAGATTCAGTCTCATGAGTTGAGAAAATTTAGTATATAAATGGATATACACTAGGATACATGCCCATTATAGCTTGGTCATTAGGAAGACATCCTACATATCTTATTGAGCATAAATCAGGGTTCATATAGTTCGATTACCCCCTAACCCACTGATGAATTTGGATGGGTGATCACACTCAGAGATATTATTGGTATCCTTAAGGTTTTATAAATGTTTTTGGATTATACCAATATGGATTCCCATTTTCATATTCATTCTCTATCTTCTTAAAGATAAAGAGATATGATGGCCATGAAAGGTCGCTCTAATTTTCTTAGAATGAAATGGAGGGCCTATCCGAGATTATGATAAAAATAAGGTTTCATGAGTTTGTAACCCTAACTCATTAAGTAAAATACACATATAAAAGTGTTATTTAGTCGAAGTTTTATGGGTGAGGGTTCTCATGGTGTAATTATATGCATTTATTCTAGACAATGTCAACAAGTCTTCCTAACATGTCTTGATTTTCTACCTGATATGTCTTGATTGTATGCCCATCATGTTTGGGGTGTCAATCTGATATGGAAGGCAATCCAATGGTGTATGCCTAACATGTCCAACATGCTTCACATGATCTAAGATGATGTTTCAGAGAACTTTCATGATCAACTAGCATGTCTATGATGTATTCACATGATTAAAGTGGATTTTTGAGGATTCTTTTTCATGATTAAAGTGGACATGTACATGGTACTTTCATGATCAAGGTGAATGTTTTGATATGCCTTCACATGATCAATGTAACTTGACCAAGATGTCTTCATATAATCAATATAGATATGTCTATAGTATTCACATGTTCAAATTTTATGGTTTGGGATTCCTTCTCATAATCAAAGTGACTAGTCCAGGATATCTTCGTGTGATAGTGCTAACACATCCAAGGTCTCCTAAGGGAATTTCAAGAACAGTGATGAATATCATGATCATGTGATCTTAAAATAATTATGTGATGGGGTATAATGAACACATCTAGAATTGTGAACATGTCCATGTATTGAATTCTCATGTCCAAATGGATAATGCCTCAAATCCATATGGACAATATTTTCATGCGAGGAGGAGTGCATTTCTTACAGTTTATGCTAAGACAACACATCACTATGATTTAATAGTGAGAGTGTGGGTCCGGTCTATGGGTTCATATTCGCACTAAGGACTATTACATGCAAAGGAGTTCCCATGATATATAGTCTCAGGAAGATCCATTGATCATGTGATTTTCATGACCTCAAAGGGGGTATTTCTTTGGGTTTTTTGATCATGCATGGGGTTTGTGTATCAGGGCTTCCATGTGCATGGAAGAGGGTACACGATAAAGGATTTAAGACCCACTTTCATGTAAGAGGTACCTGTCCACGGTATACCCTTTTCATGGTGGGGGATCCATGGTGGTGTTAAATGTGAAGGAATCCATGTACAGGGACGCATGTGAACATCATGAGACCTAAAGTTTTGTAGCATTTTATGATCAAAGGATCATGTTATCCCTTCTTCAAGATTATCTACTAAAACTAATTACCCACTGGTGTATGTCCATGAACATGAGGATTACTGTCCTACTTGTCTGAGGTCCTACACTATGTGGCTGAATAGATGTATCAAAAAACTGAGGGATCTTCTTATTTTCCAACTCTTCAAGGAAACACATATCTCATCTGAGCCTTATATAAGAACTTCATAACAAGATCATACACTATTTCACCCAAAAAGATCCATTTTTCAAACTAATTCATGACCCGAAGGGGGTCTTGTGATTGGTTTTATGACCATCTTCTTAGGTCATACACTGAGGCAGCATGTATGAAAGAAGGTTTACATGGTATATAGGTTTCATGGATGAATTTTATTTATACTAGTTATTATGTTCATCAAAGATGCATGTCCGGGGTGGGGTGTTCATGTGATAGGGATAAATTTCCATGATGGTTTATGGTTGAGCAAATGAATCTCTTCATAGAGGGTTCTAATGATATTTTTTTTCATGAAACTGCATGATCTTAAGGTGATCACACAATGAATTATTATGGTGAAATCTCATGGTAGGTTCTTATGATGGGAGCCTCACAATTACTTAGAGATTCTCTACAAGGGTTTTAGCTAGTGATTTCTTTATTTCTCCACTTCTCCTCTCTCCTTCACTCATTTGTATTTTTTATAGGGAGCATGGTTTATATGGGAAAAGGTCGGCCATGTTTGATGTTGCTTTAGATGGGAAAGGTACTACATACACTAGATGAAGGCAGTGGAGGCTTCACATGTCCCACATACTACGAAAGTGAGATGGATTCATGCGAAGGCATGATTTACAGTCACCACATATTCTTATGGTCATTTTAGGGGCCTTGAATGATTGTTGATTATTTCTTAGATAGCTTTCTAAAAATCCTCAGAGGGATTCACGCAATATCTAGTGACTTTGCATGATCAGACTTCTATATTCATATGATCTTATTGATGACATAAGAATGTTATGATAGAATTTATGGTATTCTTCATGAAAATATCATGATTCCCAAACGTCTTTGTCTAAACATCATCTTTTTATTTCATGATCTTCATAATCTCTAGTGATCAGTTTCATGTGGATAAAGGAAAACACATAGTTTTCATGGGATGGAACTATTTATTGTCTACATTGTACTTATAAAATTTCACATGATCCCATGATTTCATAGTGATCATCTCCATTAAATCATGTGATCCATGATGCATCTTGTGATGGTTTCATGTGATGACTTGATCAAATTCATGTGAATTTCATGCATGTAAAGAAAAGTCGCTTGCATGGATCAGTCTTCATCAGTGGAGATGTCTATAATGGTAGTCATAATTCACCATGGTTGAGAAGACACTAGGTGTGCCTCTTTGTGTTGAACCAGGGATGTGGGTGGTGGAAACCGATGAGCAAAGGTTGAAGATAATGCAGGTGAGCGATCATATGGCTGGGATCAGCTTGATTGGATAGCCATGATTCTATCTATATTTTTAATGGATGAATAGTTTTGCACCATTCCCACACCCCACATCGATCTAGAACCTATTCCGGAAGTTCTTAATAATATATTCTGTGGAAACACTCGGACGAGCTGACAGTGGAGTCAGCACCCACAACACTCACACCATGCCCTCATTGGTCACACCTTCCCATTGAGAGGCCCGCCTAGGAGAACTGTCACAGGCCTAGTGAGTGAATCGTGTGATATATTCTCTCACACACTTACTACTCTACTGGCTAGCTTTGTATCTTTCAAGGAATGGTTGAGTCATAAACTACAAGGTCCCTTAGTTGATCTGGTTACATGGTTGGCCTTTTTGTCTTTTTCTTTTGAAAAGTGTACCCATAAAATGTTTGAAATTTATCTAAGTTAAATGTATGAAAATATGGTCCAAAATATATTCCCTTATAACGTAAATCAAAATCCCATTATTTATGAAAGATGTTTTTGAGTCTTTCATGAAAAGTATCTCATTATTTTTTTATAGTCTTTAGAATTTATGATATCTTTGATAGAAAAGTTCATAGAACACAATTATGGGTGCCTAAAAAATGACCCTCTTTATATATATATTCATTTGATATGAAAATAATTTCATTATAAGGTAAACGTAGATCAATATTCCATATATCTGAACATCTTGTGGAATTTAATATTAATCCCCATAAAAGGATTTTTCAAGAATGTGTCGACAAAGCGATTTCAGGTGTTATCAAGAGGAGAATCTTGCACATGAGTTCTTGGCTTAATCCAAGATAGGGAGTAACCTTGTCTTGGGGAACAGATACCCTAAAACTAAAATGTGTATAAATTACAAGATAGAATAGGGATTGGTTGGAAATTAACTTTTCGCTGGATTCGAAGTAAGGTACTTGGACATTGTTTGTATCCTATGAGAATGGGAATCAATCCGTACATAGTTTTGAAATATAATACAATGAAGATCAATCAGAGGCATAGGGAACATAGGTTCATAGATTAATAACTCTATGATGAGAGCTCCTACGTAGATATATCTCATATGTAATATGGGGAGTGTCACTATTTTGTGATGAAATCCTATGTAGATACCCATTTTTTGATGGATATGTTTCATGGATCATCAATGATACCCATCCTTTGTGTAAAACCAAATAGACCCAAATGACTGTATTTGAATGCTTAACCCACAACTATTTTTTCTTAAGAAATTATCATGAATTTCCATTGAAATGAGATTCCTCATTGATGTACCTACTCCCGTTATATTTAGATCACCTGATTTACTAGTATGATTCTTTAACTTCTTCCATGTAATAGGACTTAGTGAGCATAGTTTTAGTTGTGTTAGCAATAAGTAATGATCCATAAATCTCTGCATATTTTTATTTATATTTCCCTAATTTTTTTCTTACATTCATATATGGTATGTCTTAATATGTATGGACATTTATTTTGCTCGAGCTACCCTCCTACAGGTTTTTGTCCTAAGAAATTTTTTTCCTTTTTCCATTTTATGAGTGATTAATATTTTATTGAGCATGAAAAGTGAATTCCCAATGAGAAAAGACTTGGTTTTTTACTAGGATTCCCTTTTCAAGTATTCAAAAAAGTGTACATTGTGACTATTTTAGTTTGCAATTTTAAGGACTTGTAAACAAGACTAGTACTATTGTGTAGTTTAGGGACTTCTATCTTAGACCTACTGTTATTTTAGTTCATGGACTTTTAGCTCGTACCTTTAATTATTATGGTTTAGGGTCTCTTAGCTAAGAGCCCATATTGATGTATTTTAGGGTATTTTAGTTGAACCTGTATCCCGGTTTAGTTTAAGGACTTATAGATTAGACCTTCTATTGTTTTTTTAGGGTCTCCTAGATTGGATCACATACTGTTGTAGTTTAGGTTATTTTAGTTCATGCCTTCTTTTGATGTATTTTAGGTTCTTTTTTCTCATACCCTTTGTTGTTGTAGTTTGAGGTCTTTTAGCTCTTGATTTATATTGTTTTAGTTTAATTTATTCTAGATTGTACCATCTATTAGTAGTGGAGTATGGGTATTCGTGAAGGGTTTAGCGAGAAGATACTTCACTTTTTCTAAGGACACCCTTTTTATTTTTTCAACCTAACAAGTTTTATGTCTCTTTTACTGGAAGTTTTATTTTCATGAAAATTTAGACCATCAGAGGCCAAAGTTTATGGTTGTATAGCTTTAACCAAAGTTCATGTAGTTTAAGGTTGTGATGCACAAGGACCTAGTATGAGGGGAATATTACACAATAGCCTAATTAGGATACAGAAGGTCAAGAGTACTCTAACAACCTTCTGAGAGAGATGAAAATATTCTAAATCATGAATCAAGGTTATCACTTTATAAATAATGATATGGGATTATCATGATAGGGATGTCCCATAACAACCTCTGGTTGGTAGTTCTAAGCACTTATGCATCACTAGAAAGGTCAAATAGATATATCACTTTTTTTTCAAGTTCCTTGAAAGGTTTATGTAAGTCCAAGGTGCTCAAGACATGCAGTTTGTTTTATGTGTTGAGGGGCTTAAAAGATGATGGAATTAAACCACACTCGTATCGACCGATGTCAATCACTTGTGTTACTTTGATAAGAAATTGTGATGGGTGATGGTCGGGACATTTTTACATCGTTTATTGGGGACATTTATATTGTGTAGTGTAATGTCAAGAAAATAGGGCATCGTCCTTTCCATTAAATTTAATTTCATTCATTAAAGACATGGAAACCGATGTGAAAATTTTGAAAAATATTCTTGGGGACGCTTTTCACTAGTCAATGAAATTTAGAAGTAGGGAGTATATTTTATCCATGAACATAATTATTCATGGGTATCTATATTTCTGAGCCCTTCTTTCACTAATCTATCTTGTGTGAGAGAAAATAATACATAGATCTAACTCAAGCATAGTTAGAATGATCTTATATGACTTGAACCACTTTAAAAAGAGGTATATGATTCTTTTATGGTCTGTTCAATGGGATGAAATTTTATCATAAAATCTAATTTCATGTGACTAGGACATGGTTCTCGGTTGGTGGTGTGCCTTGGTCATGTCGACCAAAGAGGATTTATAGGTTCCCTAAGCTCTCATAATCCTTATTCGGCATGAGAAACAAGTGAATACCGGGTAGTCAATTAAGTCAGGAGAGAGTGGGTCTCAGATAGATCAATACATAGGTCCAACCCATATGTAGTTAGGGGTTCATTTTTATCATTTTATATGTTGTGGATAAACCCATTATTGGATATTTGGGCATTACTAAAAAAATTGATGATAGTAATCAATCCATACAATATTCTCTCATAAAATTTCACTACATAGGTCTGACCCATACATGGGGAGGGTATATGTTTTATGTTATGGATGGACCTAGGATCTAAGATCTAGGCATCACAATGTATCATATAGTAATAGGAATCAATGCACACATTGTTCTTGAACTAGAAACTCTCTTTGTAGGACTAACTCGTACATAGAGTGGGGAATTTTTCCAATTGATTATTATATTTTTATCTCAAGATTATAGATATGATAAAAACTAAATATCCTATAATAAATGGAATCAAGACACATGTAGTTCATGAATGGGAAAATCTCCACTCAGGTCTAACACTTATATAGAGAGGAAATTATTCCCATTTATTATTGTAGATTGACACATAATTGGAGATTCAAGCTTCACTACATATCCTGGGATAACAGAAATCAATCCACATGTAGTTCATGAATGGGTAAATCTCCATGAAAGTCTAACCCATATTTAGAGGGGTCATTTTCCTATTGATTGTTTCATTTAGAGCCAATATTGGAGATCTGGGAATCACTACATATCCTTTAATTATAACAATCAAGCAATATGTAGTTCTTGAATGGGAAACTCTCTACGCATATCTGACCCATACGCAAAGGGGGTATTGTTCCTGTTGATTGTTGTATCTAGACCCATGATTAGAGATCCATAAAACACTATATATTATTTGATGATAGGAATCAATCCATATGTAGTTGTTGAATTGGAAACTCTCTATGTAGCTATAACCCATATTCATAGGGGGAATTGTTTCTGTTGATTATTATAGGTGAAACCAGGATTGGGGATTCGGTCATTTCTACATATCATATGATGACAGGAATCAATTCATATATTATCTTGGATAAACTATATATTTTAACATCATGAAACAAGGACATTTTCCTGACATTAAACAGAAATATAGAAATTGGACCCAATACTAGGGATCTGGGTGTCACTACGTATCCTACAATGGAAATAATCAAGCCACACATAGCTATTGAATAGAGGATCAGTGGGAGACCAAACTCAGGGATAGTGGTCCTCTTGGGTTATGTCCATGGTAATGTGTAGTTTTATGTCATGCAAGATACCTCAATTGTGCATTTTGACATCATGTGATAAGGAATCATGGTGTGATTTTTAAGGTCTTTCATCCATGACCATGCTAACTCTATCAAGAACTGAAATGTCTTTTTCTTGTGGGGAATCCCTTAACAAAATTCCTAATACCATGTGAACTATAGAAAATTTTTCTCTCACCACACATATGTAATTAAAGGAAAGGACATGGGAATTTTGTATCATCTTATGGATGTGCCAAGATTTAGGATATAGAAATACCTATGTATCTCAATGGAGTGGGAATCAATCCCAACATAGTTCTGGAAAACTTATTAGTTTAACATTTTGAGGCAAGGATGTCATCCATATAGTTTAAAATCATGCATTATGGAGGAAGGTGACTCGACAAGAAAAATGAAATATTGCGACTAGAGAAGAGAAAGGAGATCTGGGTGTCACTATGTATCATGTAATAGCAGGAATCAAGACACACATGATTCTTGAATATAATACTATTTAACATCATTTTTTATGAACATCATTCATTAAGTTTAGCATCATATGGTAAGGATGAATGTTACTCGATGTGAAAAGAATTCCTGAACATTGTCTCACAGTCTAATGTATTGTGAAAGGGATGAATATATTAGGGATAGACACATGTTTTGGGATCTCAATGTCACTAATTTTACATTGATAGTAGGAATAAATCCACACATAGGTATTTTATAAAGAATTTATTATGTGGAATTCACACACGCACAGGGATAGAGGAACTTCATTTCACTTTTTCATAGATTATGCTCATGTGTGATGAATCGTTGGTGAGATGATGCTTCCCATGTATTTTAATGTCATACGATGGGGATGTTTTCCTTGTAGATTAATGTCATGTAGTAAGGACCTATTTCCTAGTTTAATGTCATGAAACCAATATGAGATACATTGTGCAATTTAATGTTTTTTTCTAGGAATTATTTTTTATATTTCAGCATCATGTGGTCAGGATATCTTATGTATAGTTTAACATCTTTTGGTCAGGACATCCTCTGTTCAGTTTAACATTATATAGTCAGGAATTACTTCATACAGTTAAATTTAATGTGGTCAGGATGTCTTTTGTATATTTTAACATCATGTGGTCTGGACATGTTTTTTATAGTTAAACATTGTGTGTTTAGGAAATCTTCATATACTTTTTAACATTATATGGTCAATACAAGCTGCGTAGTTTAACATAATGAAACCAGGATGAGAGACGTACAGTTCAATGTCTTGCTACTAGGAATTCTTACATAAATTTTTATGTAATGTGTTCAATATGTATTTCATGTAGTTTAAAAACATATGGTCATGAATTATTCCATATAGTTTAACTTCATGTGGTCAAGAAATCATCTTTATAGTTTAACATCATGTGGTTAGGATGTCTTCTGTATAGTTTAATGTCATGTGTTTGGGAATACTTCCTTAAATTTTAACTTTATGTGGTTAAGATATCTTCCATACATTTTAATGTCATACGGTCAGTACATATTCCATACAATTTAACTTAATGTGGTCAGGACTTCTTTTGTACAGTTTAACGTCATGTGTTTAGGATATCATTTGTATAGTTTAACTATATGGGGTTAGGATTTATTCTGCATAGTTTAATTTCATGTGCTCAATATGTCTTCAAAATATTTCAACATCATGTGTTCAGGACATGAGAGGATTTGATAGAGGTTATTCAAAGTATTTCATAAGAAATATCACATTAGTGGGGGCGTGACACGTTCCCTAACCATTGTATTCAATAAGTAAGGTCTATTATGATAGACCATATGTATCATGTAAGGCCCTTCCCATTTGGGTTATATATTTGGAGGGATTTTTTCCTAATATCATTGGTGTTTAGAGATACTATACATGTTCTCCTTGAAGGAATGAACAAAGGTGAACCTTTTTATTAAAGACTCATGCGATCTAATTCTAATGTACTTCGAGGTTGTGCAATATACATAACCTTTTCTTGTTGAGCCATTCCAATTCATCAAACAGCTTTTGTGACTACTCATAATCTAAGAGTTATCTACATATTTTTATTCAAGGAGATGGAAACTATAATTCTATGGGTAACACTACCTTGGTTATATACACCAATGAATATGTAGTTTCTTATGTAGTAGTGTGTGTGTTGGTATGCTAGGTCCATAAATCATGGAGGAGCTTTTCTGAACCTGAATTATTATCCTTATTCACCAATTTTGGATTATATTTGATATATTTTTATTAAAGTCTTCTATATTTCTATTTTCTACTTCATGGTAATGTCATGAATGGTTTTATTCTATGTTTTACTACTGGTATAATTTATTCAACTTAGTAGAATAAAAGTTGGTGTCATTATATGTCAATATTGTTTTAGGGAACTCAAATCTAGTGATGATATTGGACTTTGAAAAGTTAATGGTATTCTTTTTCCCAACTTCCTTGATGGTTATTGCCTCATCCCATTCAGAAAATAATTTTATAGTAGTAATGAATCACTTAATCTTCTTAGTTATTATTGGGGGATATGGCCCCATAATATCCACTCCCCATATAGAAAATGGACATGAATATTTTGCTGTATGTAGTAATTCTAGGGTATTATAGAAGACTTTTTCATGAATCTAGCATGCATTACATTTCTTGTTGAATTCCAAGAAATATTGTATCATTTTTTCCTAGTAATAACAAAACCTCCTTATTTAGTGGTATATCTTGTCCCCGGACTAATGAGCGTTGCAAGAGATTGTATGGAATTATTTCATTATAGCAGGAATCTCTTTTTTTGATATGACTCTAAGGAGGATTCCATTGTATCCTCACTTGTAGAGTTATTTTTTAACATTTGGAACATCCCGAAGGGTAAAGTTCACTATGCAGTGTCGAATCTATTCCCTTCCCACTCAGTCTTTCAGGAGGATCCCATTTTGGAGATAATAAATTATGGGATCCTTCCATATAGGGTTGGAAATCAATTCAACATGGTCTAGGGTGGTGTCAATTTGATTAATTTATTCCATGTCATAGATGACGACTAATGAGACCATCCTTCATTGTGTGATATTGAAGAGCACCACATCCTGATAAGGGTCATCTAGAACTATGTCTTCATTATCCAATGCATCATCACATACATTCTATGATTGGGGGACATGATGAAACATGGGTTTAAAAGAGAAATTTGTTATTTTTCCTCTAACATGGCTATTGAGAGGGTCCAATTCTTCAAATTTAATGGAATATTATTCATTTATCTACTTTATCACTGGATCTTAATCTGCTTTGATGTTTAGGTAGGCTATGTGTAGTTGTAGGATTAGTTCCAAGATAGTAATGATGGCTTGGTATTCAACCTCATTATTCAGGTATCCTTCTGACAGTGAGAAAGAGTAGGGAAAATTTTATTTTTCGAGACAAACAAATCAAATCTTTAAACTAACCCAATTGATATCCATATTTTCAAATATCTTACTGATAAGAATTTAAGAGGCATCATCAAAATCAATATCCTATGTTTGGGGAGTATAATGGGAATATAAATCCTTCTCATCTAGAAGTTCAATGTCCACTATTGTACATTCCAAAGTGGGATGTTTCACAAGGAAATTATCCTGGGCCTATCCTTTCACTGCCTTCTATGACATGAAATGGATGTAATATTGATGTATAATAACCACCCATTGGGGAAAACACCCAATCATCATAGAGAGGCCAAGTATATAATTTAGTGGGTCAATACAAGAGACTAAATGGAATTTGTGGTGATATATGTAATGCCTTATCTTTTACAATAAAAATATGAGTGGGATACTGTTCTTCTTGACATCAAAATTTCAAGACTTAGACCCTATCATTGTTCAAATGAAGTAGTAGAGACTATTCTCATTCCCCACATCATTTTTCTATGATAGGATAGAATTGGTGATCCTTACATGGTGGACACATATAAGATTAGTGGATTTCCTTCCACCGGTGGCACCAATACTGGTGAGTGCATTAGGTACTACTTGAGACTCTCAAAGGATTCCTGGCAGTCCTCATCCCATAAATAGGTGACTCCCTTCTTCATTATCTTGTATTAGGGGAGAGATTTTGGTGTCACGTTAGCTATGAAATACTGAAGGTAAGTGAGGTTCCCTTAAAGCACCCTTGGTTCATTAATATTCTGAGGGGGTGACATTTCTATAAATTCACTAGTCTTTTATAGATTAACCTAGATAGCATGGTTTCATACCAAAAATCCAATGAATTTCCTAGAAATTACCATGAAAGAGAATTGTAGTGGATTCATCTTCATACGGTTCTGCCACTGCTTATTGAATACTGTTTGAAGTTTCTTGAAGTAATCACATTTATTTTTAGATTTAACCACCCAATCAACATAAAAATAATTTATTTTCCCAATAAGTTATTAGAGCTATGATTCATGGATTGTTCATAAGTAGCACTGATGTTTCTTAACCCAATGTCCCTGACCTGATAGAAATATATCCCTTAGGGTGCTCTGAAGTTAGTGAATTCTTTACCTTCAAGGGCCATATTTATTTGATTTTACCCTTAATAACTGCCCATTAAGGAAAGAGATTGGAATCAAATAGTTTCAGTGATCAAGAGTTATGTGATCAGTAATGAGAAATATTCCAATTGGTAATGTTGATTAAGGTATCTAAAATTTATTCATACCCTAATTTTATCATTATTTTTCTTTATAAGGATGATGTTGGTGTCCCATCTTGGGTATTTCACTTCTCAAAAAAATTTAACTATATTATATTTGTAAACTTATGACTCTAAATTAGTAGCATGATAGGGTTTAATCCTCTTGGATGCCTATGAGAAACCTCAATGGTCATCGGGTTAGCCTTTATGGTGCCTAGAAACTTTGAGGTTTGTTATGAGAATTTCTATATAATTCCAAATGAAAATATATTTTTGTTTCTTTAGAAATACAATATACATTCCCTAATCCAAAATTGGAATAGAGGCACTAATAAATGTAGGACATAGGTCTTCTTATGTTCATATATTTACCTGTATGTGATAATTGATGGTGGTGGAGATTCCTTCCTCAAATACAGGAGGGGCGTTCTAGAGGCCATCCTCCTCTTATTACACCTATGAGTCTACAAAATCATTTTTAGACATGCTAGATATATCAGGGGTAATATCTATCATTCTAAAGATAATAGAGGTCATGGGGAGATACATTTTCATCCACTATTGTCAACGTCCTTATAGATAGATTCAAGAGATAATTGTGTAGACATTTAGTATTAAGTTTAATACCTCAATCAGGTTTCTGAGTATATCATAGTAACTATTGACAAATATATAGGGATTCATAGGGGTGTTCCTCAATCCATTGGGGTTGAAATCGTCATATCTTCATTCACCATTGGCTATTTTCCTTACCTTTTTTAGAAATTTTTATTTAAAAGAGTATAAGTGGAACTATCACCGTGTAGCACACTAACCTTCACATTGATGGGGTATTTCAGGTACAAATGAAAATTTTAAGGTACCATTACATAGCTATGAAGACAAGGTCCTCTGATTAGAACATTATATATTGTGTCTTATTGGATAACCATGAACACAATGTTAGGTGTGAGATCCCCAAACCGATCATTGAGCTTGATCTTCTTGAGAGTTTATTACTCACTCTTATCATACCCCTAAATAGTTATCCTTATATGAGATAAATCCCCTCACTATATCTCTAATTTTGGAGGGTTCAAATTGTTATGAGGTTGATCCCAGAACTATTGTAAATCAAATCCATGTATATGATGAAATTATTGATCCTTTATAAAACATATCGGGGTCTAATATTTCCTTGGATAACTTATCCTAATCCTACTCTACGAATGAGATGGTGACATTTCATTCTCATAGCATATTTCTATGCAATAAACCTAGTTTTAGAGACTTCTATATCAAACTCTCATGGGATATAGGGGGACCTAATAGGTTTATCTATGATTTATCTTGAAATATAGAAATCATATATGATTTTATAACTTCCACCTAATGCTGATGAAATATTATAGAGATTAATATGTCACACAATTTATTGTCCTGTGATCGGGACGTGTTCTATACAGTTTAATGTCATGATAAAATTATTTTTTCAAGTAATTTAATGTCATGATAATATGAATTATTTATTATAGTTTAACATCCTAAAAATTGGACATCATCATGAACATTAAATTTATGAAACCAAGACATTTCAGGCATTTTAACATTGTACGACTATGACATCTTGTACTTCAACCTATCAAGAGTGTGAATTTATTTTATTTGGTGGATTTTAGATAAATATTTTACATATTTCAGGAGTTTCAAGATCTTATAACTCTATCAAACCTTAATTTATGTTTTACTCTAACCAATATTTGAAGTTTAAGAAACTCTCTATTGTGTGCCCAATACATCATTAGTAGGGATAGTAATTTTCATGGTCTATCAACCACACATCACCCAGATTTCTCATTTCCAGTAATTTTATCAATATATTCTCCATGGAATAATGTAGACGCCGGAAAAGTCCGTTGTTCCCAAACGAAGCTCCGGATGCGGAAAGCGAGGTCATATTTGGAGTCGGAAGGATGTTTCGGAGGGCCCGGAGGCCTTGCGCGGAATTTCAGAGGCCCGCGCGCAAAGGTGATGTTCCGCGCGCAAACCCCCCGGGTTGCGCGCAATGCGCTGGTCCGGCGCGCAATTTTGCGCGCCGCGGGTCCGCGCGACTCCCTTGCGCGCCGCGCCCGATTCCGCGCCCGCGAGGAGAATTTCGCGCTCGCACCCTGGATTCCGCGCCCGGGGTTGCCTATAAATACAAGGCGACCCCCAACGTTTCAGAGGTTGCTGGAAGTCGAAACGTCTCTCGTGCGCGCAATTCAACCCCTTCCGCGCGCAATGACGAACTTCAGGTAACCTCCTTTCTTTCGCGCAAGAAAGCCTCGGGGTCCGCCTTCGCGCGCAATCCCCGCTGGCTCCTTTCATTTGACTAAACATTCACCCTAAGGCCTTTGCGCGCAAAAGAACCCGCTTGCGCGCAATTGCCCCCGGGGTGCGCGCAATCCGGCCTGATTGCGCGCACCCCCCCTTCTTTCAAGTGGCCATTCATTAGAGAATGAGCCGTTGCCCCCGCGCGCTATCCGAAGCCCGGTGTGAGCAATCTCAAGCATCCGCGCGCAAGGCGCTGGCCCAATTGCGCGCCAGCCGCCCCGATTGCGCGCCGGCCCGCAGTATTGCGCGCAACGCTTCCTTTTTGCGCGCAATCTGCCAGGGTCGTCCCCGTTGACCTTCTAAGGGTACCCGCCTGCGTGGCGCCCGATGATCCTCATCCTGGGTGCCCGCACCGTGCGTTGTCTTCCCGTGCGGCCCTCCAGGCTTGCGCGAAGTGACACGCACGTATGTCCAGCATGACGTTAAACTGCATACTCGTCCAGCATGACGTTAAACTGCATATACGTCCTGCACGACGTTAAACTGTACATCGTCCGCGCTGCAAGACGTTAAACTGCCAAGTGCTTCGTCCGGCAACCTATGCCCAGCATGACGTTAAACTGCACACCCGTCCAAGCTGCACGACGTTAAACTGCCTAGCCCCCATCGTCCGTGCTGCAAGACGTTAAACTGCCAAGTGCCTCGTCCTCAACACATGACGTTAAACTGTACTTCGTCCGGCAAGACGTTAAACCGTCCGCTTCGTCCTCAACACATGACGTTAAACTGTACTTCGTCTGGCAAGACGCTAAACCGTCCGCAACCTGATCCCGTGCTCCGCACGCAGGGTCTCCCCCGGTTTGGACGTGGCCCCCACCCGCTCGTCTCTGCAGGGATGTCGGGATTGTCCCCCTTTTGGGACGATTTAATGGGAGTGGCTTTTCCCTACGGGGGCAGGGTATTACAAACCCCTAGTTTCTCGTGGGAGGCTGCACATGTGTATCTCCATTGCGCCTCCCCACTGCCGAAGCCAGTAGAGGGTCTGACTGGGATCGAGGTGTCTTTTGCTTTCGGTCCAAGTCCCTTCCAACTGAGTTTTGCAGTATCCGGGCTGCCCCAAGTGCGTAAGTCCTGATAGAATGAACTACGTGGACTTTGATCCCTGTCTTCTATACAGGGTACGTAGGAAGCCTCCCTGAGGTCCAAGCCCACCACCTGGTCGTCCCGGTCGTATTTACGTCCGTTCGTCCATCAGTGGACCCCTCCAGGGTTCACGCTTGCGTTGATTCACCTATGAATCCGCCCCTGTGGAAGACTGCCCGTGTGTATCTCCACGGTGCCTCCCCACAGCCCCCCTTTTCCATTTCCCCTTTTATCGTCCAGCATGACGTGAAACTGTGATCCACCCGGCCGTTCCATCCCCCCTCCGTGCGAGGTGGTTCGGTTCAATCCTCCGCCCGGCGGCCTCGACCTCTTCGTGAGTCGGCTTGCCGACGTCCAGCATGACGTTAAACTGTATACCCGAACTACGTTGACTTTGATCCGTGTTAACGCGCGGTACGTAGGAAGCCCCTCTGGGGTCCAAGATCTTTACTCCATCATCCATCCTGATCCTTACCCGGGCCGCCACATCCCGGTGGGGTCATGCCACTTCACTTCACTCCACGTTACTTGGGAAGCCGCCCATGTGCTGGCCCCAGCGTCGGAGGTTCCCCGCAAAGGGGTTCCGTCATCTGATCCACTTTTCATGTTGATCGGTCCGATGCCGTCCCCGCTGGACGTTAAACTCGCGGCATACCCCGTGTTAAACACGGGAAGCTGAGGAAAACCTCAGGTGACACAGTTCCCCGCACCTAGTACGGGATGCCTCAGGCCATCGTGCCTTCGAGAAGCCCTATTAGGGACGGAAGACAGATGTGCAGAGCCGCAGTGTTACGACACGCCCCCAGTACCCAGAGCCACCCGGCCTTCTCACTGCAGGTTGCTGCCCCGCCCAGACCCCTTGGAGCGTCCGGGCGGAAGCAGCGTAATTAACCGGTGTCCATGAAGATATGGCGCCGGGAACGAGATTCACGAACATTCTTAAGTCTATGAGGGAGACCCGGATTAGGCGACAAGTTCCGAGGAGACGTCCAAGGAAGGAGAAGCCGACATCCCATCATCCCGGTTTCGATCAAGGAGCAGACGCCCCTGAATAAGGGACGGATGCCGCCCGCCCTTGGAAAGCGGGACTGCGGGACCACAAGCCGCGCGCCCATCCCCTCGGGTTGACGGGTGCACGCGCGAACGCGTCCTGGCGGAACAGCGTAACCCGACGCACATCCGCACCGAAACAGAAAAATGGTGAACCCGACGTGAATCTCTTCTCCTCGATACGAAGACCGATGGCTTTCAGAGGTGTTGGAAGACCGGCGTGTTGCCCGGCCAAGCATTCAGTCTTACCCGCCAGGGGCTGGGGAAGGGACATCGGGCACTCCGTCTCGCAACGTCGAGGGCCTGGGTTCCCCCCACGGAAGGCGTCGTGGCGCTAATGGTTGGTTGTCGATTCCTTTTTCCTGTCAGTGTTAATGGGTCATTCTCCCTGCTTGCAGAAATCAGGTCGCCCGATCTAGTGCCCGAACGCCACCCGCCCACTGGCGCAGGGACAGGGGAAACACCGACGCGGCTGCTCCGCGCGGTCCCGCCCGTTCCGCAGCCGTCCCAGCAGCCGCAATTGCGGGACGACCACGCCCTCTCTCCCCCTCGGAGGTCATCCAGAGAAGGGTGATCAACACCCTGGTGCGGAGATACGAGGAAGAGGGAGTCATCCCCACTAGGGAAATGGCTCGCCTGGACCTTGAGGAGGCTGCGCCTCGCCACCACCGCCGCCCCCGAGGGCCGCGCAGGGAGGCACCGCTGCCTACCTCAACGTCCAATCGCTTCGGGAGTTTATCCCCGGAGCGCTCTGACAGTTCCCTTCCTTATGCGGATGAAGTGGGAGATGCCCAGGATCACCCTATCCGAGGTCCGCTCCAGGGATCCACGATAAGGGCTCCCGCCAGGCCACGGCGACATCGCCGCCAGGCCCCTCAAGTCGAGGAACAGGCTCTCCACCTGCCCGCGACGCTCATTCCGACTCGTCTGTCCCGACGCCAACGTCGGGCACGAGCGGAAGAGGATGCCCACCTTGGGGCTCTGGCAACAGCGGCCGCATTGGCCCAAGCCACTGCTGGCTCCAGTCGCCAGGCCTCTGTGCATCCTGAGCGGGGGAACTCCTATGCCCGACCCGGATCGAGGCCCCGACCGCCCCAAAGGCAGGTTGGGTTGACTCTCCCGGTTGCTGGCACTGGCAGTAGCCACCGCGGACCACCTCGCGGTAGCGCTATTCACCGGCAGGATCTACTCTGTGTGGCCGATCCAGGAGGCGTGGGTCATCCCACCTTCCGATCCCGGCCCGGAGGCCTGCCCGGAATCATCTCTCCCCGCGTCCCCTTTGATATCTGTCCCGGTGCCCCTCGCACCTTGGTTCCCAGTCCTCTTGGCCCCAGCACCAGTGCGGCCGGAGGACGCCAGGACAGAGATCAGCCCTGCCCCGAAGAACCACCCAGGGGCAGGAAGGCAAGGCGTCGACGCCGAGGGAAGAATGTTACGGAATTCCGGACAGAGATCCGACCGGTTTGCTTCTCTGACTCAGAGGCGGAGTACGATTCGGCGACAGAGCCCCTTCTCCAATCCCGCCAGTCAAGGGCAGGGGTAGGAATGCGGCACGTCAGCCTCGTGCTCCCCGAGAGCGAGATCGATGTGATCCCCGCGTCTCTCCGAAGGTATATCCGGAGTAACGAGGGCCTGGTAGACCCCCAAGGATCAAACTTGCGGTTGGTACCGGCCCCTCCGGAAGTGCCTTCCGTCTCGATCAGAGAAGCCGGAGACTTTTTCTGGGGACCGACGGTCGAACCACGATCTGGTGCACCCTCGGCGAGCGCCGATGCTACGGCAGGATGCTCGCTCGCCGGCCCGTCCTATCGTGATGTGGTAGCTGGGGCACCGCCACCCTCAGGGGGAGGCCCGGGATATGGAGGCCAACCGGCCTGCTCGCCGTATTCGCCGCCGGCCAGCCCGTCGGCCCGACGGCCCGCCTCGGCACCACTACCAGTTCCCCGTCCGTTCCCAGCCATTGAAGAGGACCGAGGAGATATGGGTCCCGAGTTTGAGTCGTGGAGCTTCTGGACCGTCCTTGCAGAGGGCCACTTCCCTGAGAAGTTTTGGCCAGTCGCAGGACCGGGCTTTGATGCACCCGAATCGCTCACCCCGGATGAGTTCGAATGCTTCCGCCGAACTCTCCGGGAGACTCACTCCCGTCTTCACTGCCTACAAATGCCATACCCCGGGAGTCAACTACACCTGGAGGATGTTGGTGAGCAGTGCCGTCAAATTGACCTGGCCACGCTCCCCGCGGTCCGGCACCCCGGGTCATTTGGGCACCACGAGGCCCTCCAACAACGATGCGTTGAGTGCTTTCAAGTACTCCGCAAAGTTATCGAGGAAGCCACTCCCCACGTGTATATCCGTGGATGGGGGCAGTACGCTTCCCTACGCTTCAGTGCGATCCGCCGACAGCCCGATTCGCTGGGTGGCCCTGAGGGTATATCCCCAGGGACAGGAACGGTCAATATGGCTGACCTGTCGGGAGAGGGGAACGACTTGGAACTTCTCGACGGGGGCTTCCCCCCCGAAGACAAGCCGTCGTCAGATCCATCAGTGAGAGTTACTCGTCATCAGAGAAACCTCCTGGGGCTCCCCGCACCCACTGAAGCACTGACGTTGAGCCGAAACGTCAGCAAAGGAAAAGAGCACAGCGAGGCTATAAGGCCCGCCGACCCATCTGCCTCCATGCGGAGGGCAGAGGAGGATCCCGAGAAGGCTATGCTACGTCAGCAGCTCGCCGAACAGAAGAAGCTGGTTGACCAGCTCCTCGCCGAGCGCGCTGCAGAACGGCGGCCTGACTATGGTGATCCTAGGCCAGGACAGCAGGGACCGGAACAACCACCCCTCGATGAGACTCTCCCGGGCAACCGTGATTACGCCGTGTTCGCCGACAGGAGAGAGGCCATTGCCTACGGCAAGAGGGCGCGGTATGTTTCGCCACACCCTCCCGAGCGGCGTGACTACCTGAGAGATCCCGCTCGGATTCCTCCCGCTGCCCCAAGGGCCGCTCCGCCCGCCATCCCACGAGCTGCCGAGTTCGACGATCCGGTCGACGACCCGATTGAAGGGCCATGCAATGCGCTCGTGGTTAGAGATCCTCGCCAGGACTGGAACCCATGTCCGGACGATCCGATGGCGGCACTCATTGCCCGCTTGGAAGCCTTGGAGACTCGGCAGGTGGCGATCCCACCGGACGGCAAGCCATACCCAGCATGGGTGGATGACATGCCGGCGCCTCCGGGATTCGGGAATCCCACTTTCGCCCCCTTCAACGGGACCGGAGATCCGCCACAGCATTTAGCCCATTTCAACTCGAGGTGCGGGCCTATGTTGGGGACTCCGGCGCAGCAAGAGGCCGCTAAGCTTCGCTGCTTTGTCCAGACACTGGAAGGGCCAGCATTTGTCTGGTACAGCCAGCTCCCCGTCGGGTCGGTAACCAGCTGGGAGGACCTCCGTAGACAGTTCCTCTACCAGTTCAGTTCCACGACCCGGAAGACGAGTATCGCAGACCTCTTCAAGTGCAAGCAGAGGCCTGATGAGCGAGTCGCGGACTTCGTCGCCCGATGGAAGGGTCTCACGTATTCCCTTGACATGCCATTGACTCAGGAGCAGTTGCTGACAATGTGCGTCGGGAACGTCAAGACCGAGCTGGTCCCTTCCCTGATTACTCAGAATTACCCCGGAGGGTTCAGGGACTTCTCAGACAAAGCTCAACGTCTTGAGGAAGCCCTGCAACAGGCCAGCCAGGCACACCCGCTGCCTCCTATGATTCCTGCAAGGAGAGCCAGCAGGGCTGAGCCCGCTGCTGTGGCCCAGATAGAGGCTCCCAGGCCGTTGGAGCTGCTGCCGGTGAGGCCAGCTCCGCAGCCTCACAGGAATCCGCCTCCACGGGCTCAGTTCCCGGCCCAGCAACGGCAGCCTCAGAACCGGCCGGCCCCTCCGCGTAATGTACCGTCACAACCCAGGCGAGATAATCAGGGTCCACCTCCTCGGCAGGCCCCTCCAGCCCCTCGTCAAGACCGCGCTCCCAGGGGCCCGCGACACCTGACGTACTCATTCCATGAGGATCAGGTCCCCGGTTATTTCCGGAGCGCCCTGGAGCAGAGGATTGTGCGATTGCCTGAGTGCTGGAGGCCAGAGGAGGCACATCTCACGGATAACCCCCGCTACTGCCCCTACCATCGGGCCCTGGGGCACACCATCCAGCGGTGCTATGTGTTTAAGGACTGGCTCCAAGACCAGATTAACAACAATGTAATCAGGTTGGGCCCAGCTCCAGCACAGGTAGCGGGCGTGTTCGTGGGATCAGATGACGATAGTGGCAACGAGGACGAATGGCAGCTGGTCTCCGACCGCGGGTCCCAGAAGTATAATAACTGGATGGCCCGCAAGACGACCATTCGCGCCCAGGGAATCATCCGTGCGCGCTTGAATCAGCCTGAGCCCCCAGAACCTGCGGGTGCTGCTTCGGCATCGTCGTCCCAGTCTGCCTCCTCCAAGAGGAGCAAACGGCGGCAGCGCAAGAAGGAAGAGCGTGCCCCGCCAGTTCCGCCACTATCCCGTACTCTCGGCGATTTCATGCCCCCGGAGATGGGGGTCCCTCCTCGGATCCGCCCGGTGATGGATGATTCGTCCGACGACGGTATTGGGTACGCTTCGGTTAACACCGTCGAGCTGGTAAATCCCTTTTCGGTTCCCGACGTTGAAGAACACCAGGTGGACCTCCCTAGCGTCCCCGGTCGTCGCCACCGTCGGAAGAACCGCAGCAGCAGGAGTCGCCGGGGCACAGCCGTCGGTACCTCCGGCCAGGCCGTGCACGCCACTGAGACTAGGCGGCAGGCTCAAGATCGAGCTCAACGTGCGCAGGCTCCCCATCCGGGGATGACGGATTCGCCTCCGCCACTGTTTGTGGTATGGGACCGGGCAGAACCGCCTCAGCCGCGTCGCGACCAGCTCCGCCCTGCCACAAGTCCATCCCGGCCTCCTGACTCCAGTACGGTGACCATTTCCCGGACTGCGACCAGTGAACAGCGAGATGCGCCAAGTACCAGTCGGCCGCCGATCCAACCGGTAAGGCCCGTCATGCCACCAACCGCAGAGCAATCTCCTGCAACCAGGAGCTCGCGCTTGGCCAAAAAGTATGATGTCCTGAAGCACTTGGCCGACATCCCAGCAAGGCTCTCCATCCTTGAGGCTCTGCGCATGTCATCTGAGATGCGCGAGGCACTCGCTGAAGCCCTGAAGAGCCCCCTCCAGTTCGAGACAGAGGTTGCGGCTGCAGAGGCCTTCCACGCCGAAACGATCGAGGACGCCGAATGTCAGGCAGTTATCTCGTTCTCTGGTAAGGATGAGGACCCTCCTATACAGGGACACATCCGTCCGCTGTATGTCACTGGCCAGTTCAATGGCCTTGAAGTCCGGCGTTGTCTTGTCGACACGGGGTCCGGGATTAATCTGATTCCAACTCGGACGCTCCGGAGATTGGGGTTGTCTGAGGATGACTTGATTCCCTCCGACCTCAGGATCCAGGGGTACGACCGCACCGAGCAAACCCCGGTCGGCAAGATACGTTTGAAGACCCAGTTCGGTGACTTGGTTGCCAACACCGAATTCATGGTAGTCTCTCAGGACACTGCGTATAACGCATTGATGGGCAGGCCATGGCTTCACCTTCATGCGGCGGTTCCCTCGTCATACCACCAATGCCTCAAATACTCCCTTAATGGTCGAGTAGGCGTGCTTCAAGGAGATGCCTCTCCTTTTGCCTCATGTGAAGCCCGCTATCTGGACGCGGACTATTACAAGAGCAAGGATAAGCAGATCCTGGCAGGTGAGGTTGAGCCTGTCGCTGTTGCAAGCGATCCCTGGGCAAGTCTGGATGACGCTTACGTCCTCCCGATTCACCGGTTGGACGTGGCCATGGTCTTGACGGTCCGCGAGTCTCCTGATGAGACGGCCGCGACCGCCCGCGCCAGCACCAGTGGCCCAGCAGGACCTGGTAGCCCCAATGCAGTTGCCAACGCAGTCTCTCCCGTGGATGATCCCTCCCCGAGTGGAGAGGGTATGGAAGACGCACCCCCAGCCTTTGAGGAGGGCGTCCCCGCCACGGTCGATGAGTTAATACAGGTGAACCTTGGAACCGAGGCCGATCCAAGACCCACATTGGTCAGTGCCGCCATGCCCTCTGAGGAGCGGCAACAGTACGTGGACTTTCTCAGGCGGCACCGTGATGTGTTCGCTTGGGGCTATGACGAGATGCCGGGGCTAGATCCTCAGGTAGCCGTCCACCGCCTTGGTCTCCCGGCGAACCATCGCGGGTTCAAGCAGCCTCCCAGGAAGATGCACCCATCCCATGGTGCCATGGTTGAGGCCGAAGTTGACAAGCTTATCAAAGCCAACTTCGTGAGGGAAGTTCAGTACCCCAAATGGCTGGCCAACATTGTGCCGGTCAGGAAGAAGAACGGGCAGATTAGAGTCTGCATCGACTTCCGCGATCTCAACCGCCACTGTCCGAAGGATGATTTTCCCCTTCCAGTGACAGAGCTGTTGATTGATGCCACAGCAGGGTTCCAAGCCCTCTCCTTCATGGATGGATACTCCGGATACAACCAAATTCGGATGGCCCCTGAGGATGAGGAGTTCACTGCCTTCAGGGCCCCCCAAGGCACCTTTTGCTACCGGGTCATGCCCTTCGGCCTGAAGAATGCAGGTGCCACCTACCAACGGGCGATGCACCGCATATTCAAGCCAATCCTCGGCACACTGGTGGAATGCTACGTCGACGACTTGGTTGTCAAATCGCGCCAGCGTCAGGACCATCTCAAAGATCTTGAGAAAGTGTTCAGCTTCCTCCGGTCTCGCTGCCTGAAGATGAACCCGTTGAAGTGTGCCTTTGGGGTCACCTCCGGAAAGTTCCTTGGATTTGTGGTAAGATACCGGGGTATTGAGATCGACCCAGAGAAAATCAGGGCGATTAGCCAGATGCCTCCCCCGGGTACCGTCCGGGAACTGCAAGGGTTCCAAGGCCACATAGCCTATATACGCCGATTCATCGCGAATCTGGCCGGCAAGTGTAAGCCCTTTTCTCGGCTTATGAAGAAGGGTGCCACCTATGTATGGGATAAAGAGTGTCAGACCGCTTTCGAGGAAATCAAGCAGTACCTGCTTCAACCTCCGGTCCTGATGCCGCCCGTATCCGGAAAGCCGCTGGTCCTTTATGTGACCGCCCTGGAACGGTCCCTGGGTGCCCTTCTCGCCCAGAAGAACAACGAGGGAACAGAGAATAGCCTCTATTACCTCAGTCGCATGCTCCTCGATGCGGAGGTTAGGTATTCCCCCATCGAGAAGAGCTGTCTGGCGCTCGTATTTGCCGTACAGAAATTACGGCACTACTTGCAGCACCATGAGGTACAGTTGGTTTCTCGGGTAGACCCGTTGAAATATATCCTGAGCCGACCTATGTTGACTGGCCGTCTAGCGCGGTGGGCTGTGATTCTCCAGCAGTTCGACATCAGGTATGTGTCTCAGAAGGCCATCAAAGGGCAAGCGTTGGCAGACTTTCTGGCCGCTCACCCGACCTCCGCGGATCAGCCGCTGGATCTAGGCTTTCCTGATGAGACCATTCTCTCGGTTGATCGAGCCGATCCATGCTGGCAGATGCACTTTGACGGTGCCTCCCGGAGCCCCACCGGTAGAAGACTCGATAATCCTAAGCTCAATAGAGTGGGCTTGGGCATCGTCTTCATTACCCCGGAGCGAGCCGTGCTGCCATACTCTTTCCTGTTGTCAGAGGGCTGTACCAACAATGAGGCGGAATACCATGCCCTCATCACCGGCCTCGAGTTAGCTCTCGAGATCGACGTGCCCCGTCTGTGCGTGAAAGGGGACTCCGAACTGGTCGTTAAGCAGATCAATGGCGACTATGTTGTCAGGAAGCCGGAACTTGTGCCATTGTTGGAGTGCACCCTCCTTCTGATGGCCCGGTTCCCTTCTCGGCCAGAAATTGTCCATATTCCCCGGTCGCAGAACGGTCGAGCAGATGCTTTGGCCAGCCTGGCTGCGTCACTTGCGGAACCTGAACAGGACAACCTGATCGTCCGCGTGACGCGCCGCAGGCTCATCGCTCCCGTTATCCCGGAAGAAGATCGCGGCCCGTTGGTAAGTAATCTCACCACGGTTGCCCCTATGCCTGGAGCCCCGAGTACCCCAGATATAGCAGTCGGATCAGCCCCTGATTGGAGGACGCCTTTGGTTGAGTACCTCCAACATGGCATTCTTCCGTCAGATCGGGCCGAGCGCGAGCGAGTTCGACGCCGCGCATCGCAGTTCGTCCTCCAGAGCAGTCCCGGCCTGGAGCAGATCCTCTACAAACGCGGATTTGATGGTGTTCTCCTCCGTTGCCTTCAGGGAGTTGAGATCCCACGAGTCATGCAAGAGGTTCATGCTGGTTCATGCGGCGCCCACCAGACTGGGCTGAAGCTGTCCCACCAGATTCGGAGGTTGGGATACTTCTGGCCCTCTATGATCCATGACTGCATCGAGTACGCCAGGAGGTGCCATGCGTGCCAGGTTCATGCGAACTTTGTGCATCGGCCGCCGGAGCCTCTCCATACCACAAGGTATTCCTGGCCCTTTGCAGTCTGGGGACTGGACGTTGTGGGACCTTACCCGCCGGCGACAGCTCGCCAGTGCCGGTTCATTCTGACCGCCACGGACTTCTTCTCCAAATGGGCAGAAGCGATTCCGCTCAGAGAGGTCAAATCCTGTTCGATCGCTGACTTCGTGACCTCCAACATCATCTATCGATTTGGAGTGCCTCACGCTATCCTCACGGATAACGGAACCAATTTCCGAGCAGCCGAGTTGAAGAAGTTGTACGCCAAGTATAACATCCGCTCGAACCATACATCTCGCTATCATGCGCAGGCGAATGGACAGATCGAGGCGTTTAACAAAACCCTCTCTAACATTCTGCAAAAGATGGTTGGTCAGAACAAGAAGAGTTGGCCGGACAAGCTCCCCAACGCCCTCTGGGCTTATCGGACGACGACTCGCAATTCCACCCAGATGACCCCTTATTCCCTGGTGTATGGAGCTGAGGCCGTCCTGCCCATCGAGATCCAGTTACCGTCCTTGCGCACTGCGGTCTACGACCAGCAAGCGCCGGGCAGAGTTGCTGAAGCCCGTCTAGTCGAGTTGGAAGCACTGGATGAGAATAGACTTCGCGCTTTGCACAACTTGGAGAGGCATCAAAGCAGAATGGCTCGAGCTTTCAATAAGAAGGTTCGCCTCCGCTCCTTCCTGCAGGGTGATCTAGTGCTAGCCCTAAGAGCACCGATGATCCCCGGCAGGAAGCCGCCCAAGTTGGAGCCCAAGTGGGAGGGACCTTTTGTTGTCCACAAGGTCTATCCCAATGGCGCGTACTCCCTAGCGACTATGGATGGTGAGCGTGTCACTCCTCCCACCAACGCTAGGTTCCTCAAGCAATACTTTGCCTGAGTGTCACCACGTCCTGCACGACGTTAAACTGCATTCGTCCAGGCTACAAGACGTTAAACTGTTCAGCATTCGTCCGCGCTGCAAGACGTTAAACTGCCAAGTGCTTCGTCCCGCATGACGCTAAACTGCACTACGTCCGAGCTACAAGACGTTAAACTGTTCAGCATTCGTCCTGCATGACGTAAAACTGCCACTCGAGAACTACGTGCGGCTTGATTCCCATCCTTATGGGATACGTAGGACCGCCTGAACCCTCGTGTTTCAGGCCCAGCCCCATCCTTCGGGAATTTCCATCCCATCTTGGGCCCTTGGCCCAGTTGCCCCCGGGTGTGCGGCGTATGGTGTGAGTGCGGGGCTATGCCCTCATTCACGTCGGTTTGCTCGTCACGCTGTACGCCCCCCCACGTTTGGGGATGCCTTCTGCTCCCCCCTTCTTTTTTCCTCATCGTCCTGCATGACGTTAAACTGCACTTCAAGAACTACGTATGGCTTGATTCCCATCCTTATGGGATACGTAGGACCGCCTGGACATTCATGTTTCAGGCCCAGCCCCATTTCCCGGGAATCTCTATCCCGCGTTGGGCCTCTGGCCCCAGTTCCCCTCCTTTTTGTGCGAGGCGTATCGCGTGAGCAGGGGATTATGTCCTCATTCACGTCGGTCTACTGGCCGCGCCGTACGCCTCCCCCGTGTGTGGGACTACCTCACACCCCTCATCGTCCTGCATGACGTTAAACTGCACTTCAAGAACTACGTATGGCTTGATTCCCATCCTTATGGGATACGTAGGACCGCCTGGACGCTTGTGTCTCAGGTCCAGCCCCGTCTCTTGGTTGATTGCGGGGATCTGCCCCCCTTCGGTTGCTCTCGGGGTGAGTCCTCCGACCCTTTCCGGAGATCTGTTAACATGTTTTGGGTGCTTCGGTCTATGACTTGTAGTGTCAGATTCAATCCCGACAAGTCCTGTGTTGCTTGTCAGGCCTCGCGCTTCCTCTTGTTCGAGCCTTCACTCAAAGGGATCCTCGTTAGCGGTTTGGGTACGATGCCTCAGTGCTCTCCCACCGCTCCGGGTCGATTTACCGGTGGGTCTTGGGCCGCAAATCGATATGAATCCTGCGATTGAGCGGTTGATGCTCGTTTGCTTGCCCCGTCTTAGGCTGACGCGATCGGATGTTGTGTTGCGAATGCGTCAGCAACGTCCTTGATCGCCATGTCAGCTCTCTCGGGCTCTGAACATTGGTTGCGCAGTCCTCATCACACTCCGCCTTTGTGCGTTGTAGTGGGATCTTGACACTCTCTTCATACCGACCTCCGGTACGCCTCTACACGTTAGGCAGACCAACCAGGGTAATGATGTCGTTCGAGGCTCCCATGATCTGAGCACCAAGGATATATGCAGATATCCTCCCTAAGGGCCATGCGTAGCTGGACCCTCGTCCCCATAAGGAGGAGGGAGTCGCCCGAACAATTGCGTTCTGGGCCCAGTATATCTGGAGGCTAGCATCTCTGCCCCTCGGGTGATGGACATACGCAGGCCCCCATCCCAAGACTCTTCTCCTGGAATCGTGCGTGACCGCAGGGCTGGGTATGCTCCCACCTCCGCCGTGTCCGCCGTACCGCAATAAGCGGATTCCTCCATGGTCCGAACCACACGACCTTAAACTGTGTTGTCTGGTCCTACCACACGACCGTAAACTGTGATCGTCTTGGCCGCCCGACGAGAAACGGCACTGCATCGTGATGTCCTCCTCAGGGGACACTCATGTTGGGCGCTGGTTAATGACCACGCCATTCATCAATGCCTTCCATGGCTTGATTATTGTGGCGACGCCAGAGATTTCTCAATCACGGGCATGTCGCCGCACAAAGAAAAACCATTCATCTTTAAGGACAAACAAGAAATATCAAATGCCGCTCCTTTTGTGTGCGAGGGTCAGACCCGCACTCTTCCCCGCGCTGGTGCCCGATTGTGTTGCACCGCGCTTCAAGAACTACGTGCGGCTTGATTCCCATCCTTATGGGATACGTAGGAACGCCCGGATGTTTGAAACTTCGGGTCCAGCCCCCCACCTCTTAGAGATTCCCCCTTCTCTGGGGAATCCGCCGCCTCCAGGTCACCCTCAAGGCGTGTAACCCGACCCCTTGCAGTGGTCCACCGGTGTCAAGAGTACTCTGGTTTATTGCCAGGAGGGTCAGGATCCGCTTGGTCAGGTTTCCTCCACTTTTCAGGCTTCGTGCTCCCTTTCATTCGGACCCATCGTCTACGCCCTGGGTGGAGCCCCCGTGAACGGTTCGGACACAATGCCTCAGTGCTCTCCCACCGACTCGGGCCGGTACCCCCAATGGCCTCGGGCAGCAAATCGATATGAATCCTGCGATTGAGCGGTCGATGCTCGTTTGCTGCCTCATTCCACCAACGGTTAGTGCGATATTGATGCTGCTTTTCCGCCACGGTCGGCAGTACTCCCATATCGTTACGCCGGTGCCCCCAGTCCTTGAGTGAATGGCCGCATGATTCACATTTTCCACCTCCCATTCTGACCAGGCGAAACCTCGACACTCATTGACACTATCCCTCAGTGCATCTTTGCATATCCAGGGGATATGACCACGATGTGGCGTGCTTTGAGCCCTATGGTCCGAGCTCTAAGACCTTAAACTAAGATCTCTCTCTTTATGGTCCGAGCTCTAAGACCTTAAACTAAGATCCCCCCTTTATGGTCCGAGCTCTAAGACCTTAAACTAAGATCTCTCTCTTTATGGTCCGAGCTCTAAGACCTTAAACTAAGATCCCCCCTTTATGGTCCGAGCTCTAAGACCTTAAACTAAGATCTCTCCTTATGGTCCGAGCTCTAAGACCTTAAACTAAGATCCCCCCTTTATGGTCCGAGCTCTAAGACATTAAACTAAGATCTCTCCTTATGGTCCGAGCTCTAAGACCTTAAACTAAGATCCCCCCTTTATGGTCCGAGCTCTAAGACCTTAAACTAAGATCTCTCTCCTTATGGTCCGAGCTCTAAGACCTTAAACTAAGATCCCCCCTTTATGGTCCGAGCTCTAAGACCTTAAACTAAGATCTCTCTCCTTATGGTCCGAGCTCTAAGACCTTAAACTAAGATCCCCCCTTTATGGTCCGAGCTCTAAGACCTTAAACTAAGATCTCTCCTTATGGTCCGAGCTCTAAGACCTTAAACTAAGATCCCCCCTTTATGGTCCGAGCTCTAAGACCTTAAACTAAGATCTCCCCTTCTGGTCCGAGCTCTAAGACCTTAAACTAAGATCTAGCCCTTATGGTCCGAGCTCTAAGACCTTAAACTAAGATCCTCTAGCCCTATGGTCCGAGCTCTAAGACCTTAAACTAAGATCCTCCACCTTTATGGTCCGAGCTCTAAGACCTTAAACTAAGATCCAGCCCTTATGGTCCGAGCTCTAAGACCCTAAACTAAGATCTACCCCAAATGGGGTCCTACGTCCTGCATGACGTTAAACTGCACTCACAGAACTACGTGTGGCTTGATCTCCAGCCTGATGGAGTACGTAGGAACGCCCGGGCATTTCGACTCGGGTCCAGCCTCAGGGATCGATAAGTCCCGCCCCTCCTCGTCGCCGGCCGTCTGGCCTGACTTCGGGTAGAGTGGTGCAGTTGTGATATTCTCCCCGATTCAGCTCGGGATGCCCCATCGCAATGATGGGAAGCGACAGTTTCCTCGTCAGAGAGGTGCTGTCTGAGAATTGAGGTGACTCACGGCCAGATTAGTGCATCCGCCTAATACGCTTTCCCCACGGTGGCGCAATTTTGAGAGCGTTGGATTCTGTCCGAACAAATCGTCACTTCGCCCCACGCTTCGCATGCCCTGTTGATCTGGATTTTCCACCCTTGTGTCTGAAGGAACCCCAAAGCGGTATTCATGATGACATGTGGTCCGCCTCCTGCAATATGAATGATGGCCTTTTTCGGTCCGTCTATTGCAGTTGTTATGGTCGATCCACTGTCCGCCTACCGTCTTGGGCATTTCCTGGAAGGCCGACCGTTGTGGATGTCTGGATTCGGGACACGCGATTCACCCTTTCTCATTTCCCTATGTTCGGATAAAATCTCAACGCCCCTAGCGTTGTCCCGCTCGTGTGTTGGAACAAGTTGGGGGATGATACATTGGTTAGGTCTGAGGTCTCCTTTCCTAGGAATGACCTCCCTCTTTTCTCCAGAAACCCAGGCCCAATTATGGATGCCTGATGCTTGGTTAACGCTCCCGCGAGACAATTTGTGGTTGAGCATGTTAAACCAAAAGACGCAGATAAATATGGCGATTCATACAAGTGGATCAAAATATTAAGTAGCGGAAGCAAATGTTCTGGGAATGGCAAAAAACAGCCCTTAGGGATTAGCGTGCTGAATGAGTCTTTCTAATGCCGCTACCCTTTGGCTGGTGGCCTCCAGAGCTGCTTCTCGCTCTCTGCGTGCTCTCTCTTCGTCGGCGGTCGCAGCACGCAGTTCGTCGATCCTGGCCTGTGCACGCTCCCGCTCGACTTGGAGTGTGACCATCTGTTGGCCCGCCTCCGTCAGCTGTACCTGAGCGTCGATCAGTTGCGCCGATAGTTGCTCCACAAGCTCGGTACATGCTGCGACGAAGGCCTCCTTCTCTGCCGCCTGCCCTTCGAGGCGCCGGACTTCCTGCTCTGCCGCGATGAGCGCCTGCGTGCTCTCCGACATGTCCCGACTTTGTGCGACGTCGGCACGCCGGCGGCTCTCGCGCATCTTCTCGGCCATGAAATCACGGACCGTCAGATGGAGGCGTTGAGCATCAGCTCCCCCGGCACACAGGAAGCGCAGCCAGGTCTGAAGTGATCCCATGCGCCCCAGCCATTACGATGGGTCTCGCTTGAGGAAGCGCTGGATGCACTTCCACCCCCTGCGTCGCGTTACCCGGCTATCCTCGACCGCCTCCGCGTCCGAGTCATCCATCTCCTCGGGGTCGGCAGGCCGGTAAGCAGGGAAGGCAGCCAGCAGGTCTGCTGCAGGGTCCGCCCCTGGGAGGTCCTCACGAGGGATAGGTTCCCCAACATCCGGGCAACCTTCTTCTCTCTCCCCAGCGGCGCTGACACCCTCGTCAGCCCCCAACCTCTCTCCGATGTCAGCACCGCCGATGTCCGCAGCCCCTTGATCAGCAGTTGGTGGGGCCAGCTCGGTTTGGGAAGCCTGTTCCGGAGCAAGCGGCATGTCCACCACTGGTCCACTCGTAGATGGCCCGGGTTCGGCAACCCGACGAGCCTCCGATGTTGATATCACTGCGCAGGGCATGCCATGGTTAGTCACGGATTGTCAATGGCAAGCACCAGCAGTAAAGTAGGGAGACTTACGGGAGTTCGGAGCGTCATCTTCCGCTACCCCGGTCGCCGCAGGAACAGTTGCAGCAGGGGACCCCTTAGCGCTTGTCAATTCGATAATGGGTGCCTGGCCCCCGCCTTGTCCTGCTGGCGCCTCTCCTACTCCTGTTGAGGACGCCTGACCGACGTCCGTGTGCTCCTGAGAAGGATGGAGAAACGGGTTAGAAGCTGCATAAGAGAATGGATGAAGCAAGTTGAGTAGGGATAGAAGCGGACCTCGAGGAGCTCAGTGACATCAACGTTGTCAGAGCCGGCCACCTCGCCGCTCTCCCGTGGGCTCCCCCGATGGGACCTTCCCTCGGAGCCTTCATCCTCCCCCGTCTCCTCCTCCTCCTCGGAGTCGTTACTGTCATCTTCTTCCGGCGGCATCTGTTCCGGAGGGGGCTCGAGACCGAGCATCACCTTCACCAGAAGGGATGGCTCCGCACGCTGACCACGTTGGCGCGCGTACTCGTCCATGGCCGTCAGATATGCATATTGCCGGTTGAAGTCCACCATGTCGGTGATCTGGAGGCGCCCGACCTCTGGCAGATAGATTCCTTCTCTGAGTATCTTTCGCCAGATGACGTCGGTCCCCAGTGACTGCCGCAGGGTCATCCAGGCCGACCACAGCGCCGGGAAGACTGCATCGTGGGAGGGTTCGAGCAGACGTCTCACCTGCTTCCCGGGCCGCTCCTCGACCGCCGCATGTGCCCCCTCTCTGGGCGCCGAGGTCGTAGCGGCAGCCTGCGATGCGCCCGCCGCCGAAGTCCCTGCTCGCGCCGGCCCCGCTGCTTGGCGCGCCTCCGTTCTCCCCCGTGTGGCGGCGCCTCGCCTCCTTCCTTGACGCCCGGTCTCCGCACGGGTAGCCTCGAGCCGCCGAACTAGCTTCCGCAAGAGCCCCTCAGGGTACGCGATGGCCCAGTGTTCGGCGTACTCGGTTGCCAAGCCTGCGTTAACTCCGGTAGGAGGGAGGGTGATGACGTCGCCAGAGCCGAAGGCGACGAACATCAGCCACATCTGGCGAAGGACGCAAGGGTTCGTCTCCTCCCGAACAGCAGTGAATACCCTCTTCGACATCCGTTGAAGGCACCCGAACTGCCTGGCGAACCGGGTCGGCACGTAAGGCTCGCAGATCACCTTCCCGTCGATCCGAGTCACGAGCACCCCGCCCCGCATGTTCAGGAAGTATTCATGCTGCTCCAGCGGGCCCTGTCCGTTGTCGATCATCTGGCCGACGGGAGTGGGGAACGGGCTGAAGTTGAAATTGGCATGATTGCCAATCCGAACCCTCACGCCCTTCTCACTGAGGGTCATCGGAGCGACCCCCGCAATGTTCAGCAGGGAGGGTCGCAGGCCGTTGCCCGGAGGACTGATGGCATTTGGGAACGTATACCCACCGAGGTGAGCAGCCACCCATCCGTGGAAGAACTGAAAGGGCCCACAGATCCTTCGTGGCGACCCCCCTCGTGAGATGCGTCCCAGAATGGCATACAGCCTCGCCAGTACTGGGACCCCGAGGTTGTACCTCTTATTGGCAGCCATGGCGCCCGCCATCGCCAGCGTCGCCGGGCGGACGCCCATCCTCGCATCCCGCACTGGCAGGAGCCACCCGCTCAGAAAGGCGGCCAGGAACGCCGCGTACCGGACGTTCGGGTCCCGGGCCTCGATGACGCGGTACCCCCATGAGCGGTAATCGCCCGTCTCCAGGACCCGCCAGTACGACCCGTTCCGGCTCCTCTGAGCTGCGGTCGGGCACCGCTTCCCCCTGCCTGGCATCTTGACCGCCGGGTCATGCTCCAGGAACTGGCCGAACCAATCCTTGTAGGCTATGTCCTTCTGGAAGTCTTGGATCCCGAGCCGCTGCGTAGCCAGGTCAAGGAGATGCCAGGTCAGAATGGGAGTCCGTGACCTGTCCTCCCAGATGTTCTTCGGTGGCAGGAACTCATCGTACTGGTAGCCCTCCAGCGGGATACCTCCGATGCAGTGGATGTCCCAGAGACCGATGCCGACCTCCCCATGGTGAAGATGGAAGGTGTTGGTATCCGGGGACCAGCGAGTGAACAGCTCCGGCCCGAGCTCAGACTGCTGGTAGAAGTGGAACTGCGACGTCCACACCGCCTCGAACAGGCCGATGTACCGCAGCTCCTCTGCGAAGTGATCGCAAGTGTGGCGTACCCAGAACGCCCAGGCCCATTCACTGGTAAAGTTGCCCCCGGATCGCAAGTCCCAGTCCTTCAGCCAGCCCTTGGTGTCGTCAGTGACACTCTGACGGTATGTGCTCGAGTAGAGGGCTGGAGAATTCTCCGCTGTAGGCTCACCCCCATCAATGGTTCGCGTCCTCGGGTTCAGGACGTAGACATCCAAGTGCCTGGTTTCCCTGGCAGGATGCCCATTGTTGGTGATGTTATAGCGGTGAAGCTCGTCCTCCCGAGTCACCCAGGTTCGCGGCGCATCAACCTCGAATCCTGGCACCGGAACCTCATCGAGGATGCCGAAGTTCCAGAGCGGCAGGTTGTCCGACAGTGGATATGTCTTCTGGGCCGGCGTTAGTAAGTCGAACAAGGATTGATTGTTAGAAACAATCTCCTTGGCTCCGTAAACCTCCTCGTTCGTCGCCATCTCGGCTCTGCGGGTGGCGGCATCCCCTTCATTTCCTCTGTGCGCGGCCATCTCGGAAGATTCGGGAGTCGTGCGGGTTAAGGGATGAAGCGTGCGGGATCGGACGAGGCTGGTGGAAAAGTTTGAGAGGCGGCGCGCAATCCAAGTGGACGGCGCGCAATTGGGAAGACTGTCGCGCAAAGTTCCGGGTTTTCGCGCAAAAAACAGGCGAAATCCGGACGGTTTTGCGCGCCGATCGGGCGAATTCCGCGACCGGAAGAAGCAATTTCGCGCACGAGAGCTTTGGAGCTTATCGCGCGGAAGGCCAGAGTACGGAACGCGGGACCCAGCGCCCCTATTTATAGGCGAGGCCGGGTCCGCGCTGCGCGGAAAGCGCTTTGCGCGACCGCAGCGGCGAATTTCGCGACCGGCGCCCCTTTTTGCGCGCCTAAGTCCCGCGCCGCCCAGGACTTCGGCATTCCGGCGTCTCCCTCGGAACCCGATCGTTGCGACCTCTCGCCGATCAGATTCCGAGGGGGGGCTTTTGTAGACGCCGGAAAAGTCCGTTGTTCCCAAACGAAGCTCCGGATGCGGAAAGCGAGGTCATATTTGGAGTCGGAAGGATGTTTCGGAGGGCCCGGAGGCCTTGCGCGGAATTTCAGAGGCCCGCGCGCAAAGGTGATGTTCCGCGCGCAAACCCCCCGGGTTGCGCGCAATGCGCTGGTCCGGCGCGCAATTTTGCGCGCCGCGGGTCCGCGCGACTCCCTTGCGCGCCGCGCCCGATTCCGCGCCCGCGAGGAGAATTTCGCGCTCGCACCCTGGATTCCGCGCCCGGGGTTGCCTATAAATACAAGGCGACCCCCAACGTTTCAGAGGTTGCTGGAAGTCGAAACGTCTCTCGTGCGCGCAATTCAACCCCTTCCGCGCGCAATGACGAACTTCAGGTAACCTCCTTTCTTTCGCGCAAGAAAGCCTCGGGGTCCGCCTTCGCGCGCAATCCCCGCTGGCTCCTTTCATTTGACTAAACATTCACCCTAAGGCCTTTGCGCGCAAAAGAACCCGCTTGCGCGCAATTGCCCCCGGGGTGCGCGCAATCCGGCCTGATTGCGCGCACCCCCCCTTCTTTCAAGTGGCCATTCATTAGAGAATGAGCTGTTTCCCCCGCGCGCTATCCGAAGCCCGGTGTGAGCAATCTCAAGCATCCGCGCGCAAGGCGCTGGCCCAATTGCGCGCCAGCCGCCCCGATTGCGCGCCGGCCCGCAGTATTGCGCGCAACGCTTCCTTTTTGCGCGCAATCTGCCAGGGTCGTCCCCGTTGACCTTCTAAGGGTACCCGCCTGCGTGGCGCCCGATGATCCTCATCCTGGGTGCCCGCACCGTGCGTTGTCTTCCCGTGCGGCCCTCCAGGCTTGCGCGAAGTGACACGCACGTATGTCCAGCATGACGTTAAACTGCATACTCGTCCAGCATGACGTTAAACTGCATATACGTCCTGCACGACGTTAAACTGTACATCGTCCGCGCTGCAAGACGTTAAACTGCCAAGTGCTTCGTCCGGCAACCTATGCCCAGCATGACGTTAAACTGCACACCCGTCCAAGCTGCACGACGTTAAACTGCCTAGCCCCCATCGTCCGTGCTGCAAGACGTTAAACTGCCAAGTGCCTCGTCCTCAACACATGACGTTAAACTGTACTTCGTCCGGCAAGACGTTAAACCGTCCGCTTCGTCCTCAACACATGACGTTAAACTGTACTTCGTCTGGCAAGACGCTAAACCGTCCGCAACCTGATCCCGTGCTCCGCACGCAGGGTCTCCCCCGGTTTGGACGTGGCCCCCACCCGCTCGTCTCTGCAGGGATGTCGGGATTGTCCCCCTTTTGGGACGATTTAATGGGAGTGGCTTTTCCCTACGGGGGCAGGGTATTACAAACCCCTAGTTTCTCGTGGGAGGCTGCACATGTGTATCTCCATTGCGCCTCCCCACTGCCGAAGCCAGTAGAGGGTCTGACTGGGATCGAGGTGTCTTTTGCTTTCGGTCCAAGTCCCTTCCAACTGAGTTTTGCAGTATCCGGGCTGCCCCAAGTGCGTAAGTCCTGACAGAATGAACTACGTGGACTTTGATCCCTGTCTTCTATACAGGGTACGTAGGAAGCCTCCCTGAGGTCCAAGCCCACCACCTGGTCGTCCCGGTCGTATTTACATCCGTTCGTCCATCAGTGGACCCCTCCAGGGTTCACGCTTGCGTTGATTCACCTATGAATCCGCCCCTGTGGAAGACTGCCCGTGTGTATCTCCACGGTGCCTCCCCACAGCCCCCCTTTTCCATTTCCCCTTTTATCGTCCAGCATGACGTGAAACTGTGATCCACCCGGCCGTTCCATCCCCCCTCCGTGCGAGGTGGTTCGGTTCAATCCTCCGCCCGGCGGCCTCGACCTCTTCGTGAGTCGGCTTGCCGACGTCCAGCATGACGTTAAACTGTATACCCGAACTACGTTGACTTTGATCCGTGTTAACGCGCGGTACGTAGGAAGCCCCTCTGGGGTCCAAGCTCTTTACTCCATCATCCATCCTGATCCTTACCCGGGCCGCCACATCCCGGTGGGGTCATGCCACTTCACTTCACTCCACGTTACTTGGGAAGCCGCCCATGTGCTGGCCCCAGCGTCGGAGGTTCCCCGCAAAGGGGTTCCGTCATCTGATCCACTTTTCGTGTTGATCGGTCCGATGCCGTCCCCGCTGGACGTTAAACTCGCGGCATACCCCGTGTTAAACACGAGAAGCTGAGGAAAACCTCAGGTGACACAGTTCCCCGCACCTAGTACGGGATGCCTCAGGCCATCGTGCCTTCGAGAAGCCCTATTAGGGACGGAAGACAGATGTGCAGAGCCGCAGTGTTACGACACGCCCCCAGTACCCAGAGCCACCCGGCCTTCTCACTGCAGGTTGCTGCCCCGCCCAGACCCCTTGGAGCGTCCGGGCGGAAGCAGCGTAATTAACTGGTGTCCATGAAGATATGGCGCCGGGAACGAGATTCACGAACATTCTTAAGTCTATGAGGGAGACCCGGATTAGGCGACAAGTTCCGAGGAGACGTCCAAGGAAGGAGAAGCCGACATCCCATCATCCCGGTTTCGATCAAGGAGCAGACGCCCCTGAATAAGGGACGGATGCCGCCCGCCCTTGGAAAGCGGGACTGCGGGACCACAAGCCGCGCGCCCATCCCCTCGGGTTGACGGGTGCACGCGCGAACGCGTCCTGGCGGAACAGCGTAACCCGACGCACATCCGCACCGAAACAAATAATTAAAGTTCCTAGGTACATGTTTCAATGGGAAGGAATATACCTTTTTTTATCAAGATCTAAGAGGTTTTCTTGCTTCTCCCACGTCCTACCTACACCATTGTTGGAATAGGCACGTGGATGAATTTTGAGTTTAGGGTGCAGATCCTTGGTCTTCATTGGTTCGGGGGTGGGTATTGAGGCATTAGGGGACTTGGATGACATAAATTCTCCCATATTATTAAGATATATCAACTCTCCTGGAGGATTTGTGGAAACAATTAAAGTTGGATGGTTCCCCGAATACCCTTGATGAGGAGGTGGAAAATATAGAAGTTTCTCTGGCCCTATGAGACAGGGATCTTGAGAATATGAAAATTCCCCCATCCCTATGAGTTAGGGTAATATGGAACAAATTATTGATTTTTTAGGAGTTTAAAAATATTAAAATTTCCTTAGCCTTGTGCACTAGGTCACTTCATTGTGAGGTGCGATTCTAAATGTGTTGGTATATTGTTTTGGGGAATAGATCCTTGGATCATTCCCATAATTATTTCCCAGAGTTCCTTATTCTCTTGTTGGAGTTTAGTGATTTTTTCCTTTGTAAAAAATTACTTGTCATACTTAAGGGACTGACTGGTAGGATCCATGAAAACACTATTTCCTTTATCGAAAATAGGTTGAGTGGATAATATTTGGAGTCTCAATGTGGACCTTGGATATTGAATCTACTTCTTTAATTGGCCTTATTCTCCATCAAAATTTCCCTATAAACTTTTAACAAAGTTGGTAATACCTTATTGTAGATTTTTTAGGAATACTACTGAGACCTTATTTTCTTATACTGAAGGTAGAAAATAGACCAACCTGCTATGACTCAAATAACTACATGAGGGTATGATTATAAATTTAAATAGTGTTCTTGTTTGTATTTGATGATAATTCCTCATATTAATTTTATATCATATTAGTGGAGATATAAGCAGGTTAGTTCCACTCCTCTGTGGAGTATCTCATTTGATAGGTCAGTTCCTGATATGTTGTTTGGTGGTATGGTGACCATAGTACTATTTAGGGGGTTTTTTATTGTATTACCATTTGGTGTTTCAGTTCCCATAGTACCATTTGGGGCTTAGTTCCCATATTGAAGACAATACCATGATAGAATATAATAAAAAAATCCATCATCCCTATAGAATGAGGTGCTCCCTAGGATTCCACAGTCGCCAAAGCTATTTTTGATGAAGTTATAGGCTTCTGGATAGTGATGATATGGTATTGATTATGGGCCAATTTTAGGATACACCAGTGGGCCTCATACAGATAAGAAGTAATATGGATATAATCCTAATATGTTGTTACATTATTTGGATACCCCAAGTGGGCCCTCCTCTTGGATGCCCCAATTTGGATGGTTAGGGTAGGCACAACTTCATCTACAGCTCCTTGTGGAATCATGGTAACATGCCAATGATTATTACCAGAATAGATGCAATCTATCCTAGTAATCTTCTGAGTTATTGAGTTGACATAGTGGTTTTCCTCATCTATCTTCCCTATATAGGGAAAGTATGTGTTTTTGCGCTCTTGGGATAAGCTCTCAAAGTGTTTTAATGTGGAAACAATGAGAACTTCCTCTTTAGTGGACTACCATGGGAAATATATCATGTGAAGATTCATCCTTTGAAAGATTTTATGAGATTATTCAAATGTCAAGATGGATCAATTGATGTGGTACTCCCATACTAAGAAATTTACCAAATGGCACTGGAGGTCTTGCATTGGTGACAACATCTGTTTGGGACTCTAGGCCAAATCATATTTTTTAGAGGTATCATAATACCTTGTCACATTCAACGATGTCATTTTGACAGTAAGGAATCTGAGAAGTCTTGGAGATGAAATAAGACATGTTATTGTTGGAGCATCATATACAGAAGTACACTTTCAACAAATTACTTTCACAAAAAAGGATAAATAGGTGGTCCCTTGTTTTTATGAAATGTTGAGTACAGTTAAAAAAAATTCAGGTTAACCATTTCTTTATGAAAAAATTTAAACAAAATGGGCCGATTGTAACTAGACAGCCTATTTTTTAAAACATTAAATGGATGATAGAGTTAAATAATTTCATGTTATTTTTACCATTTTTGTTTATTAAAAAATACATAATATTTTTTTCCCAACGCTCAGTTATGGGTGATTGAGTGTGGTCGCAAAATAATTTGTGTCAGGTTTACCATATTTTAATGTAAAATAAACATCAAATTGTTACCACATCCATAAATGAGTTTGGACCTTCTTTCCAAAGGCAGGTGATCCTTTGATAATTCATACCCAACGATGCTTAGGAACTCACATTGGTTAAGAGGATTAGAGGTTGGTATCGTCACACACTTATGGGAGAATTATTTACTATTATGGGACTCTCTTGTAGATTTAATATATGTTCTTGAAATCCTTCTCAATCCCCGATATGGGAATTTTTACCCCAATGTCAATAACTTCATTAAGACCGTGTAATGGTTGGAACAACTATATGTATATCATAGGTTCTTTATCCTTCTATTTTTCATTTATAACAATTTATTTTTGAGAAATTTTTGGTCACTCTAAAGTTTATTGTCATCCAGGGAGGCATTTCGTGTCTTGTAGTTGGGATTAAACCTCTTTGAGGCATCCTGAATATCTTGTGAGAAAATAAATCCAAACCCACATTGTTCATTTGACATATTTTAAGATTGTAAGACTATAAAAATCCATGTAGTATAATGTCATGCAGTAAGGACATAAATATAGGGCTTTGGCCTTGATGAGGCATCCTATGTATATTATTAAGATAGGAATCATATTCCAAATAGTTCATGTCCTTGTAGTTTAATGTCATGTGGTAAGGATGTAAATATAGGGATTGGACCTCAATGAGGCATTCTACATATCCTGTTAATATAAGAATCAGAGTCTGTGTAGTTCATGTTATGGGTGCATGTGTCAGGAAAGATGAAACAACGGAGTCCTTGAGCATGAATTATGCATATATGGCAACCCTAAATAGCCTCATTGGGAGTATGACCCTTTGAGTGAAGAGGAGATGTAATCAGATGTACATCCCAATAAATGTCCCACAGTGGTGGGAATCCTTCCCATGATATTGGTGAATTCATCGCAAGTCTCTAAGTCCATGTGAGCCATGATCAACATGAAAAAGAAGAGATATCATCAGATCAAACACATTGCATGAGATTATATTCATATGGGGATTATTCATTAAAGTTGCCATTTGACAGGTATTATTTCTAGTCTCACGGAGGATATGGTATAGAGTTGAGGGCTTATGAAGGTGCCTCAAGTATTCTATTTGTAATAAGAATTAAAGTTCTCATAGTTTAGTTCATTCATAACCCATTTATGGGATTAAGGTACTTGAGGGCATGGTCAGGGCTTATAGTTAAAGGGATGCTCATATACAAGCCCACTACTCATATACTTATTGACGATGAAGGGTGATATAATCATATAAAGGATTCAATCCCATGAGTTGAGAACATTTAGGATATGGAGGGAATTACACCAGGGTAGATTCCTGTTGGATCTTAGGTCTTAGGAAGGCATTCTATATGTCCCATTTAAGCAGGCATCAGAGTTCCCATAGTTTAGTTACCCCCTAACCCACTGATGAGTTTGGGGGGTGATCACACATCTAGTCATTATTGTTATCCCTGAGGTTTTAGGAATTCTAGGTGATTATACAAGGATGGATTCCCATTTTAATATTAATTCTCTATCTTTTGACATATAAAGAGAGATGATTACCATGAATGGTCTGTTGAATATTCTTGGCATGAGATGGAGGGATCATCCAAGAGCATGAAACAAATAGATCAACATGAGTGTGTAACCCTAACCCATTAAGGACACTCCCATTATAATAGGGTTATTCAGATGAAGATTCCAAGATAAAGGTTCTCATGGTATAAGTCTGAGTGTGTCTATCATACAAGGTTGACATGTCTTTCGGACATGCCTTGATTGTCTACCCGACATGTCTTTATTATCTACCCAACATTTTTGGGGTGTTATTATAACATGGAATACATGTCCATGGGTGTATTCATGGCATGTAGAATATTCTTATCATGATCGAATTTGACATGTCCAAGATCTTTCATGATCAACTAACTTGGTTGGGATTTATTCTCATGATCAAATTGACTTGTTTAGGATTTCTACACATGATTAATGTGGAGATATCTAGGTATTTTAATAATCAAAGGGAATTGTATAATATGTATTTACATGATCAAGTTTACTTTTCCAATACATCTTCATATGATCCAAATGGAAATCTCCAAGGTCTTAACATGATCAAAGTTCATGGTTTAGGTTGTCTTCACATGATCAAAATAACATGTCCGGATGTCTTCGAATGAAAATGATAACACATCCCAAGCCACCCAAGTGAATCCTAAGAGTATTTAAGAATATTGCAATCACATGATCTTAAAAGAGTTACGTGGAAGGGTCTTGCAAGCACATCCAGGATTGATCACATATGCATGTGTTGAAGTCACATGTCAAAATGTATCATGCCTCAAGGCCACATACACAGTATTTTAAAGGGAGGATAAGTGCATGTCTAAGTTTTTATTCAAATACTACACATACATGTGATTTCTTGGTGATAGTTTAGTCTTTTTTGTGGGTTCATATGAATTCTAAGGCCTCATACATTCCAAATAGTTCCTATAGGATGGAGTCTCATGAATCTTTGTTGTTCATGTGATTTACATGACCTCAAAGGGGGGGTCTTGTGATGGGTTATGTGATCAAGTACAGGGAATTTGTATCAAGTCTTCTACGAGCATGGATGAGGGTAGGTGGTTGTGGATTTCTAACCCTCTTGCACATATGAGGTGTTTGTCCATGGTATTCCCTTTGCATGGTGGGGGATCTATGGGGTTGTTACATGTGAAGGAAAACATGTATAGGGATGCATTTGAACATCGTGATACATGAAGGTTCATGGAATCGTGAGACTAAAGGTTTGAGTGATCACATATTCAAGATTTTCCATAATCATTACTTTTATACTTGTGTATGACTATAAACACTAGTATGGGTGTCTCTTATTTCCAAGGTCCTACACCGGGTGGTTGAACATAGGTATCAAAAGACTGAGGTCTCTTCTTATCTACCAAGTCTGCATGTAAACACATCTCTTGTCCAATCCTTATAAAATAATTTCATAACAGGAGCCCGCACTATTGTGTCGCATGATGTTCCATTATTCCTGTGATTCCATGACTTGAAGGGGGTTTTGTGTTGGGTTTTGTTAACATGCAATAGGGGAACACATCGGGGGTACATGAATCGATGATGGTTTTTATGGAATATATGGTCAAATTTCATGTCCATTAGTTCTTATTATCATCAAATATTCATGTTAGGGGAGGGATGTTTCCATGATAGGGATGGCCATCTACAACTATTTATGGATGAGTAGAGGAATATTTTCATAGAGGGTTTTCATGATATTATTTTTTTCATCTGATCATTTTATCAAAAGGTCATCACATGATGACTTATTTTGGTGGCATATTATGGAAGGATCTCATGATGGGATCCTCTTGACTACCTGGAGAATCTCTCTAAGGGTGGTAGTCATATCTTTATCTATTTCTCCTCTTATCCTCCTTCTTACTATCGTGTGAATTTTTTCACGGGGAGTAGGGTTTATATAGGTAAAGGTTAGACATGGTTTATGCCTCTTTTCATAGGGAAGGTGTCATTCATTCTTACTGAAGGAGGTGTAGGCTTCAAATTACTCAAATCTTTGGAACATGATATGTATTTTTGTGATATTATGCTTGATATTTTTTAGAGATTCACCTAGTCATTTTAGGGCCTTGTATGATTTCAATTTATTCAAGTGATGGATTCCTGGATATCTATTGAGGGATTTACATGATCTTAAAAGTCTTCGCATGATCTTCTTTATGACTTCATATGATCTTGTTCATTAGAGGATGTTCTTTTCATGGGATTTATGTTCTTATTATTTTAAATTTTGTGATTCACATAGGTCATTGTATGATCATTATTTTCACATCATGTGATACTCATAATCTATAATGATTGGTTTCACATGGTTGCATGATAGCACATAGGGTTCATGTGATGGAACTCATGATCATTGACATGGATCTTATACAATGTTGCATGATCCTGTGATGGATCATTGATTATATCCATTAAATAACATGATCTATCACTTATTTTGTGATTGTTTCATGTGGTTAATTGACTGTATTCATGTGATTGTTATGATTGTGAAGCAAATTTTCATGCATGGATTAGGCTTGATAGGTGGAGATAGTTATCATGGTGGTCCTTGAGAAGACACTAGGTGTGGATCTCATTGTCGAACCATGGATATAAGTTTGGGAAACTGATGAATGGAGGTTGAAGATAATGTGAGTGAAAAACCGGATTGTCAGGATCATATTGATCAGACATTCATGGTTATATCCATATTTTTAATGAACAAATAGTGTTTAACCCTTCACACATTCCACATTGATCTAGAACCTATTTGGAAAGAACTTAATAATCAGTTACATGGTATCACTCAGTCAATCTGGTAGTAGGGTCAGCACCTCAAACACTCGCACCAGTCCCACAGTGGTTTTTCCCTCCCATTGAAAAACCTTCCAAGAAAAAACTCAATGTCTCTAGCGTGTGCACCACATGAGTTATGCTCACCCACACTCACTGCTCATCTGGATGGATGGATAGCTCCTAGGGAGCAGTTTAGTCATACTCCTATAAGTGACTTGGGTGGATTTGGTCAGTTGGTTTCCCTTACTAGCCATTTTTTTAAAGTGGAACCCATAAATTTATGAAAAATGATCTAAGAAAAATTTATGAAAATTAGGGCCAACATATATTCCCTTATAAAGTTAAACCCAAGACCATTCCTCAAGAATACTATTTCCAAGTCTTCCATCAAAATTATATCAATATTTTTTCATAGTCTTTACACTTTCTGAAATCTTTGACTATAAAGTTCAAGGAATATAATTTTGGGTTCCTAAAATGATATATGTATAGTTTTAAAAATATTTTTTTCATTTTCTTCAAATATAAATGATGACTTTTATACTATTTATATTTCTGATCTAACTAAATAAAAATTCAATTGTGTAAATTCTATTGAAAGAGATAATGTTTTGTGAAATATGAGACTTAGATATGAAAAATTCAGACTGGTGCACAATTTTTCGAAGCATTATCAGGTTCTATAATTTCAAAAGTTAAATACATGTATTTTTTGTGTGATTTATGTATAAATAGTAAATAATATAAAGAAATATTTAAATCAGTGAATGATATTAGTACTGAAAGATATCTTGAATTACTACACCTTAACTTATTTAATCCTATGAAACCTACAAGTTTATGAGGAAATAAGTTTTTATTTTTAAACGTGGATGATTATAGTATATTCATCTATATTTATTTCATATCACATAAAAATTAAAATCTAACCAAGCTTTGTGATTTATGAAAAATTATACAAAATTTCAAAAATATATTAATAGTCTCTATCTGAAGTGATAGAGGTGGTGAATTTTTTAATTTATAATTTGATAAATATTATGAATATAGTGGATATAAACATTATTTTTCTTCTCCTTGTACACCATAACAAAATAGTGTAGTTGAAATAACAAAAATTTCAATTCAAAAAATTTCTAGATCAATTATTATTGAGTTTAATATGACTAAATATATTTAGTCCAAATATGTTAATATAGCTTTTCATGTTTTAAATACTATTTTTATTGGACTAATTTTAAATAAAACCCCATATGAATTGATTAAATGTTTTAAACCTAAAGTTTTATATTTTATGTTTTTTGGTTAAAAAAAATTATTTTAAATACAAAATATAATTTAGATAAGTTTGATTATAAAAGTGATGATGTAATATTTTTTTGGATATTTTAATATTATTAAGGAATAGAGGTTTTTCAATAAGAAAAATTTAGTTTTTAAAGAGTATATTAAATTTAATGAAAATAGTAATAACAAGAAGAATTAATACTTAAATAAATATGATGAAGAATTCAAAGAATTCAGTTTTGGTGAAGATAATGATCAATAAAATGATAATACACTATTTTAGGGGGAATAAATATCTTCTCAAAATGAAATTTAAGAGTTTAAAACTCTTAAATATCATATTATTTAAAATATAATTTGAAATGTTCAATTTAGAATAAAATATAAGAAATTTGTTTTAAATTACTATACTAATTATAAATTGTTTCTAATTTTTATCATGTTAATATTGATAATGATTTAAATGAATAAAATATAATTAACTCTATGCATGATGATTTTAATCAATTTTAAAGAAAAAAATTAAATTTGGTTGAATTAGAAAAATATAAATAATAATAAAAACTAAGTTGATTTTTCATAATAAACATGATAAAGTAGGAAACATAGTTAAAAATAAAGAAAGACTATTAGCTCAATGTTGTACTTAGGAATAGGGAATTGAATTTTAAAATTAATTTTATCATGTTGCTAGTATATAATCTATTATAATGTTTTTATAATTTTTATATTTTCAAAAAATAAAATTATATCCAATTAATGTAAAGTGTTTATTTTTAAATGGAATAATTTACGAAGAAGTATTTCTTAAAAACCCCCTAGTTTTTAAAATAAAAAATTTCCAAATCATTATTTTAAACATAATAAATCTTTATATGGTCTTAAGTATGCTCTTAGATATTTTTATGAGAGACTAACTCATTTTTTATTGAAATATGAATTTTAAAAAGGGATGGTTGATCTTACCTTATTTATAAAGAATTTTTCAAATGATATCTTGACTATAAATATATATGTTAATGATATAATATTTGGTTTAAAAAAAATTTACTTTGAAATGATTTCTCTAAATTGATGACTAGTGAATTTCATATGATCTTAATATAAGCATTGGACTTTTTTATTATCTTACAAATTAACTAATGAAAAGATGATATTTTATTAAATAAATATATCTAGGTTAAAGAAATTAATTAAAAGTTTGGAATTGATACATGAAATTATACTAAAACACCAATGAGTATAAATTCCAAATCATATTTGGATAAATCTAGAAAAAACTTTATGTTAAACTTTATAGAGGCATGATAGGAATCTTACTTTATTTAACTACATCTAGAAAAGATATAATATTTCAAGTTTTTTATGGGATAGATTTTAGTTGAATACTAAGGAAATTCATATTAAATTTTTTAAAATATTTATTAGATATAACGAAGGAACTTTTGGTACTGGTTTATTTTATTCAAATCAGAATTTTTTTGATTTATTATCATATTCGGACTCTAACTTTGGAGGTTGTTGGCTTGACTAGAATATCACAATAGGTATGTTTCATTTTCTCGATAAGAATTTAATTTCATATAATTATATAAAAAAACTATTAGTTTCATTATATACTGTTGAGGTTGAGTATGTTTGTACTATTAGTTTTTGTTCTCAAAGTATATATATTAAACAAACATTATGTGATTTTAATGTTAGATTTGATAAAATTCCATTTTTATGTGATAATTATTGTGTTATTTCTATTTCAAAAAATCCCCCAAAATATTCTAGAACAATATATATATATATATCTGTGTGTGTGTGTGTGAGAGTGAGTGTTTGATCTCATTTTCTAAGGGATCATGTGAATAAAGGAGATATATGTTTATAATTTTTTCCAACTTAAAAAAAATTACTAACATATTTAATAAACAACTAGTTTTTATTATATTTTAGAAAACAAAGTTTGAACTTGGTATGTTAAAATAATAATATATTCCAAATATGTATATTTATGTAATGTTTTTAATTGATAACTTTACGTGTGAATGTTCTATTTTTTTAATTTATACTTTCACTCACTTTTGATATACATTTATAATATATATACATTTATGATGGGGTAGATTTATATATTTGAATATTTTTTGCAAAAGGAAATTTATGAGGCAACTTAATCTGTACAAAATGGGATAGAATTTTTTAGATATTTAGTATTTTTAGCTTTTTGATAAATTTCAAAAAGGGGGAGAATGTTTTTGAAATTTTAATTAAATGCTCAGTTTTTTTATTTTAAAAATGGTTGATTGTTACTATTTGAACTTGGGTGTTAATATTATATTAGTTTGTTTTTATAAATTACAAAATCCTCTCATTTATGTGGTTTTAAAAAAAAAATTTGTTTAATTTCTAATACCTCTCATTTATTGTATTTTAAATTGTTTAATATATATATATATGTGGGGGGTTAATTATTTTAATTATTATATAGTATGTTTTAATTATTAATTTGTAATAATATTTACCCCTAAATTATTTTATTAAAATAATTTTATTTTAATGTTGGAAAACAAGATTTACCTAATGGTAAGTTTCATTTTCCATATACTGCATAAAGGTTTCTAGGAGATGTTAAAAGATAAACAAAAACCTTGTGTGAAGGTAACTTTATCACTATGTAAATGTATCTTTGAAAATATAAATTTTTAAAAAGGGTAAATTTTATTTTTTAACTATTTCATTAAGGTAAAACCTATGTTTGTACTTTTGCAGAAGGGTACATGCATAAGGGTATTAGAGTCTCATAGTAGTAACACAGGCTATGTAAGGGTACAAATAGAGTTGTGTAAGGGTTCTAATTAATTTCTATTACTCACATAAAGGTAAATTAATAGCTGTGTAAAGGTATATCGGTGTAAGGGTAACCCATGTAAGGGTAACTCACATAAGGGTAACCCATATAAGAGTAATTTTCATAAGGGTATCACTACATCACCCTTATAATAATAGACCAAGTATTTTATTACCCATGTAAGGGTAAAAGTAATGTCGACATATAGGTATAGTCATGTAAGGTGAAAACTAAAACCTACATAATGGTATACCCACCCACACCATCAATCAAGCATAGGTATTCTCTGCATCCTCTCACTAGTTTCACCTAGATTTCCTTATCTGACTTGTAATGGTATAACTAATCTCCTACAATGGTAGCATACCTGACACCAATATTGAAAATATCATTAGGACATAATGGTAGCATGCACATTATATGCAGAATGGTTATATCGAGCTTAATCACATGAGCTACATGGAGTCATCACTTCTCGTGGTGGTATCTTCTTCTACCGGTATCTCCCCTATATAAATGGTAGAATCTTCTCATAAATAGTGTATGATTGCTCTCCATAAATACAAGCATCTTATCACTATTCTATTAGAAGAAACATATAACTAATGGTAACACATTATCTTTTTCTAGCAGTAGAATGAATAGTAATAGTAACACATATTCCTTCTAAAGGTAGAAACAATTTGTTCTACTAGTAGTATGAACATTAATGGTAGCATAATTTTCTAGTGGTAGCATTAATAGTAGTGGTAATTGATCCTCTATATCAGTAGTAGTGGTATCAAGAATCTTCTACCATCATTTGAAATTTATATCTACTTATGTCAGTTACAAAATATGAGACTAATTATATTTTTCCAAAAAAATATTTTTTTTATTTTCTAATACTACATTATATATAAAAATTTTTAATTTCAATTTTATTAACTACTAATATTTTGTTAAAAATATATCTAGATTTTTTTTATATATTTTGATCATAAATTCTTTATACGTACATGGATGAATTATTTTTATAAAAATTTTATGTTTTAGTGATGTTTAAATTTTTTAATAAACTACAAGGTAACTCTTTCTACTCCCTCGGATAACATTCAAATTGATGTTGAGTAAGAAAAAAATCCCCTTTTCTAAAATTACTATTTATATGTAGGAAAATCTTTAGATACATTTCGATAGCATGTTTCATGTGAGAAATGTGGAATGAGAGGTCATTCATCAAAACATTGCTGACAAAAGTCAAGGATGGAAGATACAGCTTTGTCAAAGCCCATCGTTCACAATGGTGATGCAATCAAGGAGCCAGTTTCGACTGTGCCTAATGTGCTGATTTCTCATAAATCTGACTCTCATGTATCCAAGATAAAGGGAAAGGGTTTTCTTATGGATATTTCACTAGATATTGGGAATAGTGGCCCCTCATACCCTCAGGTTTATTTGGTTAAAGAGGTTACTTCATTTGCGAAAATCACTACACAATCTTTAGGACTGATGATCCTTGGTCACTATTAAGTGGAAGTCTCTGATCAGACTGATGAATAGTAGCAAGTTGAATGCCACCAAGAAATCCAAAATCTCTTTTAAAATTTTTAATTATTTGATAAATGGGTGAATGTCTCTGAATATGAAATGGGTAATGTTACTCCTATTAAGGCTTCAAGCAATGGTGGGTGTGAATCTTTCGAGGAGATAATCGTGAGTGGTAAGGAAAATATGACTCATAGTGAGGGTTTTACCTCTTTTCCCTCAAAGTGGAAACCATGAAAGGATTACTCTATCCTTTCTAGGAACATGTCTATCAGATCATATTTGAATATTCCCAGGAAGGTGGAAAGAAACATTCTTAAGATTTTAAAATATGTTAAATATCAATCTAAGTGGGAGGCTTCTAGTGACTCTGATTATGGAAATGATATGTTGTACTATGATATCTAGAACTATTATTTGGTGTATGAGGATATTTCTATTTTTTTGATCCTATCTATCTCTTATCTTTACTTTTTTTATTTTTAAATAAATGGTTATAAGCTTTTCTTCTAGCGAGAATTTTTGGTATTACAAGTTAATTCAAATTATTTTAACTATTTTATTAATTTTTTAAATTCATGTTTTTTAAGGGTAATATTGAAAGTGTTTCAAATTCATTCCATGAAGGAATAAAAGATCATGATAATTCTATGATAATGAGAAAAATAATTTAAATTACACGTAAAAAATGTTATTATATGTACTATTATTTTATAACCCATGAAATATAGTGATTGGTTGTTTAGATTCTCCTTCAACCTCGAGAAGATCTTGGAATTAATGATGTGGGATTAATCTATTAGAATGAGATAAAGGGAAAATGTGATTAAATAAACTTGATGTAGTTTATTCAATAATGAGGGATAAAGAAATAATATACCATGCACTTTTTTTGATCCCTGGTATGGATATTGTTACATTTAGTGAAATTACAAAGGAATTCATCATTTGATCATCTACTATTATAGTGATCAAATTTTTTGAGCTGCATCTATATTCATCATCATATTCTCCACTATTGTTGTTGAGTTTCTTTCCCGTTTTCTTTATTAAATATTTTATTCATCTATTTGAAATTATAAAAAACGGTTTATGATTTTCCCAATTAAAATTAAGTATTGTATTTGTTATTCTACCAACCAAAATAAATGTTCTTGGGTTATGAATCTTGAACAAAATTTTGGTTAAATTAGGTTTTGTCTCCTATAAAAAGTTAGTTTTGTATAGTTTATGACACTTGTAAAAATTCAGGTTTGTTTTAGCTCAGGGTATTGTAAAAATAAGTGTTTATAATTAGGTTATCACACCTTTAAAAGTGAGGTTTCTAAGTGGGTATTGGTCTTCTCATCAAGTAGATTATATTGAGGAGTAGAGTTGGATCTTGATGATCTAAACTACTTTAAAAATATTTCTTATTTTATTTTCCACTACACTATACTATAAACACTACACTTCACTATTGTTCCATAAAATATAAAAAAATAAATTATTATTTTTTATAAAAGTATTAAAGTATTATTCACCACCACCACCACCCCTCTAGTTCATTATTTCCATCTATCTTGATCCAAATATAGCATGTAATATACGTCTTCTTCATTATAGCTCTTTCTCAAGTGGTTCCTATGTTACACCCTCTTTATGATTCTGATATATGTTCCCATTCATTTTGATTATATGGTCGATATGAGTTGTGTATCCTAATGTGTGTATAGTCTTTTCAGATTGGATCATTATGGTATTCCCTCCCCAATATTTGGATGCTCACTTGTGTTTGGGTGTAGGATTGTATATTATTTTATGTTATAGTACATGTTTAGGGTGTTCCTCTAATATAAAATGACTACTTCCACCAATATTGGTTGAAAAGGTTTTGTTTTAGTTTCATGAAACCAAAATTTAGTGTGAATTTAATGTTTATTTATTTTTTAGTACATGAACTCATTTATAGTATTTTATTTATTTTAAGGTCAGATTAGTGGTGCCATGTACAGTTTTATAATCAAACCCACAACCTGTATGTGGGCCTTAGTGAATGTGTAAATTTTATTTATCATTATATAACGAGGGGGAAATTCTTTATAACATGAATTTGAGTTAGAAGAGCCTAACTTGGATATAGAGGTAGTACCAAGACATTTACCTTGACCCTTTTTATAATAAACCCTCTAGTATTATTTTTTCATTCTATTAATAACATTTATATGATCGAAAAATTATAGTGATCACTATTTTGACTATGTATGTATGACTATCATGGGTTATCATTTTTTAAAATGTTGATGTTATTCTAATGGTTGGTATGTCTCTATGATTCAATATTATGTTTTCACTTTATTGTAATTATATTTTTTAAATTTTTATTTATGATATCAAGGGAATAATCTCCCTACTATATAGACATTTTCCTTTCAGTAAGTCATAAACCAATGGCGTATAGAGAGACACACTTATGGTCATGTGGTGTTTTGTCTCAAACCTGGAAACCTGGTGGTCTATGGAATTATAATAGAAACTTTCACTATAATATAATTGAATATTAACAACACATATTGTATGTTGTTAAAAGTAATTCAAAACACATCATAGAGTGTTGTGGAAAGATTAATTGTAAAAATTCATTACCATTTAACAATATACATTTTTTTCTATAATATATTTTTATAAAAAATATCATGTGTTGAAAAAAATTCATAAAATTCCTATAATATTCTTCAAAATGCATTTTTACTATCACAATTTTTTTAATAATAACTTTTATGTTTTTTTAATTATAGAATATTGTGCTTATAAAATATTCAATACAAAACACATGATATAAGGACAAAGGGCACCTAAATTTAAAAAATATACACAATACATATTATATTTACTCATGAACTAGCAGGTATTTTCTGTAATAATTTTAGTCAATTAAACATTTAAACACCTAAAATTCTAGTCAATACACTCCTCAAACCATCAAATTCATGACTAACTCTATCCATCTATCACATTTGGTAATTAGTGACATAATATCACATTTGTGAAATAATATAAAATGAAACAGTAACACAAAAAAAGTCATAGAACCACCATCTAATTGGAGCATAAAAACCTTGATAAATAAAAACCAATATGACAAGACTGATCCCACCTGGATAAAAAGTGAAAAAAAATATCATACAAGAAAATAATAAAAACTATTTAAACATTAAAATAAATCAATTCATTTATTCAAATCTATAAGCTAATATTTTTATATTTAAATAATTTTCAAAAAAATATTAACACAATATAAAGTATCATTTATTTGATCTAAAAATTTATGGTAATAAGAAATATATATATATATATATATAATATAATTTTGAATAAAAATCATATGATTTTTGAATCAAAGTTAAAATAGGTCTTTGCTTTGCTTTAATAATAAAATGAGGCTTCTGCCCCAACCTTTAAAACTATGCATTATTTTGTAAATTCAATAGGAAAAGGGTAAAAGTGTTTCATTATAATTATAATGGGTAAATATGCAACAAGACAGAATGATAAAAATAAATAAATAATATGAAACGGTTAATTTTTTATTTATAAATATACCAAGAGATTCTATACTACAAAGGAAGCACGTGAATCAGAAATACAACACCACTATAAACAAAAATTGAAAGTTCAAATAGTATATATTGTCACGACCCGTCTTCGGGGCCCGTGCCGTGACTACCCCAAGCCCACCTTCCATAGGCCAGGGGCTGGCTACTAGCACCAAGGCGTAAATCTTGGTAAAAAGGGAAGGCATTGCCTTTGTAAAGTAAACAAGCACCACAGAGTAAGCAAGCGGAAAGGTAAACACTAAGTAAAAACAGAGTACAACTGAAAGTGCGGAAAAGTAAATGGGCCAGTATACAAACCCAAACTGAAAGTAAAGTACAACTTGAAAGGGAAAACAGCAACTGTAAAGTAAAAAGCCGCTACGCCGAGCTGTCCACTGGAAATCCCACCTGAAGGGTGGGTACAGATAGCTCCACTGCTCCTCGGGTCCCGCTGTCTGTTCCGGGCACGTCCTGCCCAGTGGTCCACCTCCAGGTACCGTCCTGCTCTGCGAGGCTCAACCACGATCAACGATGTCCGTCGTCTGCAACCAACACAACGTAGTGCGGGCATAGCCCGTGCAGGGGTGAGTATAAGCTACTCAGTAGGGACCCCGAGACCCCCTAAGGTCTCCCAAAATCCACAAAGGATAAACCACAAAAGAAAGATACAATCACGAAGTAACAACCGACACTGCTTAGGTATATGCCCATACATATACCTAAGTCATCAATTCCAATACGCTCTAACCTCTAAGCCCAAGTACAACTCAGTCCACACAGCAAAGTATACGTATTCCACACAGGAAAGCAAAACGTAATCCACACAGGATAGCACAACACAATCCACACAGGATGGTAAACAGGATTCATCTCACACAGGTATTCATCTTCGAAGACGATAGAGATGATCACTGATCCATCTAAGTCCTCGGACCCACAAAGGATCAATAGATACTAACTCCCGCAAAGGCCCACACAGGATCGGACCCACACAGGATCTGTAGGCGCTGGTTAACATAGGACCGCTGAGCGCTGACCCACACAGGATCCGACCCACACAGGATCGGTAGCACTGATCCACACAGGATCGCTGAGTGTTGTAGTCGTCGTCATCGAATCCACTGAGGATCTCTGCACAGTCGTCGTCGCAGTCACAGTAGCAGCCGCAGCCAGCTCTAGGGTTCTCGCACACAACAAGCTCGTTCGGGAGGGTCTGCTCCACGAGCCGAGAGGCTGATACATCAACTGTCACAAAGTCCAGAGTTGATGTATCCAAAAGTTTTGTATCGTCAACAGGAACTCAACGCAACAGACGGCGCGTCAATCGGACGCCCGGTCTGAGAGTTATTGGCTTTTCTGTTTCAGGGGCCCGGTTGGTATTTAAGGAAAAACCAACCCGACTGTACTCCACCTGCGTCCAAACCTTGGGCGGAGTATTCCAAAAGATCCGTATCACTAAGAGGAACTCAACAAAGCTGACGGCACGTCATTCGGACGTCCGTAGCTCAAGATATGAGTGTTTCCGCTCCGAGGGCCCGGTTGGTTTCGTGTACGAACTAACCCGGCCGAACTCAAAGTATTCTGAAACCTTGAGTGCAATATATCGAAACGACCGTTGCGATCCGAGGATCGCATCACCACTGACGGCGCGTCGTTTGGAGGTCCGTAGCCCGATTTATAGACATTTGAACCTAATAGTTCGGTATTGGGGGTTTCGGGTCGGGGCCGACCCGGCCCGAGACCCCCCCCCCCCCCCCCCCCCCCCCCGGCTGGCCCAAACTAGGTCGACCCACCCCGGAAAGGGTCGGCCAGGCACGGCCCGGCCCGGCCCGGCCTGGCAGACCGGCCAGGTGTCAGTCCGGCTCAAGGCAGCACGCTGGGCGCGCTGCCAGTTTGGCCTTCGGCCGAGCTTTTGAAAAAAACGGGGGCGGCCTGCCGCCCTTTGTAACCCCCCCCCCCCCATAATGGGGGGCCATTAAATGCTGGCTAGGGGAATTTAATTCCCCCGGACTTCCCCATTCCGGTCGGCCCGACCTGGCCGGCCGGTTCCTTATCAACAGGACCGGAAAAGGCCGGTCCTCTTCCGGCTTCCGACAGCGGCGGCCTAGCTGGCCGCCGGTCACCTTGTTCCGCCGCGGCCTGGAACCGTCTGCGGCATTTGTCGTCCGGCGCGGTGCGACGGCACCGCGCCCCTCCACCGCGGCCCCGTTCCGGCCGCGGCGTCCTCGGTTTCCTTCGACGCGGCGCGACGGCGTCGCGTCCTTGAATTCCTTTCCACGGCGCGGCGCGACGGCGCCACGCATATGTTTCGCATGAAACCGCATGGTGTGACGGCACCACGCTCCTTCGTACCAACCAGAAAGAAAACATTTGTGAAAAAGGAGGAGGGTCGGCCGTGTTTGTGCGGACCGGCCCCCTCGCATTATTCGATAACTATTAGTCGAAAACCACGAAATTCGACATGCCAGAATCAAGAACGTAGACAATTAATAAAATAACAATAAACCCCTACCTCGGTTTCAAGAGCGGAGCACATCAACGAGCCGCGGAAGACAAGCATCACGGAGGTCGGGCATCGCGGGAATCGAATGTTGATTCTGTTGACGTTGAGGTACGTCCGAAGAGGTAGCGTCGCTGGAGAAGCTTCGTAAGCTGACGGAGGAAGCCCGAGGAGGAAGCGTCGTCTCCTTTCGTTGACAAGGGAAGAAGATCGAAAGAAGCGGCGTCATCGATCTTCGGAAACACACCGGCTGCGAAGAAGAGAAGAGACGACACATCTTTCTCTTCTTATGGTGACGACGTTCTTCGTCGGAGCCTAAGTGTTCTTCGTCAAGGTTGAAGAAAAAGAAGAAAGCCCCCAATCCTCTCAAGGTGGAAAAAGAAATCTAACCAAAATAAAATAATTCTAAGGCTTATTTTATTTACACAACTAAACCACTTTGAATTTCAAAAGTTTGAAATTAATTCAATCATCTTAATTAATAACACAAGTTGTCAAAATTAAATAGAGTGGAGTTATTGGGGAGTTTAGGGGGAGTTGAAGAGTTAGGGTTCGTGTGGGCCCCACCACACTTAATCCTCTCAAGGGAGGTTAAGTGGATGTGGGTCCCACCTCTAACTCCCTTTGGGAGGATATAACCAACATGGTTTAAAATAAATTGTGTTCCACAATTTATTTAACTACATCCAACTTTCCCCAAAACTAACTTTCATTCCACATAAAACGCAACTTCGGAAAAGGTCTCCTTAAGCGAATATCGGCGCTGCGAGTTCATCGGTGCCCTCGGAATTTGATTCCGGGCACCGGTTCAAAAGTTAGAAATTCCCGCTCGTTCGTTCACTGAACGTACCCGAACCAAACTTCGGAAATTGATTCCGGGCACACCGGGTCTCGGAATCAGGTGCCGTCAGAAACCACGCTCTTGTAAAATTCTAAAGAAAATTAAGAAAAAATTTCCCTTGAATTTTACGGGTCTTTACATTACTCCCACCTCAGGGCTTTACGTCCCTGTAAAGATACATCAAAACTAGGGAAACAAATGAGGGTACTGAGTACGCATCTGAGCCTATCGCTCCCAAGTGCTCTCCTGGAGGTTCTCGTGCTGTCATCTGATGCGCAAAAGTGGAATCGACCGTCCATGTAGAACCCGCTCCTGTCGATCCTCGATCTCCACTGGGACCTCCATAAAAGTTGCCCCATCGTCAAAGTCAAGCTCCCCATGGTCAATGATGTGCGTCGGGTCATGCACGTATCTCCTCAGCTGAGATACGTAGAAGACGTCGTGCACCCGGTGCAACTGAGGTGGTAGAGCCAGACGATAAGCCACCTCGCCTATCCTACTGAGGACCTGGAATGGTCCGATGAAGCATGGAGACAAATTACCACCTCGGCTAAATCTTCGTATACCACGTCGAGGTGAGGCCCGCAAGAAGATGTGGTCGCCATCCTCGAACTCTAGTGGCCTCCGCCTCCTGTCATCGTATGACTTCTGCCGGCTCTGAGCTGTCCTCATCCGCTCCTGGATGATCTGAACCTTCTCTGTCGTGGCCTGGACCATCTCCGGTCCCACAAGTGCTGACTCCCCAGGTTCAGTCTAGCACAAAGGAGATCTACAAGGGAGGCCATACAACGCCTTGTATGGTGCCATCCCAATGGTGGAGTGGTAGCTGTTGTTGTATGCAAACTCTACCATGGGTAGGTGGTCCTCCCAACTACGACCAAAGTCGAGGACACATGCGCGGAGCATGTCCTCGAGATTCTGAATGGTCCTCTCCGTCTGACCATCCGTCTGAGGGTGAAAGGCTGTGCTCAAATGTAGTTGTATCCCAAACGCCTCCTGCAACCCCTTCCAAATCCGGGAAGTAAAACGAGAATCTCGATCGGAGACGATAGATGATGGCACACCTTGAAGCCGCACAATCTCCTGAACGTAAAGACTTCCCAAGCTCTCCACTGAGCCCTGATCTCTGATGGGTAAGAAGTGAGCCGACTTGGTGAGTCGGTCGACAATCACCCAGATGGAGTCGTGACCTCTGGAAGTGCGTGGAAGTCCAGTCAATAAGTCCATAGATATCCCGTCCCACTTCCACTCCGGAACCTCCAAGGGTTGTACCAAGCCTACTGGTACCTGGTGCTCAGCCTTCACCTGCTGGCAGGTGAGGCATCGAGAAACGAACTCTGCCACAGCCTTCTTCATTCCTGGCCACCAGTGATGTCGTCTGAGATCCTGGTACATCTTCGCCACTCTAGGATGTACCGCCAAAGGAGAAGTGTGAAACTCTCTCAGTACCTCCTCCCGTAAAGCGACTGGTACCATGGTACGTCCTCTGAAAATGATGTCGTGCTCTGATCCAAATGAGAAACCATCAGGTGCGTGTCCTGAGGATATCTGTGCACGCCACGTCTCACAGTTAGCGTCCCCACGCTGTGCCTCTCTGACCCGCTGCAGTAGTGGAGGGGTGACTGTGAGAGAATGAAGGAAGGCTGCTCCATCTCTATCCACGAAGGATATCTGCAAATAGGCTAGCTGCTTTGTCGCCTCCTCAAGTAGCTGAATGCCCGTCCTCTTGCTGAGGGCATCGGCTACTACGTTCCCCTTCCCAGGAGTATAGACTATCTCAAAGTAATAGTCCTGGAGGAACTCGAGCCATCACCGCTGTCTCAGATTCAGATCCTTCTGATAGAAGATGTACCTGAGACTCTGGTGGTCAGAAAAGACTGTAAAGCGCTCACCCATCAGATAGTGTCGCTATGTCTTCAGAGCGAATACCACTGCTGCTAACTCCAGGTCATGGGTAGCGTAGTTCTGCTCATGCGGCCTCAACTGATGTGATCCATAGGCGATCACTGCCCGCTCCTGCATCAGGACACATCCTAGTCCGGTCCCTGATGCATCGCAATAGACTACGTACCGTACTCCCTCCTTAGGAAATCTCAAGATAGGTGCGCTGGTCAATCTCTGTCTCAGCTCCTGGAAGCTCTGCTGACATCTGTCTGACCACACGAAGGGTTTCCCCTTCTTCTTCAAAGCTGAGAGTGGTGCCGCAACTTTGGATAAGTCTGGAACGAATCTCTGATAGTATCCAGCTAATCCCAAGAAACTTCGAACCTCCGTCACACTCCTGGGTGGCTCCCAAGCTAACACTGCCTCGATCTTCGCAGGATCAACTGCAACTCCCGCATCAGAGATGATGTTCCCCAAGAAGTGGACCTCATGTATCCAGAACTAGAACTTAGAGAGCTTACCATAAAGCTGGTTCTCTCGGAGTGTGTCTAGTACAACCTGTAAGTGGTAGGCGTGCTCCTCCTCAGTCGTCGAGTAAATCAAAATGTCGTCGATGAAGACCACGACAAATCGATCAAGGTATGGATGAAAGATCCTTTTCATGAGGCCCATGAACACTGCTAGAGAATTGGTTACGCCAAATGGCATAACCAATAACTCATAGTGGCCATACCGACATCTGAAGGTTGTCTTCTGCATGTCCTCGTCTCTAACTCTGAGCTGATGATAGCCTGACCTGAGGTCTATCTTCGAGAACCACCGTGCTCCCTTGAGCTGATCAAAGAGGTCATCAATCCTTGGTAGAGGATACTTATTCCTCACCGTCACCTGGTTCAAGCGACGATAGTCAACACAAAGTCGCAAACTCCCGTCCGCCTTCTTGGCGAACAAAATCGGGGAAGCCCAGGGTGAAACACTGGTTCGAATGAACCCCTTGCCCTGCAAGTCCTCCAACTGTACCCGTAGCTCACGAAGCTCAGCGGGGGCCATCCAATATGATGGAGTCGATATCGGGGCTTTCCCCAGGTACAGGTCAATATAAAAGTCTACCTCTCTGCGAGGAGGTAGTCCTGGAACGTCGTCGGGAAAAACGTCCGCAAACTGATCCGCCACTGCAGGAAAACCAGGACTCCGCACGTCAACTTCTCCTAGGATGAGGCTAGCCAACTGATGAGTGATGGGTTGTCCTCTCCTCCGTGGAATTCCATCCTGTGTTGTGAAGGATCCCTTCTCGCCAGTGAAGGTGAACCTGCTCCCGTCAGTGCGTACACATTGCACCTTGCGCCTAAAACAGTCAATCTGTGCATGGACCGTAGATAACCAATCCATGCCCAAGATGACGTCGTAAGGCCTCGAAGATGCTACAAGAAGATCCTAGCCGAAGCTCTCTCCTCCTAGAGTTTGTTCACACTTCCGGAACCAGTGCGTAATCGTCGAGTCTGCTCCCGTAGGAGTCTCTAGCCATAAGGATCGATCCAACGGCTCTGTCGGAATCTCCGAGCTCCGAACAAGGGCAGCGGCTATGAAAGAGTGACTCGCTTTTGTGTCTATAAGTACTGTAGCAAGGGTGGAATAGACACAGATAGTACCTAGAATCATCTCGGGAACACCGTGGCCGTAGGCCTCCGTTACCTGGAGCTGTGCCTGTCTCTGCCCGCGAGCTCCCTGTGGTCGGGGTGGACCTCCTGGTGGTGGTGGTGGTAGAGCCTCAAAGTGTCGCCCACCACCTGCTGCTCGGCCAGCTCTTCTGCCTCGTTCGCCTCCTCCCTGCGGACCGCCACGATTGACCCTCTGCCTCTGCCTCGGTGGTCCCTCAACCGTCTGCTACTCCTCGGCACGGCGAGTCGGGCAGTCACGAGCCATGTGGCCCTGCCCGCCGCACGAGTAGCACTGTCTGCCTCTCGAAAGACTAGCTCCGCGCTGTGTTCCCCGCACTGTTGAGCCAGTGTCCTGAGGTCATCTGCCTGAGGTTCTGGTCTTCCTAGACCCCTGAGTCATCCGTCGACTGCCTGTTGTAGAAGACTCTGCCATGTGTCGCCCTACGGTGGGTCTCGGCGCTGGTGTAGACTCAGCAAGAAATCTCTCGATCAAAAGGGCATGCTCCAGTACTCCTGTCTGAGTCGGAATGCTGAGGGAGATCAGCGATGCCCTGATCTCATGTCTCAAACCCTGATCAAAGGTCCGGGCCCTAAAGAATGGGTCTCATACCATGTCGGTCGAGTAGCACAAGAGATCGGTAAATCTAGCCGAGTACTGAGCGACCGTCATGCTGCCCTGCCGCAGCTGAAGAAGCTCCTGAATGCGCACCGCACGGAGGGTGGATGGGACGAACTCTGAGCGGAAGAGGATCTCAAAGTCCGTCCAAAGTATAGATGCCTCATCGTGCACCTGGAGCATCAAGCTCCACCATCGGCCCGCTGCTGCGTGTAGTAGGCTCGCAGCGAGGATCACCATGAGGTCTGATGGTGTCCTCACTAGCCTGAAAACTCGTACGACTGCCTCCATCCAGTCCTCGGCTTCCTGGGGGTCTGTCTCCCCACGAAACCTGGGCGGTCGCTGGCATTGAAACTCATGCAGTGCGTTGAGGTGATGTGCATCGTCAGCGGCTGGTTTTGGAAGTATCGGTGGCTCGGCAGGTAGTGCTACCGCCGGTGCCACTGTTGACAAAGGGCCCTGCACCGAGGCCTCGTCACTCGGTGGGCTGTCGTTACACTCGACTCTCAGAACCCTAGCTGGCTGCCATCGTGGGGCCATCCTAAAAAAGGAAACAGGTGCGCCATGGTCAGAACAGTATACCTGGTGAACTGATATAAAGTAATCACAAAGAAAACTTGAAACACACACGCAATCCATGTTTTCGTGCATTAAGTCGGAAATCAGAAGTCAGGGTCCTGGTGTACGGATACGTCGGCCACCGCACCAACACTGGACTCCCTAGACTAATAACCACACTCAATACGCTAAACACTATTGCCTCACGTAGAAAATATTAGAGTTCGCGGTAGAACCGAACTCCTCTAATACCAATTTGTCATGACCCGTCTTCGGGGCCCGTGCCGTGACTACCCCAAGCCCGCCTTCCATAGGCCAGGGGATGGCGACTAGCACCAAGGCATAAATCCCGGTAAAAAGGGAAGGCATTTCCTTTGTAAAGTAAACAATCACCACCAAGTAAGCAATCAGAAACGTAAACACTAAGTAAAAACAGAGTACAACTGAAAGTGCGGAAAAGTAAATGGGCCAGTATACAAACCCAAACTGAAAGTAAAGTACAACTCAAATGGGAAAACAGCAACTATAAAGTAAAAAGCCGCTACGCCGAGCTGTCCACTGGAAATCCCACCTGAATGGTGGGTACAGATAGCTCCACTGCTCCTCGGGTCCCGCCGTCCGTTCCGAGCATGTCCCGCCCAGTGGTCCACCTCCAGGTACCGTCCTGCTCTGCGAGCCTCAACCACGATCAATGTTTTCCATCGTCTGCAACCAACACAACGTAGTGCGGGCGTAGCCCGTGCAGGGGTGAGTATAAGCTACTCAGTAGGGACCCCGAGACCCCCGAAGGTCTCCCAAAATCCACAGAGGATAAACCACAAAAGAAAGATACAATCACGAAGTAACAACCGACCCTACTTAGGTATATGCCCATACATATACCTATGTCATCAATTCCAATACGCTCCAACCTCCGAGCCCAAGTACAACTCAGTCCACACAGGAAAGTATACGTATTCCACACAGGAAAGCAAAACGTAATCCACACAGGATAGCACAACACAATCCACACAGGATGGTAAACAGGATTCAGATCACACAGGTATTCATCTTCGAAGACGATAGAGATGATCACTGATCCATCTAAGTCATCGGACCCACAAAGGATCGATAGGTACTAACTCCCGCAAAGACCCACACAGGATCGAACCCACACAGGATCTGTAGGCGCTGGTTCACACAAGACCGCTGAGCGCTGACCCACACAGGATCGGACCCACACAGGATCGGTAGCACAGATCCACACAGGATCGCTGAGTGTTGTAGTCGTCGTCGTCGAATCCACTGAGGATCTCTGCACAGTCGTCGTCGCAGTCACAGTAGCAGTCGCAGCTAGCTCTAGGGTTCCCGCACACACTAAGCTCGTTCGGGAGGGTCCGCTCCACAAGCTGAGAGGCTGATACATCAACTGTCACAAAGTCCAGAGCTGATGTATCCAAAAGTTCTGTATCGTCAACAGGAACTCAACGCAACAGACGGCGCGTCAATCGGACGCCCGGTCTGAGAGTTATTGGCTTTTCCGTTTCAGGGGCCCGGTTGGTTTTTAAGGCAAAACCAACCCGACTGTACTCCACCTGCATCCAAACCTTGGGCAGAGTATTCCAAAAGATCCGTCTCACTATGAAGAACTCAACAAAGCTGACGGCACGTCATTCGGACGTCTGTAGCTCAAGATATGAGTGTTTCCGCTCCGAGGGCCTGGTTGGTTTCGTGTACGAACCAACCTGTCTGAACTCAAAGTATTCAGAAACCTTGATTGCGATAGACCAAAACGACCATCTCGATCCAAGGATCGCATCGCCGCTGACGGCGCGTCGTTTGGAGGTCTGTAGCCCGAGTTATGGACATTTGAACCAAACAGTTCGGTATCGGGGGTTTCGGGCCCGGGCCGACCCGGCCCGAGACCTCCCCGGCTGGCCCGAACTGGGTCGACCCGCCCCGGACAGGGTCGGCCCGGCCCGGCACGGCCCGGCCTGGCAGACCGGCCGGGCGCCGGTCCGGCTCAAGGCAGCACGCTGGGCACGCTGCCAACTCGGCCTTCGGCCGAGATTTTGAAAAAAACGGGGGGCATCTGCCCCCTTTGTAACCCCGCCCCCCCACCCTCATAATGGGGGGCCGTTAAATGCTGGCCAGGGGAATTTAATTCCCCCGGCCTTCCCCATTCCGGCCGGCCCGACCTGGGCGGCCGGTTCCTTCTCAACAGGACCGGCAAAGGCCGGTCCTCTTCCGGCTTCCGACACCGGCGGCCCGGCTGGCCGCCGGTCACCTTGTTCTGCCGCGGCCTTTGTCGTCCAGCGCGGTGCGACGGCACCGCGCCCCTCCGCTGCGGCCCCGTTCTGGCCACGGCGTCCTCGGTTTCCTTCGACGTGGCGCGACGGCGTCGCGTCCTTGAATTCCTTTCCACGGCATGGCGCGACGGCGCCGCGCATATGTTCTGCATGAAACCGCGTGGTGCGACGGCACCACGCTCCTTCGTACCAACCAGAAAGAAAACTTTTGTCAAAAAGGAGGAGGGTCGGCCGTGTTTGTGTGGACCGGCCCCCTCGCATTATTCGATAACAATTAGTCAAAAACCACGAAATTCGACATGCCAGAATCAAGAATGGAAACAATTAATAAAATAACAATAAACCCCTACCTCGGTTTCAAGAGCGGAACATGTCAACGAGCTGCGGAAGACAAGCGTCGTGGAGTTCGGGCGTCGCGGGAATCGAACGTTGATTCCTTGACATCGAGGTACGTCCGAAGAGGTAGCATCACTGGAGAAGCTTCGTAAGCTGACGGAGGAAGCCCGAGGAGGAAGCGGCGTCTCCTTTTGTTGACACAGGAATAAGATCGAAAGAAGCGGCGTCGTAGATCTTTGGAAACACACCGGCTGTGAAGAAGAGAAGAGACGACACGTCTTTCTCTTCTTATGGTGACGGTGTTCTTCGTCGGAGACTAAGTGTTCTTCGTCAAGGTTGAAGAAAAACAAGAAAGCCCCCAATCCTCTCAAGGTGGCAAAACAAATCTAACCAAAATAAAATAAGTCTAAGGCTTATTTTATTTACACAACTAAACCACTTTGAATTTCAAAAGTTTGAAATTAATTCACTCATCTTAATTAATAACACAAGTTTTCAAAATTAAATAGAGTGGAGTTATTGGGGAGTTTAGGGGGAGTTGAAGAGTTAGGGTTCATGTGGGCCCCACCACACTTGATCCTCTAAAGGCAGGTTAAGTGGATGTGGGTCCCACCTCTAACTCCCTTTGGGAGGATATAACCAACATGGTTTAAAATAAATTGTGTTCCACAATTTATTTAACTACATCCAACTTTCCCCAAAACTAACTTTCATTCCGCATAAAACGCAACTTCAGAAAAGGTCTCCTTAAGCGAATATCGGCGTTGCGAGTTCATCAGTTCCCTCGGAATTCGATTCCAGGCACCGGTTCAAATGTTAGAAATTCCCGCTCGTTCGTTCACTGAACGTACCCGAGCCAAACTTCGGAAATTGATTCCGGGCACACCGGGCCTCGGAATCAGGTGCCGTCAGAAACCGCGCTCTTGTAAAATTCTAAAGAAAATTAAGAAAAAATTTCCCTTGAATTTTACGAGTCTTTACATATATAGTTTCCGAGGATGATAATAAAAGATATAAAAAACTATTATTTTTAATTACAAAGCAATTTTTATACTAAAAACAACAAATTTAAAAATTTAAAAATGAACTTAAGAAAATATAGCCTTGTGATTTGGTTATGCTTGTCATCCTATGTAAATTAAAAACTATAATTCACAATGTTAGGAAGTCAACTATCAAGATTTTTAATAAATCCCAAAAATATCATAATTAAAAATTGACATTCCCAATTCTTGGATACCACTATTTCCATATTCATTTTTTAAAGTTTGTCAGTGATACACTGATGTTGATAGTCAATAACCTTAACGTGAAGTTCTATATATTATAACCACTTATCATTAAATTATATTAAAATATGACATGCCATTATCTCCTCATGAATAAAAATTTATAAAATATAGAAATAAATCATATAATTTCAGTTCGTGGACTAATTTCCCATTTATTCATATCGACTAAAAAATTATAATTTTTTTAATTAGTTTTTGGTGTGTCAAATTCCATAGAAAAAATTTGATAGAAGACTCTCCCTTATAATAATTTTATAATTTCAAGTATGAATGTAAATAATTGATAAATGAAATTCAGTCAGATGGAGATGGAAAATTTTCACTAATATAAATTTTTTAACTCATTAATGATTTCATTAACTTATATATGATACTTGAAAACATATGAAAATTACAACATGGAATTTTTTTTAATTATTAGTAATATTTATTAGTTTTACATGATAAATGATTTAGAACCAATATTTAAGTAGTCAACTATGAAGATCATTAATGAATAAAATATTCAGTTTTATTTAAACTCTATCCCTTTAAGGTAAGGTTCACTTATCTTGGCGGTAATGGTTTCAATCATGATAGATCAATAATAAATAATATCCTTAAAAATTTATTATAGCTGATGAAAATTATTATTAAACATTAATATCTGATTTTGATCATAAAGAAACTCATGAAATATCAATGAATCTTGATAATCCATAATGTAATACTCATGTACAAAATTATTTAGTGACACTAAGGCTTTTAGAGAAGTTATCGAATTTAATTTAATCATTATTTGAAAAATAAGATAAAATAATGTAATAGTATATAATGTTTATATTATAATGTATAATTATTTATAATAATAAATCGATGATCAAATGAGTACTAGTGATAGAAATTCACTAGAATAAAATAATGATAAATTAAGAGAATCTAAGATGGAATAAAAAATTGATAGTTATAAATATGGATTTAACAAGAAACAACTACATGAAAATTATAAAAAATATATATCAAGTTTAAAGAAAATAGTGAGTTTTATTTACATTAATTTTATTTTTATTACAATTTATCCAAATAAAATGAATATATTCATTATAAAATACATTATAATTCATACCATGTGTTTTCCTTATATGTGACATTCTAAGAATTGCATTTCCATTTAGGATGTTATTATCCCAAATTCAAACTAGAGAAGCCTACTATATTAATAGAAACCTATTTAAAGTATAAAATAATACTATATAATAATAAATGGATAAAATATATATTATATAATATTATGAAAAAAAATAATTAATACCTAGGAATAAGATGTTATAATACTTCTATGAGAGTCCTTTATTGTAAATGTAACCTAGTACAAATATGTGAGAATGACATTTTATCCAAATATTTTTATCTATTTTGGAAAGTAATTCTTAATTAATGGGAGGTTTATACAACACATTCCTCTTATTTAAGTTGATTAATCATAAAATATATTATTCTTTTATTTGTTTAATATAATTAAAAACTAATAATAAAGTAAAATTGGAACAAATATTTCATTCTTCAATTCATTAAATTTTATATTAAATGTTGTTGAATATATATTTCCTATTACTAATCCATAAAATTAATGGGTTTGTAACTTTCTATTCCCATTGTAAATCAAAGGTGTTGACAAATAAAAATCAAAAAATTGAAAATTTGGGATGTTTTTTAATCCCATTGTGCAATATTGACATAATTATATCTTCAAAAATTGATGAAGATCAAAACCTACCATTCATTTTCCTACCATATATAATTGAATAATAGGGAAACAAATTTAGGGATATAAACGAATGCCACTTTAACACCAACTAACTATGTTTAAAATAAGAATAAGACACTAGATTATATACCTCCACTTAGAAATACTAAATTTGATGTTGTGATTAAAATTTTTGCATCATTATCATTACTAATATAGAATTGTATATCAATAGTTTCTAAATTTTCAGCCCAAAAATACTAATGTATCAGGGAATAATATTCAAAATTAAATAATTGATAAAATAATATTTAGCTAATAATATAATAGATTTATATACGAAATCAATTGAATGTGAATTTTTCATGAGGTAATAAAATATAGGTAAATAAAAATAAATTCTTGAAATTAATATCATAAAGAAAATATAACAATAAAACCAAATGACAGTAATGAGAAATTAGGAGATATACTTGATAAAATATTTTTTATGTTAACATATTAAGGATAAATATCATATCATAATTTCAATAATTTTTTATAGAATATTAATTTGGACTATGTACAAAAAAAACATGGCAATTAGAATGGATCACCAAAAACAAAACACAATATGGTTCATTCTTGATTCAAATACAACTATGTTTAATTTTACATGAAAAAATGTAGATAGAATCATATCGTTGTACATGATAAATATATTTCACAATAAAAAAACCCTAATATCTAAAATATTATTTAGTTTGGCTAAAATAGTATAACATCCATCTAAAAAAATTTGTTATATATAAAAAATCTAAAGAGCCCAATTTAATGGTTGAAGAATGAATGTTTTATTTATTATCAGTGTATCATAAATTCAATCTATAAGGAATACTTAAATGAAGATATGATGATGCTCTAATTATATTTATGGATTTATGAGTGGGAATTGTGTATCATGATTGATGACACATCCATGTAAGTCCTTAATTTGATAGAGGTTCTTCTGTGATTAATGTCACTATAAAAACATGAGACTACAAGCTTGAACTGTTATTTTTCAAAATATTCAAGAAAATGTGACATTGGATCTCATTCTTGATAAGATTTAAAAGTTTGATTATTTTTATTGAAGTTATGTTCTTAATTTTCTAAACATTTTCAATTGGTATTTGGAGGTTTCTTATTGTTTCAAAAAAAATTGAAGTGAATATTGATTTAGAATTTATGATTAAATTCCAAAATATAAAAAGTAGAGGAGAATTCAGAGTAAATTGTTTTGATGATTGAAATAGTTGGGAATGGAGACTTGTAATTTACATAATTAAATTAGAAGCATATAAAGTAGATTGGAAATATTGAAATTGATAATTCTATGGAATTTTTTGTTGAATATTTTGGCTAACTATTTTTATGGGAGATTACTAAAACAATAGGACATCCATATCCAAACATGTCAATACATATCATCCATACATTTTTGATGTCATATAAATCACATGTAACCCTTCCTAACATGGGTATACATAGAAGAAAATTATAGTAGAGTCAAGATAATTCACAGGAATGAGGGAGTTTCTATTCTTGGGGAAGTCATGATGGATAAATTACAGGAGATAGGCATTCCTTTATGCTAGGAAGGGGGAACATAGGTTGGTGTTCCCCATATGAGTGTGTAAAGAGTTTATAAGGACATAAACCCTATGACACTTATAATGGATTGATGTACTAGATTTTCTTATTAAGTAGATCCATCACTAATGGAAATCTGATGTGGGATTCATAGAAGTGGGAAAATGTTCATGCATTAAAAAAAACTTACGTAGATATAGATAGCCATTTGATCCTACTTATTTTTGTCCGTTGATCATATATTCATCATCTTCAACATCCCTATGTTTTATGTTCCTTTTGTAGTTGAGTGTTTTCGTGCCACCATCCCCTTGGTAAAACTGATCTCACACAAATGAGACTGTGAGATCAAAATGTTACAAACCACCATACCTGCAATCCATATCTTTCATGCAAGTCTCTATTTAAATAAATAGCCTCTATAGAACATGATACGTAGTTTCATTATCATTATCATCATTTGAATGTGTTTCATGGGTTCAAACATCCTTCAAGAGGAGTTACATGTTATTTTAATCACATGCATGTGAGTGCTCACCAAAGGACACGTATAATCATGTGGAGTTTGATGTCGTTAATTTTGGAATTTTAAAATCTTTATAATTAACTATGTAATTCCCCAATATTTTTATGAAATATTTCCATTTAAATAATTTTATTTCTTCTATAACTTGTATTTCAAATAAGAGAGAGTTTAGACGAACATCAAAACATTATTAAAATAATATAAGTCTATTATCGCCTAGAAAATGGATTAGTGGGATTGAATATTAATAGCTAAATTATGAAAAATATATGGTCCTCACATTTATAAAATTAATTCATTACTTATTAAATTATTATCATTCAAAAAAATATTTGAAAATAAAAGTGATGTTTTTTCTAAAAAAATTATTTTATGTGTGCAATGTGTTTTATAACCATATATTAAATTTATCCCTATCATTGAATGATATTATTGAAATTTATACTTTATAAGAAAAATTAAACATTCAATAAATATTTTTCTAAGCATAAGATAAGAATAAATCCAGTCTTATACTTAAAAATGTAGTTTTTATAAAAAGTAGTTGTTTTCATATTTTGTGAAATTACTTTAAAATAAATTTTTTCCACTTATATGTACTTAATTAGATAAAATTTATTGTATATTTAGAATTAGGAGGTTCAAATTTTTTAATTAGGGCCATTTTATTTTCTGGTCAATATGAATAGTAACCGTGGTAAAATTTATCGCCTCTCTAAAGGGTAAATTAGGTTACTCTGTATTAAAAATAAGTTACAAGAACATAGGTTTTCATAAAAATTATTATTGGATGATTTTAATTATAACCTTAACACTTAAGGTTTGAAATTGAGTTATTTAATGGAGACTTTTATAGAAAATGACCTCTATATTATTAAAATCAAAGAAAGTTACAAAATGTCACTAACTTTTTAATATCTCTTATATGTCCAGATAGGATAAAAAGTATGTTGTAAATGAATATAATTTTATATTTTGATATTAATAAAATTATTTTCATTATATAAATTTATTCTTAAATTTTTAGTAATTATATATTGGCCATAATTTCTTAAGAAACACAATTGTTTTATTTCTCTACTTAATAAAAATATATAATAAATGATTTTAAAAATATTAAAAGTGATGTAATTTGATTGTGTTAATATGAAACATGAATTCTATAGATATATATATATAATATTATAGAGCTTTAAAATAATTATATTCTTATTTCCCCCATTGACTTGATGTATTTAATGTTAACTTAAATGAGTAGTTTAAAAATTAACTATAATGATATTTTATCAAAATAATATTTTATTAAATTATTTTAAAATAATAAAAATATTTAAATAATAAAAAATTATTATGATATGTTATAAAAGTTCATAAATTTTCCATTTATGTTCCAATTGTTAAATTATATGTAAATATTAAAACCTTTTAATATTGAAATTTTTGTGGTCATAGTTAAAATTAAAATAGGTTAACTAGGGGTTAATCAAAATAATAAGGCTTAAAATTAATCTCAAACTTTCTTAAATTATATTTTTTCTTATTATTACAAACTTATATCTTATTATCTTTTAATATATTTCCATTTTTAGGTTTTTTTTTAGAATTAAATTATTATAATTTAATATTTTGAGAAATTTAAAAAGTACTCCTCGCCTCAATTATAAAGTAACACATACTCCTTAATTACTCCAATTTAAGCCTTTTATCTAGACAATACTATACCAAATTATCTTACTAACTTCTCTATACAAATTCTATAAATTTTTATCTTCCCAAAAGAACAACCCTATGGACCTTTATAAGAGATATAAAGGGGTTATTTCAAATAAGAGGTAATCTACTTAACCAATCACTTTCTTTTTATACCATACTTTACCTCATATAAATATATTTTATATATGATAAAATAATAACATAACTATCCTAAATATTATTAAATATTATAATAATTATTAAAACAACATTATAAATCCTCTTTCCAACCAAACAAGTAGTGAAAGTATCGCTCGTGCGTATGTACGACTTATCGTCTCCACAAAGAGATACAATTCATTTTTCATCATGATATTTTATGTATGAGTATTATGATTGGATTAATGTTTATATATGATATTTATGATATAATGAGACTTATATAATGATAATATAATGTATACCTTCTTACCATCCAATATTTTGGGAAATGATAACGTTGGTCATGCAAAAGTATGGACTACCACTTCTCGATGTGATGTGATTCATTTATCACTTACATTACACGTGGATAGTAATAAGGATAAATTTAATAAATATATATGATACATATTATATAATAATTATTATATAATGGTAAATTATTATTTAACTTTCTATAATTCCATCATTCAGAAAATGGAAACAACATCCATTCATGCATACGGTGAATCGTCTTCATGAACGTTGTAATTAATTTTTCTATAAATAATTATTATAAATGGATGTAAATATGTATATAATGAATATATATTATATTTATAACATGATAAATTTTTTGTAAATTATTGCACCATTATCAAAGGATAAGGATCGGGACTGTCGAATCAAAACATGCTTGGAAAACGAAGCAGTTATCACCCAAAATAGTAATTTTAATGGCAGATTATTAACAAACAGGTGATAGTATATTATAATAAATAATAAATGGTATTATATATATGAATATTGTTATGGAATAAATGTATAATATAATAAAATTTATTATATATTATTTTTTAATGTGGACAAGGAAAAAAACACTTGAGGTAAGGGTTTCTTTCACAATCTCATCATTATTGATATTGTTTATGTTTAAACCTCTAATGGAGAATATTTATCTTCTATATTTTCTAAAAAAAATAAAAAAAAAATTCTATTATTCTAAATAAATTTAAAATCATTTTTACCCATTTTTGAATTTTTACAAAATATTTTGAAAGGAATATTTTTTTGTTTTCCAAATAAGACACTTTGTGACTTTTTAAGAAAAAATATGGAAGGATTGTTTTTTTAAACTTATACATCATGAGAATATTTTATAATATTCTTGATTTCTAAATGAATAAAATATTATTTTATCATTTTATAATTTTATATTCAAGTAATATGATTTCATTTATAACAGTTTATCTTTTAAAAAAGAGAAGTGATTTTAAAATGAAAATTATATTTTCTTCAATAATTATTCCAAGTGATATTTCAAAATCATTTTCCATATAAAGTGTAATCCTTTTATGTTACATAATATTTAATAGGGATATTATCTAAGGATACCATCTTTATTAATTTTCTAATTTTTTTATATTTATGGTGAAAATATGAATTGTTTATGAAACCCATTTCTTTTCCATAGGTTATGCTATGATGAAATATTTATGAAACCCATTTATTTTCATGGGTTTAGATATGATAAAATATTTATAATAATATGAAAAAAAATGTTTTTCATTATTTGAAGAGTGTGACCAATATCACACTCTAATGTATTGGTTAAAGTATTATATCTCATGATATAGTAATGGGAAACAAGTCGATGTGCTTGATCTATTATGGGAAACAATTCGATGTTCTTGATCCACTATAGGAAATATGTGTTTAATCCTAATATGATGGTCTTGGTAGTTATCCTTGAATTATAAAATGTTATTTATACTTATAATGGTTTGAAACACATGAATTTATGGTTCATGATTGAGTTTTGATGAATTCTCATTCTTATGATTCATGTCTTTCAAAATGTTAATGTTTTATGACATAACCCATGTTTATAATATTTGTTAGATTTTGCATGAAATTTTTATGTTTTATTCAATATATCATTACCTTATTCTTATATTATTCTTTCATATGATCACCAATTTAAATATTCCATGTTTCCACTTACTGAGTATCTGAGATTACCCTTTTCTTAGGATTACTTTCCCTAGGTTATGAAGAATTGTTTTTGTATGGTATACTTATGAAGAGTACTATGGGATGATATTTATGGTATATGTTGAATATATTTCAAAAAATAAGAATATTGTATATCTAATCTAAAAATATTCAAAATATTTACGGTTTTAGTGTGAATCATATTGTTATATATATATATATATATATTTGTGTATAAAAATATTAGGACATTATAATTGGTATTAGAGTAGGGTTTAGTAAATATTTGGATATTAGGATTAGAAAAAATTTATGAAAACCCTAGGGATAGGTTTAAGTATAGGATAAATTCTAAAAGTTTTGATAATGATCATGAATGGCCTAGGTTAAACCTAAGGTGTCACAATTTAGACAATCTATAAATGATTTTTTAGAACTATATGGTTTTTCACTATGATTAATTTTTATCACACTGTGATTTTTAGTTTTCTCCAATGGATATAACCCTAAGTAACCATAAATTCCATGAATGTCGAAAGTCTATAAATATGGTGGTTAATTCATTGAATGAAAAGAAGTTGTCAACAAATGCACCACCCATGCTCCAATGATTAAAATGAAAGAAGTATGGGAAATATTCAAACCAATTCACGAATCCAAATATTTTTTATGATCAGTGTCAAAAACCTCTTAATCTTAAATAAAAAGTGAAATTTCACATGATCGCGACTGCTAAAGTGGGTTATAATAATTACATGATGAAAGTTACACTTATAATCCACTCTAGAACAGCTAACGTCATATTTGATTTTGGATCCACCCAATATTTAATTTCTAAATAATTTTCTAAGGGTGTTTCCATATCAGCTCAATAATTATATGTTGAGTTAACTATGAAAAATTTTAATGTAACAATGGTAACAACTCAATTTTGTAGTTCATATATGATTAAAGTTTGTGGGAAAGTTCCTCCTATAGATCATGTGATTCTCCCTTTAGTTGAATTCGATGTAATTCTTGGAATGGATTATATTTATCTATATGGAGCCCATATCAATTATTTAGTAAGGTAAGTCACATTTTATATTCTGAATGAAACTATGATCATTTATCGATGGGAGGATGAATATGAAAATCCAATAGAAATTTCTTCCATCTTGTGGGTCTTAATTCCTATACATAAAGGTGGCCTATATCAGATGGTCGGGGAGAAACTCAACATTAAGGATACACCTATTGTATTGGAGTTTTTTTATATCTTCCAAAAATAATTTCTGGGTCTTCCACCAAATTTTGAAGTTGATTTTTCAATAGAACCCATACCTGGTGTTAAGCCTATTTCAAATACTCATTATAGAATAGGCCCAATTTAGTTGTGGAAATTGAAGAAAAAACTCCAAGAAAATATTAGTAAGGGATTCATTTTTCCAAGTGTTTCACCTTGGGTTTCACTAGTTCTATTTGTTAGGAATAAATATAGATCAATGAGACTCTTCATTTATTTTCAATAACTTAATAAAATCACTATTAATAACAAGTATCCTCTCCCCTATATTGATGACTTATTTTATCAACTACATGGATCCCAATACGTTTCCAATATTTATTTTCATTATACATATCATTAATTTAGGGTTAAGAAGAAGGATATACCCAATATGACATTCCATACAAGGTGTGGACACTATGAATTTATATTTATTCCTTTGGGTCTTAATAATTTTTCACTATCTTCATGGATTTAATGAATAGAGTCTTTATAGATTACCTTGATCAGTTTTTTGTAGTCTTTATATACAATATTCTTATATATTCAAAGAGAAAGGAAGAGCTTGATTATCACATAAGGATTATTCTTAAGAACCCGAGGAAGGATAATATTTATGAATAATTTACCTAGTGTGAATTTTGGCTTCATAAAGTTTTATTTTTTGGTCATATAATCTCAAGTGAGGGTATTTCAATATATCCTTAAAAGACATAAGTTATTGAGAAATTCCTAAACTAACCATGATGACTGAAATCCATATTTTTCTTAGGTTGGATGGATATTATCTACTTTTGTTGATATATTTCCAATGATTATCTAATTCACTCAATAAGTTGACTTGGAAAGGATTTAAGTTCATATAGATAATAAATTTGAAGAGAATTTCCATGATTTGAAAAGAAAGTTGGACAATGAACTTATGCTCACACTTCCCTATATTAAAGAATTGGTTGTGATATATAGTGATGAATTAAAAAATGGAATATGAGTTTTTTTCTCGTGAAAAATTATATGTTGATAGCTTATACCTCACTCCAATTGAATTTTTATGATAACAATTAACCAAATCATGATTTGGAGTTAGATGTGGTATTTTTTTTAATTAAATATATAGAATAATTGTCTCTATGGAGAAAGGTGTGACATATATAGTGATCAAAAAAATTTAAATTATATTTTTACTCAAAAAGAGTTGAACGTACAAAAAATAATATGGTTAGATATGATTAAATATTATGAATTCTCAATGCCTTAACACCTTAGGAAAGTGAACAATGTGGTAGATGCTTTAAGCTGAAAGGATCATGATAGCATATCTATGGTGAGTATCAAAAATGATCCAATATTTATGAATTTTGAAAGTATGGATATGGAAATATTAAAGGAAGGGGGGAAATCTTATCTATATCAAATAAATGTTCAACTATATATCCAAGTAAAGATTAAACTACCACATAAGGAAGATATAGATCTGAAAAAGAAGTTGATAAATGTTATTAAGTTTAACTTTTCTTTTAATGGGATAATATGGTTATGGGACCATGTATTTATTCCACACATTCCATATTTGAATAAGGGTCTTTTAGATCAAGCTCATAGTTCATCATTATATATTCATCTTGGAAGTACAAAGATTTATAGGGACCTGAAAGTGTATTTCTAGTGGGATGGAATGAAGAAAGATATTACAGAGTATATTTCTTGATAATTGTATTTTCATAAATTTAAGGGTGGGAGACCAAATTCTAAGGGTATATTATAACCATTAACCATACCTGAATGAAAATAGTAAAACATCCCCATGTATTTCATCGTTGGACTCCCCAAAACATCTAGAGGACATTATCTTATATGAGTTATAGTCAATATCCTTATAAATTCTAAACACTTCATTACTATTTGGGAATATTTATCTCTTGATAAACTATCTAGAATATATATTAAGGAAGTGGCAATATTTTATGTAGTATAACTTTCCATTGTATCTTATTAGGATCTAAGGTTTACCTCTATGTTCTAGCGAAGTCTTCAGAAAGATATGGATATAGATTTAAGTTCCTTCACTGCTTATTATCCTCAAATATATGGTCAGTCTGAGAGGAATATTAAAAATTTATAATAAATTTTGTGATATTTCTCTATGGATTTCAAAGGTAGTTGGGATCAACACCTTCCATTGGTATTTTTATCTTACAATAGTACCTTTCACTCTATAATTTATATGGCTCCTTATGAATATCTCTATGGTAAGAAATCAAAAACACAAACATTATAGTATGTAGTTAGATAAAGAAAGATATCAAGACCTTATCTAACTGAGGAAATGGTAAAGGAGTTTAGATTAATTCAACAGAAAATAAGTGTATCTCAGATTTAAAAAAATATTTATGTTAACAATCATCAGGAGGATCTTGAGTTTTCAGTGGGTGATAAGGTATTCCTATGAATATTTCATTGGAAGAGAGTGATGATATTTGGAAAGAAGGATAAGCTAATAACTAGTTATATTAATCCTTTTGAAATTCTTTTTCATGTTGAGATGGTAGCTTATCGACTAGTGCTTCCATCGAAACTCTCTCAAGTTTATGATGTGTACCATGTATCTCTCCCAAGAAAGTAAAGACATGACCTTTCACATGTACTAAACTCAAAGGTTATACTACTAGAGTAAGATCTATTATATTAAGAATAATCAGTAGATATTATATATCATAGAGATAAATTTATATAAAATAATACCACTCACCTAGTTAAAGTTTTATGGATAAAACACCAATTTGAGGAAGCTACATGGGAACCTGAGGATGTGATAAGGTAGAATTATCCTAATATTTTTATATCAGAGTGATGAATTTATAGGGAGAAATTCATTTAAAAGGGGTTTTAATGTAATTCCCCATAATGTTTATGAAATATTTCTTTTTAAATAATTTTATTTCTTTGATAGTATGTGTTACATGCAAGAGAAGGTTTAGAAGAACTGTGAAACACTATTAAAATATTATATACTTGTTATATCCTAGCCATTAGATTAGAAGGTATGAATAGTATTAACTAAATTATGAAAAATATACATTCTACACCTTTATAAATTGAATTCATTACTTATCTAATAATAATCATTAAAAACAAAATTTTATTTGAAAGTAAAAGTGATGTTTTTTCTGGAAAAATATCTTTATTCATAAAATGCATTTTATATCAATATATTAAATTAATACCTATTGGTGTATGATTTTAATTAAATATTTACTTGATTAAATTTTTTAAGCATTCAAAAAAAATTATAAGCATAGGATAAGAATAAATCCAGCTGTATGCTTAAAAATATATTTTTTATAAAAAGAAGTTGTTGTCACATTTTGCGTACTTACTTTAAAATTAATTTATTATATTTATAGTTATTTAATTAGATAAAATTTATTTCATATTTAGAACAATGAGGTCAAAATTTGTTAATTTGGACCCTTTTATTTTTTGGCCAACATGAATAGTTTTCATGGTAAAATTTATCACCTCGACAAAGTGTAAATAGAGTTAATATAGATTAAAAATAAGTGATAAGGCCATAATGTTTCATCCAAATTCTTATTGGATGAATTTAATTATAAAATTAACACTTGAGGATTGAAATTGAGTTATTTAATGGATTATTGTCAATAAAAATTACTTATATATTATTAAAATCAAAGAAAGTTACAAATTGTGACTCTTTATATTTTTAATATATCATATATGTCCACATAAGGATAAAAGTATGTTATTAATAAATATAAGAGTCTATTTTTATCTTAATAAAAAAAATCAAGATATATGTTTATTTTTTATTTTTAGTAAGTATATAATGGACTTAGTTTCTTAAGCAATACTGATGTACTATTTCTCCATTTAAAAAAAATATAATAAATGATTTTAAAAATAATAAAAGTGATATAATTTGATTGATATAATTTTAACCATGAATTTTATATATAAATATGTCATATTATTGATCTTTTAAATCATTATATTCTAATTTTATCATCTTCTTGATGTATTTAATGTTAAATTAAATGAATAGTTTCAAAATTGAAAATAATTATATTTTGTCAAAATAATATTTTATTAAATTATTTAAAAGTAATAAAAAACCTGAAATTATAAAAAAAATATTATATGATCTAAAATTTTATAAAATGTCCATTTATGCTCTAATTTTCACTTTATAAGTAAAAATTACAACATTTTAATATTGAAAAAGTTATTACCATAGTTAAAATTAAAATTTGTTAACTAAGGGTTAATCAAAATGATAAGCTTAAAAATTACACCAAAACTTGTCTAAAATATATTTTTGATTGTATAAAAAACTTATATCACATTATATTGAAATCTATTTCTATTTGGATGTATTTTTCTTGAATATAAATTTATTATAATTGAATCTTTTGAGAAATTTTAAAAGTTCCCCACACCTCAATTATAAAAGGACACCTACTCCATCACTTCATTACACCACTTTAAGCCTTATAGATTGACCATAAAATGAAAAATTATATTCTATAATTATCTATAAACACTCTAAAGGTTATGGTGTTCCCAAAAGACCAACCCTAGATCCCATTATAAGAGATCTAAAAGAGTCTTTTTGAAGAAGAGGCAATAACCTTAACAGATCACATTCTTTTTCTAATATTATTTACCTCCTCTAAATATATTTTATTTATCATTAAATAATAAATTCAATATCCCAGAATGGTGTAATTCAATTTTCTATCTATAAGTAATGAGACTATTGAACCGAAACATTCATGGAAAATGAAGTAGTTATCACCCAGAATAGTGATTTTAATAACAGATTATTAAAAATGGGTGATAAGATGTAATAAATAAATCATACATGGTATGATATATATGAATATAGTTATTTAATACATATATAATAAATCCATATTTATTATATGGGATGTTTGAACATAGAAAAGTAAAGGAGACACTTATGGTGAGGTTTTATTTCATAGTCTCATCATTATTCAATATTTCTTGTGTTTAGGTATCCTTTGGAAAATATTTCTCTTCCATGTTTAATAAAAATGTTTTTAAAATTTATTTTTAATATTCTCCTATAATTATTTAAAATTATTTTTATTCATGTTTGGATTTTTAAAAAATTGTTTGAAAAGAATATTTGTTCTATTTTTCAAATGAGGTACATCATGACTTGTTTGAAAATATATGTATATAGAAGTAGTTTTTTTAACATATAAGGCATGATTGGATTTTCCCACTATCATGACACCTCAATTATTTCAAGATTCATTTATAAGTTTAAAATTTTATTTTACAAGAAAATTTTTTCATTTATACGTGAAAATATTTTTAAAAAGATAAGTTATTTTAAAATTGAAATGTTATTTTCCTCAATAATCATCCCAAGTGATATTTCCAAATTATTTTCCATATAAGATGAAAACCAATATATAATAGCATTTAAACCTATAATCAATCAAATTCTCCACTAAAATGAATAGAATTCCTAATCTTTATAGGCTAGTGGCATGAACCTTAGCAACAATAGGACACTATATGGAACAATTTCACCCAAAAAATATTATAATAACAAAGTACAATGTAGAAAAATCATCAGATATATAAATCAATACATACATATCAAAGTACAAAGAGATAGTAAGAAAAATTAAAGTGGAACATAATAACCAAAATCCATCTTCTGGTACTCCATAGCCACCCACCATATCCCAAGTCACCCACCCTTGGTCAACCTAACTAGAAACCAAAAAGGTAGGAAAGAGCATGAAGAAATACTATAAGAAAATAAAGGGTTGTAAACACCAAAAGGTACAAAAAGGGTGTGATATAAAGATCCCAATAGGATTCCACCAAATATTCTAAGAAGTTACATTATAAGGTAATTCAAATATACTAAAATATGAGTGCAAATAAGAGTTTCATAAGATTAGTTAAAAAATAGATTTTTTAATATTTAAAATTAATTTATCAAACTAAACCTGCAAAACATGTCATTTCGCCATTTAAAAACTAAATATTTTCATTAAAATATTATAAAACAATTTAACAAGTTAAATACAAATAATCAAGAAAATGTGGTAATATCTAGCTAATATGGAAGATGAATAAGAGTCAATATAATAGATTCAAGGTGCATAATAACAATAAATAGATCAAGAAAGGAAATTTTGGTGCCAAATAGTGACCATGAACATTATTATGTATCGAGTTCTAAGTATATGGATGAAATGGGTATAACCTAGGTATGATTGTGAATCCACCTCAGAATAGCTAATCAAATTACAATATGACTAATTGCTTGTCTTACATCTAGTCTCACAGGTCTCAAGAAAACTAGTACCATGCACACCCACTTTCCTAGCTACATGTCCATAGCCTTAACCTTTCACATTCTCTATGGATCCACTAAAAGGGTGTGAGATAAATATTGAATCATATATCTTGGTTATCCCATCTAATTATCCAGGTTCCCATGACTTGTTAAAAGAGCTAAGTGAGTTAATCGAGTTGTGTGGATCAAACTGATATCCTTATCAAATATGGGAACTAACCCGAATAGAACATCTCACTCTCATCCCAAGTTATCTCAAAGTAAATAATCCCTTTTACAACACCCAACAAATGGAATTATAAGATTAAAGTTATATTAAGGGATTATTACAAGAGACAATCATCATAAATTGCCAACCATACTGTTAATAATCATCAATTCAATTCAAATTATTTTAAATAATTCAACATTCAAAGGGGTAATAATAACCACTTCTATTCCCAAATCATCATTTTAATTCTAAATGGGCCTTTCAAAAAATCATTTATTTCAAATAATCCATAATAATTTAAAGTAATTATATCAATTTCAAAAGGGATAGGATGCATTTTAGAACATGGTTTTACACCCTCTTTACACGTGGATAAATCATTTATTTCAAATAACCCAAGAAAACCCATTTCAAAAAAAAACTCAAAATCATTCAAAGGGGGTCTTGTTCATTTAATAAATTCAAGATTTTTAAACTATTTAGAAAACATAAAATAGTTCAATTAATTTAATTCAAATCAAGTAAGTTCATTTATAAATAAAAACTAGGGCCAAAGCCCTCAATTTCACTGAAACACCATTTAATAGTTCTTTAAAAATAAATCTAAACAAACATGGAATTTAAAAAATTCATAAAAATTATAAATATCAATATTATAGCATTTTATTTAATTCCATTTTCAATTCAAATAAAATAGGGTCAAATAAAATTTTATAAGTAATTTAATGGAAATATTTCAATGAAAATGTGTTAGAAATAAATAAACATGTATCTATGAATTCTCTAGAAAAAAAATAAATTACAAAATAAAGGAAAATCATAGAAACACCTACTTAGAATATAAGTAATTCAACTACAATGAATCTGAGACGTGTCGCCTCTAATAGTGATCACTGGATCTAATAAGATATATCTTGACAGAAGATAAAAGAAATCATAGATCCAATATCCCACAACAATCTACCAATATCCATCAAAACTCAAGGCCATCATAACCTTTTGGAAGAAGGAATCTATAGAAGAATGGAGATCTGAGATTAAGAAGAAAATAACTCACTGAAAGAGGATCACCACATTGATTGTCACTTAGATCCACCAGAGATGAGGTTTGGGGAGCCAAAATGAATCTAAAGGGATCCTAAAATCCAAAGGCTCGATTTGGGTTTTATTGGGAGTATTTTAGCGTTAATTAGGGGGTTGTATTTTAATTAAAATTTTCAAAAATTTAATTATTTCATCCATGGTTTTATGGGTTAGGTACCATGGTTAGTACTAACCATGCACCAAACTGTGCACCCAAAATAGAGCCCCTATAATAGTTACACACTTAGGTTTCACACTTATCTTAACCATGTAAAAACCATGTGACCCCCTTCTATCCAGGTTTCACACTTTGTTTAATTGTGCTAAAACCATGAAACCCCCTTCTATCCAGGTTTCACACTTATCTTAACCATGTGAAAACCGTGCGACCCCCTTCTATCCAAGTTTCACACTTTGTTTAACTATGATAAAACCATGAAACCCTATTCTATCTAGGTTTCACACCTAGTTTAACCATATGAAAACCATTCAAAGGAACATAAACCTTCAAAGAAGTCTATAAAAATACCAGAAACAACATGTGGAGAGATCCAATCCTTGGGTACTCGAATCAATGGGTAAAAATATATAAAAATAAGTAATTGGATGTTACAACTTTCCCATAATAGGAATTTATGTCCTCAGAAAGAATCTAGTCTAAAAGATAGAACAAGGTGACATAAGAATAAATCCATCACTCATCTTATGATGTGAATGGTCTGCGGTCCAGAAGTGAGACTCACCCAAAGGATAAAAACACACATAACTCTAAGATCAAAACACCAAGACCATCACACATATACAAACTAGATAAATATCAGACACCTAGTATCAGTATCCCTACCATTTAAATATTTAGAAAAATGGTGTAACATAAGAAAAGAACATTCCTTAGACCCAAAGAAAATACATCAACCACTAACTATGGAGAAACAACTAAGATCCAAAATCCATGATAAAGGTAAGGGACTAAAAAGGATTTCTACCTTGGTTAAGTACTCAATGGTGACATAAGATTTTTCAAAATTGAGCCTCATACCTTGATGAGCTCATCAAAGTAAATACCAGCACCATCGAGTGCCTAGTCTATCAAAAATCCACATCGTCCTAGTTACATGATAACATTCCCATGGTATATCCAAGACCAATAGGAAAGATCTCACATATCCATGTTGGCACATAATAGTCTACTACACTCTCACAAGGTAAATCATCTAATATATCAAAATTAAGCTCTAACCATCAAGTAAACACAATAGGAACACTAAGGAACGACAAACAAGATATCAAGAAATGAAAACATTATTACCTCCATTGTCCAAAAATGATAACAACCATGTTCCAAAATATATCATTCACAAAGATCCCTAAAAAAGATACAAGAATGAAAAACTCAAATAGTTTCCACTCTAGAATCAGAAACAACCAGATGGATCAACATCAACCAAATCTGATAGTTGATCGCCGACAATTGGAAGCTCCTCCACTGCATGAAAATATTCACTCCAAGGTCTGTGGATGGAGAATAATTTTCATGAAGAATATTCTTCCCTGTAGTAAAAAAGATTATATTCCTAGAGAAATTTTCCATTTCAAGTTGAACAACATACAAAACCTATAAAGTAGACCTCGACAGACACACAATACACAAACATTTTGAGCATTCAAATAAAACCTCTTAGAATGGAAATTTTATCTACACTGGAAAACACAATTGATCCTATATTCTCAAGAAGGATGTCCTTTATCAACTGAGAAAGAGGAATTCTTATATTAGTATTGTTTCACTAGATCTGCTTCAACAGAGAAATCCTTATCAAGCATCTCAAAATAAGAAATCAACCCGACTATAGGCATGGTAGTTACAAGGTCTGGGTAAAGGCCTTTTTTAAAATAGATAGCCTTTTTGAAGTCATCATGAAAAAAATATATGGTACAAAACATAGCAAATGTTATAATTTCTTAGCATACTCCACAACTAATATATTATCTTGACCAAAACTCAATAACTTGATAACTTTCCTCTTCTTCACATCCACATGATACTACCACTAAATGAAGACTAAATTGAAGAATTACCAAGACATTAATTCATACATACCATAAGTAATCACAACTTCCCACTACTCCTAGATAGGTCCCTTAAACAAGGAGTTGATATAATTTGTCTTTAGAGATTCAGGTGTCTTAAGAGAATCTAAGATCCAATCAAATTCTTCAAGACACTATAATGCCTTAAGAGAACCTTTTTCGCCTTTATAAAAAGGTGGATGACAATCCAAGAATTCATAGATGGGGTTCAAAGGATGAAAATTATCTATCTCCACCACTCAATATGGAGTCTGGGTAGAGTCAGTGACAATGAATTCTAGTTCTATAAAATGTGAAGAACTACCCCAAGGACTATACCATTGGACCAACATTCTATCTTTCTTGAAGTAATTTTGGGTGAAATTTATAAACATCAAAATACATAGTCATATCAAATCAATCATTAAATAACACTCAGACATAGCACAAATGTTTTTAAAAAAACTCACAACCCACTTTAATCAAAACATCATTGATTTCATATCACAATAGATTTCACTGATTAAAAAGCACTACTCTTTCCCTTAAAAATGATAAATCATGATTTAAATCAATAACAGTTTCAAAAAACATTTACCAAGACATGTAAATTATTCTATGGTTTAAAAATAATTATTCACATTTTCTAATCATAAAAATAATTCTCATTTTAATTCCATTAAAAACAAAAATTCCTTCTTAAAACATTATTTATCACATAATGAAAAAGTCTTTGAAAATAATTTTTACAACCCAAACATTTATTAAAACTATATTTATGGTAATTGAAAACACATTTCAAAGCACTAAAAAAACCTATTTTAAGATGTATTTTATTTCATGATCTTGTTTGGTTGTTTCATATTTAATCCCTTGTTAATAAAAGGCCTGTTCATTTGAGCTGGTAATCCACACACTAACCGTGCAACTGTTTATGGGTGGATTTCCAAATTAGTCACATCAATTCCACACATTATACCAGACCGTGAAAACATGATGTGACTATGGTCATCCTTCCATTATGGTTCCAAAACTTATAAGAGATTCCCTAAATAAAATATAGTCTCATTGGGAATCTAAATCTCATTTATCATCAGGAAGCAAATAACTCAAGATAAATATGCATGTCCCAACATCACTGATAACTCAAGTCTCATCGTGAAGGGGTGGTTATCAAGCACCCACTCATAGTCAACCTCTTTAGTCCTGACACATTATTAATTTCCTTTATACTATGAATCACCCCAAATAACAGAAGGAATTCAAATTCAATTATTTCCCTCTAAGGAAAGACTCACTCTGATACCATTTGTAATGAACCAACCCAGAATACCATCTAAACCGGTACCCGATCAAATTTTTCACTAACTTGAAGAGTGTTCCCAATCTCCATGGGCTGATGACAAGCACTTGGGTATCAATAGAACACTATTGGGAACAATTTCACCCCCAAAATATTATAATAAAAATGTACAATACAGAAACGTCACCATATATATAAATCAATACATACATATCAAAGTTCAAAGAGATAGTTAGAAAACTAAAAGTGGAACATAACAACAAAATTTCATCTCTTGTTGGTCCATGACCACCCACCCTATCCCAAGTCACCCTCCCTTAGTCACTATAACTCAAAACCACAAAGGAAGGAGAGATCACAAATACCTGGTTTATGATAATAAAGGGATGAAAACATAAAAGGGTAAATCATGGTGTGACCTAAATTTCCCATTTGGATTCCACCAAAGATTCTAAGTAGTTACTTAATAAGGTAATTCAAATATTCTAAAAGATGAGTAAAAAAAGATTTTTTGAGGATTAGTTTAGAAATATAGTTTTTAACATATAAAATTCATTTATCAAACTAAACTTAAAAAAGATTACATTTCACCGTTTAAATACTAAACATTTTCTAGAAAAGATTTGAAAAAAATTTGACACGATAAAGTTAAATAATCAAGAAAATATGAGAACATGAACCTAATATAAAAGATGAACAAGAGTCAATACAATAGATTCAAGGTGCACAATAACAATAAATGGATCAAGAAAGGAAACTTGGGTGATAAATAGTGAGAACAAATGAAGTCATATATTTAGTGACAAGTATATGGATATCATCAGTACAACATAGGTATGATTGTGATTCTAACTCAGAATAGATAATAAAATTACAACGTGACAAATTATCGAGCTTACATCTAGTCTCACATGTCTCAAGAAAATCAATTCCCTGAACACCTTCTTTCCTGGCCACATGTCCATAACCCAAACCATTCATGTTATTTATGGATTCACTATATGGTTGTGAGTTCTCTAGTAAAGAATATATCTAGGTCATCCCATCGAACTATCTAGGTTCCCATGGCTAGTCAAAATAGGTGAGTGGGTTAATTGAGTTACAAGGATCATACAGGGATCCTTATCAAACATGAGAACTGAAAAAAATACAATATATCACTCTCACCCACAATCCCCTCTAAGTAAATAATACCTTTTTCAACACCTAGCAATGGGACTTACAAGAAGAAAGTTACATTAAGGTATTATTTCAAGAGAGTATCGTCATAAAGTTCCAACTGGGCCATCAATAATCATCAATTCAATTAAAATTCTTTTAAATAATTCAACATTCAAAAAGGGTAATCATACCTGCTCATTTTCCCAAATCATCATTTTAATTCCAAATGGGCCTTTAAAATAATAATTTATTTCAAATAATCCCTTAGAATTTATAGGAAGTATTAAAGTTTTAAAATGGATTGAATACATTCCAAAACATGGGTTTACACACTATTTCCATGTGGATAAATCATTTATTTTAAATAAGCCATGAAAACCCATTTCAAAACAAGTTAAAAATTATTCAAAGGGGGTTCTTGGTCATTTATTAAATTTAAAAAGATTACACTATTTATAAAATATCAAATATTTCAATTCATTTAAATTGAATCAAAGAAGTTCATTTTATAAATCAAAACATGACCCAAATCCCTCAATTTCACCAAAACACCATCTAAAAGTTCTTTTAAAATAAATCCAAACAAGCAAAGAATTTAATAAATTCATAAAAAATGATAGATATCCAGATTATATCCATTCAATTAATTTCATGTTCAATTAAAAGAGAATGGGGTTAAAGAATCTTTTTTAATGAATTTAATGTACAAATTTTATAGAGCATGGAACAAGAGCCTCATCCCAGTTTTTGAGGACTCAGAAAGTGCATCCAAGAGACCTCAGTTCAAAATTGGGTGGAGATATTATTTCCAGGTACTGTAAGAGGCAATGTTCTATATTTTAGTAGATATAACTATTCATATATTTTGGATTTCAGGCCACAGTTTGGGCCTCGGGTCCTTTAAGGCCTTCAGGCCACCCAAGGCCTTTGGGCCAGTATGGCTTTTTGGACACCTCAAGGCCTTCATGCCACCTCAAGGCCTTTGGTCCACCTGAAATTATGCTTAATGGACAGAAAGACTCTACAAGGAGCAGACTCCAGATGGGGATTCATAGCAGGCGCATTCACTAGAGAAAAATCTAAGCTGATTTTTTAGAAAGAGAGGGTATGACATTTCCATCAGGAACTACCTGTGTAAGAATGGGAAGCCTAGTTGAACAAGACATGCGAAGGTGGAGAGATAACATCACAGTGAAGAAGATTGGGAGGAGGAGTTCCATGTAGTTATAGTCTATATTTTTTCTTTAATACCTACATTTCATGTAATCTTTAAGCCTATGGTCCTTTTAAAGGTTCCCCCTCATCCCTTAAATGAGGGGTTATCAAAAATCAATAAAAAAGAAGGCCTTCAGGCCATTCAGGTAGGCATAGAACATGTGTTAAAAATCAAGAAACATTTATCCATGAATTCTCAAGAAAAAATAAATTAAATTGAAGTAAAAGCATAGAAAAATACACTTGTAATATAAGGTATACAAATTCAATGAATCTGATATGTGTCACCTCTGATGGAGATCACCGGATCTAAGAAGAGAGATCTTAAGATAAGAGAAAAGAGAAAAGAGATATTATATCCAATATCCCACAAAAATCTACCAAGATCCAAAAAAATGAATTTTTTACATAACCTTTAAGAATAATGAATCGAGATAAGAAGTTAGATACAATATTAATAAGAAAATCACTCATGAAAAGATGATCATTTCTTTTATTGGTGCTTCAATTCACCAAGAGGTGAGGTTTAGGGAACCAAAATGGCTCTAGAGGGATCCCAAAATCCAAAGGATAAATTTAGGTTTGAGTGGGAGGAGTTTATGGTTAATTAGTGTGGTTTTGGGTTTTAATTAAAATTTTAGGAACTTTAATTACTATGTTAATTTATTTCTAGGTTAGCTCACATGGTTAGTAATAACCATGCGCCTAACTATGTGCCCAAAACAAATCCCCTGGAAGAGTTTCACACTTAGGCTATACACTTAGTTTAACCATGTGATTCACTTCTTTCTAGGTTTAACACTTTGTTTAAAAAAGTTTAAACCATTCAAAAACTATGAAACCCCCTTCTTTCTAGGTTTCACACTTAGTTTAACCATACGCAAACCCTATGAAAACCATTAAAAGATCCAAAAACCTTCAAAAAATTCTGGAAAAATACTAGAAACAACCCATGAATAGATACAATCATTGGATAACCAAATCAATGGGTCAAAACCTATAAAAATGGGTAATTCGATGTTACATTATTCTTTCTCTATGTGGTTTGTATTTATGGCGAAAAGATGTAATTTCTGTGAAACCAGTTTCTTTTCTATGGGTTATGCTATGATGAAATGTTTAGGAAACCCATTTCATTTCATGGTTTCTAATTTGATGAACTATTTATGATCCTATGGAATACATACATATAGTTTTTATTATTTTATGGGTGGGACCTATATATCCCTCCAATGAATTTGTTAAAGTATTATATCTCATGATATAATAATGAGAAACAAATTGATGCACTAGTAGAAAAGTTTTCTATACCCACAGACCTATACCAATAATTTTCAAAAACCATTGGTATAGGTGTCATGTTCCATAAGTTTCATCAAAACAATTGGTATAAGAATTTTAACTCAAGCCTATCCCAAAGGTTTTAAAAAACTATTGGTATAGAGTACTCTATCCCAACAGTTTTTTAAAACTATTAGTATAGAGCTGGTTATACCAATGGTTTTAAAAAAACATTGGCATGGCTTTTATTCATCTACCCAACATGCATGATCCCCTATTCCCATATTATTCACATGAAACATCCATTATTCAATTTTCTTCCCAATCACGGTGATCTCTCCTCAGTTCTTATTTTAATTCCATTCTTCTTAAATATTAATCTGTAACTTCGAAATTATTCATATCTTCTATCAAAAATCAATTTTCATTTCTATTCTAGGTCTAAAACACCAATGTAAATTCATTTTTTTAGTTTTTAATTTCTTTTGATATGTATTAATCTTCTAATGTTCTTTTAAAATAAGGTTTTTTATACTTGTATTGAGAGATAATTCGTTAATTTTCTATTTTTTCATTATTTATTTATATTTTTTTATACATGGACTATTGTGATCTATATAATTGTATTTGGTCAGTGGATTATTTTCTTAGCTTAATATCTCTAGGGGACTTATTTAGTGATTGGTTGATCACACTGATTTCCAGCCTTATGTTTTTATATGTGGAACCTAATTTGACTCTCTTGGGTAGCTTTTTCACTCATTATTTTTTATTTTCAATTTTTTACTGACATGTGAAGTGTGAGAAACTAAATTTTTTAAATAATTTAAATGTTATATTCTTGAATAATAAATTTATAAGATGACCAATAGTTCACTAGTGATTCGAACTATAGTAATTTCATGGGGAAATATAGAAATGTGTTGTTATTTTCAAATCAATTAAATTTGTATTACTAGTTGGTCTTGTTTTCTGGAAAAGAGCATGGTTAGTTATTGATTGGTTGAGGAATATTGATGAAGATACCTAACACTTTAAAAGAGTTTTGTTTATCCTATAATAATAACTTCTATTTGGAAAAACATTTCAATCAACCCAAATCAAACATACCACCCTTAGACTAATTCCATTGATTTCAATCATGTTGTCATTACTACTTTCTCTTACTCGTTATTTTATCTCATACACCCATTGTTCACAATTTATTATTTCTTACCACACTTTGAATCAAATATAATTTTTATTTAGTTTTGTTATATATATATTATTTTGTTATATTTTATATTATAATTCTCATATAGACTAGTGTGTCAGTTGTGGTTTTAAATAAAGTGAAAAATTATTATTTCCTTAAATATATTTTTTATTTAACTTCAATATTTTATTGATTTTAATACATGGCATAAAACATTTTTTTACAAAATTTATTGAGTTTTTATGTATGAAACTAAACAGATATCAAGTGGGTTTCAAAACAAGTTGGAGAGATTTATTGATTTTTCACTTAACAATGCTTAGATAATGGTCTTATACACTATACATATTATAATTTTTTTGGGAGACCTTGGTTAAGTCATGAATAAGTTAGCTATTATATAACCAAATATGGACTTTATACAAATTATTATATCTAGTGTCACAATGGGGAGAAAATTCAATCTCAAAATGTTCATGATATAAATGATAGTACTGAATTAGAGAATTTATTTGATAAATAGTTACCATTTATTCATCATCCTGAGAAAGAAAGGATATCAACCTAATAATACTTTCATATGAGCACATATGATGCATGTAATAAAAATTATTATGTTGATAAGGAGAAAAAAATTGAATGACATTTCCATGACCCCTAGTATATTGGAAATGTGGTAAAATGAAAAGGATGGAATTTTTAATCCATATGTTTCATGGGAAAACCATGTATGGGATTTCTAGTACTTTCATAGATAATATTCTTACCTTTTGGAAGGAATTAATTCTATATGATGCTGATATTCCCTCAAACCATTATATGGAATTGAAGTTAGTTAACAGGCAAGGATTTTCTAAAAACAAAATTCATGCTTTCCCAAAAGATTGCAGCTATTCTGCTAGGAAACTGCTGAATAAAATTGTTTTATAAAATATTTTACATCCTGATGGAATTCAAATTTCAAGGAACATGACCTAATTTTCCACAAAATTAATGTGGTAATTTCTATTGAATCCAAAACTCCAAAATCTATTCATTTTTGATGAAATGTCAACAAATATTAGATGGAATGATACTGAGATAAAGAAGGTCAATGATGAATTAATTCATCTTGTAAATGGATTTTCATGGTGGAAATTTGATGCTCAATATCTTGATTTTTCAACTAACATGTATAATATGATGTTGCATCTATCATGTAATGGTTTTAATCTATTTGGGTATACGATTACATTTCAAAACACATCGTCAATTTCCAAACACATTTATAACCTTCCTCTATGGATTTGTATGAAAAAACCTTTTAGTTTCATGATTTTACTCATATTTTTTCCTTCTGATCCAGGAAATGACATATATATACATTCAACCAGTAATAAAAGATTTGAAACATCTTTAAAATGTTGGTGTGCACACATATGATGCTTGTTCAAAAGATATGTTTTAGATGCATATTGTACTTATGTGGATAATAAATGATTTTCTTGATTATGCAATGATGTATAGCTGGAACATAAATGGAAAACCTTAATATCCTATTTATATAAACAATAGATGATAAAAAATACTTAAATATCACTATTGTTTTATTCTTATGGGTCATCGATGATTATTTCCAATGGATCATCCATATAGGAATAATGGTTTATGGTTTTAAAATACCATGGAGACCAAAAATCCATCTCAATATATGTTTGGAACTGAGGTTTTTAATTAATTGCATGATGAAAATTTTTTATTCTAGAAGGGTTAGATGAAATCTAGAAAGAGAAATAATATTTCCACTAAATCCATCTTCAATTGGAAGAAGAGAAAAGTAACTTCTTAGAATTTCCTTATTGGTCAACCAATTTGTAACATTATTTCATATATGTAATGCACATTTAACAAAAATATGTCAAATTTTTCTTTTAATTATTAAAAAAATCAAGGGAAAGATAAAAGAACATTTATGATCTTGGTGTGACTTGGTGGATTGGGTTATCAGAGAAGAATTTCATTCTATGTGTATCAGTGAAAATAAATGGAAAGTCATGTATGATTCTTATGTGATGACACCAAAATAAAAAATAATAATTTCTAAAATTAATAGTGATTATCAAAGTTCCAAATGGATATTCAAGAAACATATAAAAATGGGTAAATATAAGATATTTCAAGATGAAATATTTGAAAACTTGTGATTATCACATCCTTCTACATAAATTGATTCCAATAGAAATCCATATTCTATTGTCCAATAATTTAAGGGTGGTAGTTATTCAATTGTGAAATTTTTATAGAGATCTTTGTGTTAAGAATTTATCCAAGTATTTCTTACAAAACAAATTTGGAAGAGGCACCATTAATTTTTGTGAGTTAGGGAAAATATTTCCTATATTATTTTTCACAATCATGTTTTATCTAAATGTTAATATTCTAATTGGCATACTTCTTAGAAGACCAGTTTATTTTATTTGGATGTATCTAACTGAAATAAATATATACACATTTAAGTCTTTTATCTAAAATACGAATCATTCTAAAGGTTCAATTGTGAAAGGTTACTTGTATTAAGAATGAATGAATTTTTGTTTAATTTATTTATCTGATTTGACTACGAGATGAAACAGAATAATGGGAAATAAAGAAGATAAGTATAAGAAAATTGAACCTAGTTTTCTATTAGTCCCCCAAATAGGGGGAATTCTTGAATCATATACATTGACTACATTAATCCTTAAAGAGCAGGAGATGGCACATCACATAGTTTTTTTACTATGATTTGTTTTATGAATACATAAAGTAAGTAAATTGAACATGTATATGTTATATCAAATCATGTAATTGTAGATATCTGTTAAATTATTTCTATTTTTTCTACAGGGAATATAAATAAATTATAAATATAAATCATCATTCTTTATCTCTGAGAATGAGAGAAACTTTTCATAGCAAATATTTTTATTCTTAGTTGAAATTGAAGGTAAATGTATTACTATAATAAATTAATAAAATTAATATTTATTGAATTTTAATATTCATTTATATTTTAGGTATTGAGTTTTCTTACTGACTATGTCTCTAAGGAAATAATATATTTGGATTTTGGTCCAAATTATGGGGTTAATGAAAAAAAATTGTGATCAATGGGTAAAAACTCATTATCACTGGATGATCATTGTACAAGAGACCATAATATGATGGTGTTATGGTACCTACCACAATATACTGTTATTACAGTTCATTATATATTATACCTCGATTTTAAAATGCATCTTATTATGGATTAATTGAGAAAAAATAATATTGGATTATTACACTCAGGGTCTAGTCACTATGATGAAATTCAAGTGTTTTTATTTGATGAAAAGATATGGAACATTTATTGGTGATTGTGGATTTCATATTATTCACGTACCTATATGAATTCTATGGATGATACATATATATTGGCATCATTGGTGAAACATGTTTTTTTGTGAAAGATCATCCATGACCTGAATTTGGTATCACTATTAAAGTAATCCCATGAAATATTTTTTTTTTGATGGTGATAATGAAAATGACACCCTCACTTTCCCCATTTGACACAATCAATTTATTACTTATTATGAATCTAATATTGTAATTTTTAAAGTTGATTATAAACCTTAATTTATAATGGAAAATATATAGAATCATCCCTCTATGTTCTCGATTATTATTTTTTAACTCAAATTCATATGTTTATGTTGGTACTATTAAAAATTATTTACTATTTATTAAAAATATTTTGTGTCCAACTTGACTTTCAAATTCATTTTCAATATATACTAGTTGTAGTTTTCTTTGAGTTTCATTTTATAATATTGAATTGAACTGTATTAAAACATAAAAAAATGAAACAATTTAATTATAAAAAAATAGGAATTTAATTGAAGCATATTAAAATAATTTGAATTAAAATCAAAACCAATGAAAAGAATGACCTAACCTAAAAAAGGAAAAATAACCTAATTAATTGACCAAAATGAAACAAATTATCCAATCAAAACTGAATTAGATTGAATTGAAAATATAAGAATAAAACTATATCATACCCATTCTAAACATGATAATTTGAACATGTAGATTTTTCTATGAAATGTATTCTATGTTTTGATATTATTCCCACTAAATATAATATGATTTTGTTATATCACTAAGTATATTGTATTTGGTTTGACAATTAGTATTACTTAATTAAGTCATTTCATGTTTTCTTTCTTGTTTTTATTACACATTAGTTATGGATTTATAATTAAATGCATATTTTTTTCAAATGAAAGAAATAATAACATTTAAGAGTTATGAAAGAAGATGATGCCATACAACAACCGCCACATGAGAGAGATGGGAATTACTCCTCTAGTGCCTATTGTGATTATTTTCTTTCAATTATATATCAATAATATATAATATCATGTAAATAATTTTGTTTTAAAATTTTTATTAGGATCTACCACCCAGGAGTCAATTATTATCCAATGAAACTAGTGGGAATAGTGCTCATTTAGATGATGTGAGAAGGGTGGTACTAGAGATATTGATAACACTCTTCATACCCAATCACTCCCTATAACTTCATTAGATATACCATATATCACACTTTCTTATCCCATAGTGTTTCTAGAGGCACCGGGGATATTTAGTCCGCCTATATTCACTCCAACATTTACATCTGATCCTCTTCATTTTTTCCCTTATTCAAAGATGGAACCAACTCCCCATTCGTATTATAATTTTCCATATATGTTTATGACAGCTTCTTTTCCTTTTATTTCCTTCCTCTGAACTTTTATGTTCATATTCCTTTGACTTCTAATATGGCACATTTTGAGCCTCATGAGTACACATTAGATCCCACTCCTATTATATAGATTGAAGATCCTCTAAAGCCTAGGGATCTAGTGGTACCCACTAATCATCCTGGCCTGGGTATATTTATAGAACTATAGTAACATTTTTTACCATAATTTATTTTTATTATAATATTTATTAATATAATATTTTTTTTCCCTCTCACATTTGGATATTACACTAGGTGGTGTTGGTGTACACACATGCATGTGGTGTGGAACTTCTACACACATCTAATGGTTTAGTACAATGAGTATAATCAAATGATTGGAAAAATAGGGTGAGAATGTAGGATTTTTATAGATATTCTTTCCAAATACTCTAACATGATTCTATTTGGGCCACTCTAATATAGACACCATAAAAATTAAGTAAAGGATATTTCTTGGGCACAAATATGGGTAAGAAAATCCATTATATTTAATGTTATATTATTATTGAATTTATATGAATTAATATTTTGGTACCATCTTCATTATAATTTTCCCTATGGTGAGGTTATGAGGACTGGTTTGGTATCATATTTGTATATTGGATGGTTATCTTTAGTTGGTATAAATTTAGAGGTCGTACTTATCATTAATGAGTGTCTAGTATCTCATTATTAGGAAATGATTGGTCATTATAAGGGTATCGGGTTTAACGTATTAATCAAATTTGAGGCTTTTAAATGAAAATTAAGATGATTTACATTAATAATATATTTTTTAGTATATAATATTAATTTTTAGGAAATGTAAAAAAACAAGGATGTCATGAAATAACTCAATACTTTTGGTTAAACTACAATGTTAGACAATGAGACAAATCAGGTATGACACACATTTATAATTTTTCAATTTAAATAAATTATGGAAATAAAATTGGTCAAATTGTAAATTATATAGATTTATTGAAATTTTTTCATAAAAACTATATTGATGTGCATGTAAATTTATGAACATTACAATATATTGAAGAAGAAAATATCTTAAAGAGTTTATTAATTACTTGACTTAGGAATTTGGATTAATATTTCAAAGTATTTAAATAATGAATTTTTAACACATAGAATTAGAAATTCAATACAACCTTTTCTATTATATAGATAGAAACTATATTTTTAATTAGAGAATACCTTACTAAGTATGATCCCAAAATCTAAACTATTACTTTTAATGTTAACAAATAACCAAGATTTCCTAATAAAGGATTAGGGAGAACATGTCTATTGATTTTTCATATAGTTATCATTATGATAAAATAATTTTATTTTAGGTATAACTAGTGTGTGAGATGTATGATAAAACAATATACTAAAATAAATTATATTAAAATAAATTAAATATAAAAATTAGACCCCTCATGAATATAGATTGATTAATCTTTAGAAATCCAAAAACAAATGTTTGTAAACAATTAATCTTTGAAAACATTGTAGCGTAATAATTTTTTGTAACGAGTTGTTTCTATGACATTATTCTCCTTATGTAATCCTTATAATCAAAAAAACACTTTGAAATTCCAAACTTCTGAAATTTTGGTATCATGTAATAGATTATCAGTCATAGCATATGATGGATAGTCATACTTTAATCATCGGTAAATAATTATATAGTAAAACCTATACTTAAAAATAAAATTATTTAACTTCCAAAACTATATCTTCTTTAACCTGTATAGTTCTAGGCCACATATTCTCATTGTGTGATCCACATATACACTTATTATTATTTTTTAACTCAAAAATATTCTCAATAATTTCTATAAAGAGTAATCACTATTTGTATTTTTCTATCACACGTCACTCTAAAAACATTCATGCATGAAACGCAACATATATCATGCACTAATAGCAACATATATAATTTAAATTTAATATTGAAATAAAAATTCCACAAATATAATATTTTTCATCTATTTCTAAACATGTTCTTCTTTATACTACTTATTATTCTTTTTAAACTATATTAAGCATATACAAAATAACTAAGTTTTCTATGGTGTTAATAAGAAATTATATTTTAACTGCTACTACTTCACTAAAAGTAACTCATAAAAACCTCTAGTACTATAGAGTTTTTAACTTGGCTCCAAATTCCATATAATATAAAAATAGTACTATATTTTCTCTAAATTTTTCAAAACTGATTCTAATCATCTCAAACACTCCATAAATATTGGAATAAACATAATCTCAAATTGATCAGAAAATATTACTTCAGTTTTCATATGATTTTTTTGTTGACAATAAAACAAAACACAAGAATCGCATCAATGTCAAAATTCTCCAAAACATATTCTCTAGATAATTTCACCATTTGAGGTTATCAAATCCAAACCAACATTTTTAAAACTAAAATGATTAATAGGAACTCATTCACTTTATTTAGAAATAATTTATTCACTTAGATTCATTATTTAAGGTTTAATTAACCTCATACCAAACACATATTTATGTCCAAAAAATTAATCACAATTTATACCTCAATAACCAAACACACCACTCTAGGAATCAACTTCTTGATTTTATTAATTAATAATTTAATTGTCAATTTTAAACCATATTACTAGCACTTGACTATTATCAATTTCAATAAATCCCATTTTAATTATGTCTATAAACTCCTAAAAGTGTTAAAAACATCTTTTCAACTCAAAGGTAGACCTAAGGAATTTCTAGAAGATTATAGGATGCAATTACTTACTTTCCTCCATTGATAATTCCAAACAATTTCCATATTAAACCCTTATTTAGACAAATTCTTATGGCCATTTAATAAATCATTGTCTACCATAAAACTCACACATGATTTAGTAACTTATACCACAATTAATGCCAATTATTAATTAAATTCTATCAATACATGCAATTTATTTAGCACAAAAAAGAATTTAAATAATGTAAAATACCTTTTACATGTCAACATGCCACATTATGCTTTAAAGAAATCATTATAGATCATTAATGGTCACCAATTACACAAACAATCTACTAAAAAATCAACACATCAATATGATTTAGTGTTATTAGCTAAAAAATTGACACCTTTATCACCTTTAAACATTATTCAATAAATTTAACCCTTTAAATAACATGGAATGATTATTAATTACTAGATAATAAAAATTTTTGTTACATAAATTAAATAAAAAAACATCATAAAACATTTTATTTCACTTAAGTTCTCTATTAGATCACACAACTCATTTTATTCAATAGCATACTTAATTCAATGCAATATTCAAAGCTAAACATAAGATAATTTCACTTGAATTCTCATTATTAATATATAAAAAATCATATTATCACAACTCTTTAAATTATTTGCCAATTTCATATCAAAAAATTATAAAACAACTAAATTCAATAATTAGATTAACCATAATACACTATACCATTGAATTATAATCTCAACGAATTTCATATCCACTTACCTCAAGGTAGGATACCATTCCTCACAAGGATTAGACTCCTAATTCCCACTCTAATTACCAAATATCAACAATGCACGATGATATAAAAGAAAAAAATATAATTCAAACATAAAATAAATTAAACCTATTTTCCTTTTTCCTACACCATAAAGAAAAAAATATACAGACCTTCCCAGTTTCAATATAACAAAAATATTTTTAATCTTCCTAGAATATAAATTTTTAATTTTACATACTTTCATTCTAACTAAACATTAACATGATTTAATCAAATAAACAATAAATCTAATTCTTTCATGTGAATTTTTAATAAAAACAAACACCCATACTTTGTATCTTCTTTCTCAAAACAAAAAATAAATACTTTATCACGTAAATAAAAATTTTAACACAAAACATAGTTCCCATTATGTCTTTTTTATACATAGTAAATAGAAAATTATATACAAATAAATTTCATTTGAGTTATTCTAATTCCCATTTAAAAATTCCTCAAACATATATTAATCACCTCAAGTGTAAAACTAATCATTAATGTACTATTTTTTCACCTAATAAAAAAATGGAATTCACCTTCAACCAACTCAAAATATACTTATAAAATCCATATTGACTATACACTTTCATCAATTTCCATCAATGAAACGTTTACCTTACTTTGACCAATTTTAACAAATTTTAAATTAAATCCTTAAAAAAAGAAACATCCAAACAAGAAAATATCTAGAATACATTTCACATTTCCATTTTACTATATTATACAAGTATTTAATCTTGAATATATTATTTCAATAAATCCATTCCATTTCCATTATTTAATAATTACATTTCCCTTATATTCATGGAAATAATATATAAAAACAAGAATCCTTAAATTACACTTTAAGTTAATTTATCAAATAATTATTTAATTACATTCTCAACTTTCACAAACTATTCTATAAAATTTATTTTGTTCACCAACTCATATTATACTTTCACAAAGTAATCAATAATTATGAAAAATCATATATAATCATCAAATGTATCTATTTAATTTTAGTTATGAAATTAAATATTTAATAACCTATTTTTAATATATTTTTTATATTCAATGTCATTTCTGAGGGAGTCTTAGAGAATTGAAGGAGGTGTGACTCAAGGAAAATTGTTTTGCTCAAGTAGAAATAAGAAAAGTGTAAGAATAGTAAATTCACAGACACAATAGTAGATTGTAAGATTTAATTTATTGATTTCAAATTTTAATATGTATTTTGTAAATAAATAGTTCATTTATATTTGTAATAATGAGCTTTTGGAGGCCATTGATGAGCAAGAATGTAACAAATTTTGGTTAAACATTCAATTACATTAGGTCTTAGGATATGGGTACCATGGGAGAGTATGCTATCGACCAAGGAATATTATTATCCCCACTAAATATTAGACCACTTTAGGTTCCATTTTTGGTAGCACCGAGTTTGAAACAACTTGTGCAAAGGTTGCATAGGCACATACAGAGGCATAAGAGGCAAAAAAATGTTTATACAAGAGTGTGAATGGAATCCAAAGGACAATAATGAATTTATGAAACTTAGGGAATCCTTATTTTCATCACTTGTACAATATATTGTCATGTATTGATATATATATATATATGTCAATGATGTGTATGTTATATGGTACACTAGGCAATAGTCCTAGTGGTGGTCTGGACGATGAAGTTCCTAGTGATAGAAATGGCAATGGCGATGGAGATGGTGATGGAGATGGATATAGTGATAGAAATGGTGATTTTGAGGATGATAGTGAGGACAATAGTGAGAATTATTGTGAGAATGATGGTTATAATGATGATGAAAATGAATATAGTGATGGTGATGGGATAGATATTGATCCGTTATATTTTTTACTGATATTTATGACACTTTATGTTTAATAGTTGGATGTTCATTAATATATGGGATGTTTTAAATGTGTGTTATCACTGGTTGAATTCGTAAATTTGTTTCTCGAATTTTGTATATTGGCTATCATTGGTTTGTATTTTAGTGTTTTTAGGTTCACGTGTTTGATGATCTTTTCAAGTTATGTGTGGGCTTCCAGTGTTTGATGATGTTTGGTGGTTGAGTTGGGGGATCGGTTGGAAGTACTAATTTTTGAAAGCTAAAGTGTGGGAACTACTAGCTTCCAAGGTAAGGTAAGTATATACCAAAATTTTAAGAAACCATTGGTATAGTTTCCAATTAGTAAGGAAATTACAATGGTTCTATAAACCATTGTAATAGTTCTATACCAATAGTTTAAAAATAATTAAAGTTATTCTATACCAACACTTTTATAAAACCATTGGAAAAATGTAAATCCATGTGGACTATACCAATGGTCTACTGAAAATTTTTGGTATAGGCCAATACCCATAAAAATATAGCTAATAGTTTGTATAACCATTGGTATAGGATATTCCAAATATTCTCTAGCATATACCAACAGTTTTGAACTATTAGTATATGCCCATTTTCCTGCAGTGACATACTTGATCTATTATGTGAAACAAGTTGATATACTTGATCTATTATGGGAAATAGGATGATTTTCTTGATCCACTATGAAAAATAGTTTTTAATTCCTAATATGATAGTCTTTGTATTTATCCTTAAATTATTAAATGGTTTATATACTAATCTTATGATTTTATATGATCATCGATTTATATATCCCATGTATACACTTATTGAGCATCTGAGATCACTATTTTCTTATGTCTCTTTTCCCTAGTTTATGAAGAAATATTTTAGTATGGTATGCCAATGAAGAGTACTATATTGGAAGATATTTATGGTATATGTTGAAGATATATCCTAAAATAAGATGATTGTATATCTAATATCTAAAGAATCTAAACCATTACCATTATATCATGGATCATATATTTATTTATTGAATATTAATATAAATGTATGTAATATTTGTGTATACAATATTTATGTAGTTAAAACCAAGATCTTTATGTGGTTTTTTACTCCATGACATGGCATAATTTTCAAGAATTTGAGTCGATGTATATACTCAAATGAAAGGTAGTGAAATAAATCGATAAATACCTGAACACTGGGCCAATGAAGTATGATCAAAAATATTTAGAAGTTTCAGATATTAGGATTACTCTCTATTTTCACATAGGATCTCTCATAAAAATGTCTTACATGAAAAATTCATTTTTTGGTTGTCTAGTGTGATTCTCTTTTCATTGTGTGAAGGTATCTCACTTGATCAGATATTCTCAAATAATTTTTAAAGCCATTAATCTTCTATAAAGAAACTAAGGTGCCATGTGTTTATATGTATATGCGTGTGTGTGTGTTATGTGATGGAAGTTACATACTCTAATCTTTGTAAAGGAGTACCAAATGCTTGAGTTGATTTAATGATCATCACTTGTACAAAGAACAAAAGTTAATAGTGTTATATTACCTTCATGAGGAAAATATTTCATGATATACTTACATGAAGGAAAACCTAAGACAATGAATATCAATTCTGGTTTGTGAGAGAATGATAAACGCAATTTTCATGAAGAATAATAATAACTAATTAATTCAAACATTCATGTAACTTAAATGAATAGGATATGCATTGAGAACTTAAGAAACTAAGATAAAAAAGTTTGGATAAAATTTATAAGGTATCTCATAGATATATAATAAACAGAATTGATAAAAGGTACATAAAATAATTAGAATAAATTTTTTTATGTGTAATGTTCATAAACCGTTCATTGTTGCATGCATGCATGAATTGAGTAGAGAATTAAAATATATATTGTTCAAATTTTTCAAGTGTATACTTGAATAAAATATTTTCAGAAGAAATAATAGATAAGGGAAGTAACATCATCAATAGATTAATATATATATATATATATATATTCTTAAGAATTTTAAAAACAAATATTTGATCACTCATTGGAGATCAAAAGAACCTGAGAAATACTGGTAGACCTATGTAAGAGGTTATTTATATTCTGGAATTTTTATATGAATATACCTTCTGATATAATTTTCTTATAGAGGAAGATCAATTTACAAGATGATCTGAAACAACCAAGAGATTACTGAGACCTTTTTATCTTTACATCAAATCTAATGAAGGATCTTGTGATTGGAGTTTTTAACCAGTCACTGAAGAGGATATTGCAGTAGGGTTGTATAACTGATTATTGGGGAATTATAGTTGGGGTGTTAAAATAATTATTTTTGTAATCACATATTGATATAGTGAATAATTCATGTTGGGATACATAACTAACACAGAAATGAGTTAAAATTTATACCAAACACTATAAACAATATGTGTTGATCTCTCTTTTATTACTACTTCCCATGTGGTGATATTGTGAGATACTATTTATAGGATTAGGAATCTTATCAAGTTTTAGAAGTTGAATTAAAAAAATAACTCATAAAAGTGAGACAATAATTCACCCCCCCCCCCCTACTGGTCAATATATAATGGGTATCTACACACTCATACTTCATTTACCTTTTATTCATGGATTTGAAATAATAAAAAATAACAAATAATGAAATTAAAATTATAACACATTGATTATATGATTTTATAACCCATTGATAATCCAAAATCATATGATTTGGTACCATTCTATATATTCAAAAATTAGAGGTCTACCAAGTCTAATAGATTTCACTCTATAAGATTAGAGTCACCATAAATAGGCTGACACATAATGTGAGTTCTGGGGATTTTTAGATATACTTTATGGATAAAAAATCTATAGTTTTTTTCCAAAACAAGGTTAGGATGGGTATATAGGGTTAGTTTATTTTTAAAATTTGAACTTTTAAATGATCTTGTTCCATGATGAAAAGGAACAACCCTCTCTTCCTCTCCTCACCATCAATATAAAGTGATAAAATTATAATGGGGGAACACAATTTTTTTACTTATTTCAACTTTACTAGTCGAATCTAATTAGTTTGTAAACTTAATGTTCATATGAACATGAATTTTTAAATATCCATAACATTACAAGTTTAGATTAACCTAACTTACCCCCTAGGTTCAAAACATTATTAGATATGGAGAACTCACCATTATCAAACCCTTAAGAGGCTAACTACCTCCAAGAGTTGTTGTATTCAACAGTCAAAAATTGTGAATTAGGTTATACTAGTGATTGTATATCTATCTAATTCACCTTATTCCTTTTGAATAACGCTGTAAACCTACCAGTGAGATAGTCCCTGAGATCCCCACTTCCTTTTTATTCAAATTTCTAGCAATGTAATATAATTCCTATTACTCTATCATTCTTATATTTCCATTTTTCCTTTTATATTTATATATATCTATTATGAATCATTTTAAAATTATTTTTATATAGGAATCTAGGAACAATAATTTCACTGTGTGTCATCCTTATTTGCAGTATGAATTTCCTTGATTAAACTCATTTCATATCCAAACATAATTCTTCTTGGAATAATCCCAAGTCAACAACTAGATCCAAAACCTCTACATAATAAATAATATTTTAAGTATCTAAAAAAATTGGGTATATATTGTAATATTCATTAGTCACTAAACATGTATGGTTATCCTTGGTGGCAATACATGAACCTAAATAGAACCATTGATAATCTATCTTTGATACTGTGGAGATGAAATTAATTTTCAATTCATGACCTCATTAACACTTTAGAATCATTGTTCTACAAATTGAGTTGACATGGAATAGAAACCTCATCTCACAACATGGAAACTTTCAAGAAGTATCACTAATGTCTACTAGATAAACATCATGATGTAACAAGTAGTTTTTTGTTGTATATTATAAATTCATTGTAAAAGGAAAGTAATATTTTGTTGTCTCTAGTATGAGTCTTATTCATGGTTCCCTATGAAAAATGAATTAAAAAAATTCCTAATATTTATTTAGTGTGACGTGAAAGTTCAAGTTGTGTAACTGGAACCCTTATTAAGTGATTCTCTAGAAACAAAAAATTATTTGCATAATTGGGTCATGGAATGACCATATAAGCTGTTGTGAGACTTATACCTAGAATAAATAATTATGGAAGCCCTATCAATACTCCTTATTACACATTTTTATAATAAAAAAAATCCTTCAAAAGTGTCTTCCACTACTTAAACGCATCCTTAACAGACATATGTCAACAAAAACAGTCTAAAACCAATCCAATGGATTTTTTATAACAAAAGTCCCATTTTTCTTTTTTGAAAATACTAAAATATTTTAACCAATTTTTCATATGAAAACATTCAATTAAACCTCCTTCACTCAAGTATAGTATCAATGATTCACTAATCACCAACTCTAAGCCCACATGATTCAAGATCAATGTGAGAGACAAGATTTGAGTGAAAAGGTCTTCATGAAACTACTTACATGAGTTTCATGTATTCTAGAACTTCCAAAGTATCATCTCCCCCTAATAATACATAGAAATATTATCACTCTTTCAACCAGAGATAACTTCCCCGTTTCCATAATAATTTTTGAATTCTTCTCTTCCTTTGTCAATGAACTGAGAGTGAGCTTCTTTAAAATTTCACAAAAGTGAATTAGAAATTCAACCATTTGATTCAAGAGATAAATCATAGCTTTTTACAAGTAGATATTTACATAGGTAATTTGGGTCCCTTTCTAAACCACCTAGGTAGATGGTGTTAGTTGTACACTAAGAGCTAATAAATGTCTTTCAAAATCCACCTTGGGTAGTGCATTTTTCAGGATATCTATAACATGATTTGGTGTGAGAACACACTCCAAATTCATAATTACTTATTAAACCTCATCTATATTGAAATGGTATATAATCTTAATTTGATTTATCTCATAGTAATGACTGGTATTTTACTAATATTTATAACACTTGATTCATCACATAAGATTGGAATAGGAGACTTCACGTCCACTTTAATATTTTCAAGTTGTTTCCTCACCAAATAAATTAAGTACATTATTGATTATACGCTATATATTAATATTTGGAAATTATAAGGGATATGAATTCATACTTCTTTCCTAAATAATAATTATAATAACCTCTATGATAAAAATCACGACTTGAAGTAAACTTCTGTTCATCAACCGAACCTTCCCAATCTACATCCATATATCCCAAAAACTCTTATTGTGATGATATTCAATAAAACAACCAAAATTACACAATATTATTTATGTACTAAAGTAATTTCATCCCCAATATTATATGAATTTTCTTGAGATAGATTTTCTAATGAGAATTTTGGAAGTGGTAAAGAGAATATTTGATCGTGTGAATGTGAGGTATAAGAGAAATAAAATCATCTATCTATATTCTATAATATTGAAATCATTTCCACTATTATCCCTTGAAAATTTCATCTAGGTAGCAACTAGAGTTTTCATGGGACATTAATTCTATGTTTGAAAGATTTTAATTACCAAATTAGCATTTTTTTAGAGATAAATGTGTCATACCTTCCTTGAGCCTCCTGTAAACTATGAAAAAATGAGATCTCACCAATCATGGAAATTTTTAGTTCATACCTCATTTATTATTAAAGCTGCTTGTATTCTACATCATTCAAGCCTCTAAAATGATATCATCCATATATATAAGGACCAAAATTATTTGATAATGTTATTTCTTGATGTATATTTTTTGATCAAATCTACCTATTAGGAATCCAAGATTCATTAGATATTGATCAAGTTAAAGAGTACCAATCCCTTGGAGCTTACCTCAATACATATCATAATTTCTTTAACCAATACACCTAGATATAATCTTCATCAATAAAAAATAAATCATTTTATTCAATATACCCATATTATTCAAGTAATTCATTCAATAATTTTAATTTGACATCAATTTTTTACACATTGAAATCCCATTGTATCGACATGGCTAAGAATAACTATATAGTCTCCAATTAAGCCATGGGTGAAAAATATTTCATCAATATTAATTACATATATTTAAGAATACCCCTTTAAAAATAAACATTATTTTTTACAAGACACGTTTCTATCTTCATTGAGATTACTTTAGAACACCCACTTGGTTCTAATAATGTTATTTTCTTTCGAACTTGGAGTAACTTCCCATGTCTAGTTATTATCTCTTTGCACAAGATCTTCATTCATATAATTGACCAAATTTTCATCTTTCACATCCTCTTAAAAAATGGTTTAACATGATATAAAAAAATTAATTCTATAATTATATTTTATTCTTTGGGTTTGAACAAAAGTTTTCTAGTCATTGGCTATGTTTCTATCACTGATTTCAGCCCTATTATTCACCTATTTTATAGATATTAAATAAAATGTATTTTCCTCATCATAATTTTCTTCCTCTAAATCTATTATATCCCCCTGTGCTCTCCCTAGTATTCAAACCTCATCATCACTTTTCTCCTCCAAAACATCTCTATACTGCTATAAAATTTTATCACTAGTTTGAAAAATCTACTTGTTTTTTCATAACCATTTTATTTGGACTTTCAAAAAAATAACTCATTTTATTGAATTGTTTATATATTTTACTTCTAGAGGAACATACAAGGAATATTCCTTAATATTTATATATTTCAAAATTCTAGTGTTTCTTCTTATGGAAAATAAAACATTTAATTCTGAAAAATTGAAAGTATTTGAGTGATGTTTTCTTCCAATAAAAAAATCATAGGGTTAATTATCTTAATTTAAATAAAGAAAATATCTATTAATGATATAAACTAATGTAAGCATAAATTTCTTCTAATAATTCTTTAATAGATTCTTATTGATGGTAATTTTAATACTTTTATTCCTTCTCTTGATTACTACATTTTTAGGAGTCCTTACCATCAAGATTTGATTCCATATCCCATGTTTTTCAATATGCACTTTCACTTTATTTTAAGTGAATTACATTCCATTATTGGTTTGTAAATTATAAATTTCATGTCTAAGTATCTTCTTTACCAACCTTTGATAGCATGTAATTCATTTGTATACTTTAAATTTTTGATAAATGACTATTAACCATTCCATTCTACTAAATTCATTAATAAACAGAGCATAATATCTCTTTCCAACAATATCTTTAGGTTTCATTTCCTCACATATGTCAACATAAACCATCCTAAGAACATAATCAATTTATGTTTCTTTTTCTTATAGGTATTTTATTTAATATTCTATTTTTGGAAAGTATCGAATGTGTGTATGTGATCATGTGTGAGATTAGGGATATCTTGAGAACCTCCATACTTCACTAAGTATTCCAATAATTTTTATCTTAATTGTAAAAGTGTTTTATTCCATAATATTTTTTCTTATTCCATGGAAAAAAATCATTGGTAATATTCTCCACCAATAAGGTAGTGATTTCCCTTGGTGTACTTCCCTTAAAAAATATTAGTGTTGTATTTTCCTGTGATGATTCGCACCTTATTTTTGAAGTTCATTGCACATATCAAGATACAAAATTGGATCACACAAAGAAGATTATGACTAAGTAATCAACAAATAAGTCATATGTTTTCCTCGAGTGTTTTCCACTAATATTGACCTTTTTTGAGACAATGATTTATATCCCCTCTTCATTTCTAAACCTAATGAATCCATCCTTATTTTATTTTATGATCGTGAAAAGTTATTTATTTCCCAATATATTGGGAGTACACCCATGATATATAATCCACACTCTATCCTGATCTATCACTCTTAGGGAAATTTTAGCTATTTTGGAATTTTCTTCTTTTCCTTTCATGATCCAAGATTGCTCCTCGCTTTTCATCAGTAAAAAATGGGATATTTCCACCACTAGATCTATATATTCTTATACATATTACATGTTTTTATATAGGTTATGTGTTTTCATATTGATTAATGATGTCTCTAGTTATTGATGCATCTTTCTCTAAATATCCTTCGGTACATCCCTTTATTCTCTTGAAGTAAAATTAATTGACTTGAATCTAGAACCTTCACACATAAAGTAACAACCATTAAAATAAAATTTAAAGAAATAAATTATTATTACCTATTTTTATTACTCCTAATACCAAAAAAACCATTTTTTTATGGATTACACATATTGGGTATGCCATAAATTTCCATAAAAATAATACTCAATGTGTGATTTCATCTCGTTCATCTTTGATGACCCAATTATAGCTTCTTGAATCTTTTGAGATTCATTCACTTAAATATTTTTCCAAGGTGTGGGAACTTGGGGTTTTTTATTAAACTCTACTAATTTTCCTTTTTGTTTATAGTGTTTAACTTGTGGTAAAGTTCTAAATTCTTTGGTAGGATCTCCATGAATCTCTTTTTCTTCTTCAAGATCTCATATTATTTAACTTCTAACTAACATTTAGGGAGTTAAAAGTATATCTTCATCATTATTCTTCAATTGAAATTCCCTTAATTCACCTTAAAACTATTAAATTCTTTTAACCCTTTCATTCATTGAATTGGTAAATCCATTAATAATCTAGGCATGTTCTTTAATTTTGAGCTTGAGCTCAACTTTCTTCTATGAGTTTTCAGACTATCCTATTTTAAATAGTTCAATATCCACTTTTAACTTATAATAATCCTCTTTTTATTATTGTATACATATCTTAGAATCAAATACCACTCTAGTATCATTCTTCTTATTAACCCTCCAAACACCGATTTCTTCAAGGGTAACCTCGAGTTCATCTTTGAGATAAACTCTCCCCTCAATTCCAGTAGCTTCATAATTATTTACCTCTTATTGTGTTATATTTACAACAACCACAAGATCTTCCTAAATGAAATATTTAAAATACTAAAACTTTTAAAATTCACGTATAAGTTTCTCACCTCTATCCTCAACAACAGGCCGAGTCCCCACCTAGCCCAGTGAATTTATCTCGAGCAGCATGGCTTTGTAAAGCATTGGTCCATTCAAGGGGACATCATTTTGTCTCAATAACTCATTGATGGTATGAACTCTAGAGTTCATTGAGGTAATATGGTGGTTAAACTAGATATCGAAAAAGTATATGATTGGTTGGAATGGGCGTTTATCATCAAGGCCTTAAAAGGTATGGGCTTTTCTACTTGGGTTGCTGATTTGATTTTCCACTGATTTACCTCTCTATGGTTGGAAATCCACTTCATGGGAAGAAACGACGGTTTTTTCAAGGTTGTGCATGGACTAAGGCAGGGGTATCCACTCTCCTGAAGTCTATTTATTCTCTCTCTATATTTCTTCAGTCACCTCCTCAACAGGGCCTTCATGCATGGCTCCATCGGGCTGTATCGATGCAATCCCATGGCATGTAAAATTACCCATTTGATATTTACAGATAATTCCATTGCTTTTATGAATTCTAGCTAGAGGACTATCCATGGGTTCAAAAAATTCATTACTGAGTATAGTCACTAGATTGTACAAGTGGTGCACCTTATCAAGAGCACATTTTATGTCCCTGGGCACTGCAATGACAGTAGGGTGGCCTCCGTGAGCAGGATCCTTGGTATATGGAAAGGATCCTTTCTAATGGAATACTTGGGTTCCCCGATGACCCCTAGTAGAGCATCCATCTAGTATTTCAATCCCATTGTGGGGAAAATCACAGGTCATATCCATAATTGGAAAAACTGCTTCTTATCTTTTGCGGGTAGGATCACCCTAGACAACAACGTCCTATCCTCTATCCCATTCCATGCTCTCTTGGCCTCCAAGTTCCCGAAGGGGGTGATTACCAAGCATTATTAAATCTCGTCCTCTTTTATTTGGGATACGTATGAGGAGGGTAGGAAGCATTGGGTATCGTGGTAGAGGATTTCAAGGCTAGTCCATGAGGGTGGTATTACGGTCAAGAGTATCTCGAAGGCACTGCATGACATACGGGTGAAGCTAGTGTGGGAGGTTATAGAGGGATACTCTATATGGGGAAGTTTAATGTCTATGCGGCTATGTGGTCGGGGTATGGCTCCAATGCAAAACAAATGTCGGTTCATGTTTCTATTAGATCCCACATCCCTGCTTTCTGTTCGCACTCTCAGTGGATTATGGGGGTGGGGGACATCTCCTTTTGGAACCATAATTAGATGGGCACCATCCTCGAGTTTTTTTGTGGTCTGGTTATGTACATCACCTTCAATTAGGAAAGTATATTTCTGGAATTTATCAATGCAGTCTTGGATAGAGAACAATGCATGGCCTTTGACATGATTGATATCATTGATGAACCAGACTAATGTATCTTTAATACATCACCTTCAGGTGATTTCTTAGCCAAGGACTATAGGAGGGTGTATTCTGGTTTATCCCATCAAGACCTGTGGGGATCATCCTTATATTTTAAGTATGTTCCCCCAAAAATTAATTTTCTTATATAGAATATCAGGAATAGATCTTTATCAATGTATAAGAACGTTAGGTGCTCTGGAATTTTCATGGCTTTACACTACCTGTGCTATAGAGACCCATGGGAGGAGAGCTCGTCCCACCTCTTCTTCGACAGTGAGTGGGTGCACCATGTGTGGAAGTCCTTTGGTGACTTTATAGGTGTTTTGACCTTCCCTTCCTAGACTATTAGTTCCATGGTACTGGGAATGTTGGTCAAAAGAGTAAAGTATGTGGCATCATTCTTTCCTCAGGTTGCTAGTGTGTCTGGATGGATTGGAACAAATCCAGGTACGAGGGTTCTCTGACCTCTGGAAGGTCCTTGGTGGCCATGAAAAAATTCCTACTTCTAGACATGGTTCATGCATACAAGTTGTGTGGGGCCCCTCCTTCTTATCCCTGTAATTGGGCTCTATAGTGGCCCATATCTAGATTTTTGGTCATAGGGTTCATTGGTCTCTCCATCTATCTGTTCTGAAGTTTAACTTTGACGGCTCATGTTTGATGAATGAGATAAAGGGTGGTGGTGTTGTCTGAGATCCATTGGGATGTGTGGTCCTTTCTTTCCCTGTTAACCTTGGTAGAGGCCACTCCATTTTGGTCGAGGCTAAGGCAATGTTTACGGGCCTCCAACTTTGCAAAAGTTGTATTATTGCTCTTGCGGCGGTCAAGACTGACTCCCACATACTGCATAACTCCATGCATGGTAAGGGGAATGTTATATGGACCCTTTACTGCGTCCTGATAAGGTCCAAGAGGATCTTCTGCAATGGCACTATCCTCTCACATGCTTTGAGGTAGGGTAATAAGATTTCCAATCATCTTGCTGCCATGGATTCTCAAGGACATAGGGTCTTTCTCCCCAAGTATGTGCACTCCTTCCCAATTGAAGCAAAGAACCTAGTCAGAGGAGACGACCTAGGTATACACTACTTTAGGCCTATGTAGCTTCTTATGGGTTTTCCCTAGCTCTCCCATCATTTTCTCTATCTTCGTTGTTTTCCCCTCTTGGGGATTTTATATAATAATGATTATGATCATGATGTGGTATAGATAGACCACTTTTTCATATAGAAATCAAGAGAGTGGCAGATTGCCCTTGAATTTTCCTTTCCTTGTTTTAGATTAGAGGAGAGGAATGATGTTACCTCATCAAGTTATTCTTCATCTAGATCCTCCTATAATGAAAGTTTCTTTTTCGGTTTAATTTCAACTCCATAGAATTATTCTTTAACACAGACTCATTATTTTCATTCATCATTTCATATACTATGAGAGTAATATATATTTTTTCTAGATTCACCACTTTTGGATCTTTGTTTTTAAGAAATAAGGCTTTCATGTTGATCCATGATAGTAATTTTATCAGGGTTCTATTTATAATTTTTTTGTATCATCAACTACTTATCTAAGTTCATGTATATAATATATAATAATTCACTCCCATTTAAAGAAAACAATGAAGGTTTCATTTTTTTCATCCTTAAACATTCATACTTATTACATAACACCTGAAACATGGTTTTATGAACATTAGAGTCACCTTAAAATATATTTATAAGTTTTTCCCACATGACATGATAGGTTTTAAAAGACATCACTTTTATATAGATAGGGTTGGAAACGAATCCCCCAAAAGTATTAATCACCTTGGAATCATCATCAAATTCTATTTGATCTATGTTTGGAAGAGATATAATATCTATACATTTATAATATACCATTCATATAATCAATATACATATCCATTCCCAATGAATAAAAATAGTGATTCATTTTATTTTTCTATAGTTTTAAATTTTTCCTTTAAATATTTGTATTCCCTTTTGATTTTTTACTGATTCCATCACTTTTAAGATAGATTTAGAGAACACCGCTAAGAAATATTGGATATAATACCACTTATTTGTCAAAAAAATAAGTTAAATACCCTAATAGAGGGTTATTAAAGGTATATATATTTTTAAAATTGACCCTTTATAGTGAACGCGTTCTATAGTGAATAGGAAAACCCCCTCATCCTCTCCCCACTGTCAATATAAAGTCATAAAACTATAAAGGGGGTGCATAGTATTTTTACTTGGTTCAAACTAATTGGGATAATCTATGGATCATAAAAAGGAAATGTGATTATGCACCTGAATCACTAAATCACACTATTTTACAAGTTTTGAGTGGTCTCATTGGCCCCTAGTTCACAATAATTATAGTGATAAAAACTCATTGATCTTAAACCCTTGAGATACAAACTACCACCAAGAGTTGTTTTCTTAAACTTTCATGAATTAATAATATGGTTACACTAATGATATGGTATCAATATATTTATCCTTATTCCTTAAAAGGAACTCCAATAACCTCTTAACAATAAATTTTTCTAGATCTCATATTCCTTTTTCTTCAACCATCTAGCAATGTCCTAAAACTCCCCCATTTCTCCCTTACTTCTTTTTCATTTTTCCTTGTGTATTTATCTATTTATATTCTGAATAATTATATAATTATTTTTATACTATAATATAGGAATGAAAATTCCTTGGTGCACCATCCTTCTTTATGACACAAGTTTCCTTGATTAAACTTCAATTACAGTGCAACATTATCCTTCACAATATGATCCCAAGTCAGTAACTAACTGTGAATAATCTATATAATATGTCACATTTAAGTCCCTAAAAATATGGGGAGGTATTATAATATTCTTTGGTATTTAAACAAATCATGTTACAACCCAATCCTACATCAACACGATGTCCTCTAAGAGAAAAACCATGTCACTATCCAAACTGCATGCTTAGGATATGATCTTTCCACCATGGTGTGTCATGCACCAAGATAAAACCATTAATAATATGTCTCAACAACCTTCATGGTGTGACTATTATTCAACTCATTACCTTGTGAACACCTTAGAATAATTTTTCTTCCAATTTAGTTTTCATAGTGTGGAAACATCATCTCATGGCATAGAAACTTTTAGAGAGTAGCACTAAATTCTATCTGATGAATGTCATGATGCGGCCAATATTATAGCGGCATATTATAAAACTCTAGTTTCGGAAAATGGAAGTAATATTACATTGTATCCCTGATTATCCTTATTCATAGATCCCTATTAGAAAAAAATTATCTAAATTTCTAGTATTCATCAAGTGTGAAATGATAGTTCAAGTCGTAGTGTGAGCTCCCCTATGAAGCAGTCCTCCAGAAAAAAAAATCCTCTACTTAAACTAATTCATGGTGTGACTAGGGATATTGTGGTGTGACTTATTTATGGAATATATGATTACTATAATTCTACTAGGTCTCCTTTAATCCCAACTGCATAAAAATGTTTCCTTAAAAAGATTCTTTCACTACATGAACACATCCTTCACAAATATTTTTCAAAAAACACAACCCAAAAACCACAGGAAAGGAATTTTTTTCTAGTAATTTTAGTTTATATTAATAAGGGAGAGAATTGGTGTAGAGTATAATAGGATAATTTAGCTTTATAATGGTAATTACTATAACTAATATCCGTTCTTAGTGACTTAGTGAGTTTGATCAGATTTACACTTCATGGGGAGCGAAGAATTAAAAGGTTGAAGAGATAAAATAGAGTTGGAAAGAATTAAAAACACCCAAAAACATTATTTGGGGATATTGGTATAATTGTTTCCCACTAAATTGGGCATGGATCCCTAATATAAAAACAAGTAATTAATAAGGATAGTTTCCCCATTAACTATTTGTATAAAATAAACCATGGTGCTTCGACTAATAGAATATTCATTTATGTGATCGATTTTCAAAACAAATAGAAAATTTAAATCCACTCATTTTTTCTAAAATTATGAAAATTATCCATCACTAGTAATGAAAGTGTAAAATCACCTAAAAGGTTTCTAATAAGCCGTTTCCTCTAGATTCTCCCAAGGAAACAGAATTTTCCCATTGTTTTCAAGCATGTTGTCTACTCCCAATAAGATCTATAATAACTCACTATGTGGATTCAGTAGAATTTTCTCCTCAACATAAAATATATTAAAAAATTTAAAAATATTAGAATTTATCATTTTTTAGATAAAAGAAAATATTCTATAGGATGTTAGGAAAAGATAGTATATATAAGTGGCCTTTATCATTTGGTTGATCTATAATTGTGAAATAGTCAATGAAAATTGTATTAGTTTTCAAAATGGTTATCCTTATACTCCCAAATGAGGTTTTAAAGGAAATTAAAGTGTTTACTCTATACTGATATCATATATTATTCTATATCAATGAGATACATTGGAATATATATTAATTGCTATTTTAATCTATGATCCTTTTATATTTAAGACTCCTATAAGGGAAATGAAACTTGTAAATTCAACTTCCTAAAGCCCTAGAAAATCCATGTTATATTCACCCATGTCGGGTCCAACTAATGAAAATATTATTCTAGAAAATTAGATCTAATATAACACTAAAAGACTGAAAATTTTTCTTTAAAATAAACTATGGAATACAAATACCACTTCATGTGCTAGAAAAGTAGTAGATAATGATATGTTTTCTTATACGAGAACTATAGATATATAAGAATTAGAATGGATTAACCTTGAACCATGGATATTATCTTGTGAGGAGGAAAAAATTGAGTATAATAATAGAATTTAATGGGAAGAGATAAAAGTAATATTTTAGTAAAATCACTAAAATGAAAAAAAAATGAAGTGATGAAATTGGATAAAGTCAAGTTTAAAAGTTTAATCCCCAAAATAAAATATTAAATGAGGAAATTTAACGATGGAATGAGTGTTTATTTCAATATATAATTAAATGAGTTAGGATAAAAAATCCTCTAGATCTAATTTTAATATAAACTAAAATGAGTAGAGATAAAAAGCTCAGTTTAGAAGTTTGAACTCTACGAAACAACGCATAAATAACTCAAAAAGGTTCAGAGGTTCAATTTCCTTATAGATCATTTGGTGAATGATAGAGATAAGTCCAAAAATAATCTTATTTTATAAATATGTCAGTTTCATTCTCTAATCCTATATGAAACCCTAAAATTTCTAGTTACAATACAAAAGCAAAAAAAAGAATAAGGATCTCTTATATTAGTGATACGAGGTGGAGAGTAAGTTTGAAATAATTGTGCTTAATTTTTTAATCATGTGACTAAATTTATAATCCTATTAAATAATATCTCATATTTTTTAAAATTGTATTTTTCCTTTAAAGGAAGAATAATTGAAAGATTTAAAACAACTACAATGAACCGCGGTTCCATAAGCAAGGAAAATGAGTGATTTCAACATCATTTTCCAAACATACATGTAAGATCCTATTTATCATTTTCACTAATGAGAATTACCATTATTCCTTTACTATAATTATAAATCTAATATCTATATATATAGATTAACTAAAGAAACTAAAAAAGCAAATTTATATCATTTTTTAGTGCCTCGAAGAAGGGATATGGAAAAAAATCATTTTAGTAAAATTATATATAAACCCAAAAACTTCTTACAATAATAGTTAAAATTTTATTAGCAATAAATTACCCAAGACAGATATAAGTCAAAAAAAATATTGATATTCCATAGAAAATGTAACACCTCGACTCCAGTTACCCAGAGTCGGTGCATTATTGTGTAACATTGGCATGATCACAAAAGATCAAGTCTCAAAAGACCAATTAGTTTAGTAGACTTAAAAACACTAGATACATTCATAAATGTTACATTACATCATAAAGTGAAAAATAACAATTACATAGTCTCCATAGTCCACACCTCTATCCCCTTCAGACTATCCCTATAGGTCAGTCAAAAAATATTTCTTCACATCCTGAGAAAAATAAAACATTGAAAGGGGTGAGCTCAGATACTCAGTAAGGATAACAATTTAGCGGAATCTTTTATAAATAAACATAAACATTTAAGGCAATATATAACTAAAATAAAAGCCTTTTAAACTTGAACTTTAGCATAATATAGAAAAATTAAAATGAAATAATGCAATTTACTTATTCACATGGATATTCTACTGGTCGAATAATCACATGCAGTATCAATAACCACTTTCATAATGATGGAATGCATAATGCCAGACTATCATAACCACGTAGCCAAGGACTCGTGCCAAGACCACAAATAAAATTTTTTCAAGGCCTCATGCCAAGACACTAGTTTGTCTCATGAGACCTATCGATGCATCGAGGAGCTATAGCAGGCTCCAACCATCACTTATTAAGTCCAGTCATTCCTCATATAAACATGTTTAAACATATCATAAACCATAACATAATCGTATCACATAAAACATGCATAAAGGAAACATAAAATTTCCACATTTCAATCAAAAGATATCAATAAAACACATTGATATAATAAAAACATCATCAAAACCATTTTTAATACCAAAATAAAAGAAAATTTAAAACTTGGTATATATTTTTCATTTCAAAAAAGTTATGGCTTGTAGAGGAAGCCGAAACTCAAATAATGGTCACGGCGGCGGAGAAGTCATTGTTTCCGCATACGTACGACAAGAAAAACATTCCTTTTTTTCATTTAGTAAAACACTTTGTATAAAAATATTCCTTTTCAATGAACGTAAAAGTCAACGTGGTTTATACACCGTATAAAATAAATTTGTGTATAATATAAAATATGCCTCAATGAATGGAGATTGAGACAAAGTCCCTTAAAAAGATAATTTTATTAAATAAAATAGATCTATTATGTGTATTAACTATAATTACACATAAAGAAAGTAAAAATACAAGATAGGATATAATAATATCATGACATAATTTGAAAGTAGGAGATTAACCCAAAGAATGGAAATTGGGTTAAGAAGTTCCCTTACCTCGTATCCGACTTGACTTGATCGTTATTTAACCTCCTGAATAATAGACTATAGTTAATTTATACATTCTTAAGATCCTTTTTCAAGTTCATTATTCTTTTTATATCACTTATTACCATGTTCTGAACATTATGTAATTATTTAAGTTCATAACGGTCGTTTTTTCGATCTTTGGTACTTGAGTCAAAAATAAACTTCTTATAATTACAAGTTGTTCTTGTGGTGAAATATCCATTATATCCAGAATTATATTCATGATTAAGATATCATATATATCATATATATCCAGTATATACATGCATTTATAATATTACATAACATTTAGAGGTAAGAAATGAAATGCACCGTTCATGGAGACGGTAAGCCGTACGTACGCATGAACGCTACTTTCATTTCTATTTTGTATTTATTGGAAATAAATTATAATTATATAAAGGTATACTATAATTCCAGTATAATATAATGTATAATACCATTTACTTCGTCCTTTATACATCCCACATATGGAATTAACGATTCAAATCACTTTGAGGGGGCGGTAGTCCGCACTTCCTAAAATGAAATTATCACGTTTACCCATAATGGAAATCATAAAGGTATGACATAAATGAAAAATATAGGATCATAAGGAAAAAAACATAATATATATCATATATAAAAATATTTTCATCATAATGGCCACCATGAGAGGTGTTAAAAGAAAATTGAACAATCATCATTTCATGAGGCAGTAATTCGCCACCCACAGAAACAATATGTTATTTAACCATTAGACGAAGATGTGTGTAAGTGTAAATAAAATACCTCTCTTTAAAACATCCAAGTATATTGAAACTACTGGTTTTGTTACAAAAGAAAAGAATAAAAAGATTTTAGGTGGTTGGAGAAGAAAAATAAAATCGGGTAACTCTTTTTGATTTGAGCCAAAGGCTTCCTTGGGAAGACTTCTGCACAAAGTGAGGCTTCTAGGAGTAAGAGAGGGAAGTTGGGAGAGTATTTGGTTAGAGTTTGGTCGAGCCAAATGGCTTGAAGGTGTAAATAAGGTGGTAGAGGTGGGGGCCTTTTATAAGAGGAGAGGAGGGGTACTCTTGGAAAGATTGAAATGTTACTTTATTTTGAAATGCTTTTCGGATTATAAAGGTCCCACAATGATATATGTCTAGTCTAAGGTGATAAGGGTTCTAAATACACTCATCCAATAGGTTTTTGACAAGTTTAAGCCTTAGATTTTACATTATCTTTTCATTTTATTTAAATCGTTAATTAATAAGGTAATCGCTGCATCATCATGGTGTCATAAATAATTTAATTTATTTAATGTATAAAAATTATAAAAAAAATATCATGATGTAGGAAATCTTTTTATATTTCCAATTAATATGTATAGTAAAAAAGTTAACTTATATAACCCCATGTAATAATTGTTTTAGTAAAACAACACATGTTTGTGACAATTTTATTTTTACTTTAAATAAAAAGTTATTAATGTCATTTTCTTACCCAAGTGGCATCATGGGGTCCCCAAGTTAACACATGGATTGTCTTGGTCGTACATGACTCATCCAATAAGGGTAGGACAAGTGTAAAGGTATCTTCATATTTTTATAATATCATTTTTAGCTTAAATTCACTAATTACCTTTAATCGCGATTAATTAAACTTAAAAGTTACTGTTCACAAATAAATTATTTTAATCCCATTGAACCAAATTTTTCTTTCTAATGAAAACCATGTATGTCATATTTTTGAAAATCAAATCATAGAAGTGTTAATGATTCATTTAAACGAAAAATCAGTTTTTAACTACCACTTAGTGGTTTCACTATTCATCAAAAATTGATGTTTTTCAGAACAATGCCAAAAATTCACCCTAAGCTATAATTGATATTCCAAATAAAAAAATGAAGTCTATTTTGAAATATAAAATTTATATAATTTCAAAAAATGGGCATTTCTATTCATAACTGCTACTTTGATTGGTCGCGGTGTGTTAGAATCTCGAACTTGTGTACAATGCAAGCTATTGCATTATTGTAAGAGAAGTGTATCGTGGAAGCTCGGGGTGTTACATTCTCTCCTCCTTCAATAAATTGTGTCCTCGCAATTTGAAATTTTTCTTTGAAAATAAAAGGTTGAAAATAGAAAATACCTTTGTGGAAAACCCAGATCGGAAATAAGGTTAATAAAAATATAACAATAAAAGAAAGAAAGAGAAGTACAAAGGTCACCCGAGATAGTACATACTAGGATTCTATAAAATTATGGATATGGAGGAAAAACAAACCATCAAGGTCTGATGGAGAGTTGTAGATAATATGATTAAGAGAAAGTTAACCATAAGAAAATCACAAACTTGTGATTGGTTAAACGGTCATTGAATCCCCAGTTGGAAAAGTTAACCGACAACGTTTTTGTTTTAAGTTACATTTCATAAAGTTGAGGAATTTATTTAATAGATTTAATAAGAACATAAGGAAATATACTTACTTGTCATGTAGACTTTCATTCTTTAATAAATTTTTACCACAAACCCATCTTTCACTCCAAATGGTAACAGAACTCAAAAATATTCTATTTATCCTAATTGTATAAGGTTCCAATTATTACCACTTACCATTTAGATTAGGAAAAATATTTTTTAATAACCAGGGACTTCCTATAGGCTAGTGGTAGGTAATAAAGTCCTGTCGCACTATGGTTGTGGGTTTGATTCCTGTAGCTTTGTCTGACGCGACGGGTTATCCCCCGACCTGCAGGTTGTCCTTTTCCTAAAAGTATAGTATTATAATATTCCAAAAATAATCTTCAGAAATGTTTTAACCTTAAACAATACTATAAAAATTTCAACTTAATCCACTCCAACCTTTATAGTTATCCAAAATACCTATGTCCAGACTTTTTCTAAAAGGTCTCTAAATTCCAAAAATCAATTGTATCATTAGATTCCTCAAATAAAGTAAATTTTCTCTTATTGTCACATACTAAAAATATGATTAACTCATCATATTAAAACCTTAATGAAAACAACAAGTATAGCAGTACAATCCTTATATATATCACATTATTTTCATAACCAGAATATAATCCTGGAGTCCAAAAGAACCAATACATTAATTATTCCACTTCAACAGTAGTAACAGCATAAGCTTGGCCTTGATCCCTTGGCTTTTTCTAGGGTAACTTTACCTGACGCTTAAGACATTCATTTTCATAATTCCCCATTTCCCTACAATTGTATCCTTCGACATTGATAGCCTCTTTCTTTCCCTTGCAATCATGAGCCTGGTGACCTTTTTCTCCACATTTATAACAAACTCCCATTCCTTTTAGGCAAGTACTAGGGTGATTCTTCCCACAATTATCACATAATGGAAAATCCTTCTTTCCCTTTTTCCCTTTATCTATCTCTTTTTCCTCCGTTCTCTTCTTCTCTTACTTTACTTTGTTGTCATAAGACTTAGATAATTCCTTTTATGTCTTGATAGAACATGAAACTATATCTTCGTACGTTGAGAAAGATTGTGATACTAAATCTCGACGGAGAAATGGTTTTAAACCATCAAAGAAACGATTGATCTTACTTCTTGGGTTACGTATATAATCTGCAGCATCCCTCGCTAACCGTGTAAAGTTAGACTCATACTTTGTGACATTCTCATCCTCCTTTTGCCTCAGACTCAGAAATTGCCTTTCCATATCTGCTCGATGGTCATGAGGAAATTATTTTTCTAAGAAAATCTCGTTGAACTCCCTCTATTCCATACTTGATACTTCTTCATCTTCCTTTTTGTTTTGAATTAGCGACCACCATTTATCGGCATCTCTAGTGAGGCAATAAACTGCCATAATGACCTTCTCCCTTTCGCTACTCCCCAAGGCATGGAATATTTTCTCTGAGGATTTTATCCATTTCCCAGCTACTAATGGATTTGTACCCCCATTAAATGTTGTCGGTTGTTTCCTCATGAAGTGGTCTAACATTGATCCTCCACGTTGCGGATCAGGGTGCTCCATACGAGTAAGGTTATTATTCATAACCTGAGTGAGTTTTCCCAGTATGGTGATAAGTTGATAAGCACTAGTTTTATCTCCATTTCCATAATAATTATCTTGAGCAGGAGGGAAATCCCTACATGGAGTGCGTGCATTTATACAGATTCCATTCCTCCCACTAGGCGCCATTTCTAAACAATGGCATAAACTAGATTAGTTTATGAATCAAAATACATAATTCAAAACTTGTAAAACACTTAACATAAATTGAGCTATTTATGGATATATTCCATAATCATAAAAAGAAATGGTTTCTTTGAGAAAGTATATACTCATAAACCCTTCATAAAGGTTTGTAAAGAAAATGAGAATTATCCTAAGCATATCCCCCGGGAGTGTTGTAACCAAGAGTGCAGCAAGGCCCGTTGTCGTGCACCAGTTCCTGTTCGAGTCTAGCTCAAAGCAGTGTTTTCAGGTTTTACCCCTAGGTACATATGTGTCAGATCCACCTCTACCTGCTCGTATCCAGACAGGGATGTATTTCTCGGAAAACTCATAAAATCTCTATAATACCAAAATTCTAGGAAGTTCTTCTATACTAATCATCAAAGTCTATCTTTGGGCTATGTGCTCTAATCAGAGTTTCTCTAAATCTATCTTCCAAGGTTAGTACTAAACTACCTCTGATACCAACTGTAACTCCCCGACCCCAGTTACCCAAAGTCGGTGCGTTATTGTGTAACATTGGCATGATCACAAAAGATCAAGTCTCAAAAGACTGATTAGTTTAGTAGCCTTGGAAACACTAGATACATTCATAAATGTTACAATTACATCATAAAGTGAAAAATCACAATAACATAGTCTCCATAGTCCACACTTCTATCCCCTTCATACTATCCCTGTAGGTCAGTCATAAAATATTTCTTCACATCCTGAGAAAAATAAAACATTGAAAGGGGTGATCTCAGATGCTCATTAAGGATAACAATTTAGCAGAAGCTTTTATAAATAAACATAAACATTTAAGGCAATGTATAACTAAAACAAAAGCCTTTTAAAATTGAACTTTAGCATAATATGGAAAAATTAAAATGAAATAATTCCATTTACTTATTCACATGGATATTCTACTTGTCGAATAATCACATGCAATATCAATAACCACTTTCATAATGATGGAATGCATAATGTCAAACTATCATAACCACATAGCCAAGGCCTCGTGCCAAGACCACAAATAAGATTTTGTCAAGACCTCGTTCCAAGACACTAGTTTGTCTCATGATACCTTCCAATGCATCTAGGAGCTATAGCGGGCTCCGCCCGTCACTTATTAAGTTCAATTCATTCCTCATATGAACAGTTTTAAACATATCATAAACAATAACATAATCGTATCACATAAAACATGTATAAAGGAAACATAACATTTCCACATTCCAATCACAAGATATCAATACAACACATTGATATAATAAAAACATCAACAAAACCATTTTTACTACCAATATAAAAGAAAATTTAAAACATGGTATTTATTTTTCATTTAAAAAATGTTATGGCTTGTAGAGGAAGATGAAACTAAAATAATGGTCATGGAAGCGGAGAAGTCGTTGTCGCCGCATACGTACGACAAGAAAAACATTCCTTTTTGTCATTTAATAAAACGCTTCGTATAAAAATATTCCTTTTGAATAAACGTAAAAGTCAAAGGGGTTTATACATCGTATAAAAGAAATTTGTGTTTAAAATAAAATATGCCTCAATGAATATAGATTGAGACGAAGTCCCTTAAAAATATTATTTTTTAAATAAAATAGATCTATTATGTGTATTCACTATAAGTACACATAATGAAATTAAAAATACAATATAGGACATAATAATATCATGACATAATTTGAAAGTAGGAAATTAACCCAAAGAATAGAAATTGGGTTAAGAAGTTCCCTTACCTCGTATCCGACTTGACTTGATCATTCTTTAACCTCCTGAATAATAAACTAGAGTTAATTTATACTTTCTTAAGAGACTTTTTCAAGTTCATTATTCCTTTTATATCACTTATTACCATGTTATGAACATTATTTAATTATTTAAGTTAATAACGGTCGTTTTGTTGATCTTTGGTACTTGAGTCAAAAATAAACTTCTTATAATTACAAGTTGTTCTTGTGGTGAAATATCCATTATATCCATAATTATATTCATGATTTATATATCATATATATCATATATATCCATCATATACATGCATTTATAATATTACATAACATTTAGAGGTAAGAAATGAAATGCACCGTTCATGGAGACGGTAAGCCGTACGTACGCATGAACGCTACTTTCATTTCTATTTCGTATTTAATGGAATGAAATTATAATTATATAAAGGTATACAATAATTCCAGTATAATATAATGTATAATACCATTTACTCCATCCTTTATACATCCCACATATGGCATTAACGATTCAAATCACTTTGAGGGGGCGGTAGTCCGCACTTCCTAAAATGAAATTATCGGGTTTACCCATAATGGAAATCATAAAGGTATGCCATAAATGAAAAATATAGTATCATAAGGAAAAAAACAAAATATATATCATATATAAAAATAGTGCCATGATAATGGCCACCATGAGAGGTGTTAAAAAAATTGAACAATCATCGTTTCGTGAGGCAGTAATTCGCCACCCACAGAAACAATATGTTCTTTAACCATTAGACGAAGGTGTGTGTAAGTGTCAATAAAATCCCTCTCATAAAAACATACAAGTATATTTAATATAATGGTTTTGTTACAAAATAAAAGAATAAAAAGATTTTAGGGGTTGGAGATGCAAAATAAAACAAAACAACATTAGAGAAGACATTACCTTAAAATCAGGTAACTCTTTTTGATTTGAGCCAAAGGCTTCCTTGGGAAGACTTATGCCCAATGTGAGGCTTCTAGGAGTAAGAGAGTGAAGTTGGGAGAGTATTTGGGCAGATTTTGGTCGATCCAAATGGATTGAAGATTTGAATAAGGTGGTAGAGGTGGGGGATTTTATAAGAGGAGAGGAGGGGCACTCTTGGAAAGATTGAAATGTTTCTTTATTGAGAAATGATTTTCGGATTCTAAAAGTCCCACAATGATATATTTTGAGGCTAAGGCGATAAGGGTTCTAAATAGACTCATACAATAGGTTTTTGACAAGTGTAAGCCTTAGATTTTACATTATCTTTTCATTTTATTTAAATCGTTAATTAATGAGGTAATCGCTGCATCATCATGGTGTCATAAATAATTTAATTTATTTAATGTCTAAAAATTATAAAAAAAAATATCATGATGTAGTAAATCGTTTTATATTTCCAATTAATATTTATTGTAAAAAAGTTAACTTATATAACCCCATGTAATAATTGTTTTAGTAAAACAACACATGTTTGTGACAATTTTATTTTTACTTTAAATAAAAAGTTCTTAATGTCATTTTCTTACCCAAGTGGCTTCATGGGGTCCCCAAGTTGACCCATGTATTTTCTTGGTCGGTCATGACTCATCCAATAAGGTTAGGACAAGTTTAAAGGTATTTTCATTTTTTTATAATATCATTTTTACCTTAAATTCACTAATTACCTTTAATCGCGATTAATTAAACTTAAAAGTTACTATTCACCAAAAAATTATTTTAATCCCATTGAACCACATTTTACTTCCTAATGAAAACCATGTATGTCAGATTTTTTAAAATCAAATCACAGAAGTGGTAATGTTTCATTTAAATGAAAAATCAGTTTTTAACTAAAACTTAGTGGTTTCACTATTCATCAAAAATTGAAGTTTTTCAGAACAATGCCCAAAATTCACCATAAGCTATAATTTATATTCCTAATTAAAAAATGATGCCTATTTTAAAAAATTCCAAACATATAAGTTGCATTAATTAATTTTATAATTAATTCCCACTGTCACAACAAATAGTGTTTTTTAAGAAACAATATATATCAAAAGATTGACAATTGTTTATGTCCAATTTCAAAGTGAAATTAATTATAATGACCACCATAGGATAAAATGGTAAAAATATATTCTAATTATAATTTAAAACCACTCAATAGTTTAATTTATCACTATAAATTATTTTTATTAAAAAAGTTTTTTTTAAGTATTTTCTCTATTCATAGAAAATTGGAAGTTCTCAGAAAATTACAAAAAATTAAACTTAGGATAATTTCGATATTAAGAATACAAAAATGATGTCCATTTTGAAAAATAAAATTTATATAATTTCAAAAAGTGGGTATTACTATTTATAACTGCTACTTTTATTGGTCACGGTGTGTTAGAATCTCGAACTTGCATACAATGCAAGTTATTGCATTATTGAAAGAGAAGCATATCGTGGAAGCTCGGGGTGTTACAGAAAATGATAAGAATTCGTATATATAAAGAACTAAACATTTCCCAAAATTGAATCAAAACTCATTAGTATTACTTTCTATTAAATATTTCCAAATATCTTGATTATATAATATAATTTTTTGGGGAGTTAAATAAAGTTATAGATACTAATACAATGAATGTAAGGCACTACAAACATGAAAACATAAAAAAATGATGAAAATAATTTTTCAAGGTTTTACTTGAAATTTATTAGGGTTTTATAAAATAACATTTAAATATATAAATTAAATCCTTTAGAATGGGGTATAAAAAAATTAATTAGGGTTTTATAAAAAAGATAATAAAGGGTTGTAAATCAAACCTCTTAGCATAATGTTTAAAATTTATATCTCTAAAAATTTCATAAATTCAAACCCAAACTCATCCCATAGAAAGTAATTAAATAATAAAAGCTTCAAATGATATATTTTAGAATAAATTGAGTTTAGGGGTTCAATATTTGAGGTTAATGATATCATAAGATGTCATAGGGGTGGGGATGCATTATGATTTCTCCACTCTTCCATCACTCAATAGTTTTTTCATAATAGGGGAAGACTTGTTTTGTAGGGGATGAAGGATCCAAATTATTTTCTCATGGGAGTGGGTTTTCGGTGTGAGTTATCCCCCAACCATCATCAAATAGTTTATCCATCATATAGGAATATATATTTCATAGTGGATGAAGGCTCTACCCACAATTGGCATTTATTGTCAGTTATAAATCGTCATCTTATCCATGTATCTCTCTCTCTCTAACATTTATTATGTATTAAATGCATGAATTTTGTATTATTATATTTTATATAAAAAACATTAATTAAATTAATACTAATAAATTCAAATAAATTTAACATAATTATAACATAAAACATATATATGTTGTTAAATATGACGTTTAACAATATGAAAAAAACATGTCATTGTATATAACTTATAATAGAAAACATATGTGTATCCTGTTGAAGTTTTGTTATTAAAAATACTTTGTATTCCACTATATATCACAGATATTAGTGGAATTAATAAGTAATACCATATTTAATAAGATAAAAAACAACTTCATGGATCATAACACATTACGGTCTATATGTATAAAATTGTTTATATAAATTTAGATTGTGGATTAAAAAAAGGGGGAACCACGTTGTTGTATGCTTTCCAAAGTTTTTTTTGGTATATAAAATGGAATCAACTATGTTTATAGGTTCTCTGAAAGGTTTTTCCAAGAATAAAGGCTAATTTTTGTGATTAAATAATGGTTTGACTAAATCTTAATGATTTATTCGAGGCATTCTATTATAATGTATTTCAACTGGGTCTGTTGAGTTCATTTCGGGAATTTTTTAGGATTTATTATCTCTTTTTATTATTATTCATGTAAAGTACCGTGTTTTTGTAATATTTTTTTATAAAGATTCTTTATTTTAATTTTATTTTTATAGTTTTTTGGTGTTTTCTTCAATTTAATTGATTGTTTTTATTCCTCTAAAAATAAATTTTAATAATATTTGGTTTGTTTATCCTGTATTCTATGATGATTAACTCATTCATAATTGATGATATATATGTGTGTGTGTGTGTGTGTGTGCTATAGGGGGTCACAAAGCATAAAAAATGCACACACCTAGGTACCCCATTGGTTCAAGCCTCATCCCCCCCACAGGTAATAGAAATCAAACATTGTGCCTATTTTATTACATTGAAGTGGAATGAAGTCCCAGTGTCCTAATGTATCAAAAGAATATCTCCTAAATTCCCTTAAAGGAGGTGGAATAATAGCCCAAATAAGTAGCCTATATCAAGTCATGTCACTAGTCTTACACCATGACACCCTTTGTTAGTAAAATCAATTTTAAAAGGATGTGTATATAACTATTGTATTATTACATCACTTGTTAATGAATTTGATTTAACTATATAATATTAAAACACATTGATCCACTTCTAAATAACCAATGGAATTATTAATGTTTTGAATTTAATTTTTATTTTTTGTCAAAAAATGAGTAAGAAACTTTGGATGTGTATTAAGAATGTTTTATAGTTTAAGTGATAAGAAAATTTCTGGAAGTTACTTTAATAGAAGATTAACCACGATTATTGAGATAATGAATTTCTAGAAATATGAAAATATAAATGTCTTGAACAATGTTTGAAAGAATAGTAACCTTTACTTGAAGGATTTATTGAGAATAATTTTCCAAATTCTAGAAGATTGGAAGTAGAAAATCATGAGATCAAAAGATGTATTACATCCCGATCATTTTCTATATATATAATAATGTATGGATTCTATAAAGGAATTACTCTATAAGTTTATAATAGTGTTTGATTAACTTAGAAAATTTAAAATCTATGTCAGAGTAAGTCTACATATTTTGTAAGTTCATCCTGAATATATAAAATATTGATTCACTGAGTTGGAGAAACTTAATTAGATAATGATTTACTGGTCCTAAATTAAAAAACATCATGATTAAAGAAAGTATATAATGATACATGCTGATTCCTAAAGGTGTAATATTGTAAATAAATGGTTATAATGAGCTAACTACTAAAGTAAATATATAAAACTAATTAAATAGACTAGAGACTAGAAGCAATATGGAGAAATGATAAGAACACTAGGTTATATTTTTGGAATCACTTTTGGGCTTAGATGAATCATCATATCCCGTAAGGTGAGTTTGAAAGTGGAAGATAACTCGAGAAAAAGGAAACTCAAACTTTAAGATAGTTCTATATATATAATAAAAATATGATACAAATGATCCAAAATAACAAAACAATAAATATATTGAAATTATATAATATGAGTTCATATAGAAGAATAAAATGAGGGATATATTTGATCTACATGATTTAGTAATGAGGAATCATAGGTTGAATCAAAAGTAGAAGATGATCCGATAAATATGAAGAATTTTTCTAGAAGTTATAAAGGTTGATAGATGATTCAATGGTTATTAGGAAGAATTATGGATAATTATATATGTTTGTGAGTATAACCATACGGAACGACTAAAAATATTCTATTTAAGCATATAATATTGTAAGTATAGGCGGAATATAAAACCATAATATCAAAAATATTTAATACTTTGGAACATAAGTGTAATTATTTTAAGTTATTATTCAAAGAGTAAATATCATGAGTATTAATTCATAATTCTATCTAAAATTTTTGGAATATGTAAAGGATCTTTACCAAGTATTCAAAGAGAATTTTTTCTGGTCTTGTAGGATTTTTTGAAATAATTAAATAGGGGAGACTGAGCATTGAGTTAGTGATAAATTAAAATTTTAGAGCCCATGTTTCCCAAGTATTTTAGAGTATGTACAACTATATAGTGGGGGTTCATTCAAAATTTGGTGCTGATATTTTGAGATAAAATATTAATAGTCTGACCTACTGATTGGGGAAGTTCAAATTTGAGGAGGAGGAATTGTAGAGTCCATAATTCTAGAGTGGTAAGATTGGGAATCTATGCATTGACGTTATGGAATAATTATATAATGATAACTATTTTTGAACCATCATAAATTCTGAAATTTTATGTTATTAAAGGGGTTATAATATTCTAATCATTATTATTTTGAATACTCATATGAATATAAGTTATTTTTTGTATAAATATTCTTAGAGAAAAAGTGATATTACTCATTCTATTTTTATATTATTATTATAAACTAGTGGAAGTTAATATAAATAAATAGTGGGATGATTTAACTAATTATAAATTGTTTTTGGTTAAAAATTATAACTTTCCACCCCAATTGTAATCATTGTTAATATTATTAGAAAAATATATACTTTGGACTCAACTTGAACATAATAGGGATGTAGTCACCCACACTAGGGGTAAAAATTGTAAAAAAATAATTTGACTTGTGTTATTTTTAATATTTGATACATATGTGTGAGGGTTTATATTTTATATTTGATTGTATCCTAATTTTAAAAAATCAAAGATTTTAATTTTTGGAAGGAAATGAAAAACGTTTGGAATTAATTACCCCCCCCCCCCACCTTCTCTGTGTTACGGCATATTCTTGGTCACTTCATTTGGTATTAAAGAATATGAAGGATTATTTTTTGAATTTTAAGATTTATAATAATAATTCTTTTAGTAATAAAGGTATAACTACATTTTATGTAAAGAACTATCATGGATGAAAGAATATGATGATTATTTATCCTCTTTCACTTGAATTATAAGTTTTTGATATAGCCACTATGGGATTCCCACCTGTTGAGAAAGATTATCCAATGACATTTGTTGATAAAAGAAACATGTAGGTTGAGTAAAAGGTAAATAATTAAATTTTTATGTCCTTATTATACAATTTTTATACAACGATTATGGGACTTCATATAGTCAATGATATTTGGGGAAAACATGAAAATATTTTTGAAGGAAATGTGAAAGCTAAGGAAGAAATTTTTTATATATGGAGATGAAATTTTGAATATGTGCGGATAGTAGATACATTATAAAATTCGAATATTTTCAAGAAACTAATAAAAAACTTACCTGATAGCTTTGATCCTCAAATTTATGCTTTATAATAAATGGATTTTTTATCTTCTTATGGAAAACACAATACTCTTATTAACTATGATATTAATAATTATATAGTGTTTAAGAAGAAAATTAAGGATGTGACTTTATTAAAAACCATGAGAAAGATTAAAATAATGGATAATAAAGAGGATTACTCTAGTGAATCTAAAGATAATGAAAAAAATTATGAGTAATATAATATAATCATAGATATTATATTAATGAAATTTTAGAAAGGAAAATTTAGCTAAAAAGGTAAAATCCTACTAAAATGCTCTAAATGTAGTGGAATTAGGATATTTGATATTGAATATATAAATAAAAAAGTGTGGATTGTGATTAAGATGAAAGGGAATAAAGTTTTAGGAATAATAGATGGACCAAAAACTCTAAGCAAGATAAGGGACCAATTGAAGGAAATAAAAGTTTTACAAAAAGAAAAATTAGTAGCATGTTGAGAAAAAAGGAGGAAGAATACTCCAATTAAAGTAGTAAATCTAAATAATGTGTTAATATAAACATTAAGAACCTTATGGATAATGTAGAATATCCTAAATAAACCTCAAGTAATGATTAAAATAGTTAATAAAGTAAATAAAATTTCACTAAGAACATTTTAAAAGCTATGATTAAATAATGACAACATTAGAACACCTAACATAAGATAGAAACCATAATTCTAATGAAGGGGTTGAGAAGAAAAAAAGGAAGGTGAATACTATCAGAAAAATAAAGATAATAACATTAAAGAAATTAAAATCCTCAAGTTAAATGTTGTGGAATAAGACAAGATAGTGAAATATCTTAATATAAAACTTTTTATTAAGAAATAATAGTTAAGTAAGACATAATAAAGATGTCTTAATGTAAAAAATAATATGAAAAAGTAAGATAATATTATAAAAAAATAAATTACAGCTAATTCATCTCACAATATTTAGATAATTTTCCCAAATTAAAATATACAAACTACTTCTATTTTTTCAAAGGTTATTAAATCTATTTAAATAAATATTGTTGGTTCTAAAACTAAATTAAGATAATTATGGGCTAAAAAGTTATCAAAAATTCACTCATATTTAAATGTTATATGGAAGAAACTTTATAGGGAACATGTATCCTAAGAAAAGGGAAAAAAGGAATCACAAAATTTGATTAGAACCAACTTATTACTAATAGGGAATACCTAAATTTGGAGGTTATTATTGATGTTGTGGAGTATTTTGGAGAAAATACTATAATTTATGGTACAATATTTCACTAAATTGTAGTATGAATGAATTAATGGGGATAAACTCTAAAAATAAAGGAAAAAACTTTAGGAAGAAAAAGAATGATGTAATTAATGGGTTTGGGAAGTTGTATGCTACAAACAAAAGCTCATAAAATTGGAATACTCAAAATATTTTAAATTTTCTATAATAAATTTTTGATATAGTTAAATAACATGGTCATTGTTCTTGAGATTATATGATAATTATCTCTATAAAAATTAACAAGATTCTATAGTAGAGAAGTTTTGAAATAAATAAACATTTAGAAATCGCTTTGAGTTAAGGGGAACTAAAAGCAAGAAAAATGAATAATCCATATATTATAGGCAGTGTTTATTTATACCACATGATAGGTGAAACCTAAAATTTTAATAAAATTAAATTCCATGATATAGGATCATTTACATCTAGTAATGAAATTTCCTTGAAAATTAAAGGAATTGGAACAGTGGGGATTGAATCCAAAAAATTAAATTTCAAGGGTGTCTTACTTATAGAAGGGATTAAAAACAACTTTTTTTAATGTAATATAACTTTTTTATTATGATAAGGAATTTATTTTCATGAATAAATCATGGTTCACCAAGTTCCATGATATATATAATAATTATCACTAAGGTAGAAAGAACTATTGGTAACGTATTCTAAATTGGTGATCTTAGTAACTCTTTGTATCTGAGTAAAAAAGAAGAAAATAATTTATGAAATATAAGATATATCTATCGCGGTTAAATAATCTTGAGTAAAAAACAAAAGTAATATTTTATGAGAGATTTATTCCAACTAAATAGATAAAGATGTGTTATTTATGAAACATGTAAAAAAAATGGAAGATAGTACATAGAAGTCATAAAAGTGTAGAAATAAAATTAACCAAACCACTTTAACTAATTAATTATTATTTATATTATCAAATGATACATAAATACAATAAATATTATCTATATTTTATTAGTTTTATTGATTATTTCACTAATATTGTTAATTTTATTCTCATGAAGCACAAGTCTAAAGATTTATAGATGTTCAAAATATTCAATGGATAAGTTGAGAAATATCTTAGTGTTTATGATAAGAAGTTAAGGAGTGATAATGGAAGGAATTTCACTATCAATTATTTAGAATCTTATATTGATAATAATGGGATTAAACATACATATATTGATCTTTATACACCCCAATAAAATATAGTTATAGAAATGAATAATAAAAGTTTAGTAAATATGGCAAAACTATACTTTCTGAATTTAAACACACAAAAATATTTTGGAGAGAATATATGGATACTGTGATTCAATTTTAGAATTTATGTTTATTGAGATGGAAATAAAATATAAAGATTTATAAAATTTAGTATAATTTTAAATGAATAGTGAAGTAATTCGTTATTTTTTGGAGACCATTTCTATTGAAGATAAAAAATAAAGATTTGGGAATGTTTGATAAAAAATATAAGGAATTATTTTTAATGGGTTACTCACCAAATGTAAGATTTTGTAGGTTATAAAAAAAATATATTTATAAGTTTTTGTATTTATATGATGTTAAGGTTATTGAAAATAAACCAAACATTTAAGAAATATGTGGTCTGAATATTAAGGAAGTTGAGGAATATAAAATGAAAAAATAATAAAGAATTAGGTAAAATGAGTATGATAAACCTAATAATGTCATTAATAACTATAATTAATTTGGTTATGGTTATTATATAGATAAATATGGAAAAATAAAGTTTTAAAAACTATAGAAGCATATTGGAGCTAAAAACATATTGGAAGTTATGAATCACCAATTCAGGCTACAATAAATTTGAGGCTTGATAATAAAATATATCTTATTTCATAGGTCGAACCAAATTTAGTTTCTGAGACTTTTGAACATAATAAGTGGATAAAATACCTTAATGAGGATATAGATCAAATTAAAAATAACATAACTTGTGAAATCATTCCCAAACTTGAAGGAAATGATATTATAGGAACCAAGTGTGTATTTAAGAATATGATCAATGAAAAAGGTGATATTTTGAGAAAAAAAATCTAAATTTATTTTCAAATGGTATTAATAGGTGCATGGTGTGGATTTTAAAGGAAATTTTTCACCCAATGTATGTCTTGAAACTATCATGACATTTTTGGCTATTATAGCACACAAGCATTATAAAGTTTATTGAGTGGGTTTTAAATCTACTTATGTAAATATAAAACTTTTAAAATAATTTTTTATTGATAGGTATTAAGGTTTCATCCTTGATAATTATTTCCCTAAATTTTTAAATTTGATTAAATATTTTTACGTATTGAAATGATAACCAATATCCTAGTACTATAAACATGATAGTTTCTTAATGAAAATGTAATTATTAAAATTAAAGGTTGATAGTAACCTTTATATAATGTATATGAACATAGGCACTCAAAATTTTTTTATTTTATGGATGATATAATTTTTATAGGTGAAAAATAGTATGCTTGTGAGGATTTTTCAAAACAACTGAAGATGTATATGGATATGTTAATGCTTGGATACATGAGTTTATTTCTATGATTATTGGTAATATTAAAAAAAATCATATCTTATTATCTTAGGATAAAAATTAAAAAGAATTATTGAATAAGTTTCAAATTGAAGACTCTAAATAAGTATCAACTCCTCTGAAAATTGTTGTGAAGTTGAGAAATTTTTAGGTGGTGAAAAGTGTGAATTAAAAACATTTCAATAATATTATTAGAATCATAATTTATCTTATAGAATAAAGAATATTTATTTTTTGTTCAAAAATTTTTTTTAATAGATATCAAATTGATCAAATGTAATCACACAAGTTTTCTACCAAGATAATTATCAAGTATATCAAAGGACCCTAGAGTTATAATATGGTGTATAAAAGAAGTAAATATTTCTGAGGTTGTATAGTAAGAAAAAAAGTTCTATAAATCTGAGTACAACTGAAGCTAAATATAAGAATACTACATATTCATGTACAAAAATATTTTGGATGAAAGTGAAGGTTGAATAATTAATGGTGAAGGTTCATAAATCATTTAAATTTAATTGTGATAATCAAAGTTCAATTGAACTTTCCAAGATTCTAGTGAAACACTCAAGATCCAAACATATTGATATCAAATATAATTTTATCAAGAAGAATGTTTTCAATATATATGTGAGGTAGGACTATATTTCTATAATAGATCATATTACTAATATATTCCCTAAATTAATTTCATGGGGTTTTTTTAAGTGTTGAGGATAAAAATATGTGTTCATTCTTTTCTGCATATATAATAAATCTATTTAATACCCCATAACCCTATGGATTTAGTTTTCAATAGTGGGATAAATACAAAACTCTTGTGGTAGATATTTATATTATCTTTTATGAATCCAAATATATCGTTATTATAAAAATTTGGAAATAAATAATTGATTTAATTATGGATGAGAACATAAAAGTCACTAGAAATAAATTATTTGTCACAGAGGGTGAAATTCTCTAAAAATACTATTTTATCTAGTAGTTTTTAGGAAATTTATCTTTTTTAAATGTTGTGATTTTATGGATATTGGGGAGAATTTTTGGTGTTGAAAAAAATCCAAAGGGTTAATATTTGAAGAACCTAATGGATTTGTTAAATTATTGAAGTTATGTTTTATTTTTTATCAATAATGAGTAAGAATATCTTAGTGTTTATTAAGAATGTATTTTAATTAAATTAATAAGTGAAGTTCCATAAGTTATTTGAATGGAATATGAACCATGGTTATTGAGTAGATGAATATCTATAAGTTCTAAAAATAATAAATTTATTATGTAAGTGTGGAATAATATTAAGTTTTCTTAGTGGGTGCTTCAGAAAATAATTTACCTAATTTTAGAATATTGGAAGTAGCATCTAAGATGACCATAAGATACATTATAGCTTGATATATTTAAATCTATATATTGGATAATGTATTGATTCTATAGGGGAATTAATTTGGAAGTGTAGACTGATGTAATATTAACTCAAAAAATCCAAAATCTATGTTAGATTAAGTAATAAGTCTTTGGAAGGTTAACCAAACGATATATAAGATTGATTCATTAATTTGGAAAAACTATATCAGATGATGATTTTCTGGTCCTCAATTCATAAATGTCATAGTTACTCAATAAATACCATGATTCATGTTGAATCTATAAGATTTAAGATATTTAATAAATAATTATATTGAATTAAAAGGTAAAAATATGAAACTAGTAAAAGGAATTTAAGATCCGATGTAGTTTAGAGAAAGAAGAAGAAGTATGGGAGATTTTTTTTGAATAATATATAAGATTATAAGAATCATCATATACTGATATTTGATTAATAAAGTGGTAGATGAGGAAAGAAAATGGTAGAAAAATATAGAAAATAGGTTTAGATATATAAGAAATAGATTATGAGAATTATCCAAAATCATAAAATCATGAATGTCTTAAAAATATGGAATATGATATTATAAGTAGAAGAATAATATGATGGAGTTTTGTGATCTATACGATTAAGTAATGTGAAAGCCAAGATTGAAATTTAAGTGGAATATGGTAATATAAATAGGAAGAATTAATCTATATTCTCTAAAGGTTATTAGTTGATTCAAAGAGTGTTGAGGAGAATTATATAGAAGTACAGTTGTTCAGGAGAAGAGTCAGAAGGCTTAACTCAAAGAATTATTTTTAAGTGTTTAAGATCATATGAAAAGGTAGAAGATAAATCTACAAGATCTATAATATTGAAAATTTGTATAAATAAGTGTAACTATGTTGAGAAATTATTCATGGGGTAAATATTATGAGTGTTAAATCATAATTCTCGCCAAATTTTGATGAAATGAAAAGGAGATTAATCAATTATTAAAATATAATTTTTCCTGTTCAAGATATATATTTCATAAGAATTAAATACTAGATAATGGGAATTGATTTAATATAAAATTCAAGTTTTAGAACCTATGTTCCCCATGGTTTTAAAAATATTGTAAACAATATATAGGGGAGAATTAATTCAAATCTTGGTGCTAACATTTTGAGAGTGGATCTTGAGATACCAACCTAATAATTCAAAATTTTAAACATTGGTGTGAATAATTATAGATTCCAAAAGTTAAAAGACTCATGGTTAAGAATATAAACATTAATGTTCTAGAAGAAGTGAGCATGTCCAAATATTTTAGAATCGGTATAAATTTAGGAAGTTGAGGTTCTTGTGGAGGTGAGCACATTCTGATTCTAATTATTATAAAGTCTCTTAAGAATATTAACTAAATATTATATAATAATCCTAGAGAAAAGTTATCTTACTTTTTTTGTTATCATTTTAAACCATTGGTTGTTAGTATAAATAACTTGTTGGAGACTATAACTATTGAGAAATATTTTTGGGTGAAAGATGATAAATTTCCACATAACTTGTAATCATTATTGATATTAGTGTAAAAATTTATCTTGGACTTGACCTGAACAAATAGAGGATGTATTCACCCACACTAGGGATGAAAATTATAAAACTCCTATGTTACTTGTGTTGTCATTTATATTTGATGCATATAGGTAAGGATGTGTATTTTATAATTGAGTGGATCCTCATGCTAAAAAATCATAGAGGTTAGTTTCATGAAGTAAATAAAAAAAGATTAATTCTAATTAAACCCCTCCACCTTCTAAATATTAGATTACATTCCTGGGCACTTAAATATCATTCATCATTAAAATTTTGATCATAATTATTTAAATATAGATTAAATTAAATATGGTATAGGTAATTAATTCAGGAATATTAAATTGTATTCCACTTTTTTAATAATCATTCAACATTAATATGCTTTATTTATCTTGATCCTTTTAATGATAAAAAATTAAAATAGTAATGTTAGCATTGATAAAAATTGATTGTATTAATATCAACTATAAAAATAATCATGAAAATTTTAAATTCATTAAATTTAACAAGTGAATTTAAATTATCATTATTAGATAAAAAACATCCTTGAATATTTATTCTTCTACAATGATTTTTCCTATTGTATTAATTTTGTTTAGGATATAAAATTATAATTCAGAAAAATTCATGAGACTCTAAAAAATGTTAAAATAAAAATTATTTTAGGATTACTTATTTCTCATGGGATCGACATTAGACATTCACCGTACTTTACGGTTGAAGTTTTTCTTTGGTTTGAGATAAATAAATTTCTAGACTTTGATCACATATGTGAGAGTTAATAATGAATGTAGAAATTCAAAAAAGAACGCACTTAACGAAAATTTTTATTTTTAAACTCTTATTTGACTATCATCATCTTACAAATTCTATTTTTTTGCAAATAACTATCATTTCAAAAATAATATATACCATATACATGATTCTTATAGTTTTTTATCAAGGTCACATTTCCATTCATTTGACTTTAACATCCATTATCAAGGATACATGAACTATTTTTTCATTTCATTCAATGATACTTTAAAAATATTCAACTTATTTTCATTCTAATTTTTCTTCTATGAAATATATTAGTGATTTGATTCATTTTTAGTTTATTTTTCTTGTAGATAGATTATGAAATAATATTGTATTCCATGTCATCAAGGAAAAAAGTTATATTTTAAAGGAATATCATTCAAAGGATCGCTTTTAAAAATCCTAGAAGCACATATATATTTTTTCCAACTTATTTAAATCCATGATAAAATTATTTATTTATATAGTTAGTGAAAAATAATCATCATCATAAAAGGTATTTCTCCTCTATTTTTTGGATTTTTGATTATCCTTATTTTTTTTCTTCTAAATCCATCAATATTAGATGAATTATTATTACATTTCAATATATAATAATGTGTCCCAAATAATCATAGAATTAACACTTAAATAATTGAAATACCTTATTATATCTCCACTCTACTTTAGAAATATAGGTTATATATTTTTTATATTTTTATAGTGATTTTCCTATATAGTTTTATTTTATTTTAAACTCCCCATTATCAATTGATCCTATTAGTTTTACTTTATTGTGGGTATCTTAGATGAACCACCTTAATATACAAGTCAATTTTCCCATGAATAAAGTAATTTTATTTCTCAAACAATATTCAAACTCTTTTAAAAGATTTTTAGATATTTATTTAGCCATATGATCATTAAAATTCAAATGCTTCAAGTTTTTTCCATTTTTTATATTTAAATTTTACATCATATATTTTTTGTTGTGATCATTTCTTATTAATGGGATTCTATATTTTTTCACTTCCTTTAATAAAAGAATAAGTAACATCAATTTTTTTTTGTTCTTCAATAGTCAATTTAAATTTAATCACGCCATAAGTTTTTTCTTGATCCTCAAATTTATCTTTGAGAAAATTTTCAAGTATAGAGATATCACTTTAATTCTCATCAATATATTCAAAATATTCTTTCAAAAAATTACTATTCTATTTTTATTTATTTGTAAATTTAGTTCCTCAAGAAAATTTTCAACTTCCATATTTAGATCAAAAACACATTCATGTTGATTTTTATTATGAAATCCAGATAATGTTTTGTTTTTCATAACAATAAGAAACTTTTCCAAATAAAATTTAAATTTATTTTCTTTTTCTTCAAAGGAGGATTAGTTTTTTTCATCTTCTTTATTCACATATATTCTATATTGATTTTTTATTCTACTTGATTACTTATCAAATCTAGTTTTATTAGTCCTTTTATATAGAAATTTTTTTATTATCCTTAAAATTTTGACCTCGTAATATTATTATCCATATCTCATTAGATTTTATGCATCAATGTGCAAAACATTACCACATTTAAAATGTATCACTTTAAATATATACTTTACCTTTATTTCCATATGTGATATAAGATCATCACTAACATATTCATCGTCATATTATATATATTTTAATTGAACATGTTCATTGAATTTCAGTCTATCTTCATATATTAATTATTATAATTACCTTTCTAATTGAACCACATATTATATTTTATAAAGAAAATTTTAAAGTTATCAAGAATATCTTAAAGAAAATTAAGTTTTTAAATTACTAAATCCTTTTAATTGTATAAAAATAGAATTCATATAAAATTTTATTTATTATCTTGATATCTTTTGTCTCATTACTAATTACTCACATTAAGTCAAAACACTAATAATTACATTAATAAATTCATTGATACATTTATTTTGGTACATCATCAAATTCTAAAAAAATGTAGATCTTATATCTTAGATATAGCGACCTCAACCATAATATCCCAGATCTAGCATATGATTTATTACACTGGAATAGGATACAAGGAATCACATCCCGAAGGACTGAATAGTTTAGTAGTCTTGGTAAACTTGATATATACATGATTTCCATATTATATTTGAAAACACAAATTAAAACATAATTTGTTTTGATAATAACATTATTCCCCTAGAATATCCTTTCATAATAATCATAATACACTTCATAGATTCCTGGGAAGGAAGAAAAATAAGGGTTGAGCTCAAATGCTCAATAAGTGTTAAATATAGTGGAAGATATCATGAATCAATAAGCATAATCAATATGTGAATGTAAATAAATAAAAAACATGCCATGTAATAAATAAACTGATAAAGAAGTACATCTAGAGATAATAATAATGTGAAAATATCATGGATAATAATCAATATGGAAAGGTAAATAACTGAAAATAAATTTCTTTTAATCAATAACCTTTCCATCATAACTAGATAAGGAATAATGAATATAAAAAGGTAAATAACTTAAAACGCATTACATTTAATCAATGAAAGAAAATTAAATGCATCCAGAGATAATATTATTGTGAAATTCACATGGATAATAATAACTAAATTCTTAATGAAGGAAATGCCTAACTATTTTACATCACGATCTCAAGCATCATGATACCTCTACCATCAAGACCTTTCACAAGATGATTTAAACAACTAGTAGAAACCCATTTAATGCTATCTTACTAATTCACCTCCTGAGACTATTGATGCATCGAGGGGCAATATAATTCTGGGACCCATCCTTCAAAGTAGGTCCAAAGCATTCCTCATATATTGAATGAAAAATGGGGGTTCAAAAATCCATTAGGTGCAGGTACTGTAGCAGTAATATAGAGTTATTGTAGTATCGGTGGGCATTGTAGCAATGGCAGACACTATAGTGGCAGATGGTCACTATAGTAGCGGTGAGTACTGTAGTAATACTATTCATAAAATGGGCCTTGGGCCATAAAATTGGGCCTACAGGCCATGTAATGGGCTATGTGCCCACTGGGTCTTCAGGATATATAATGGGTCTCCCTCTACCCAGTTTAAAGAGGACTTTGAATTGCTTTAATATTAAAATGAGGCTTCAGTCCCAACCTTTAAAAAAACTTAATTCAATAATAAATATGCCTTATCATCAAATATAATTATTGGGTGAATAATACAGACTTGTCAATATTTCTTCGGATAAATAACTTCCAATTGAAAACACCATATATAGAAATGATATATGATTTAATAAATCAATATATCCATGATAAATAATATTGATATTTATGTGAAATGTAATGTTCAATGATCACAAGAGAGTTAATATTTCAAGGGAAAGTTAATAAATACAAAAATTAATCAAGAAAGTGAATTTCAATACTTTCCTTGAACATAATCCATCCATATAAATAATAAAGATAACATCAATCCACATATACCCATAAAAGTAAGAAGAAAGGGTTATTGTCATTTATTAATATAAATACCATAAAAATATCATTAAAAATATTCTTTGTGAAAATATCCTTAAAATTTTCAAAAACACTTTTTAATACTATAAGTTCACAAAAAAAAAATTAATTTTCTTTGAAAATAATTTTTAAAAATCATAAATGAATCATTAAAAAATGTAGTTTTCATGACAGCAGGACATTCTGTACATGTCTAGTATAATAAAACAAAGATTCCTTTCACATTTTCAATAAAATCCAAACATGAATTATTTTGAAACAAAATGAAGAATACTTTAAAAATATTATTTAAAAATTAAAAATAGGTAAATATTTCTTTAATAATTCATTTTTAAATAGTTACAAATATTTTTAAAAATATTTTTAGAAAACATGTTTTTCTAAGAAATCATATTTCTGATCGAAAGAAGAAATGAAGTGGGGTTTTAATAAAAAAATAAAAATAATTTAAAGTACCAAAGATTGGGAAAATGGTTCTATTACTTGAAAAAATTATCATTAACCAGATTATAATAAAATTAATAGGTTTTATTATCCAATTATTAAATAGTTTCTTTCAATGTAAATTCACGCATAAATAATCTCGATTAAAATGAGATTGTGAAATAAACTAATACAAAGATCATAATATTAAAGTGAGAATTAAAAAATGAATCAATGATGTGTGTAAATTTTAAATCCAAATAAAATAAGTGGAAATAAAACATAATATGGTTAAAATTCAATATGCACATAATCAAATAATGTCAATGACGATGAAGAAGTAATATAACCTAATAAAAATAAATTAAGTTATGAAATTCGTTACCACTTGGTAACTTTTATGTCCATTCCCATTGGATAAAATAATTCAAATTTAATCTTTAAATAAAATGAATTATTAAGGAATCATTATGTTTCATTTAAAATGGGATGTATGTACACCATATAAAATAAATTAGGTGCACAATAATAAAATATGCCTTAATGAAGGGAAATTGAGGCTAAGTCCCTTACCTCACGCTTCCTTTTTTTAACATTATTTAACCTCCTATATAATTGTTTTAAACATGTTATTAACTTATAATAAAACCATATTAATATTCATAATATCCTATATGATCATTTATAATATATAATCACTCATTAGTTAATAATGTTTTGTTATCTTCATTATTTGGGGTATTAATTGCCTTCTTTTCTCATTTTTTCATTGTCGTGAAAGTTATGCTTCTTGGGTATATTATATATCCATAATATAAAAAGTAATATTAATGTTATAAATATTATATTTTCTTATTATATATATTTTTAGAGTCATGATTTATGGTTGGACATGGAAAATGAATCACATTTCTTCGTGGAGACGGTAGGTTGTACATACACACAAGCAGCAATATCATTACATTAACAAGTGAAAGGGTATAGAAATGGGTGATATTTTAATTTTTAATGAATCAATATTTTCTCATATATATTAAATATATTTATTAAATTTTTTATTATTACATTCCATGTAAATAATCAGTGAAAAATAAATCACATCACTTCATGAGGTGGTAGTGTGTCGGACACACGAGTGATGTATCGTAATTTAAAAAGCATGGAAAGTAAGATGGTATTTGTGATATTATAATTATATAAGTATAATTATATCATAAATTTCATATAAATGTATTAAATATATCCTTGTATTCATTATTTAATGTTGGTTATGGAAAATGAGTTACATTAGTTCGCAAGGCGGTTGTTCGCTATACACATGATTGGTGATTTCATTTCCCATTTAATGGAAGGGGAGATTGATAAATATTTTTAAATAAACATAATAGAATCTCAATATATGTTATATAAAAGTTTCATTGTATTTTATGTTTTAATAAATAATTTAATATGGAAAACAAATAAATAAAATGAAATAGATTTGTTAAGATAATTATCTTCTCTAAGAGAAACCTCATTTCGATCTCCTCTTAAGGACCTTAGGGATGGTATTTTGGGAGTAAAATTAGCTATAAAATTTGACTAAGTATTCTTGGGAGAGAATTTATCAGGTTTTGTTTTATAAAAAGGTATTTTTATGTCTGAATAAATGAGGGTAGGGAGTTCCCTATTATAAGTGGGGAAAGGGGGCTCCTTGGAAATTATATAGAAATTTCCCAAAAGAATCGAAAGTGATAAAGTCATGCACATGAAAAAGGATTAAAAATAACACTAGATTAGAACTTCGGAAGTATAATATGTAAATATGGACATACAATAATATTTTTATAAGTTGGTAGGTCATTTTAACCTGTATCTTCTTAGTTTATTCCCTCAGTAAACCCATTTTTACCTTAACCACGATAAATAATTTTTACTATTTTTATAATTTATTTTGGTAAAAAAATTAACTGTAACATATTATACAGTATAAATTATTCTGATTCCAAATATTGAATCCATTTTCCAAATAAGTTCATATGAGTGGAAATTTTTAATTTAAAAATTAATCATATAAACTTGATAAGAATGTTTAAAGAGAAATTTTTCAAAAGCTTACAATGTTTTTATATCAAAATTTAATATAAAAATGATTTCAATGACATAAATTGGATTAATATATATATATATATAATTTAACAAATTTTACTTTAAAACCTATTAAAAACATAATTTATCTTTATAAATAATTAAAAAAAATGATAGATTTCAATTAAAATTCAGTATTTTTTCACTATTCATCAAAAATTTAACATTTCAGAAAAATCCACAAAATTCACCCTAAGATAATTTTTATATGATGATTTAAAAATTTATTTTAATTTTATCAAATAAAGTTTCTAAAATTTTTAACAATTAATTTTAAATTATGTTCCCAAAAAAAGATAGTTCATCTTTTAGAAAAAAATATATTTTTTCAAAAAAAATATATTTTTGTTTTAAATGATTATTATTTTATTTATAATGAATAAATGAAAATAATTTTTATAATTAACTTATTATTATTCATATACAACAATTTAATGACTAGTTTATAATAATATGCTATATTATGATTCAATTATACTCGGGGTTTTGTGTTTTTCATGCTATTGAAGAGATTAAATTTAAAGAAATAGTTTTTGTGGGTTTTCTAAGCTTTGTGTTGCATGTTTTATATGCTATAAAATAAAATGTTCTTATTTTATAATTTCAAGGTGTTACATTCTCCCTACCTTAAATAAATTTTTTCCTTGCAATTTAAACTTGATCTCCGCAATCAACTGATTGATATTTAAAAATTCTTTTTTTTAAAACTCACATCGTAAAAAGAGTTAATATAACTTAATTTTAATAAGAGAGAAAGGTAAGTAAAATAGGTCATATGGAATAACACTTAACTAGGTTTATATATAGGATAACATTAGTGGAAAGTGAATATATGGATAAGGAAGAAAAGTATAAATAATTATAGAGAGTGATATAAGTTATTGATCACAATAAAGTGAATGGAAAATGGAAAGTTATAGACCTAAAACCCATAAATTTGTGATTATTTAAAAATCCATTTGATTCATTGGATGTGAAGGTAAAAGAATAAAAAAAATTTTCAAAATCATTCTCTTAAATTTGATGAATTCTTTTACTATCTAAGAATATGTGGAAATTTACTTACTTGATGCATTTCTATTTCATAATAATAGTTTCTTATTTTGGTTATACTTTGATCAATTTCCAATTCATTTCTTACTCCAATAAATTAATATCCAAAAATAATTTTTCCCCCTAAAGTAGTAAAATTCACTTTTAATAGATTGAAAGATCTATAAAAGAGTGAAAATTTTTACCATCTATATCTAATTATTTTCCAAAATATATATAGTTAGAATAGGTTATCCAATATAATAAATTAATCTATACACCTCAATAGTAACACTATATGTTCATCATTAATATTTATCCATCAAATATTTTAACTAAAAATAGTGACATATTAACTAAGAAATCACATATTAAAATGGTATGTATTAAACCCTTATCATAATTTGGTTTTTGGTTTAATCCCCCTGGCCTTTTCTAATGTGATGTGTTGTCCTTTTTCAAAAACTTTATTAATATAATTCCAATAAAATTCCCAAAAAAATATGATGTACATCCTTAAAAATAAAATTAATCATTAAATTACCTTTTTCCTAAGGAATTCAAGACAAATTTTTATTCACAAAGTCTAATAATATCATTTGACTATTATTAAAACATCATTAATGATCATATTAACCCTAAACGTTATCAGTACCTTTAAAATTATGATTATAAAATTTAAAGGCATTATTCCTCAAATAACGTTTCCACTAAAACATTTACTTGCCATAAATTTATCCTAAAATATAACCAATCTTAGTGGACTCCCATAACATAAAACCTAAAATGGGGTGTTTAAGACTTTGAAATTATGATAAATATTAATCTTGTAAACCCATGGTGGTATCCATAACTCTTAAGTTAATGAAGATGTATATGATTATGAAATTTTACACAATACTTAGATGTTTCATTCTTCTTATAACCAAAATATCGTTGATAAAAATACTTCTAAAATTAAATTCTTGAATCCCAATATATAAATACTTCATCTATTTTATTTCAATATAATTCCATCCTTGGTCTAGGGTTTAACAATTAGAGGAGGGAATTGACTCGGATAATTCCCAAGATCGCTACATTTAAAAAAATGAACTATAAATGGATCCCTATGATGATATTTATTTCATTCCATTATACTCTTTATTTTTTCTCAGTAATTCATTGCTTTATTCCCTTCTTTTTCAAACATAAAACATTTGTTTGTTTCTTTTAGTCACCTTATTTTCAATCTATGACACATTAGGTTTAACCCAGGTCATTCATTATCATCATCTATTCAAATTCTTCATAATTTTTTGCAAAGATAATGTGAATTATCAAAAGAATATACCTTGGGAGTGTCAAATTAGGTGCACTGTAAGGCCTATTGTCAAACACCATGTGATTATTGCGTCAATACTAATGTTCACTTTTCAAAGTTATTACCCCTAATTACATCTGTTCCCAATCCAAATCTATTTGTAGTATCCAAACAGGGATGTATTTAAAGGAAAACCCACATAATATATACCTTACCCAAAATTTAAGATGTTATTCTACTCTTATCTTCAAAGTATATCATAGGGTTATGATCCATAATATATGTTTTCCTAAATCTAGTTCCAAAGTTCTCTACTAAACTTACTTTTATACCAACTATAGTGACCCCAACCCCAATATCATGGAGCCAGTGTTTTCTTTATTACAATGGAATAAGATATAATGAATCACATCTCGATGGACTAAATAGTTTATTAGAATTTATAAACTAGATACATACATGATTCTAATTTTATATTTGAAAACGCATATTGTAAAATAATTTCTTTTCAAGAATAACATTATTCTCCAAAGAATTTTAGTTCATATCAATCAAAGTACACTTCATGGATTCCTGATAAAGGGAAAAACTAAGGGTGAACTCAAATACTCAGTAAGGGTTACATATAGTGTAATCTATCATGGATCAATAATCATAATCAATATATAAATGTAAATAAATAAACAAAAATTCCATTTAATCAATAAAATGAAAAGTAAGTGCCTCTATAGATAATATAAATTTGAAAATATCATGGATAATAATAAGTTTGGAAGAGGTAAATAACTGAAAACACATTCCATTTAATCAAAAACCTAGCTATAATAACTGGATAAGGAATTATAAATATGGAAAGGTAAATAACTAAAAACACATTACATTAAATCAATAACTAATAATTAAATGCATCCAAAGATAATATCATTGTGAAAATATCATGGATAATAATAACTGAATTCTTAATGAAGGAAATGCTTAATTATTGGATGTCATGATCTCAGGTGTCATGATACCTCTACCACCAAGACCTTTCATAAGATGGTTTAAACTATAGGTAGAAACTCATTTAATGATATCGTACTGATTAACATCATATGACTTCTGATGCATCTAGGTGCTATATAATTCTGATCCCCACTCGTCGCTATAGGTCCAAATAATTCCTCATGTATTTAATGATTGATTTAATTCACGAATCAATATGCCTTATCATCCAATATCCATGTTGAGTAAATAATACATATTTATCAATATTACCATAGATAAATAACATTCAATTTAGAACACAATATGTAGAAATGAAATACGATTAACATAATAAACATATCTATGATAAATAATATGGATATTTAGGTTACATTTAAAGTCTAATGATACCAAGAAATTGAATACTTCAGAAAAAGTGAATTAATAAAAAATTGATCAAGAATGTTAATTTAAATACTTTAATTGATAATAAATCATCCATAGAAATAATAATGATAGTATCAATCCAACATATACCCATTGGAGTGAGGATAAAGGGATATTATAATTGATGGATAGAAATTCCATAAAAAGATATTTAAAAATATTCTTGATGAAAATATCCTTTTTATTTTGAAAATATTTTTTTAAAACTAACATTTTAGAAAAAAATTAAAAATAATTTTATTTTAAACTTAGAAAGTAATCTTTATAACATTTAGTGGTCATGATGGAATAAAATTATCTATATACCGAGTATGATTAAAACAAATATTCCATTCACATTTTAGGAAAAATCCCAATGGGTCTTGTTTTGAAAACAAACATGAATATAAATTTCAAAACATTTTTTAAAAAGTAAAAATGTGTAAAATTTTATTTAATAAATAATTTTTAAATGGTTAAAAAAAAATTTGAAAACATTTTTATAAAACATGGTTTTAAATGAAAATGGATTTCTAACTTAAGAGAGAAATGAAGTTTGATTTTATTAAAAAGATTTTTCTCAATCATTTTATGTACAAAAGAGTGGTAAAGTGGAAATATTATTTGAAAACATCATTAATATCCATATTAGAATAAAATGAAATTGGGTTATTATCCAACGATCAAATAATTTCCTTCAATGTAAACTTAAGAATAAACAATACCGGTTAAAATGATATTTTGAAATAAACCCTTAAAAATTATAAAATTAAAGTGATAATTAAAAACTGAATCGATTATGTGTGTAAAATTTAAATACACATAAAATAATTTGATATAAAACATAATATATTCAAAATTCAATACATACATAATCATAGAATATCAATGATGAAGAAGAAGTAATAGAACCCAATGAAAATAAATTGAGTTCTAAAATTATTTACCACTTAGTAAATTTTAAGTCAAATACCCTTAGATGAAATAATTAGAATTGAAACTTAAAATACACCATATAAAATAAATTAGGTGTATAACAACAAAATATGCCTCAATGAAGGGAAATTGAGATGAAGTCCATTACCTCATGCTTCTATTTAGTTAAACATACTTCATCATACTCTATAGTGGTTTTAAAGATGATATTAAATTATAAAAATACATATTAATATATATAATATCATATATGATCCTTTTATAACATATTATCACCTGTTCGTTAATAATATTTCATTGTTTTCATTATTTTTGGTGTTAATTGCCTTATTTTATCATTCATGCTTTGTCATGAAAGTTTTAGTTCTAGGGTATATGATATAGATTCATCATATATAGAATTATATTGATGTTATAAATATCATATTTACTCCTTAGATATATTTTTATAATCATTATTGAAGTTTTGACATGGAAAATGAATCACATCGCTTTGCAGAGATAGTAGGTCGTACATACACACGAGTGACAATATCATTCCATTAATGAGTGAAAGGGTAAGAAAGTGGGTGATATTTTAATTTTACATAATTGATATCATCCCATATATATCTCGTATATTAATTAAATTTATATTTATTACTTTACATTTAAAGAGTAAGTGAAAATGAATCATATCTCTTTATTGGGCAGTAGTCTATCATACACACGAGCGATGTTATCGTAATTTAAAAGTCATGGAAAGTAATAATGTATTGAAAGACCCCGGAACACCCTAAGAGGGGAGGGGTGAATCAAGGTGTCAAATTTTTCTTTTAAACTAATGGATCTGTTTCCCACATTAGTAGGAACCTGTTAAACTCTTCTGGAGAGGAAGTGTAGAAAATAAATAATCACATGGAAAACAATGACACATCAATTTTACTTGGTTCACCACTAAGGGCTATGTCCAAGGAGAATATGCCGATAGTGTGTCGGTCATACCAAAAACCACTAATCTATAAAATTTGTGTATTACAAGATTTTAATATAGTCACTTTCAAGCAGGAGCACCGCCTTTACAATGTTTTAGGGATAGCACACTCCATCCCTCAGATCACTTCCGTTGAATCCCCCTTGCTCACTGCATTGGAAGAATCCTCACTTAGTTTATCGACTTGAGGGTCACTTCAATGGTTTATCATCAAATTATGCATCCTCAACTATAAATGGATTATCTGATGAAGTCTCCTAATCACCCATAGATATAATTTATTTTTCCCTACACTGATATTTATGGAAATTAATTTTTCAAACTAATATGGTCAATTTTTAGGATTCCTTGGGTGTTCCTCTTACTGCTGTTGTTTCCGCGTACCACTGCAGTTTTGTCATACCATCTAACTCCTCCACGAACTTCCCTTCTCTGCATACTTACCTAATCTGTGTACTACTCTACTCCTCCATGTACCATCCTTCTCCACGTACTACCTTGCTCTTCCGTCTACTGTAAGAGATTCCTATGCGAACTGCACTCTCTTTTATAGATTATTTTCATTACGCAGATGATTCTCTCCACGTACCATCTTCTCCTCCATGAACCACTTAGGACTTCACCATATTTCTGCTGAAAATTTTAATCTCCTATCTTGTCACTTAAAAAAGGTGATTATTTCTCCTTAAATAGGTACATAACTCCAGAAATTCTGCTAATCTGATTGACCCAAATTTTCAATGTAGGACAATATTTACTATATACTGAACTCTGTATGTGTACTATTATCTTCCACTACGTACCACACTTATTTTAAAAACTGAATCATTCCACGTACCGCATGCCTTCACTATGTACCATCGTTGTGAACTGTTTTCAGCAACATTCTATGTACCGCACACCTTCACCACGTATCGTCGTTGCTAACCATTTTCGGTTCTGCGCACCACTTCGCATATTGTTCCCACTTCCAGGTACACAGTAGTGAACCATTCCTAGAACATGGTATGTGGTACATGTTCTGAGGTATTTGGTACCCTTTTTGTCTAATTTTCTTTGTCATTCCACATACCATTCACTCCTATGTGAAAACCCTTTGTTTTCCATCACTAAACTCTCGATTTTGAGGCCCAAAAAATTTTAAAACATTGGAAATCTATGCCACCTTCAATTCTACCTTCAGGATTAAACAAATGACCCCATTCTTTACAAACTCCCTAATCATCCATGTGCATATTGACAACAAACACAAACCAAACTCCAATATTATCAACAAACATCCTTGGTTCAAAAAATCTCCTCATTTTGGTTTGTTGGAAATCTCTAGAAAAATTAACTAATGCGTTAGAAACAATCAAAACTAAACCTTCAAGAAATAACTCAACCATCACACTAAGTCTATGTGAGCAGTTCTCGGTGTATAAAACAAGAGAGAGTACATGAATTGAGTTATCATTTTTTTTTCTGTTCTCCCCCATAGTTGTAGTTATGGTTTTTTCTATTCTCCATATTTCCTCTATCCATAAAAAAGGATCACCCTCCATTGAATTTATCCATTATCCCCCATTGGAAATAAACCCAATAAACCAAAAAAAATTCTCCCCGGGATCGTATCTCCCCCATAAACCTACATCATTTCCAAAAACATATTAAAACAGTTAAAACAACTGAGGAGAGGAGGAATATCATAACCCCTTATGCACTGGGAGGTGGCTGAACATCGAGGTTCAACCAATGTTTCTCAAACACATCCACTGACGGTGCCTTGCTCATAATGTCAGCCACTTACTCGTCAGTTCCCACATGGTCCATTTTGATCATGCCTTGTTCAAAATTTTCCTTGATGAAGTGATATTTGATCTCAATATGTATCATATGAGAATGCTGAATAGGATTCTTCAAAAGATCAATTTCACTCCTATTATCATAGTAAATCACCATTAGTTGTTTCACCTCATCACCTATGTCAATAAGTTGTTGCATCATCCAAAGTAACTATGCTCACGGCTTGTTAGCAGATATATTTCCATCTTCAGTGGTACTAAGTGAAGTACTTTCCCATTTCTTACGTAACCATCCAACAAATTTCTTCCCAATATAGAATTATCTACTACTGGTAGAATTTCAATCCACTATATCTCCATCCTAGTAAGCATCAGAATATGATAATAGTTCCCTATCTATTCCTTCAACAAATTATAGCCTATAATTATGTTCACCTTTATGGTATCTCATGATTCTTTTCACTGTATCCATATGTTCTTCCTTCAGATTACTCTAAAAGTGGGCCGTAAGGAAAATGGAAAAACCAATATTTGGTCATGTCACCATTAGGTATAGTAGGATTCCAATGATTCTTATGTACATGGTGGGATCCATAAAATTTTTGTCCTCATGATTCTCGATCTTCATTCCTATCGCAATATGAGTCAAAATTTGATTGGAATCATGCATATTGAATTTCTTCCACAACTCTCTTACATACTTTTCCTAAGAAATTAAAGTGTAATACTTATTCTAAATCACCTTCAACCCTAAAAAGTATGTGAGTTCACCAATCATGGACATTTCAAATTCTTATTTCATGTGATTGGAAAATTCTCTCACTAATCCATGTCTGCTTCCAATGAAAATAATATCATCCATGTATACCAATACCCTAAACTAATCCTTTTTATAATTCATCACATGGAGATTATGATCCGCTCCTCTTATTTTAAACTCAAGCATTCTTAGATAAGAGTCCAATCAAGAGTAATACACCTGTGGTGCCTATTTCAGGCCATAGAGAGCTTTCATTAATTTTCAAACCTTCATTTAGTCATTTCCAATCAATAACCCCATTGGTTTTTCAATATAAACTTATTCTTCCAATACCTCATTTAATAATTTGGTCTTGACATCCATTTGATACACTTTATAACCTCTTTGGATTTCCATGGAAAGAAATAGTCTGGTTGACTCCAATATCACTACTGGAGAAAATATATCTTCAACATCAACACTTTCGATTTTCGAATATCCCTTACAGACTAAGAATGCTTTATTTATGATCACATTTCCATGATCATCAAATTTGATCTTGAAAATCCACTTTGTACCAATCACATTGTGACCTTCAGGTGTTTTAACAAGATCCCAAGTCTGATTTTTGTCAATCTGATCAAGCTCTTCATTCAGTAATTTTACCCATGACTCATACTTTGCAGCCTATTCAAATGAGAATGGATCTGAAACTAATAGAAATATAGATATAAAATTATTAATAATTCTCCTTATTTTTGTAGGTTTATTCTGATCCCTGATAATGTTAGACTAGTTAATCTCTACTCTTTGATTTCTCCTTTGGGGTTCGACCCAATTCTCCCAAGATATGGCTTCTTATTCTGATTCTTCATTTGAGTCAATATCATGACGTGACTCCTGAGAGGTTTATACATCTTCCTCTAACTTTGTATTATCTTGCGTTTCATGTTCACATTCTTCTTCATCTTCTATCACATCAGTATAATAAATCCCTGAAGCATTTCTTTTTTTCTCTTCAGTGATCTTAACATCACTGCTTTCAAAAATTCTTCCCAATATCTTATTGAAACACTTGTAGGCTTTTCTATTCATTTATTATCCAAGAAATATTCCCTCATCTACATTTTCACCATACCTTCCTTGATTTACTTCTTTGTTTTGGATGAAAGATTTTCTTCCGAAAACCTGAAAATATTTTAAGGAGGGATTCCTTCCATTCCACAATTCATATGGTGCCTTTATCTCACCCATATATATCCTTGTTCATTTTTAAATATACACCGCCACTTGAACTTCCTCTTTCCAGTAATGGTGAGGCATATGACTCTCGATCAGTATAATTCTAGCCATGTTGTTTACCTGACAATTTATGTTCTCAAAAACTCCATTTTTCTATGGAGTTATCACAAATTCCACCTCATGTTCTAACTCATGCTTCTCTAGGTAATTTTCAAATTTAATGGATGTGTATTACCCTCTATTGTCAGACTGAAGGACTTTGATCTTCCATCTAGTATCATTCTTAGTGATTTGATGATAGGTTTTCATGCAATCAAGAACTTGTTTCTTCCTGTGTATAAAAATCACACATTCCATTCTACTATAATTATCTATGAAAAGAAAAAATTACCTTTATTCATGTGTTATAGCAACATTTATCGGGTCATCTACATATGTATGGATGAGGTCAAAGAGATTTGATTCTCTTTTCTAATTTGGTCGGTAGGAACTATAGACCAGTTTCCCTCACATTGAAACATCACAAGTCTTTTCTCGTTTATGATTCAGATTAGGGATATCCATGACAATATTTATCTTAGATATCTTTACCATGACTTTCTAATTGATGGACCCCAATCTCTGATGCCATAATTAGTTTTCCTCTTCAACTTTTAAATAGAAAATGTTCTCTTTGTTGTCAACCTGATATAAGTTTCCATCTGTTCTATTGCCTTTCATGAGAGAATTCCTAGACTTTCCTCTTATAGTACATCCATTTTGATTGAATAACACAATAAGACCTGAGTAAAAGAGTTGACTCACACTAAGAAGATTTTGATGCAGACCATCCACATAAAGGACTTTAGTTTTCTTTAGCTCTCCATTATCTAGCTTAGTACTCACACTTCCTTTTATCTTCAAAGCACCATTGTTCCCAAACCTCACTATTCCATCAACCTTTTTCTTGAAATTCATTAATAGTTCTACATTACCCATCATGTAGGAAGAACATTATCTATCAAGAATTCAGGTGTTGTTGTTCTCTATATATTTATGGGATAGTTCTTCAAAATTGGATTTTTCAATTTTCCTCTTTTCTTTGCATGAGATATTGTATTGAGCATAGTAAACTGATGGTATTTCAATTCTCTCTTCTATGTACATGGGTTCTTCATATTCAAATTCTTATTCTAGAGTAGAAAACCTATTTGAAATAGCAACATCCTCTAGTTGAAGAGTTTTGACTTGTCTCTAATCATTGAAAGAATTTCTCCTGTCATACCTCCACCTAAAATTCATAGTTTTATGGCCAAAGTTAGAATAGTGAAAACAATATCCATAGAAACTATTTATTCTATAAGAAGTAAGATATGAATATTTTTACCTCTGTTGAACTCCTAACACTTCCCCATTCATGTAGCTCCTTTCCTCTTCGTAGTATGACATGGTATGGTCCAGATATCCACAAATATGACACTTCATGAAAGGAAATGTCTTCTCACTTCTATTTCTCCTCATGCCTTCTTACTCGGGAAAATAGTTTGACTTCCTATTATTTCTAGAAACTCAAGGATAATCTTTAGTTCTTCTTTTAGATTGATTTAAGGGTTTCTTTTTCAGTACTTCTTGTGGCTTTTCAACATGATCAAATTTCAACTTACCTTTATTATGGTTCACTTTATTTATAGAATTCGATGTTTTAGCATCACAACCAACTCCACTATTTCCCATGCATGTGGGTCTTTGATCACTCAAGATCTTTTCAACTCCATCAGAACCACATTTTTCTCTCTCTAGCAGCTTATCATCCAAGAACCTTCTAGATTGTATTTTCTTCTTTTATTCTTTATCAATTGATTCAATTTTGAGTTTACTTCTCAGAGTAAAAACTTCTTCTTCGAGTACCTCAACGGTCTTAGACTTCTCCTCCAGTCTTGAGGTAAATTCATTGATTTCCTTTTCTTTTTCTTAAATTTTGATTTTTAGTTCCACAACATCATCAGTGCTTTCAAGGATTGATGATTTTACTTTCACCAGTTCTTCCAGTCATTCAATTTCTACTTCTATCTTATCAATATATTCTAAAGATTCCTCCACTATTGCTTTCCACTTATTGCATATTTTACATTTATTCTCAAGATTACCAAAATCATCCTTAAGTTATATCTTGGGATCGACATTTGTAGTAAACTGATTATATATAGCTTTATCTATCAAGGGTTATGTCTTTTCAATAGTACCCATCATGGAAGCTTGGTTCCCATATTTGAATTCTGCTTCCTCTTCCTCAAAGAGTTCATTGTCATCGTCTTCTTCTTCACAAACAAAAACCTTTAGTTGAAATTTATTTCCAAATTTGAAGTCTCTATTTTTGAAAACCCTTTTCTATGGATTTTGAATGTCTTCATATTCTCTTTAATCATCATTTAACTTTCATGGGAAATGAGAGGGAATGTGACTAAATCTTCCACAGTGAAAACAAGCCAGAGGTAGCTTTCCTTCAAATCTCATTGTTCCCTTCTTGAGTTTCTTTGCAATTAGAGAAAGAACTTCTTTCTCCTCATCATCTTCATCAACATCATATCTAGAAATTTGTGGTTTTTCTATGGCTTTTAATTCCATTTCATTTCTTACATTATTTTTTGCATCATCTGGGTTGAATCTCATCTCATATTCCACAAGGCTGCTCAGCAGATTCTCAAGAGAAAGTTTGAAAAGATCACTTTCTCCAAGAGATTCAACCATTGAATTATAAATGGGTGGAAGTTTTCTCAAGATTTTTTTTACAATATCAATGTATTTGATCTCTTCTCTAAGCCCTTTAATTTCTCCTAAAACTTTAGTAATTTTATTTAATAAAGAATACTAATTTTCATTAGGGTGCATCTTCATCTCATCAAACTTGTTGTGTAAAACTTGTATCTTTGCTTCCTTCACTTTATTGTCACCTTCATAAATATTCTCTAATTTCTCTCACATAGACATTTCTGGAATACATTTCATCACCTTAAGATATATTTGATCAAAAAGAGCTTTAGTTAAGGAATTATGTGCTTTAGCATCAGCATCCATCATTTTCATTTCTGTATCTATCATAGATAAACTAGTTGGATTAGTGACCTATATTCCTTGTGTAGTGGAAAAAATTATATCAATTACATGAGATCTTAGAAGAGATCACATAATTTTCTTCCATATTTTAATGTTACTTCCATAAAACAAAGTAACTCCCCTCACATTAACTGTATTCTCCATGTTAGAAAAATAGGATAGATTTAATACCAGCAACCTTTACCCTCTGATAAAACATAAAGGACCCTAGAACACCCTGAGAGGGGAGGGGTGATTCAGGATGTCAACTTTTTCTTCTAAACAGATGGATCTTTTTCCAAGATTGTTAGGAACCTGTTAAACCAATATGAAGAAGAAGTGCATAAAATAAACAATCACATGAAAAATAAGGACACATCAATTTTACTTAGATCACCACTAAGGGATACGTTCATGGAGAATACACTGACAGTGTTTCAGTCATACCAAAAACCACTAATATTCACAAGTTTTGGATTACAAGAGTATAGCATAGTCACTTTGTTCCAGGTACACTACCTTTACAAGGTTTTAGGGATAGCACATTGTATCCCTCAGATCACTTCTGCTTACTCCCCCATGCTCACTACATTGGAAGAATCTTCACTCAGTTTATCGACTTGAAGATCGCTTCAATGGTTTAGCATCAAATCATGAATCCTAAAGTGTAAATTGATTCTATTTTGAATTACGTAATCACCCATAGATGTAATTTATTTTCTTGTACACTTATATGTTATGGAAATTAATTTCGTAAACTGGTTTGGTTAATTTTCAGGATTCCTTGGGTGTTCCACATATTGCTTCTTTTTCCGTGTACCGCTGTAGTTTCTACTTACCGTCTAGATCCTCTGCGAATAGGCCTTCACCGCATACTTCCCTAATCCATGTACTACTCTTCCCCTCCATGTAGAATCCTACTCTATATACTGCCCTTCTCTGTTGCATACTGCGAGAGATTTTTGCACGAACTGCACTCTCTTATGCAGACTGTTTCCCTTATGCAGATGATTTTATCCACATACCATCTTCTCCTCCATGTACCACTTTGGAATTCACCGTATTTCTTACCAAAATTTTAATCTATAATCTCTTCACTTAACAGAGGGGATTAATAATCCTTAAATAAGGACATAACTCCATAAATTCTACTAATCTGATTGACCAAAATTTTCAATGTGGGAAAATCTTTACTATATACTGAACTTCATTTGTATACTATTAGCCTCCACTATATACCTCTCTTGTTTCATGAACTGAAACAATCCTGCCAACCTTTAGCATTCCGCGTACTGCACTCCTTCACCGTGTACTGTCACTGTGAACCTTTTTTAGTAGCATTCTGCATACCACATGCCTTCACCACATACCATCGCTGCGAACTATTTTCAGTTCTGCACACCGCTCTGCGTACTATTCCCACTGCCAAGTATGCGACTGCAATCCTTTCCCAGAACATGGTACACAGTCCATGTTCTGAGGTGTAGGGTTCCCTTATATTTCTGATTTTCTTTGTCGTTTGATATATCATTCACTTCTATGGGAAAATTTTTTGTTTTCCATCACTAAACTCCAGATTTTGAGGCCCAAAAAATTAGAAAAATCTAGGAAACTTTGCCACCTTCAATACTTCATTTAAGATCAAACGTATGACCCCATTCTTTGCAAACTCCCTAGTCATCCATGTGCATATTGACAACAAACACAAACCAAACTCCAATATTATCAATGAATAGCCTTTGTTTCAACTTGTACAAGTGATATTATAATTACATAAGTATAATAATATCTTAAATATCATATAAATGTGTTAAATTGGTCATTATATCAATCCTTAAAAGGTGTTGATGGAAAAAAATTACATCGGTTCGTGAGGTGGTAGTCTATCGTACACACGATTGACGATTTTGTTTCCCATTTGATAGAATAAGAGATGGATAAATATAATTACATAAACATAATAAAATATTATTATATTTTATATAATAGTGTTATTATATTTTATGTTTTAAAAACTAATTAAATGTGTAAAATGAAGAAATAAAATCAAATAGATTTGTTTAAATATTAACCTTCTCTAAGTGAAACCACCTTTCTATATCCTCTTAAAGACCATAGGGATAGTCTTTTTGGAGGAACAACATCTCTATAATGTGACTCAAAATGTTTGGTATATAATGTTTTAGGGTTTTTTTCAATCTAAATGTCTTGGGAGGTGTGAATAAATGTGGGGATGGAGTTCCCTTTTATAAGTGGGGAAAGGGGACCTCCTTCAAAATTACATGTAAATTTCCCATAATAATCCAAAATGATAATATCGTTCACATGAAAAATGATTAGAATCCATATATTCTAAATTGTTAGGAATAATGTGGAAATCGTTCCATATAATAATATTTTGACAAGTTGGTAGTTCATTTTAAACTTTATCCTCTTAGTTTAACCCTAAGGTAAACCCATTTTTCCCTTAACCATTATAACTATTTTTTACAATTTTCACTATTCATTTTGGTAAAAACTTAATTTTACCATATTAGATACTATAAATTATGATGATTCAAATTATTGAATCTATTTTCAAAATTAAATTTACATAAGTGGAAATTTTTAATTTAAAATTAACATTGTAGACGTGATGAGAAATCAATTTTTTAAAGAGAAAATGCTCAAAAATTTCAGAGTTTGTATATCAAAATTAAAAATGAATATAATTAAAATGACCTAAATTTTATTAATAGATATATAATTTAACTTATTTTAATTTAAAACTAATTAAAAACATAATTTAACTTTATAAATAATTTAAATTAAACGATAGTTTTCAATTAAAATTTGGTATTTTTTCACTATTCATTGAAAATTGAAACATTTCATAAAAATACAAAAAATTCACCCTAAGATAATTTTAATATTCTGATTTAAAAAAATGAATTTTATTTTATCAAATAATTTTTATAAAAGTGGTAAAAATTAATTTTAAATTATGCGTGCAAAACACGGCTAAACTGTCTTTTAGAAAAAATAGTCTTTCTAAAAAAAATTATTTTAAATAATTATTATTATATTTATTATAGTTATATAACCACAATTTTCATAATTTATTTATTAATATTCATACCCACAAATTTAATGGCTAGGTTATAATGGTATACTACATTACAGTTCATTTAGACTTGGGGTTGTGTGTTTTGTAAGTTATCAAAGTGATTAAATTTAAAGAAATATATTTTATTGGTTGGTTAAGCTAGATGTTGTGTGTCTCATATGCAATCAGATTCAATTTTATTATATTATAATTTCATGTTTTGACATTATCATATTTTACCATGAATGTTTCTCCGTATATTTTTTAAAATTTCTCCCTTATGGCCTTTGATGTTGTGAAATTCATAAAATTCACGTGCACTATGTTTGAAAGAGCTATAGATAGGTCATTTTGAGCCTTATCATCCATATTCAATAATTTAATTTCTATTTACATCAGATATTTAACTTTTATATCACTTATTTAAATTCCATTTATTGATTCAATGAAAATATTTAAGCTAAGATATCATATATGTGATCTCATTTGATGCTTCAATATTTTATAGTTCTTCTCATCGAAGATTAGTAATACCTTTTCATTCATAGAATTTTCCATAATAATAAAAATTAAAATATGGATATTCTTAAAATAAAAAAATTATCTAATATTTTACCTTCCATCATTGATACTACTTATTTCAAAAAATAATCTAAACACCCTAAGGGTGGTGAATCATAGTGTACATTTTTCAATTAACACCCATTTTTTGGTATTTATCTCCTGTTAGAAAGAAACATAAAACCTTTCATGTAAATTATACATGAATTAAAACCAAATAAATTAAAATAATATACACAAACAAAGATATTTTACTTGGTTTATCCAATATGATACATCAAAGAAGAATACACATGATGATGTTTTGATGTACCAAAATCACTAATATAATGTTATGATTATAGGTTTTTTGGTTTGATTCATAATACTAATACCAAGGGATTCTCCATATACTTCAATTTATACTTGTATATTTAAGAATGTGTTCAATATAATTGGTATGTAGGTTATACAATAATAAAAATATTATAAAATATGCATCAGTGGTGTATCTTTTCAACTGTTCATCTCAATAAAAAAAAGTTTGTATCTTTTAAAGTTTTTATATATTCATATCAATGCATGAAACACATGACTCTATATATATATATATATATATATATATATATCTCAATCTCCCTCTCTGTATTTATCTTAGGTTTTATATCAAATTACACTAGAGTTTTTTTTTTGAATCGTACAAACATAATGATCAATAAATCTACTCATACCAAAGATCATCGTATCTATATCCTTGATTTTATCTATTTAAATATTATTTATATTAACTCATATATGATTCTTGAATATATATCTTAAAAATTCCATGAAAAATATCTCTTTTTTAAATAAAATATAGAAACTAAATATCACCATTTAGGCCTCTATTTTAGTTAGTAAAAATAATTTTCAAAATTTTTAGAAAAATATCTCACTTAGTGAACTAGTTTTAATATATTGAATTGAATCCATTTTAGTTTACCAATTTTTTAATTCTAATATTTAAAAAATATTTTAGTTTTGTGGGAATAAGTAAATTTCCTCATGCATCACCAAAAAAATTATTATGTGTGAAGTAAATTTTACTTTACTATCTAATTTATCTTTAAACTCAAACAATTAATTCTCATAAAGCATCAAGTATGATTCATAAAGTAACTCCTATTTTTATTTCATTATTTTCATCCATAAAATATTTCACTCACAACCAATTGAATTGAATAGAACATTTTACTCTTCCTTAAAAGGTTTAAAAAAATATAACATACACAAAAACAAACAAAAATAATTGTTTTCCTTCATTCGATCATTTTTATCAAATGATACATTTATTTTTTTATTGAAATAAAATAGATGTTTAAACCTAAAATAAATCGGTAAAATTTCCTCTAACTAATTTCTAAACTCCCAAGAAATATGTTCACAATGGTGGATTTTTATATTTTATTGCTCATGATATAGGGAAGGGGAATCCCCTATTATAATTTGTTGAGATGGGATAGAGTAACATAGAGATAGATGTGATACTGGGACATGTCCTTGGAATCTTTTTATAGAATATCCTCTAGTACTCTTTTGTTCCTTATTTTATTAGCATGTATATGACCGAATTATTATATTCATCATTTATTTTAATATTGATATATGGATTCCATGGGATCTAATTTTTTATCACATGGTGATGTTATTAATATGGTTAGCATGTCTTTACAATTCTATATTATATTATATCATGCTTATAGTTGTAATTATTTATTTATTTTTCAGGCATTATATCAACAGAATAGTCTCCCCACTCTATGGACTTGGTTCTCACCTATATTCAACAATCTCTAATATACGGGGAGTCACTCTTGAGTCCATGTGGTACTCTAGATCAGACCGAGTAACCCAAGTTGGGGAATTATAATATTAAATATATCATATATCTTAGGGGAAATCAGATTGGATCAAAGTAGATATGGAAAACCCCACTTTTTGGATTATAACCACATGATGATTTGGGTTTTTGAAAATATATATATACATTTAGATTGAGGATTCAAACATAGAGGAATTGAGTTTTTATATCCTCAACTATGATTAGTGAATCAAGAACATGGAATCAACTTATTTTATAGGTTATTATATGGGTTTATACCTAGATGGAAGGTTGGGTGTTGGGAATTTATTGTGTCTTGACCACATCATAAAGACATAATTGAGGCTTATTAATTAAAGAAATAAGAGACTTGTGATAGTGAATATTTAGTTCCTCTTTAAATTAATTTTAGTATTTTTTATCTATTATTCTTATTATTCATATAAGAATCTTAGTTTTTAAAGTATTTATATTTTAATTTTTTTTATTGTAGTGAAACTTTCTCTTATTTTTATTCTTATAGTTTTGGGGTGTTTGTTTCAATTAAATTATGTATTTTTATTAATTTAAAATTTTCATTAATTTTAGTAATATTTAGTTAATTTATCCTTTATTCAATAATTTTTAAATTCTTAATAATTTATGATATATCACAAATGAGTTTATAAATAAATATAAAGGATGAAAATCTATAAAAAAGAATGTTCACATAATTATTCTATTAAAATTTCACTTATGACTGAATTTAATTTAATTATATCATATTGAAACACAATGATCCACTTTATTCCTCATTAAAACAATGATCAAAGCTATTTAATGATAGAGGACATTCAATATAGTATAGGTAATTAACTTCTAAACACTAAATTGGATTATTCTTTTTCAAATTTGATTCAATATATTTTTTTTATTCTTATAATGATAAATAATTTAGGTGGTTAAGGTAGTGTTGATAATTTTGAGCATACAGATATCACCTATATTAATAATCTTATAAATAATAAATTTAAGGAATTTAATAAGTGATTTGAAATTATCATTCCTAAAGAAAAATAATCTTTAGATATTTATTCTCTTAGATTCATTATTCCTATTTTATTAATTTCATTTTGGATATAGAATCACAATTTAGGTAAAGTTATGATGATATAACAAATGGTTTAAAAAACTGATTATGGAATTCCTTATTTATCGCGAGATAAACTTCATAATTTCACCATAAAACGAAATTTATTTTCTTATTAGTTTGAATTAAATAAATTTTTTTACTTTAATCATACCTATGGGAGTTTATGATGGTTATGGGAATACCAAAAATTTCATCCATAAAGATAAAATATTTGTTTTTAAACTCTTATTTGATTATATTAATCTTAAAATTACCCTTTTTATTTAAAGTTCCATCATTACCAAAATGAATTGTATCATTCACATGATTCTTTAATTTTCCAATAACATCACATTTCCTTTCATTTGAGTTTATCATCTATTATCAGGTATCTATAAAATTTTTTCCCTAAATTTAATGTAACTTCAACCAGATTTATATTCTTAATTTATTATTTTTATTCCATGAAAAATATTTATGATTTTATTTATTTTTTAGTCTCTCTTTCATGTTTATGAATTGTGAACTAACAGCGAATTACTCCTCTTTAGGGGAAAAATATTGTTTAGAGGAATAAAATTCATAGGATCACTTTCAAACTTCCCTGATGCATGTTTATATTTTTTTCTCAAATCCTTTAAACCAATAATCAAATTCTTTATATATTTAGCTAGATCAAAAAAACATTATTCATAAAAGGTATTTCTTATCTATTATGTTGGATTTTTCATTTTCCTTATTTTTTTATTCCACCTCCTTCACCTACTAGATATCTTCTTGGTAATTTTCAATATATCATTATGTATCCTAAATAAAGATATAATTGTAACTTATTTAATGAAAAAACCTTATTAAAAGTCTTTAACATGACCTAACCCACTGATACCCTTCCTAGATGGGTATTAAGCTAAGTGTGTCACCATAATACCACCACTAATAGGACTGGGGTAGGTGACTAACACTAATAAGGCATAAAAATCTTATGGTATAACTTAGCCTATATAGCCTATATACAATACATATATCTCTGGAGTAGAATATAATCATGAAAACTGAATAAAAATGACATGTTATCATAAATGATCATGTGTAACCCTATAAACACCCACAAAGAATGATAATAATAAAAACCAAAATAGTAGAGAAAAACATAATCCTAAAATATGAAGTAAAATATCAACCTAAAACTACTGGAAGTAGAATACTCCTCTATATAATACTCTATATATTAACACAAATAGTGTTTATCACTTATGAGTGCCATTAATTTTATGCTCCTCTAACACCATGCCTAGTATGGTCACCACCTTTCATAAGACATGACATTTTCAGGAAGAGTGTCCATGCAAGGGTAGGAATAAATATGCCCAGTAGGATGCCCTAAAAACCAATGAAGATGAAAACTAAAACATGATATATCTTGAAACCATGCTAAAAAGGAAAGGGTAGTGATAAATAAAGTCATGGATATTCTTATGTTTATATAACCAATAACATGAGGTATATTTCTTATCTTCATATCCCAGATACATGAAAATCCAATGGAACAACAACCCTAAAAAATCATATTTCCTGGATTTCTGAAACTCCACATCAACTATAAAAATTTATTTTATCATCATGTGCCTACAAAATTATGTACATTGATCAAGGAAGTATCGACCTCAGTGGAGGACTAATTATTTTTTTAATAGAGAACATTGATCCAGAGTATACTAACTTCCTAGATAGAGGACCAGTACCTAGTAAGTGGGGGGTTCTTAACCCCATCATTCTTATAGGGGACCTGTACCTTGTCAAGACCAAGTTAGAATTGGACCCATTCGTGAATCTTGGAGGATTGGAACCCCAATTAAGTTGGGGAGTATCAAAATCTTTGAATAATTTGAGTCACATGTATCCTATTATTAGCTCATCACCATGGGAGTACCTAACCTCATTCCCTCTCGGATCATCTTGTCTAAACCTCGGTCATCGGCCATACAACTCTAAGTAACTCAAACTTCTTGTATATATTTATTCCATGACCCTAATATTGAATAGGAAGTTACCATTATGTTCTACCTAAAAAATTCTTATAATGGATAAAATGTGTTCCTAAATCCAAGTTCCAAGAAAATATGTGAAAAATACTAAAGTTGGAATAGTATATGGTATGGAAAAATAGGGTTATAGCATGTAACCTTAGTAAAGTAGTTGGGTTATGTAAAACTATAGACTTTCCATCTATAATTCAACTCTTACAACATGTCTAATGGAGGTATGTGGTGTGTGGGGAATATGGGTTGGTTGGGTATGTACTTCCACCAACATAAGTCAAGTGTTCAAGGTATACATCATTCCCACTAACTCACATAGTATAAAGTACTAGGAGCTTAGAATAGTGTCAAATCGTGTGCATGTTGTGTTGTTTACATTGGAACCACAACACATGTAATTATAAGGTGTATCCCATATGATATTTAACATGGAAAGTAAACCCTAACAGCCATAAAAAATATGATGCATGGAATGTGTCTCAAAAATCACATGTCATTTGATAACTAAATTGAAAACTATAAACCCTAGACTCTATAGAAAATGTGATACATGGTGTGTGTTTTAAAAAAACATGTCATGTGATTGATAAATCAATACCCAGAAAACTATCCACCCAAAAATAATTTTGTTGCGTGTTGTTTTCACGGGTATCCACACCCAATATAACATCATCATCTATATTGTAACCTCTCTATCATTCTACTATCCCAGTATCCACCTCTCATTGTCACCATAGATTAAAAATACCACTAATAATTTCAATGTACCTTCATCTATGAACAATAAAGAGGGTGAGAAAGAGGTCACAGTAAGAGGGAGATAGGGGTCAAAAAACCATCTGCCCCATGTTTCAGCATCAAAATAGGGATAATTTCCTCATTGCATTATAAGGGATGGGAAAATGGAATTTCAATGAAGGGGAGGGGGAGAATGGTTTATATTATCTATCAGCCTCCCACTAATAATTCTATATCCTTTCTATGGAATCCTTACTTTTTATTATATAACTTTTCATTACATTATACAAATAGAGGATCTTTTAAAGTTTAGTTTCTTGGAAATAAGGTATATAATACATGAAAACTTAAAAAAATTATTATAATCCACATGAAAGTCTTCATAATAAGTTAATAAAAAGTAAATTTAATTCATCTCATAACCTGAGGACACACATCAAAGGAAAGGGTGATCATAAGGCCTGGTAAGGGAAAGTATTGGAAACATTTTACATGTGAACTTGAGAAATATCAATAAGAACTTGAAGAGTATCATAAATTAATGAGAAAAGGAAAATGGGGAATATCATAATAAAAAGAGATTTAATTATAACATGGAAATTTGGATACAAAATTTAAATGATACATTCATAAATATGTCACCATGGTTTTTCACTAAGGTGTCATAAAAATTGCCAAGGTTATTCACCAAGGTATCGTAAGATATGTCATCTCTAGAGATTAAATTATTTAACTAATGAATTAAAGCACTATCAGGACACACCCTTAATATGTCATAAATAATTTGACACACAAATATCATTTTAAAAAAATTCATAAATAACCCATCGAGAATAAAATAAATTGGTTTCATATAAAAAACATGGTTTTTTTAAAAATAATGCTTAAAGACAATATCTTTATGTCATTATTAACACATGAAAAAGGAAGGAAGGTTTAATGTATGTTAATAGCAGAATAAAATATATCATTTTTACATCTTGTTGAATACCCCTAGAAAGGAAAGAGTTTTGGGTATTCACAAAATAAAATAAGAGAATTTCTTGAGAAAAAAGAGAGAAAATTTGAGAAGAAAATTTCGAATCATAGCAGGTATAAAACATGGTTTTATAAGACAATAAAAAGAGGGGGAAATGGTATAACTTTAAAAAAATTCTAATAATATAGTAAATGGATAGAATAAAATGGACAGAAGAACATATTATTTGAAATTTTAAAGAACTACTACCTAAAAAAGGGAACTTGAAATGAAAATAGATGTTGAGATTTTCCCTTACCTTGAAGAGTGACTCCTAAAACATGAGAATAGAGACCTTGTGGGATTGAGGACACATTGGGAGGTAAAAATATCATAGATTCATGCAGGATTAATTTTAAGTTAAATAAAATGGATAAATGGGTGGGTATTTATAGAAAAAGTGTGGGATTTGTTCATTAATTTCTTTGGACACCTAGGTAGTGGTAAATGCAAAACCATGGGCTTGCACGTGGTATTAAAAACTTGGGACACCTATTATGATATTTTAATCTAAAATATTTGAACAGAATTTTATATTACTTATTACATCATTATGACATTATTATGATGTCATTAACATACAGAAAAAATAAAATTCTGGTTTTACTATTCACAAAAAATAATGTATTTTAGAAAATTTTCATAAATTCACCCTAACCTAATTTGAAAATGATTATTTAAAAAATTATATTTATTTTATCATAATAATTATCTAAATATGATAGTTTTAACTTTTAAATATAAAAAATCCTTTTTTATTAAAAATAATAGTGGATAGAAAGTGCATAGAGAAATTTATGACACTTGAAAAAAATTAAATTATTTTATCATTTATATTTAAATAAGAGAAATTTAATCATACTATTTTATTAAAATAAATAATCTTAATAATACATTATTTTATTTTTATAATTATATATTTTCTGAAAAGGATAGTTTCATCTCAAAAAAATCAATTTATCAAATTCATCATATTTTTAAGAAAAACTATTCTCAAAACGGAATTGATGGAATAACAATTTTATTTATACAAAGGAATTAAACATTAATTATCTAGGGCCTCAACACAAAACATATTATAAATCTTAAATATTACCTAAGGGTAAGGTTTGTAATTTATGATAGAATCATGGGCGGCTCAACTAGCATTGCTCGAGTGGTAATTTTCACTAACTTAAACTTATCCCATATGAGATTTCATTAAAGATTCACTTATTAAATCTCATATTGGGATTTGTCAAGGTTGAATCCAATTTAAAATACCTCCATCCCAAGTTCTGATATATGGGCTTCATATGGAATGACTCTACCGGTTGAGGCCATCATTTCTTATTTCTATATTTATTATCCTTTTTCATTTCTACTTATAAACACTATTTATAATGTTAAAATTATTATATAGTTTCCAATGTTAATATTGACCAGCAGTAATAACTGACCAACGATCATATAATAGTAAAAACTCAATGGTCACATTTCAATTAATACTCAATTAATTATTAAATAGATATAGTATTTTAGTAAAAAATAATATAAAACACATTTTCAGAAAATAATTATCATTAAAAAAGTTTGGGTCATTACATTATCCCCCCTCAAAATATTTTATCCCCAAAATTTCAACTTGTGCTCTTATAAGAGAAAATGTGTGGGTATTTTTTTCTCATTTCCTCCTCTAGTTCCCATGTTGCTTCTTCATATTTATGGTTCCTCCACAACACTTTAACGAGGTGGGTAGTATTGTTGCATAGAAACTTGTCTCTATGGTCAAAGATACCCACTGGATGCTCCTCATAAGAGATTTCATGTTCTAGTTGTACCAAATCAGGACTCATTACATGTTAAGGTTCCGGTATGTACTTCCTCAATAGGGATACATGGAATAAATCATGAAATTGAGATCGATTAGGAGTAATTTCAAGCTGATAGGCCACTAATCCTATGTGATCAAGGATTTAATTGGGGTAAATGTACCTAGGGCTAAGCTTCCCTTCCTTCCCAAACTGCATGACTCTTTTCCATGGTGAAATTCAAAGGAAGACTTTATCACCAACATCAAACTCCAAGTCCCTTCGATGATTGTCATCATAGCACTTCTACTGAATCTGGTTGGCCTTTATGGTTTGTTGGATATCATGAACCTTTTTTATCATCTCTTGATCAAGATCAGGCCCAAGAGTCTTTTTCTCACCAACTTCATCCCAACGTGTAGGAGTTCTACATCACTTCCCATATAGAGCTTCATAGTATTCTATTTTAATACTTGAATGTAATTTATTGTTGTATAAGAACTCAACTAATGGGAGATGTTTATCCCATCCACCCTTAAATTCTACTGAGCATGTTCCAATCATGTCCTCAAGTTTCTGATTAGTCTATTCAGATTGTACATCAGTCTGGGGGTGATAAGTTGTACTAAAATTCAATTTGGTATTCAGAGAATATTGAAGACATCTTCAGAATTTTGATGTAAACCTTGGATCACGATCAGAAATGATATAAAGTATCACTCTATTCAACCTCACCACTTAATTTATGTATATCTTGATAAGTTTATTAAGATATAATTCTTTTGGGATAGACATAAAATTGGTATTATTGGTGAGATGTTCCACTATAACCCATATTGAATTGTTTCATTTGGATTTTCTTGGGAGACTAGTGATAAATTCCATATTAATATTGTCTGACTTCCATGTTGGTATCGGTAGTGGTTGTGAAACCCCTTTAGTAAGTTTTCTCTTTTCCTTCACTTTTTGACACACCTGACGCCTTGTAGTGTAGTCTGAAATCTCCCTTTTCATGTTATCACACAAATAATGATCATGAAGGTCCCTATACATTTTAGCACTTCTAGGATTTATATATAATGTAGAGATATTAGCTTTATCCATTATCTCCTTCTTTATTTCTAGAATATATGAAATATATAGCCTTGTAAAAAATTTATTACACTTTCTTAATCAATATTTTACTAATGAAACTTCTCATTATTCACAGCCTCTAACTTCTACTATAACAAAAGGATATTATTTTTGGTATTTATTGTTCTTCTATATTAATGATGGTTGAGAAATCATTTGGGATAGGGTTGATGATTCCCATTACCTTAATATTCCAATGTCCAAGTTTAATAGGTCTTTGGTCAAAGTATCTCTTTGAATCCTCATCATTTCCGAAACAAACAGGGTGTTTCCAAATTATTGCATCAGCAACTTTGTTTTCTCTTTTGGGGTGATAATGAATTGAAAAATCATAGTCTTTAAGAAGTTCTAACCATCTCCTATGTCTCATGTTCAATTCCTTTTACATTAAAATATAATTTAAACTTTTTTGGTCTATGTATATATCAAATTCCTCCCCATAAATATAGTTCATCTATGTCTTGAAAGAAAAAACAACTACAACTAGCTCCAGATCATGCATAGGATAATTCTTATCATTAAGCTTTAAGTGTTGATATTCATAAGCATTAGCCTTTTCATTTATCATAAGGACACACCCAAGACATTTAGAGATTCATCGCTAAAAATAAAAAATCCTTCTCTGATTGAGGGTAGAGTTAACACGGGTGTAGTAACCAATCTCTTCTTCATCTCTTAGAACCTTTCTTCACGCTCCTTTTTTCAAATGAACTTTTCCCCTTTTCAAGTTAACTTGGTTAGGGGATTATGAAGCCATGAAAAGTTTTTCAAAAACCACCTATAATATCCTACTAAACCAGGGAAACTATTAATCTCACTTACTATTATAGTATTATGCTACTCCTCCACAACCTTTGTCTTGGTAGGGTCAATTGATATTCCTTCACTGGTTACAATGTTCCCCAAGAAAGTAACTTGTTGTGAAAAAAATTAGAATTTTCTAAAATTTAAAAATATCCTCTCCTTCCTCAATGTTTTCAATATAACCCTTAGATGATCCTCATTATCCTCACGACTTTTATAATATATCATAATATCATCAATAAAAACTATCAAAAAGTTATCAAGGTATTCTTTAAAGACTCTATTTATCAAATCTATAAATATAATAGGTGTATTAATCAATCCCAAGGGCATAACAACAAACTCATAATTCCCATATCTTCATCATAAGGTGTTATTTGGAATATTTTCTTTATTTGTGCTCAATTGATGATAACCATATTGAAGATCAATCTTGGAGAAGAATTGATCACCTTGAAGATGGTGAAATAAATCATCAATCATTGGAAGAGGGTATTAGTTCTTCACTATGAACTCATTAAGTTCTATATAATCAATGAATAGCCGCATTGATCCATCCTTATTATTCACAAAGATAATTGTTTCTCCCCAAGGAGACACACTTTTTCAGATAAACCCCTTATCCAAAAGATCATGGAGTTGTTTCTTTAATTCCTCCATCTCTACATTTCCCATTCTATATGGAGTCTTTGAAATCATCTTTGAACCAGGAATGAGTTCAATGGATAACCCTACCTCTCTTTTTGGGGGAAGTCTAGGTAACTCCTCAATAAATACATCAATGCATTATATAATTATGGGAACATTTTCTATTAATATATTTTCATTTCCTTCTTCATTTCCATTGATCATTTTCATAAAGAAGGATAGAGGAGGTTCTTCTAGACAAAGATCAAGTCGTGATATCTCTCCTTTGAAAACTACTATAGGTTTTCCATTCAAGAAAACTAATATTTCCTTACTTTTTTAATTGATCTTAGCATTATATGTTGAGATCCAGTCCATACCTAGTATAATGTCAAATTCTAGCATGGTAATGACTACTAGATCTATGATGAGATTATGCTATCCAAAGTTAATACTAGAGTTTAAATACATTTTTAATGCTTGTATAATCCCTCTAGATGCCTTGACAAATAACTCTACTTCTAGAAATTCAGGGATTGATTCCTTATTCTTTTCAAACTTAAAGGAAATAGAGGAATGTATTGAACCAGAATAAAACAATGTACTTGCTAGATTTGAGAGAACAATGAGAGTACCTTCCACCATACAATTTGGAGCTTCAACTTTTTCTGTCATGATAGAAAAATTACGACCTTACACCCTTGTCTGATTCTAAGTTTGAATGTGATTCCCCTCTATTAACATCAGATTTGGATAGGGATGGAAAAATTTCCCAATATATCCACACTTAAAGAATTGGACTTCAGGTTGGACCTGAACCATCTTCTCTTTGTCATTAGTGTTGAAAAGTTAAGGCCTCACCTCACTATGACAATTCCTAGTAGTATTCCCATATTTTCCAAATTTTTAACATTTACCATTCTTGAGAAAGTAATTACCTGAATGCTTCTTCCCACATTTGTTATATGAGGAAATATTCACTTTATTTCATCTTCTCCCATGATCAAAGTTAATCCCCAAGTTTGTATCCAAAGATATATTCTTTTCATTTGATCTATGGGACCACTACCTCTATCCTAACTCCAATTCAACCTTCATAGAACTTCGCACTATCTCCTCATAGTTTTCATAGTCTCAATTGGCATGATTCTTCCATAGATACGGTCTTAGTCAACCAAAAAATATATTAATATTTATAATAGGATCCATGAAAAATCTATAGGTGTAGTGATAAAGTCTTGTAAAGTTTATATCATAGATTCCCATAGATTCATTTTCCTTTTTCTTCATCTCTAGGAATTCCTTATATATTTTCATTCACATCGAACGGGGGGGATATTTTTTGAAAAAAGTTCCTCTGAACTCTTCCCACTTCATAGATTCAATCTCCCTTCTCGGATTTGTGTTTTAAACCAGTTCCCACAACTGATCAACTTCTCCCTCTAAGTGGTACATATCTATGGGGGCTTTCTCTTGCTCCAAAAAAATGGAGTATAAAAAATATTTTTCTATAGATCTTATCCATTTTGTAGAAATAAATGTTTCAGTAGATCCACTAAAAAGAGATGGTCATTAAAGCATGAAAGACTTAATGGAAATTTGTTCCATTCAAGGTGAATCTAGTCTCTCATCATTATTCAAGTAATTGTTCATAACTAAGGTAAGTTGATTCATTATTCTTGTGAAGTTTTTCATTATGGCTTCCATCAGAGGGTCATTAGTTCCTTGTCCATTGCACTCACCATTTATGTGGTTCCTCCTATTTCCCTCCATTTTCTAATAGAATAAAACATTAGTGAAAAAAATTCTTTTTAAATAATCTTATAACTCTAGAATAATTTTATTTATTAAAACATAAGTATGTTATTCAGTAACAACAATTAAATTTATACATATCCTTCATAATGGTTCATAAAAATCTTGTAATTAACCAAAACAATCCCCTGGGAGTGTCAAACTAGTTGTGAAAGAAGTTCTGTTGTCATGTACCATGTTACGCTGAGTCGGGCCCGGTTGACCTTGTTGGAGTTTTTACCCCTAGGTACGTCTATATCAGAACCACTTTCACTTGTTCGTATCTAGACAAAGATTTATTTGCTCAGAAACCACTTACTTAATATTTTACCAAAATTCCAAGATGTTAAAATTTTTCCTAAGGTTTTTCCTAAAGTTTTAAAATCCTAATTTCCACAAATAAATAATCTTTACTTTGATTCCAACTATGGAATCCCTCTTTTTTATTACATAACCTTTCATTACATTGTACAAATAGAGGATATTTTAAAGTTTAGTTTCTTGGAAATATGGTACGTAATACATGAAAAAATAAAATATTATTATAATCCAATTGAAAGGATTCATTATAAGTTCATACTATGTAAATTTTATACATCTCATAAACTGGGGACATACATCAAAGTAAAGGGTGAGCATAAGTCCCAGTAAGGGAAAGTAAAGTAAATAGTTTACCTGTGATCTTGACAAATATCAATAAGAACTTGAGGAATATCACAAAGTAATGAGAAATGGAAAAAAAGAACATATAATAATAAAAATATCTTGAATAATAACATGGAAATGTGGATAAACCATTTAAATGATATATTCATAAACATATCACTAGGTTTGTCACTGAGGTGTCATAAAAATTACAAAGGTTATTCACTAAGGTATTATAAAACATGTCATCTCTAGAGATTAAATTCTTTACCCAATGCATTGAAGTTATATAAGGTTTAACCATTCATATGTATTAATTAATGTGATACAAATATATCATAATAAAGCATTTAATAAATAAACTTAGAGAATAAAATAAATGTGTTTCATATTAAAATCATGGTGTTTTTAAAAAAGTGCTTAAAGACAAGAACTTTATGTCGTTATTAACCCATGAAAAAGGAAGGCAGGTTTCATGTATGTTAATCCCAGGATAAAATAGATAATTTATAAATATATGTTAATACCCCTAGAAAATAAGGAGTTTTGGGTATTCATAAAATAAAATAAGATAATTTCTTGAGAAAAATATATAAATTTTGAGAAGGAAATTCGAAAGAAAAACGGGTATGAAACATGCTTTTAGGAAAACATTGAAAAGAGACGAGAAAAGGTTAATCCATTAATAAAACACTATTAATATATTAAAGTGATATAATAAAATGGACATAAGAACATAGATTAGAAATTTTAAAGGAATACCACATAAAAAGGGGAACTTGAAAGGAAAAGAGAAGTTGATATTTTTCCTTACCTTGAAGAGTGACTCCTAAAAATAAAAGATCAAGATCTTGGGGGCTTGAGGACACATTGGGGGACTCATTGGGAGTTAAAACTATTATAGATTCACGAAGGATTAATTTTAAGTGAAATTAAATGGATAAATGTACGGTTGTTCATATCAAAAGTGGGTGATTCTTTTATTAATTTCCTAGGACACCTAGGTAGTGGTAAATACAAAACCATGCACTTGCCCATGTTATTTTCTCATGGTATTGGACACTTGGGGAACCTATTATTATATCTTAATCCAAATGATTTGACCAGTATTTTATTTTTCTTATTACATTATTATAACATAATTATGATGTCGTTAAACATACTAAAAAACTCAAACTATATATTTACTATTCATGAAAAAATAATGTATTTTAGGAAATTATCATAAAATCTCCCTAACATAATTTTGACATGATAATTTCAAAAAATATATTAATTTTATCATAATAATTATCAAAATATGATAATTTTAAATGTTAAATATAAAAAATCAGTATTTATTAAAAAATTATAGGAGATAGAAACTGCATAGTGAAATTTCTAACACTTGAAAAAAAAAATTATCATTTATATTTAAATAGGACTATTTTAATCATATTTATTCATTAAAATAAACATTATTCATAATACATTAGTTTATTATAACAGTTATATATTTTTTTTAAGGAAACTTTTTTCTTGAAGAATCAATTTGTCAAATTCATCATATTTTTAAGAAAAACAATTATCAAAATAGAATTGATGAAATAAAAAATTATTTATACAAAATAATTACACTTTAAGTGACTATGGCCTTTAAAAATAACCCTTTATAATACCCACATAAAACCTAAGGGTAGGGTGTGCAATGGTGATATATTTCCTGTGGTAATTTCTCTTAGGTGACATCATTTAAGATTTAGTTTTTGAATCTCTATTGGGTCTTAGTCAAGAGATAGTCCCAGTGATTTTACCTCCCTCCCAAGTTTTGATACATGGGCTTTGTGTGACATGACTCTACTAGTTGAGCCCACCATTCCTCCTTTCAGCATTAATTATCCTTTGTCATTTCTACTTATAAATACTAATTATAAAATTGAAATTATTATATATCCTCCAATGGTAACATAACGGTCAAAAATTTATGGTCACATTTCAATTTAAAATTACTTCATTATTAAATACATATATTTTTTTGAGTAAAAAATAATATAACAAACATTTTTAGGAAATAATTATCATTCAAAAAGTATGGGTCATTATAGTTTCTCCATCAATTGTCATTCACATCAAGAATAAGGTTAGGGAGTAAAATTTTATAACAAAAATATTTTACATAAAGATGAATAATTCCAAGAATAAATGATTGGAATAAAAATATCATGAATAATTGAGAAATATTCAAATTAACAATACTTACCTCGTGTTTGGATCAAATTTTGAGTATGAAAGTGATGATACTAAGTTACATCTATGAATCCTTGATGAATACATGATTTTTATATCTAAATCCTCTCAAATGTATCATATGTAACTAATTATCATGGTATTTAACCCTAATTGGCAGAATTTGGGATTTTTAAATAGTTTATTTTTGGGATTTATAGAAAAAACCTAAAATAGGCTCAACATGGGGCCCATGATCTTGACCAAAATTATCCAACCCCTAGGATAAACCCCCTATTATAGACATGGTATTGTTTTTATAATTTTAGTATGAGGATTTATTTAGGATATATAATCATTTCTTCATGATCCTCTATGTGTGGACTAAAATAATTTGCATTTTTTATATATTATATTCAAGCACATATTGTGAAATTAAAATGAAAAATGACTCTATAACCACATAAAAAATATTATTAAAAATATTATAAAGGTTTAAATAAAAAAATTGGTGAACCAATTTTAAAATTATGAATGGAATCCTTTTTATTTTACCAATTTTTTAGTCATAATATTTATAAAGGATCTAGGTTCAGTGGGAATAAGTAAATTGCCTCATGCATCACCAAAAAATTATTATGTATGAAGTAAATTTTACTTCAATATATCATGTATCTCTTTACTCTCATAGTTATTTCTCATGAAAATTAGAGTATGATTCATGTAAGTCTAGTTTTATCTTACAAAAGACCTATTATATCTCACATATCATTATTACCTTATGTGATTTTTCTAATGAATCTATTTTCATGAAGTAATCCCTACTTTTTTATCATGATTTTAACCAATAATATCTTTCACTCCCAAACACATGAATTGAATATAAAATCATATTGTTCATATAAAGGTTTAAAAAAATAAAATATAAAAACCACAAAAAAACAATATTTGACTTTAGTGGGATCATTTTTATCAAATGATTCATTTTTTGTTTTATTAACTTAAATTACATGTGTAAAAGTAAAATAAATAGGTAAAATATCCTCCTACTGGTATTTATTTTCACACCCTACACATTCACTATGGTGTAAGTGTATATTTCATAATTATTGATATATGGAAGGGGTAATCCTCTATTATGGGTGGTTGATCTAGGAGATAATGACTTGTAAAAATATATAATACCAAGAAATTTCATTGGAACCTTCTTATTATATATCATATAGAATATTTTTTCATTTTTTATTACCATTTATATGATAGAATTATTATAGTGATCATTTATTTTAAAATAGGTGTATGTCATCCATGGGTTCTCATTTTTTTTATTACATGATGATGTTATTCATATGGTTATCATGCTATTATGATCACATATGATATTGTCTCATATTTTTTGTTATAATTATTTATTTATTTTTTATCATTTTATCAAGGGCATATTATCCCCACTCAATGGACTTGGACATTTCCACTAGTCAGCAACCTCGGGAATATGGGTAGCCACACTTGAGGCCATATGTCACTTCGTCTCAAACCTAATAACTTAGGTAAAGTAATTATAATAAGAACTGTATCATAGATCTAAATGGAAAAATATTATATCAAATTATATACCTAAAATACCACTTATGGGATCATAACCACATCATGGTTAGGGTTTTTGGAAAATTTTATATAAATTCATATTGAGGATTGAAACAGAGATGAACCAAATTGTTGTATACTCAATCAGGATTATTGAATCTAGAACATTGATAGGGTTTGTTTTGTAGTTTCTTCAACTGTTTCATCCATGGATAGAATCCTGGGAGTTGGGACTCCATATTGTTTTGACCAAATCCTAAATACTTAATCTAAACATACTAATAGAAGAAATAATAGGCTTTTAACAGAGACTATTGAGTTATTTTTATTAATTTTTTTAGGATTTATTATCACAAATTATTATTATTCATTGAATAGGCTTATTTTTTAGAGTATTTATGTTTTAATTTTTACTATTATAGTGATACTTACTTTTATTTTTATTTTTATTGTTTTGGGGGTTTGTTTCAATTCTATTTAAGTGTTTTTATTCCTTTTAATTTTTCATCCATTTTAGTAGTATTTAGATAATCTAAAATTTATTATATTATGTTTTACTAATTCATTACTTATGATAAATAAAAAATGAGTTTATAAACACATGTAAAGTATGAAAAGTTATTTAAAAGGATGCGTATATAATTATTCTATCATAACTTTACTTTTGAATGAATTTAATTTAATTATATCATACTGAAACATAATGATCCACTTCATTCATCACTAAAACTATGATCAAATTTATTTAATGATGGGGAAAATTTAATATGGTGTAGGTAATGAATTCATGAACACTAAATTGGATTCTTATTTTTCAACTATGATTCAATATTAAATCTAGTTATTTTGTCTTGAACCTTTCAATAATAAATAATTAACGGAAAATTATTTTTTTTATTGAAATAAACCCCCTTTTTAAGGATGAGGGGAAAACCATCAAGACTTCAGGACTTAAACAAAAAACAATTCTCCAACAGACCAAACCTCAAGCTCAAAAGCAGCGCTCACTATATATTTTTATTTTATTAATTTTATTTAGGATATAAAATCACAATGGTGGGTCATTTCTAGTTTTCTCCAGTTTTTTTCTAGTTTTTTACCTGTGACATTTCCTTTGATGTTAAATGAGTTAAATTCTATATTTAATGAGTTTTTGGGCTGTTTCAAATGGTATTTATCTCCTAAAAATGAAGCTTCCTTTGATTCCTAAACTGCATGGTCTTGATCATTCTCTATATTTAATGGTCTTTTAAACCATTTTCCCTGTAGATTTAAGATCTTGCCTTTCTAAAGTTGAAACCCTTCCTTTATTGTGTGTTTCCCTTTCTCTTGATATTGAGGAGCCCAAAACCCTTCTTCCCCAAGTGATCATTTGTTTGTGGTTAGACCCATTGGATCACATCTCCCTAGAGGTTCCTCTTACAATTTATGCACCCCATTGCATTAGCGCAAGGATGAGTTGTTGATCGACTATCATTCTAAGAAGGGATTCCTTCACCTCTCTTTAAAATTATGCATCATGTGGGGAGGTTTTACTAATGTCTGCTATTGAATATGGTTGGATCCATTTTGAACAAAGTATTAAATAAGGTGATGAAGATGATGATAACGAATATAATTGAACCTATAAATTTAGTAATAAATGAGTGGTGAGGAATATGATAATGATGGTTGTATAATTTTATATATTATCCTTGATCCATGTTGTGATTGGTATTAGTTGTATGCCTTCTGAAAATCATGGTCATTGGTGGTCTATATTTGCGCACTTGTATGGATTATGAATACTTGTTGTGGATTTCATGTTGAACAGTTGTATATATGAAATTGATTGACCATGTATATTCGGTTAAATAAATGGACACCCCAGGATCAAACTTGTTCTGTGATAACCCCTGTTTTATCAAAGTTGAATTAAAGAATGAGTATTTGATAAATTTGAATACACTTTACCTTTTTTGGGGTGGTTGTGTGATGTGAGTGGTTTTGTTCTATTTTGTGCCTTGTAAGATTGTGTGGTGATGTTGTTGAGGGTATGGTTGTAGTTGGGGTGGTCCGTATAGTGTAGTGTAATCTCGAGTTTAGAGATTGATTGATTTTATAATGGATGTGCAATGTTAGAGTAGTGGGTCTGTAGGTTTGGGTTGTGCTATGTTTATGTTATTGGGTATGATGGGAGTCGTGTTGTTATATACTAGGGTTGTCAGGTTGGTTGAGATGAGGTGTGTTTCGGGTTTTTCATATAAGATGGGGGTTTCTTGTTGAGTGAGACAATAGGGCATCATGAGTTTGAAGAATGATAATGGCAGTGGTTGGCTTGGTTTCTAAGTAGGGAGGAAGAGTGAAGTGGTGTGTTTTATAACAGTTTTCTTCCTCTATTTGGCTTGGTTGTGAGGTTGGTTGTGTGTTGTGTTTGTTAGTTTTTTGGGTAGGGATGTAATAACTGGTAAATTTATAATGACTCGAAATTATTAGGTGTTAAGTGGCTATATTTTATCAAATTATGAAGTGATTGTCGTTCTTCCTGGTATATGAATTTAGAGGTAGAAGAAGAGTTAGAAGTACCATACGGTGGTTTATAGTTTGATTTATAATCCATAGGGTGGTCTTGAGTATTTGATAATATATATACATACCTATATTTTACTTTTTTTCTATACACACCCCACCCTAGTTGATCACTATGTGATGAATACCCCCATTTTCACGGGGGAGGGTGTCTTTCCCAAACATCCTGATGGGAGGATGGTTGGTTGTCCATCCTATCTTCACTAGTCCCTCTTACAGGTGTTGATATCCTAAGATTATTCAAGCAGGTAGTGTTTTGTGAGGCCCAATTATGAGCGGGTGAGTTGTGTTTTCCCAGGTGTCTTTGGGATGAGATGTGTTGTGCTTTCCTAGGTGTTTTCGGAATGTGATGTGGTATGTGTCTTAGGTGTCAGTAGGCAGGATGTGGTTGTGAGGCCTAGTTTTTTTTAGGCAAGAAGTGATGAAATTCATTTTACCAAGTTGCGGGACTATCTGTGAGGCCAAAGTGTGTGTGCGTGGGTTGTGATGTGGTACTTTCCAAAGAGTTTTGAGCACAAGGACGTTTTTCATTAGGGTGTGAGAGTGGTTAATCAGTGGTAAAGTGGTGCGGGGTACCATATCATCGATTTTATCTATATTACTTTACCTTACTTTCATTATTTGGTGAATGTGCCTTTGGTGAGGTTGGGGTGGTTAGTGTACCTTGTTAGGTGATTTTGGTTTCTGTTGTTTTCTCACGGGGGAATTATTATGTCTCCCTTACTTGCGCATGAGAGACTTTGGTTTTTCCTACTTAGTATACTTTTTTTCTCACCCTATGTATTTAAAACTTCTTTTAGGTTTCCAATGTGACTACATAGACTGTGTTGGGCAGTACTATCTCAGATATTGGGGACATTTTTTGTGTTTCTGCTTAGCTTTTCTTGTGGTATTTACTTTGGAGACTCTTGATTTTGTATCAGTTACATGTTGAAACATACATGTGGGACGATTTTGGTTTTCTTTCATATGTGTGTGTCTGTGTGTGTCTTGGAGTTGTTTGAGGTTGGTACATCTTATCTCCTGATCTTGATTACTATAAAAAGGGCAATGTCTCCCATTTTGTGACATTTATATACCCTTGGTGTTGGTGGCCACCCCAGGACCTATTGGAGGTAGGACTTGGGGGTTATTGTCTCTATTTATTCATTTTCAACTCAGTAGGGGAATCATTAGAGGGAGGATGTTGTGACATTAAATATCCCATTGGACCCTTAACTCATCCCATCAATACTCCTTGAAATTTTTCAAACCATGAATAATAACTCTTTATTTAAATAAATAAATATCATTATATTACTCCATTAATCAATAAATAAATATTATATTCACTAAAATCATGAATAAATATTTGTTTAAAAATTGACTTTGTAGAATCCTAGACCCACACTCCTAGATCTAGTGCTAAAAAACATACTCTCTAAATACAGGCTTTAATACCATCTAAATCAACCAAAAATTAACCATCCATGATTACAATATCAATAACCCATATTTATTCACTTACATACCTAATACCTTTTACGTTCATCATTTTAGTGGATTAAGAAAAACCAATACTTAAAAAATACCATGTCTTTCTCCTCAAATGGTTTTTTCACTATACAGAGAACTCATTATTCTATAATAAGTCTTCAACATCTCTCATAAAAGTATCCACATGTGAATTAATTATAAACATATCATATATAATATTCTTCTTTGTAACATGGGGTATGGAAACATAATAAAGGGTGATCTTATATTCTCATTAAGGGTATCATAAAATGAAATTTATCATATAATAAACAAGGCTTAAATAATATGGTAGAAGTATGTAATCAAACAGTCCATGAAACATTCAACATTAGAAAGAAATACTTCCATAGATAATAACAACATAAATAATCACCTGGATAATAATAACTAAATTTTTAATAATGGAATCCATAATAATGGAAATCTTAACATTACCTTTAAAACCACATGTCAAGACATCATACATTAGTGGGTAAGACATACATCAAATATCGAGGCTAGTTTTTCTCATGAGATATATCAATGCATCAATGGGATATATAATTATAGATCCCACCCATCACTAAATAAGTCAAATGTATTAATATTATGAAATAAATGAAAAAACATCACAAAACATAATCAACATACCTTAGTAGTTAATAATAATTAGTATAGAATAATCAAGTATACATATTTTCAATATCTCCTAAGTATATAATGAAATATATTTTTTGCTAAACACCCCTGATTTGATTTTTATGAAATAGTTTGGTCACACCATATAGAGTAATAGGTATACAGCTAAGTCAATTATATAAAATTTTTAGAATACATCAAAAATAACATGTACATGGATGAGAAAGATAAGTCTAGTGAGAGTGATAGCGAACATGTTCATAAGTAAGTGAATGAATAAAAATAACCCTTGTGAAAAAATAATGATATGAACTATAAATTAATAATAAAGTAAATGAGACAATAAATTCTTCAAAAATGAAGGTATTATAATAAATTCAAGTCTATTAATAGATAGAGGGTAAAATGAAAGTAAAACCCTAAAAAATTTTCCTTAAATATTTTGTAACATTACTATAAAAAATAAAGTTTTAAATCACTTCCAAATCCCTTTTTATGAGGTTTCAAGTACTTTTTTAAAAAAAATTTGAAAAAAAAATTAATTAATATTATTTTTAAAAGAAAAAAAATTTAAATAATAAAATGTGATTAGAAGATAAAAATATTTAAAAATTGAAATTAAATCCTTTCTAAAAACTTTTAAGAAAATAATACCCTGATATTTCAATTATCATAAAAAACTAAAAAATCTCAATATAATGGGAATATAACTTACATTGAATATCTATGAAAACTTTTAAAGGAATATTAATTATAAATAATAGGTGTTATAGTGGGAGAAGGCTCTCTTATGGTAAATTTTAAAAAACATTCTTTTTACACTTTTGTAATCAAATTCAAATTTGAGACAAGTAGAAAATGTTATAAAGATTCCTTTTAAAAAATTTGTAAAAAACTTAAATTCAAAATAAAATGACCTTAATAATTCATTGAAGTAATATTAACATGATTTATAAAATAAAAATAAATAATATGGATATATAAGAAAAACATTCACAACTAAAAATAATAAATAAGCTTGGTTATTCTTATAAAGATTATTTCGAAATATTTTGAGTACCAAAGAGAGATAAAGTGGAAAGAATACTTGAAAACCCAATAAAAACTATATGGGAATAAAATATATGGGTTTTAAGATATAAACAGCATAAAATTCCCCCCAATGGAAATTTAAACATAAACAATCCTGATAAAAAGTTAGATTGTAAAATAAACCCTTACGACTTTACTAAATTTGGAATCAAATCCCCCTTGAATGAGAGAAAATAAATTGAACTTTAAATATAATGAATAATAATATAATAATGATGTAATATTTCAAATTACTAGTATATACACCTTATAAAATAACATAGTTGCATGATATAATACATGTCTCAAAAAATAGGAATTTGAGATGAATAAACCTTATTAATGAAATGAAAACATGGTAGTGGTGAAGGTTAATTTCATAGTGTATAGATATAAATATAAAATATTAATTGATTTAAATAGTTTTAAATGGTAGGTGACCAAATTAATGATATATAAATCCTTCATTATGGTTCTTAAATAGTACATGAGTCATCCATAGCATATCTCCCAGAAGGTGTGCAGTTAGGCCCATTTGTTGTACACTAAGTGAAGGCTAAGTTAATACCCAACCAACCATTTTCAACGTTATTACCAATAGGTTCATCTTAGATATATCCTTTATACACATATAAGTATCTATAAAGGGATGTCATTTATAGGGTACCACACACCCCTTTAACAAAATTTTAGGAAGTATTATGGCTATGGGAATGTTTGAGCATTATAATAGCTTATGAAGGTAACATAATTAGAGGGAACGGTGATATATAATTGATAGTATAATAATTAATTTATTAAAATCAAACATAATAATATATCTTATTGAAATAATATAGAATTGAAATTATTACATCAATAAAGTAAGATAAGAGATTGGGAACAGTTACCTTGGATTCCCTCTTGGTCGAACATGTTCTAACTTTCTACATAATAAATTTAAATTTATTAAATACTTAATTAATAATAATTTTTATCCATATTTTATTTTTTAATGTTATTTTATCACCATATTTTATTCATTTATTATATAGTTTTTTTCTTAAGTTGGCCACTTGAGGTTGTTTAGACAATTTATTCAAAACGACTTCAGTAAGTTGAATGTAGTGAAGAGTTTAATAAAATATTTTCATCATCTACAGAATATTAAAAAAATTATAAATATAATATTTATTCATTAAATTTATTTTTAAAACCGTCCATTTAATATAGTGGTGAAAAATGAAATGTGTCGTTCATGTAGTTGGTAGTTCGCATGTACACACGAGTGATGTTATGATTTTTATAATGGATAGAATGGAAGGGATGTAGATCATGGTTTATCAAAATAAAAAACATAATTATGTCATAAATATTATATTTATTCTTTAAATATTGTTCAATAACCATAAATATAAGGAGGTGATAAAAAATGAAATACATAAGTCATGGAGTTGGTAGTCAACACGTACAGATGAGCAATGTTTTCATTTTTATAATGGATATAAGTGAAAGGAACAGTTTGGAATATAAATAACACTAAGAGAGGTTGATTCAATGTTGTGGAATTTTTAAAATTTTACAACTTTTATCCCTTTTACTCTTTGACATATTAGGATTCTAATTCTCTTTTTCTATTTTTCCTATCACATGCAAATATATTAAATCAGAAAAAGATAGCAGAAGATATTTTTTACAAGGTTCACTACTCAATGAGAGTATATAGTCCTTTTCATAGTATGTAAATAATCCAACCATACAACCAATATAAAATAATCCTTTGAATTTGGTTATAATAATCATGTAATATCCTTTTTCTTACAATGCACTATATTCAATTGATAGTTCATGTTTTACAGCACTTGGTTGGAACTTTATACTACCGCAGAAGATAGTATTCTCCTTGTTAAAGGTTCTTTGTAACACCAATAAATTATTCCACCTACTTTGACTATTATTTGATTTTGTAGGTCTTCTTTGTTATTCCACTTACTTATTATTCACTTTGTTACTTGTATAGCATTAGGCATGCAACTCTTTTTATTTCTTCATAATAGAAAACTGAAATATATACAATCTTTTTCTTATCCTTGTGAAATCATATATTCATAGTACACTCTTCTTATATTCTTCTCTCTTTATTTATCAGTGAAAAATAGAATACATTGAAACTTCTTCTTATTTTTTCTATAATCACAAACCCACTTTGTTATTGTTTAAATAATAAGAGCTCGTCTCATATTAGAATCATCACACCTAACTTCTCCTTTAGTCTGAAAGATATGAATGTGTGGTAGATTGAATATTTCAGAATTATTCTTAAACCCAAATTATAATCACTGAATATATATTGGGCACTCACTTATTTTTCTTCCTCCTATTATCCTTTCACAAGTGTAAATGCATGAAATCACTTCTTCTTGTAATCAAAACCCCTATCACATATATTGAATACATTTCTTTGATATTTTATATGCTATCAAAATCATGTATATATATATATTACTTTCAATGAATGTTCTTTTCACATAAGTTAAGGTACCCAGGTTCATTCCCTTCTTTATTCTTCACACAAGTACACACATTGTCTTGACTAATTATTTATGTTCATATGCATTCACATATCAATGCATTCATACACACACTATTCACTTTTTCTTCACATGCATAGGTATATGCACACACTATATTTTTGTATTCATTGTCTCATGTGAACTCTAACTTTAATTATATTTTCACAAACTAGGTGTTCTTGTAAGATTTTAGCACCCACCTATTTCTTCCTTCATACAAGACAGAATACATTCACATGGAACACTGATAATACCTACTTCATGTGTATACACAAAATTAGTATTAGTTTCTTTTTTGAATAAGGTTTTGTACACATAAAAAATCATTCATGAAACACAGAGACTTGGTATCACACCAACATTGGTTTATGGCTTTGTTCTTTATGCAAGAGATGAGTATTTTATAAACTCATTCATAGTATCTCAAACACTTTTTAAAACACTTGAGTGTGTGAGCCACATATCAATTGGTAGTGGATCTTTTTTTCAGAAGCAAACACTTAGTGGGAAGACTTCATGTAAAAAAATTCATGGTAATTCCCTCTTCACATAGCCTTAAAGGATTTTGGGTGTTTCTTCCTCTATTTTTGAATAGATGCTCAGTGAGTACTCTATTTTTGGAAATAAGATCTATCGATGTAAAACATGAATCATAGAATCATTTTCTTTGCTCATTTAATCTCATTTTATAATAGAGTGTCACACCTCCTTTTCAACACCTCATATTTAATCACTAACTTAAAATCCTAGAGAGTATGTTGTGATAATCAACTCTTTGAATACCTAAAGGAATTGTAATTGGAATTATTCAAAAAAATGTTGTGTAACACCAAATTTCACATTGCCTCTTTTCATGCAACAAGTATTTCTTCCTTTGAGACACAGTGCATGTACATGTAATGATAAATTCGTGCTCCTTTGTAGCTCATACTTTTATCTGATTATATTGAATGCATCAGTGCCTCTACAAATTTTTTTTTATTTTTTACTAACCTTTTATTTTATTGAATCCATGCATACACATCATTTCATGTGTGCATGAAGATCTATAGACTCGTCTCCTCAATAAATGAGCCTCATATTTATCATGGTGTTTTTGTGTTTGATCATGTGGTGTTCCTTCATCTACTTCAGTGTATTAGAGACACTCCGGTGAAGTTTGATGATGAAGAATATCACCTGTAGAGATCGGATGACTGAAATCCATTTGATCTAGCGGTCAGTGTTATATGTGTAACCTTTTTAAGTGCATGAACAATGTAACATTAATCCTATCCCACATAAATTATCCCCATGGTTTACACATTATATATTAATGATTTTGTTCCCATGGAACTTTTGATCTAGAACCGAGGTCGGTACCTAAATTCACTGAACAACATGCCCACATGGGTCATGCCCCACTGTGCAGTTCATGGACTTCCTCACGGGCCCAATCTAGCCTAACCTATTCATGTCTTCCATCATGTGCTCTATGAGACTTATACATGGTACTATACATATCTTGTGACCACTATGAACAAGCCACCTCAATCCTTTATCGACTGCTAGCTAGCCAAGGTTGACCTTACATAGGTGTGGTTGACCTTCAGGTCCCATAGATCCCTTGGTTGAGTTTGGATAAGGCTGCCATGTGGGTTGGAAAATATTTTTTATATAATCCTCATAAAATTAATTAGTAAAAAAAGGTATATAATGTAATCCAAATTCAAAGGCATTTCCACCTCTTATTCATAGTATCTTTATAAAAATAATAATCTGAATGAATATCTTTAGTTTATCATCTTCTCATTTTTTTAATATACATTCCAAATAACTCTTCATCCTAAAATCCTCTTTCTTCTCATCTTCTTCATTATTGTAAACAATATGTCACCATTAAAATAAGTTCTCTGAACTTAAAACCAGTTCAACAATCATTAGAGTTACTAGGATAATTATTTATTCCTAAAATCCAATGTAATTTAATGAATTCATAACAATTCTCCAAGAATCACCTTTGAAACTCAAATTATTCAAACCATTTATATGTTTCTTTAAATAGTAATACTTGAGCACTTCATCCATGATCCATTAACTTTTAAATTCTTCATTACATTTACATCAATGATATTTTCCCATTTCATTGACCACCATTGACATCCAATGATAGTCATTGACAAAATATACAACTTATACACAAATTGGGATCTTCAATCTCCCCCTTTGTATTTGTTTGAAATATCTTCAAGGTTATTTCCAAATGAATGTTTCCATAGGTGAATAATTATCTTCTATATCTTCACTTTACTTTTCTAAAATTTCATTTCATTTTTTATCCCCATTATTGAAAAGAAATAAAAATTTTATAGGAAAAGTGTATCAGTCCATACTTAAGCAATGTCTCATCCATCATTTCTCTCTAAGTCTAATTGATCCATGCTCAGTATAGAAAATAAGAGGATTTTATTTAAACTGAAAATTTATCCATTATTAATAGATCATGATACCTTATGAAATGAGAAATCATATACTTGTATTCAAGGGTTTTCCACTTTCATTACAATCTTAAAATACTTAAATAATATATGACACTTCAGAAATAAATATCAACCTAAAACTCCTACACTCACTTCAACAAATAAATCAAAAACATTCAAGTGAAACAAGCAGGATATGTGGACTTGGAGTAGTTGCACATTTCTTATGTCATTGATTAATTTTATTTCTCCCAATTTGTGTTAAGTTTGTTATTTTTGATAACCAATTATGAGATATTAATAAAAACATATCTTTTCTAATGAAATGATCTTCAACCAATTTTTATAATAATTAGATTTGTTACCAATTGAAGTAACGATTCTGGTATCAGAATTATCTTCCTTCATTTGTCACTCTCTCAAAGGAAACACTCATAAAATTCTTCATAATGATGTATCTCTTCATGAATGTATTTCAAGATGTCTAAATATGAATAATTCACTAGAAAGGATCTTTAACTTGGGTTTGTCCATATTTGATAGCTTCACTAATTCACCAAGGATGATCATTTTCAAAACTTGATCATCATAATATCAAATATAAGATAAAACCAAGATAATTTATTTTTTTTACTTTTTATCTATGATATTACATTATAGTCTACAACTTCATAAATGATTATCCCATGTCATATTTTTATTTGAATACCATTTGATTAATATTTCAATGATGGTGACTTTTTTATATTTTCCATCAAGAATTGGTATCACACACTGCTTCTCAAGTTCTCCCCCTGAGAAATTTCTTCACATTAAATTCCTTATAGTATAATTACAAAAAAAATACACAAATATTTAATGGAATATGTTGGATATTTCCTTTCTTCTCAATTTGAATAGTAATGTTGAGATAGTTTTCTCATCCAAGTTTTTTTATTTCCTCCAGTATTAATGCTTTCACATCTAAACTTATATTCTTATTTATGTTGGGGTATCATGTATATCATCACATTAACTTCTTCTTTATGTGTAATTTTTCTTATTAGAAACCTTCATCAATGGTTCATTCTTAATCCTCTTAAGGACTACTTCTTATTCTGATAGAATGGTTAAAGAACCATTTTCAATATGACTAGATTTATTACATATCTCGTACAAAAATTCTTTAACAAAAGAGTTTAATTTTATTAAAAAACTCTCATTAACTTTTTCTTCATCATTTAGGAAATTTTATTTTTCCTTTTTCACTAGCCTTTTCTTGTGCATCTTCCATTTTCCTTATTCTTTACAAATCTTCTAGCAGGATAACTAACATGTCATTAGAAACTATGGTAGAAAGTTTGGATCTTCCACATGGGTTCTTATAAGGTTCATCCTTTTTATTTGTTCTTTTATATGAATCACTTTCCTTTAAAATCATATATTTATAATCAAAGTTCTTCTTATCTTTTTTACTTGTAATATTCTTGGTACAATTTGTGTTCACAGCATTCTTCTAATTTCATCCCATGGTTTTTTCTTTATTCTTATCAAAAATTTATAGTCATCTTTTCTCATAATCTTTAGATACATGTTGAGATGATTATGATCCATTATTTTTACCACTTTCATTTTATACATCACATATTTTTTTCAAGATTTCCAAATATTTTTTAAGTATACATATATTTCTTGACCTGTGGATGTTGCTTCTTCATCTCTTACTTGATCCCCCTTGAAAAAGCCTTTATATATTATTTTGTATTTAAATGATTATACCAAAAATATAATTTAAAATGAATTAATTTTTTGCAACACAAAAATTGACCCACAAATTTTGATCTTTTGATTTCTTTTGTATAATGTTTTTGGGATTTTTTATCACACTGTGATTCATTGTTTCGTTTTCACCCTTACACCATTGTGCTAAACTAGTTTTGTATTGAAAATTATAAAAAAAATATAAATTGAAATTCATGTTTAATTAAATTATTTTTGTTATCACTTTTAAAAAAGTAAATGTTAATTGTTTTGATAATTTCATTATAGGTAGAGGTGATTTGGAGGGATCATGATGAAGTTCAAGAAAAATTGGACAAATTACGTAGGAACAAAGAACACCATTGGACTCAACCACACCCTTTTACTAAACCGTGAATCCAAATGGGCTTATAGTTTTTCATATGGTACAAAATTCAGTGTTATACAACTTTTATAAAGGAACACAATGTCAATTAGGCCATATGGTGGCCCATCCATACTGATATTTCCAAGCCATCGAATCTACATGAATTCAAAAGTGGTGTGTCGTGTTGTATCTATATCTCAAGATGTAGTTGTCCAAATGGTGAAAACTTTTAGGTGTAGATATTAAGTATGTGGGAATAAAACTTTTTTATTTTCTTTTAGTTGATATAAGATTGTCTGTAGGTTGAACACTATGGGCCGAGGGGTTTCTCAAAATATGGGGGCTCAAAACCACATTCAAATTTTTTTATAAAATGATACCTTGGGTTCCCCATTTTAAAGTTCATATAGGAGGAAAATATATATTATTTGGGATACCCAAAGGAGTCCTATCCTCATCCAAGAAGTTCTGGAGTCCCCTGTCTTCATAGGGGGTTCAAGGATGAAGGCGAAGTTCCCACCCGAGCCTCATCCTCCTCTCAATGGTGAGCTAAACGGTGGATGGTCATTTCAAGGGAGCTATAAATACATAGGAGGGAGTTCCAACACTTTAAATTCTATTGGTTTTGTTTAATTTGTGTGTTAAATATTTCACTTGTCTATAATATTAGTGCACTTCTCCTCTAAATACATTTCTTTTGTTATAATTAATTGAAACATTTTTTATCTCAACACCGATTGGGTTGAGATTTTAAGTGGGGATCTTGGGTTGTTATAATTGTAAAACACAAGAATATTTTTTTCTCATACATAATCATGATATTTAAGTATTATTTGGTATCCCTTATTCAATTATCGAGGTCCAAACCTTGACATCATGACGGTTGTGTCAAGTTTTTCTTCTTTGTGCATCATTTTAAGAGGTAAGAGGGGAATCAAGATCCTAACAACCCTTAACCAAAGAATTACATCAAAAAATATAAAATTTTCATAACAACAAACTATCCAAGATGTGTAGTGAACTTTAAATGACCTCCTTATCTCAAAATTTCTTAAAACATCACCTTTATATATCAACTATTAAACTCTTTAAATTACGTTATTTTCATAAAACTATTTTCTAAACCACCCCCCTTTTTAGTACTTTTTATTAAAAATTCATAATATGAACCTATCAAAGCTTCTTGGGAGATGGCCTAGGTTATTCCCTAGACTATAAAATAATATTTAAATCATAATCAATTTGACATGTCCCGACAAAACATTCAATTTCTTCATAGATTTTTGGGCACTTCATGTGGAAACATCTTTCACATTATTTTTCCTATCCACCCTAGACATAGTTGTAGATTTATTATCACTTTTATTCATCCATAATTGTTTAAAATTTGTTTTACAACCTTTATTATTCATTACAACAGATTTATAAATATTTTTACATGATGGTATGGATGTAAAAAAAATCTTGAATTATTATGATATATCATTGAATGAATTCATGATCTTATTATCACATGTTAGAGGTCTTTTACATTATAATACTCCAGTGAACATTGAGCAGCACCAGCAACAATTGCTTTCTTTTATGAAGTCTTAATATGTGTCTTCTCAGTATTTTCCAATTGAACTTTCAATTATATATATTTCATATTGAGGATGATTTTCTAATCTTTAACCATAATCATCTTTTCTTTACAAGCCTTTTATATTCTTTCAGCATTATCTCCATGCATTTTAACTTTTTTTTGTAACAAATAGTCAAGTTATTTGATCTTATTAAATTTTTATTCCAATTTTAAATATCTGAAATCAATTCTATTTTTCATTTTCTCTTCAAGTAAATGGATTGTTTCTTCTAGATCCTCTTTTTTAGAAACCTAATTGATCCATTTTGATGCACTAAATTCAAGTTCCCTATTTAATTTTTAAAATTCTTAAACCTTTCTAGAGATATTTAAACATTCTATATTTTTTTATTGTAATCCCTTCTCCATAATATCATATTCTCATTCCAGTTGGGTGATCTCTTCATACATACATTGAAATACTCCCGAAACAAGAGTGATTGTTTATGTGGGAACAAAATATAGGATATATCTTAATATATCAACTGATAATTCTTGAGAAGTTATATATTTATCATCATCACCATTTTTACTAGGTTTTTCTTTTGGATAGTTTTGAAAGGAATTAACACATACCTCTTGAATACATGAGGTAGAGATATTTTCCATCTCCTTGGATAAAACTTTATCCATCTTCTCTTTTATTTCTAATCCTGATATATCTTCATTGTTTCCTAGGCATAGAGATACATATAATTCCTCTTCTTTAGATAAGAGGGTTCTCTTCTTCAGATTTCTTTTCACTTTTTTATCTTGTTCATCATATTGTTGGTAGAAATAGAATTTTGCTCAAAGATAGGTGAATATTCACCAAAACAACACTTCATTGTAAACATAGTAAAGAAACTAAAATATTCAAAAAGAGAATAGCATCAATATAGAGAATCCAACAACGATGTACCAAACCTCTGATACCACATGAAAGTACCAATGTTATATTTTTCTAACACTAAGAGGGGGTGAACCAGTGTTGGGTAATTTTTAACCTTTTAAACTTTTATCCCTTTACCTCTTTGACCTGTCAGGATCTCCATTATCTTATTCTCTTTTTCTTGTCACATAAAAGTATATAAAAGAAAAAAATATAATGTGACAATTTTTACAAGGTTCACTATTCAATAAATGTATCAATTCCTTGGAATGGTATAGAAATAATCTAACCATAAAACCACTAGAAAGTAATCCTTTGAATGTGGTTACAATAAGTAGGGAATATCCTTTTACTTTCAATGCACTATAGTCAATTGACAGTGAAAGTTTTATAGCTCCTATCTGGATTTTTATTTTTCCTCTGAACACAGTAGTCTTCTTGTTAAAGGTTCTTTGTAACACCAATAAATTATTCCACCTATTAAGACTACGGTTTGATGTCATAGGGATGATTTTTTCTTCCACTTACTTCTTCTTTAGTTTGTTACTTGCACAGTAGTAGGAAATAAAATCTTCTTACTTCTTTACAGTAGAAAAATTAATGCTATACAAAATTATCATTCTCCCTATGAAATTAGATATACATAGTACACTCTTATTCTCTACTTATCTCTTTTTCTTCAGTTCAAAAAAAACTGCACTAAAAATTATTCTTCTATTTTCTAGAGCTAAAAATCACCTTTGTGATTTTTGAAATAATAAGAGCTCAAATCAGCTTGGCATCATTACACCTAATTTAACTTTTATTATGAATGATATAAATATATATTTTAATAACTATCATATAATTATTCTTCAAACCAAAAGATAATCATTGAATATATATTGGGTACTTACTTCTTCTTCTTTCTCTTACCTTATCCCAGGTCCTACTGTGTGAAATCACTTATTCTTGTAAGAAAAATACCTAACACGTATATAGAATATAAATATTTTATATTTTATGTGTTATACAAATTGTTCATATATATATTAAATGGAATTCATGTTCTGTTCATGTAATATAAGGAAATTGGTTTCACTTAATTTTTCCTTCCTCACATAAGTGCACACATAGTCTTGATTAATTCTTCATGTGCATATGAATTCACATATCAATTCATGCATACACACATGGTTCACTTTCTCTTCACACACATAGTTATATGCACACACTATATTTGTGTGTTCACTATCTCATGTGAACTCCACATTTTTTTATCTTCTCACAAACCAGGTGTTCGTACAAGAGTTTCACACGTAAATATTTCTTCCTTCATGCAATCCATAAGTCCTTTGAACAAAACCCTGATAACACTTTAATATTCTATATACAGAAAATAAATATTAGTTTTTTTTCTTATGAGGTTTTGTTTTCATAAAAAATCCTTCCGCAACATAGAGAGTTATTATCACACTAACACTTGTTTGATGCTCTATTCTTCATGCAGGAGATGATTATTTGATGATCTCAAGTGTGGCATCTAACCTCTTCATGAAACACTTAATTTTGTGACTCACATATCAAGTGGTTGTAGATATTCTTCATGGAAGCAAAAACTCTGCATAAAGTCTTCATGAAAGAAAAAATACATGGTACTCCCCTCTTTGCATAACCTTAAAGGATCATAGAACCTTCTACCTCTTCACATGAATAAAATCTTGAAGAGTATTTTATTTTTTGAAACAGGATCTCTCAGTGGAAAATTAGAATATCAGTATCTTTTTATCAGCTTAGTTTATCTCTTTTTATAAGTGAGTATCACACCTACTTTTCACCACCTCTCATTTAATCACTAAGTTAAAATACTGTAGATTATGTCACGATAATAACCTCTTTGAATTCCTGAAGGAATCGGTATTTGAATTCTTAAAATGCAGGTTATGTAACTCTAAATTTCATATAAACTCTTCTTAAGTGATGAAGATTTATTCCTTCGAGACATAGTTTACATGCATGTGATGATCAACTCAAGCTCCTCTATAGCTCCTACTTTTATCAGATTACATCAAATGCACAATTGCCTCTAAAACTTTCATTTTCATTCATCACTGCCATTTTCTTTGATTGAAACCATTAATGCACATTGTTTCATGTGTGTATAAAGATTTGTGGACTCATCTCCTCAATAACTCAACCTCATATTTATCATGGTTTCATCATGTTTGATAATGTGATATTCAGTCATCAACATAGGGGAATCAAAAACACTCTAGTGAAGGTTGAGGATAAATAACATTTCCTATGGGGATTGGATGACTGAAATCCATTTAACATGGTAGCCATCATTATGTACATAATTGTTTCAAGAACAAGAATATTTCCACCCAAATCCCATACCAGAACGATTATCTCCACATTTTATCCACTCAATATTAATGATAATGTTCCCACATCACTCTATATATGGAATTGGGTTTGGCACCTAGATACACTATATAGTACGCTCACATGGGCCACACCCCACTGTGTGTTCCATAGGCTTCCTTATAGGCCCAATCTGGACTAATCTATGTACGCATTTCATCATTAAATCTGTGGGCCTTATAAACAGGCCCACACATATCATGTGGCCATTATGAATGGCTCTCCTCATACCTTTTTCGACTTCTGGTTGTCTTGGGTTAACCTCCCTTGGACATAGTTAACCTCTGAATCCCAAAAATGCCTTGGTTGAATTTGACAAAGGCTGCCATGTGGGTTGGATGATATTTTTTATATAATCCTTATAAAATTACTTAGTGAAAACCAATAATAGAATTTAATTTAACATCAAAGGAATTTTCACATCTTATTCAAAGTATCTTCATGAAAATAATTATTTTCACAATAATATTTAATTTATATTCTTCTCTTTTTGGAATATACATTCCAATTAACTCTTCATCATGCAATCCAATTTCATATCATCTTATTAGTTATTGTAAATAATGTTTCTCCATTGGCCCAAATTATATGAACTTATAAATATTTCAACAATCATTATATTTAATAGGATAATTATTCAATCAAAATATCCAATGTAATTTAATGAATCCTTAACAATTATCCAGGAAATACTTTTGAAACTCAAAGTATTTAAACAATTTATATGTTTATTCAAATAATAATAATTGAACACTTCATACAAGATCCATTGACTTTGTAACTTCTTCATCATATTGACATCAATGGAATATTCCTATTTCATTGACCACCATTGACAACCTATGATAATCATTGACAACAAATATAACTCATATACAATGTGGGATCTTCAGTTAGAAAGGTAGATAACAGTTTTTCCACTAATATAATAACATTTATGTTTACTAATGGTATTGATGTAATTATATTAGGATGGTTATAATAGATTTAAAATAGGTGCAAGAAGAAGGAAACATGAAAAAAAAACTTGGTTAAACAATACCACTTTATTAAATATCCTCCTTTGAATCATGACTTAATCCTTCTTAGGTAGGTATTTTGGTGATACGAGAACCTCTAGGACTTAAAGATATTTGGGTAGATATTTTTGTAGGTATTGGTTGTGATATGGATTTTAATATAGGTTTATGAGTGAGGTTGTGATGGGATCCTTTTATAAGTGAGATCATGTAACTTTTATAAATACTCTTAAATTATATATATAATAAATGTAATTCTCAAATAAAATGAATCCAATTACCACAAATTTACAATATAGGATTATTTAAGGTCAAAATACACTCAATAAAACAAATTGAGGCATGTTTTTATAATATTAGTAGAATTACCATATAGTTTTAACCCCTTTTAACTCATTTTAACACTTACTATAGTAACTAACTTTTACCATGGTGGCTATTTTTTGTGAAAAAAAAATCAAATTGACCTTATTAAAAAAATTTAACATGATAATTAAAAATATAAAAATACATTTTATTAAATTTAATTTTTAAAATTGTTATAAAATATTTTTTATATAGGTACGAATAACACGATGAAAAACTGTTTTTAATAAAATGCATTTTTTATGCCTCAAATGAAATTGTTCCAATTTCTTTCCATTTAATAAACATTAGATGAATTATAATTTATTTTATTTAATATATTATCAAAAAATAATTAAAATTATTCATAAATAGTTATTAATTTAATTTATTAAATATAAAAATACATTTCACACATAAAAAGGTTTTCTAGAAAAAAATATATCTTTTCCAATCAGAGGATTTTATCTTCATTTATAACCACCAAATAATCAATGAATGACTAATTATTCACTTATTTAATTTTTTAAAGAATAAATTTAATCAAATATTTTATCCTAAATATGAATTTAATAATTAAATAAAAAATATATATATAATAAAAACAATGTTTTTCAGAAAAATATTTTTGTTTAACCATAAATTATTAAATTGGTGATCCCATAGTCAATTAATTATTTCATGTATGTTATAAAACTATTTTAGTAATCATTACAATAATTTTATTAATAAATTTTATTGTAATCATCCATTGAAAATATATAATTCAATAAAATTGTCCAAAACAGTTTTTTAAGAATCAATGGTATTTCTTAAATGAATTAGAATTCATTTATTTTTATAAATATATTTTTTAATATCTTATAATGTATTTAAATTTTTATTATGATAAATAATTATTCATTTTAGTTTGGTGTTTTTTATATCACAAGCTGTCATATATACTGGTTTTATTTAATGGAGAACATATACTAAAATTTGGGGCTGCTACATTATCCCCTCCTAACTAAATTACATCCTCAAAATATTAATTTTTTCTTACCAAAATGGATATACCTTAAAATAATTATAATATAAGATCATTATAATTAATTTCTAATTTACTAATAGGGTACATAGTATTTCTTAAATAAATATTTCTAAAACCATGCATGCACCATTATAAGACTCATACTTGGGAATGAGTTTTTAAAAGAGTAACTTGATAGCTAACTGATATCTTCCACATAAGACTCAATAGATTTAGATTCCTCTTAATCATGTTTAATTAATTCCTTTCCCATCAAGAAAAATAATATTAAAGAATATACATTATAATATTTCTATTCTATATGCATATTTTTGTCCTTTGGTTGTGTTTTAATCATTTTTTCACTTCTACTTCATCTCATATTCTAAATGATGAATGAACAGGATGAATTTTTCATGATGAAAGCACAAAAATAAAGTTTTAATTAATTATATATACAATAAAAGGATAATGATTTATTACTCTTGTATCTATCCATTTACTAAAACCAAAATAATAATCACAAGTTTAGATAGTTCTGAGTATGAAAAAACTTCATGTGAAGAACTAATTAAAATCTAAAATCTTTATAATAAAACCCAAAGTTCAACTTAAATCATTCCAATAATAATGAAACCTTAAAACTATTTAAAATATGCTTGAAAATTTCCAAACCCCAAAATCAGAAATATTTTATAACATATTCTTTCCAAATCCACTTAACTTTTATACCCAAATGACATTAACCACCCATAAAGTAATATACTAAATAAATATATATCCTAATCATATATTCTCCCAAACTATAATAATACTTTACTAAAATAACCTAATGTCAAGACTCATCCCCCGGGGCCCGTGCCGTGACTACCCCAAGCCCGCCTTCCATGGGCCAGGGGTTATATACTAGCACCAAAGGCGTAAATCCCTAAACTGGGAAGGAATTTCCTTTATAACTTGAAAACACACACAAAAGAGTACGAGATAGAAGGAAAACAATAAGTAAAACTGTATAAAAAAGAGTGCTTAAAGTCGAGGGGCTGGAATACAAGCACAATAGGAAATTACAAGTACAACTGAAAAAACAAGTACAACAGAAGAAAGGTAAAATAGCTGCTGGGTCATCCTCCAGGATTCCTACCTGAAGGGTACGTACATATGGCATCCACAGTACCCCACGTACATCTGTCTCCTCCATGTACCGTCACACTGTGTGATCCACCTCTGGGTACCGTCCAGTCCTGGAACACTCAGCCTCGGTCAGCACTGTCTGTCGTCTACAACCAAACCAAAGAGGTGCGAGAATAGCCCATGCAGGGTTGAGTATAATGATACTCAGTAGGGACCCTGAGACCCTCAAGGTCTCACAAAAATCCATCAAGGATAAACCACAAAGTATGAAATCAACAGATAACCCCACTTAGGTATATACCCATACATATACCTAAGTTATCAAGTAATCCATCTCAATCATGAGGAAAACACGTAAGTTATTGACTCAGCTCAACCAGGATTTTAGTTATTGAAACCTCAGCTGCTGGAGAACTCCTGATCAATCGAGTACATTGGGCCTGTCGTGACACCAAGGAACTTCCCACCAACCTTGGACTTCTGAGGTACTCCTCCTATCGAGTACCATGGGTCTGTTGCATCACCAAGGCGTTCCCCATCGTGGTTCTGCTGCGTCACCAAGGTGCTCCCACTCATATCCTGCTGAGGTACTCCTCCTGTAAAGTATCGTGGGTCTTCTGTGACACCAAGTCACTCCCCACTACGAGTTTGTTGTGACACCATGGCACTCCCCACTGGGCTAGTAGAGTCACTCTGAGTCCAAACAGTCAGCAGTCGTCAAGTCTCAGCCAGCTACTAGGTCTCCGCACTCTGCTCACTCATCACCGGAAGGATCCTCTCCATGAGCTACTAGTCGATACTCCAACTATCATTAAGTACCACAAAGAAGTTTCTCAACGATCCACCACATCATAGGGGTCTCAACGCAACAGACGGTGCATCAATCAGACTCCCGGTCTGTGAGTTATTAGAATTTAGGTCCTGGGGGCCCGGTTGGATTCATGTAAGATCTAACCTGACCATATATCAACTATAACCCGAACTCCAGTGGGGTATACTCAAAGGGACCATCTCTCTTCAAGATTACCAGCGCCGTTGAAGGTTCATCAAACGGACGTCTAGTGCCAAAGTTATGGCGAAAAGTAAAGCAAAGGGGTTGGTAGTGGGCCCGAGTTCGGTCTCACCCGGTCGGACCGACCCAGTCCAACCATGTCTGGGCCGACCCAGTCTGGGTCGACCTGGTCAGACATTTAGGGTATGGCCCGGCCCATTGGGTAGGCCAGCAGGTAGTGTGGGTTGTTTGGCCCGGGCTCGGGGCCAGTTCAGCCTGGAGCGTTGAGAGGGCGCGGCCTGGCGCGGCTCTGCCTGGAGGGTGCGTCCGGGTCGGTACGGACAAGGTGCTGTGAGGGGGGGCACATGCCATCTCTGGAGGCTGGTCCGTCTAGGGCGTTGGTTCGGTCAGGTGGCGACCAGGCAGGCTGGCAAGCGGCCGGAAGGCTACCGAGTAGGGCGGCAGGCGGCCAGGCAGGCCGGAAGAAGGACCCGCGGGCAGCTGGGTAGGCCGGCAGGAAGCCAGGCATGGCACTAGGTGGGATATCAGGTGGTCGGGCAAGGCGCCAGGCGAGCCGGAGGGTGGCCAGGCAGTGCGCCAGGCACCGGCCAGGCCGACAGGCGGCCGGGCAAGCCGACAGGCGGGCCGGCGGGCGGCCAGGCAGGGCGCCAGGCGAGCAGGCGGGTGGCCGGGCAGGGTTCCAGGTGGGCCGGAGGACGTCCGGGCTGGGCGCCAGGTGGGCCGGCGGGCGGTCGGGCTGGTGCCAGGCGGGCCGGCGGGCGGCCGGGCAGGGCAGGGCCAGGCGGGTCGGCATGCGGCTGGGTAGGGCGCGGCCAGGTCGAGAGGCAGCCGGGAGCCGGGTGGCACGGGCCGGTGGCGGTGCGGCCGGGGTGGCTCGGCCGGAGGGTCTTGGTTCGGCCCGAAGCACGAGAGCGTCGCGGGGGTGGCGCGGTTTGCAAATTTTGCGTGTAGCGTATCCTTTGTCGTCGCCTCCTTCTTCATGTTGTCACCTCATCACCATGCCGAAGATTGTCACAAACAAGAACAGCGGAGGGGTTGGTCCATGTTGTTTTTTACCGCACCCTCCGCATTTAGGTTGGTATCAATTGGCTCATCAGGAAGTAAGAAGATGAACAACAAATCACCCACAGACAAATTCTTTCCAACCGTTGAAGAAAATTCAAGGAAAGCATCAACATTTAAAAACTCCCTACCTTAGATCGTCATTCATCGCGTTTATTACACGCTTCCAATCTCGAGCTATGTCGACTCGTTGATGACGATGCGGAGGGTAGGTTGTTTGAAGACGTCCCACATCGGTAGAAGCTCCGAGAAAGAAGTCAAAGAAGTTCGGCGTTCTTCATTCTTTATTGGGAGATTTCTTCCCTCTTCTCCCAAGTTTCCACCAAGATGCCAAAGAAAATAATAATAGATAGGTTTATCTATTATTTCATTGGAACATAATTAAAAATGCTGAAATAAATTAATTGGCTCCACGTAATTAATGTAAATGATTGGCACAAGTTAATTTGGGGAGTTGGCACAATTTAATTAAAGGGAAGGTGGCACCATAAAGGAGGGAGGGTGTGGAGAAACTCTCCCTCATTAATGAGGGGAGTTGAGAGGTTTTCCTCTCCCTCTATTAATAGGGGATTTTAGCCCCATGTGGTCCCCACGTCATAACCTATGGAGGGAGGTTAGGTTCGGGTGGGCCTCACCACCATGACCTCTCATGGGAGGTTAAGTTGTGGTGGTCCCACCTCTAAATTCCATGAGGAGATTTTAACAGTCAAATAAAAATAAAGCCACACACTTTATTTTTATTTAATTCAATCTCTAAAAACCCCAAAAACTATATTTTAATCTTGACTCACTATCGTCGAAGTAAAATTCTCCTTAAGAGAATACCAGTGCTGCGAGTTCAATGGTGTACTCAGATTTCAATTCCAAGCACTAGTTCAAAAGTTATAAAAACTCACCTGTATGTTTACTGAATGTACCTAAACAAAACTGCAGAAATTGATTCTGGGCACACTGGGCCTCGAAATCACGCGCTATCAGTTTTCGCAGACTCATAAAATTCCCATGTATTTAAGAAAAACAATTCCATGGAAATTTCAGGTCTTTACATTTTCCACACCTCAGGGCTTTACATCCCCGTAAGATACAACTCGAACTAAGGGAATAAGTGGGGGTACTGAGCACGCATCTGAGCCTCCTGCTCCCATGTGCTCTCCTGGAGGTTCTCGTACTGCCAACGAACACGCACCAGAGGTATCGACCATCCATGTAGGACCTACTCCTATCGATCCTCAATCTCCACTGGATCATCCAAGAAAGTCACCCCATTTTCGACGTCCATCTCCCCATGGTCGATGATGTGAGAAGGGTCATTCACGTACCTCCTTGGCTGGGATACATCGAAGACGTCGTGCACCTGGTGCAACTAAGGTGGAAGAGCTAAGCGGTATGCCACCTCACCGACTATGTTGAGGACCTGGAAAGGTCTGATGATCCTCAGAGATAACTTGCCGCCTTGGCCAAATCTTTGTAAACCTCATCGAGGTGAGACCCGTAGAAAGATGTGGTCACTATCCTCGAACTCTATAGGTCTCTGTCTTCTGTCAGCATACGACTTCTATCTGCTCTATGCAATCTTCATCTGCTCCTGGATGATCTACACCTTTTCCGCGGTATCCCATACCATCTCTGGCCCCACTAGTGCTAACTCCCCGGGGTCAGTTTAGCACAAAGGTGATCTGCAAGGTCGCTCGTATAACACCACAAAAGGTTTGATACCTATGGTGGAGTGATAGCTATTGTTGTATGTAAACTCCACCAAAGGTAAGTGATCCTCCCAGCCACAACCGAAGTCGAGGACACAAGAACATAGCATGTCCTCGAGGTTCTGAATGGACCGCTCAGTCTAGTCATCCGTCTGAGGATGGAAGGCGGTTCTCAGATGAAGCTGCGTCCCAAAATCCTCATGCAACCCCTTCATAGCCAGGAAGTAAACTGTGCATCACAATCAGAGACAAAAGAAGAAGGTACTCCATGTAGCTACAAAATCTCCTATATGTAGAGGTGTCCCAATCCCTCTACTGAACCCTGATCTCTGATCGGTTGGAAGTGGGCTAACTTGGTGAGTCAGTCAGTGATCACCCAAATCGAGTCGTGACCCCTAGATGTACATGGAAGTTGATCGTACCACGATTCACTATGTCATTTACACCCTTACACCATTGTATTAAACAGAATTTTTATTGTAAATTACAAAAATAATAAAAAATCAAATTACATGTTTGTATAATTTATTTTGTGTTTATTGATATCAACAAGTCAAATGTTACTTGTCTTGAAAATTTCATTTAAGGTGAAGGTGATTTGGAGGGCCCATGATGATGTCCAAGAAAAATGGGCCAAACTGCGCAGGATCCAAGCACACCAGTGGGTTAATCTGCACACTTCTACTAGAAAGTGCATCCAATTGGGATGAAATTTTGTGGTCTGGTATGAAACTCATTGGGATACATTTCATATGAAGAAACCAAAGACTCATTCATCCATATGATGTCCTTGACGACCTGATCTGTCTAGCACACCAAATCTGCACAGATTCAAAGGTGGTGTGTTGTGATCTATCCATATCTCTGGCTATAGGTGTCCAAATTGTGCCAAAATTTCAGTGGAGACATCCAAGAGGTGGGTATACAACTTTTCTATTTTCTCCAAATCGATATAATGTTTTATGGAGGTCCAAACACTTGTGACAAGTGGTTTTAATAATTTTGTGTGCTCAAAACCACCTTTCCATTTTCCTATAAAATGGAACCTTGGGCTCCTCATTTTCAAGTTAGACCAGGAGGAAAATCTCTGGTATTTTGGAGACCCAAAGAAGTTGTCTCCTCATACTTGAATTTCTGGAGGCCCCTATCATCATATGGGTATCATCAATGAAGAAGGAGTTCCACCCGAGCCTTCTCCTCCTCTCAATGGCGAGCTAAACGGTGGATGATCATTTCGAGGGAGCTACACATACTTGGGAGGGAGTTCCGGAACTTGATACTCTACTGGTTTTTTTAATTTGTGTGTGGATTATTTCACTTGTGTTTTATCTAATAATGCTTCTCTTCTAAGTTTATTTCTTGGGTTTAATTTAGTGAACCTCTTTTCATTTCAACATCTATTGGGTTGAAATTTCAAGTGGGAAAATTGAGTTGTTCCGATTGGGAAACACAAGGATCCTTTTTCTCTCACACATACAAAAGATATTAGTATGCTTTGGTATCCTTTAATCTGTTCTTAAAATACAAACCCTGACAACCCGATTGTTTTGTTCAGGGTTGGTACTTTGTGCAACGTTTAGAGAGTCAAGAGGGGAATCAAGATCTTGACAACCCTCAACCAAAGAATTAAACAAAACCATGTGAAATTTTTAGAACAATGAACTATCCAAGATGTGTAGTGAACTTGAAGTGATCTCCTTATCTCATAATTCTCAATCCTCCACCTTATTCTATCAACTATTAAACTCTTTAAGTTAAGTTATTTTCTTAAAACTATTTTCAAAATCACCCCCCTCTTTTAGTCATCTTTATTGAAAATACACACTATAAGCCACCAACTCTCCTTGAGAGATGACCTAGGGTCTTCCCTAGACTATAAATCAATCTTTAAATCATAATCAAATTGGTGTTTCATGACAGTGCGGTCAAATTTTGGCACTGTTGTCGGGGAGCGCTTTGATTTTTAGTGCGTGTTTTTGAAAAGAAATTGTAAATTTCTTGAATATTTATCTACTTTATACCTCTACCTATATTTTTTGTATTCTGGTCTATTTTTTGTGTAGGTTTGGTGCATGACGCGTTCTACTCCTGGAGACTTACAACCTTTCGAACCTGAACTGGAGAGGACCCTACGTCAATGACACTGAGACACACAAGACAACACTTTGAAGGAGGACGCACAAAACATCAACACTCATCTTGATCCTTTTTATTCTTCTTCGAGAACCCACATAAAAACTGAAATTAACGTGAATAAAATGGCTGAAAATAATCAAACACTAAAATAACTAACCTCACCTGATGTTGATATTCATCCCACATACATTCAATTACAAGGCGATGCACCAAATTTTGAACTAAAATCTGGTTTAATTCATCTATTACCAAGATTCCATGGACTTCCTAGAGAGGATCCACACAAGCAGTTAAAAGAATTTCATACTATTTGTTCAACATTAAAACCTAAAAATGTGGATGAGGAACAAGTAAATCTTAGAGCATTCCCATTTTCTTTGGAAGAAACTACAAAAGATTTGTTATATTATGTTAATTCCCCAATAAGAGGTTGGGCGGATATGAAACACATTTTTCTAGAAAAATATTTCCCAGCATCTCGAACTTCAACAATAAGGAAAGAAATTTGTGGGATAAGACAATCTCAAGGGTAAACACTTCATGAATTTTGGGAATGCTTTAAAATATTATGTTCAAGTTGCCCACACCACCAAATAAGTGACCAACTTTTAATACAATATTTTTATGAAGGTTTAATCCCTATTGATAGAAATATGATTGATGTTGTTGCACGTGGTACACTGGTAGATATGACCCAAATTGCTGCAAGGACCTTAATCGAGAACATGGAACAAAACACTCAACAATCCAGTACAAGGTCTAACATACCCATTCGAGGTTTTCATAAGGTACAAAGTACTGAATTCGAGAAGAAGGTGCACAAAAAGTTTGAAGAGGTATGTACCCTTCTTCGACAACTTGCTCTTTCCAAAGGTAAATCCCAATAACATCATCCTATCCATTGTGGTATAAGTTCTTCTGACACCCACTACTCTGACCAATGTCCTCAATTGAGGGAAACATCTGAGAGTTGTGAGGAAATATTTCCAGGTCGCCCTTATAACCAATATTTTAGGCAAGAACCTTACTATCCATCCAACCCTGGGTGGAAGGAGAACCACGCCTATAGGCAAGGGGGTATTCAAACCAACCTCAATAACAATGGAACCAACTAGGGCATAGTAGTCATCCACCACCACCACCCAGAAATCCTCAACCACCCCAAAGGCCTTTCCAACAAACCCCTCCAAAACCCAAGCCTAGCCTAGAATATATGATGAAAAAAATGGTTGCCAAAAATATTCAATTCCAACAAACCACTCAAGCAGCCATACAAGACCTAACAACCCAATTAGGCCAACTAGATAACTCAATAGGTGAAATTCAAAGTCACGGATCAGGTAAACTTCCCTCTCAACTAATATTTAACCCTATGGATAAAGGAAATGTTAGTTCCATCACCCTTAGAAGTGGAAAACAACTAGAAAGTAAGATGAATCTTCCATTAGAGTCATCCCCTCCTGAGGAAACCTCCATCCCAACCATTAAAAATATTCCAAATGTTGATGAACCTTGTCTTGAGAGAAGCCCTTCCAAAGGAAAGAGTGTGTACATTGATGATTCACCTAGCCCAACCATTCCTCTTCCATTTCCTCAAAGGTCCACCCAACCAAGAAAACCAAAGGAAACTGATCTTGATAAGGAAATATTGGATATTTTCAAGAAAGTGCAGGTTAACATCCCATTTATTGATGTTGTTAAGAAAATTCCACGGTACTCCAAGTTTCTAAAGGAGATGTGTACACACCGAAGGAGAATTCATGGAGATGAGAAGGTGAGTTTGGGGAGGAATGTTTCAGAATTGATAGATCCATCACTTCCCACCAAGTGCAATGATCCTGGAACATTCTCAATTCCATGAACCATAGGGGAGTATTATTTTTCTAATGCTATGCTTGATTTAGGTGCCTCTATTAATGTGATGACTCACTCTATTTACTCTATATTGTAGGTCGGGGAACTGAAGCTCACTGGAATTATTGTTCAACTAGCTAACTAAATTACTGCACACCCCTCTGGTGTCTTAGAGGATGTTCTTGTGAGGTTCAAAAATTTTATTTTTCCTGCTGACTTTTATGTGCTTAAAATGGAGGATGATAGGATGAATGGACATGCCCTGATTATATTGGGGAGACCTTTCTTGAAATCTTCCAAAACCATAATTAATGTCCATAATAGTACATTATCAATGGAATTTGGTTGTGACATAGTCCATTTCAACATCTGTGATTCTATGAATCAGCCCTCCGAAGAACATTCCTCTCTCTATATTAATTCTATAGATGTACTCCCTTCCCCTAAAAAACAACATTTTTTCCCCTGATCCCCTTTTTGAGTTTTCTTCACTGATATAAATGATATGAAATGATTCATGCATTGATTGTTGTAGTGGTCTAGAAAAGTGTCATTCATGTTCATTGATTGATGATTTCTTGAACACTGATGATCCACTAACAATCAATGATACTAATAAGCTTGAAAAAGCTCATTCCTCATCTGAGGTTGATACCATTGAGTAGTTAGATGAGATAGTTGACCTCTCACACACACTCCCATCAATCCAAAATCCACCTGAATTGGAACTAAAACAACTGCCTCAAGATTTAAAATATTCATATCTTGAGAATGGAAACAAGTTACCCGTCATCATTGCTAGTTCACTCCCTCGTGAGCATGAATTGTGACTGCTTGAACTTTTGAGGGAGTATAAACAAGATTTGGGGTGGAAACTTTCTGAAATTCTTGGTATTAGCCCATCAATTTTTACACATCATATTTTGTTAAATGATGAGGCTAAACCAGTGAGGCAGCCACAACGTCGACTGAACCTAAACCTCCTAGAAGTTCTAAAAAATGAGGTAACAAAATTATTGGCTACTGGAATCATTTACCCCATCTCTGACAGCTAATGGGTCAGTCCCGTTCACGTGGTTCCTAAAAAGACTGGACTTACAGTAATTAAAAATGAAAACAATGAATTGGGTCCAAATCATGTGCATAATAGTTGGCATGTCTATATAGACTATCACCGACTAAACCAACACACGAGGAAGGACTGTTTCCCTTTTTCATTCATTGAGCAAATTATATAGAGGTAGCGGGTAAGTCCCACTTTTGTTTCCTTGATGGGTATTCTAGATACTTTCAGATCCATATTACACCTGAGGATCAGGAAAAGAAAACCTTCACTTGCCCCTTTGGCACATTTTCCTATAGAAGGATGTCATTTGGTCTATGCAATGCTTCGGGTACTTTCCAATGATGCATGGTTAGTATTTTTTGGATTACCAAGAGAATTGCATGGAAGTATTCATGGATGACTTCACTATTTATGGCTCTTTTTTATGAATGTTTGAGTGGTCTTGGTTCTGTCCTACGTCACTGTATTGAAAACAATCTTGTATTAAATTATGAGAAATTCCATTTCATGGTACGACAAGGTATAGTTTTGGGGAATTTCATTTCTGGAGATGGTATCCAAGTAGATAAATCAAAAGTTTATGTCAATTATTCCCTTCCATTCCCCAAAAATATACGGGATGTGTGATCTTTCCTAGGTCATGTTGCATTCTACCATCGTTTCATTCATGACTTTAGTAAAATTGCACTCCCCCTCTCCAGATTACTCAAAAAAGAAAAAGAATTTTTTTGATAAAGAATGTGAGGACGATTTTAATAAGTTAAAATGGAGTCTCACCTAACCCCCGGTAATCCAACCACCTCAGTGGTATTTACCATTTGAGCTCATGTGTGATGCCTCTAACTATGTAGTTGGGGCAGTTTTGTCATAATGGGTTGACCGAGCTCCACATGTCATAGCCTATGCCTCACGTACTTTGGACCCTGCCCAAGAAAACTACACCACAACTAAAAAATAATTCCTTTCCATTTTGTTTTCCTTGGAAAAACTCAGGTCATATATTTTGGGGTCCAAAGTCATTGTGTTATCATACCATGCAGCCCACTGGTACCTCCTTAAGAAACTGAATGCCAAACCACGTCTCATTCGTTGGATGCTCCTCCTTCAAGAATTAAATCTAGAAATTAGAGATAAAAAAGAAGCATAGAATGTGGTGGCTGACCATATCAGTAGGATTCAACCATCCTCATACATTGACTCATACCCCTGTATTTCCATAAATGAAATGTTTCCTGGTGAGAAATTGTACCGAGTGCAAGATGTTATTCCTTGGTATGCTGAAATTGTAAATTATTTGGTAGCATCTTTCATTCCTACTGATTTCAACAAAAACCAAGATAGTCTTCTAAAACATGAGTCTCGTTGGTATATTTGGGATGACCCCTACCTTTGGCACACCTGTAGTGATAAATTCCTTAGGCGTTGTGTTCCTGATAGTGAGTTTCAATCCATCCTTAGATTATGCCACACTCTTGCTTGTGGGGGCCACTTTGGTCCCCAACGGACTGCTCGCAAGGTCCTTGATTCTGGCCTCTTTTGGCCATCACTTTTTTGAGATGCCCATGATTTTTTCAAATTTTGTACTCATTTTAAATGAATGGGGAATGTATCTAAAATAAATGAAATTCCACAACAACCATTGCTATTTCATATCATTTTTTATATTTGGGGTATTAACTTTATGGGGCCATTTCCCAATTCCTTTGGAAGCTTGTACATTCTTTTGGCAGTTGATTATGTTTCAAAATTGGTAGAGGTATAAGATATAAGGAATAATGATTCCAAGGTAGTTGTAGAATTTTTGAGAACCCAAATATTTTGTAGGTTTGTCTTACCTAGGTTCATCATCAGTGGCCAGGGTTCTCATTTCTATAACCAAACAATGCAATCACTTTTGCATAGGTATGGGGTCGGTCATCGAGTTTCTACTACATATCATCCACAGACCAATGGTCAATCTGAGGTGTCAAATAGAGAGGTAAGACAAATTCATGAAAAAACAATTCAACCCAATAGAAAATATTGGAGTCTTCGACATGATGATTCATTATGATCCTACTGCACTGCTTTCAAAACTCCCATTGGAATGTCACCCTATCGTCTTGTGTTTGGAAAGAGTTGTCACCTCCCTATTGAGATTGAGCATCGGGCCTATTGGGCCATTAAAAAATGAAATTATAATCATTATGGTGTAGGTGATCAATGGAAGTTGTAGATTCAGGAGATAGAGGAAATGAGAAGAGATGCATATGAAAACTCCAGGATTTATAAAGAGATAACCAACGCTTCCCATGATCATCTTATCCTTCATCGTCAGTTCCATATTGGGAAAAAGGTCCTCCTTTATAATGAAAGGCTAAAGTTTCATCCAGGTAAGCTTCGTTCCTGATGTTTTGGACCATACACTGTTACTAACATCTCTTCATTTGGTGTTTTCCAGGTTAAAATTTAAGAATCCAAGCAAACATTCACTGTCAATGGGCAGCGGCTGAAGCACTTCCATGAATCCATTCCGGAGTCCCCATGGGAGGAACTCCATGTTCAAGAAGCAATATTTGAATGAAAATCACCAGGTTTTATCCTTCCTTTCCATATCCTCTTTTCTTATAGTGAGGACACTGCACATTCTAGGTGTGGGGGGATGGGTACATTCCTAGGTTAGATAAGAATTTTCATTTTTTTCTCTTTCTTTCTATTTCTTATTTGTTCTCTCTTTTTTTCCTTCTTTATGGTATTTTCATTTTCCCCCATCAGGGGGAAAGTAAAAATACCATAAATAATGGTAAAAAAGAATATTTTTATGAATTTAACATCAGGGAGTGATTTTTAGTGAATTGGTTTTCTGTCAATGATATAAATGGTTGTATCACTATGAAACATTTGAGATGATTGATGCCCCTTGTGTGAGTAGTTTTGGGAAAACTATGTCACTAATATCTCCATACATTTTTGCACCAAACCTTGAAGTATGAATATTTATTACTTAATATAAGGTAAATATATGTTAGGTTAATATTTTTCATCTTTAAATGATATTTTCATACGTCTGTTCCTTATCTGATTTGTTTCATTACTATACCAGATTGACCTATGAATGTGTACCTAATGTCCGACTATTGTCCACCCTCAAAAAAAATGTGTCTTGGGTAGGTCAAAACCACTCCTTCTAAACCTTTTATCTTGTTATAACTATTGAAATTAGTGTCGTGAGGAGATCAAACAAGGGTTGAGAGATGAGTGTGAGATTTGTTCAAAATGCAATTTCAAAAAAAATATAATAAATGGGGGGAGTGATGAAATGTGCAACATATGGGGATATCTAGGTCAGGAGATTATGGTTTGACTTCTGGGAATGCTTAAGTGAGTGGGTCTTGACATATGATTGCAAAGGATTTAGGATGGGTTTGGTGAAAAATCATTTAAAGCTGAATAATATTAAAATAACCTATATTTATTTGATGGAAAGTGGAAAGAATAGCATGTAATGGTTTTCACACACACTCATGGAGAGTTAGTGGAATGGTTGACTTTTTAATTACTTGATCATGTTGGTGTCATGAATCTCTTTGAATTTTATTGTGATATGATTTTTGAGACATCTTTTTACATTTTCACTAGGAAGAACTCCTTGGTGTGGTTCGTGCATTGATCACATTACTTTAGTGAATTAGAATTTCCTCAAATGTTAAATTTTCATGATGTTGGTAATATATATATATATATTCATCATATTATTTTGATATGTGTCTTTTCCCAGGAGTAAAAATGTTTAGGTGTGGGGGTATGATTGTACCACGATTCACTGTGTCATTTTCACCCTTACACTATTGTATTAAACTGAATTTGTATTGTAAATTACAAAAATAATAACAAATTGAAATACATGTTAGAATCATTTATTTTGTTTTTATTAATATTAAAAAATCTAATGTTACTTGTCTTGAAAATTTCATGGAAGTTGAAATTGATTTGGAGGGCCCATGATGATGTCCAAGAAAAATGGGCCAAACTGCGCAGGATCCAAGCACACCCGTGGGTTAGTCCCCACACTTATACTAGACCGTGCATCCAATTGGGCTGAAATTTTGTGGGATGGTCCGAACCGCATTGGGATACATTTAATATGAAGAAACCCAAGACTCATTCGGCCATATGATGGCCTGGCCGACCTGATCTATCCATCACACCAAATCAGCATAGATTCAAAAGTGGTGTGTTGTGATCTGTCCATATCTCAGGCTATAGATATCCAAATTGTGGTAAACTTTTATTGAAGACATAAAAGATGTGGGGATACAACTTTTTTATTTTCTAAAAATCAATATAATGCTGTCTGGAGGTCTAAACACTTCTGACAATTGGTTTTAATAATTTTGTGTGATCAAAACCACCTTCCTATTTTCCTATAAAATGGAACCTTGGGCTCCTCATTTGCAAGTTCGACCAGGAGGCAAAGCTATGGTATTTTGGAGACTCAAAGAAGTTATCTCCTCATAATTAAAGTTCTGGAGGCCCATATCGTCATAGGGGGTTCATCAATGAAGAAGGAGTTCAACCCGAGCCTTCTCCTCCTCTTGATAGCGAGCTAAACGGTAGACGATCATTTGGAGGGAGCTACACAGACTTGGGAGGGAGTTCCAGCACTTGATACTCTACTGGTTTTGTGTAATTTTTGTGTGGATTATTTCACTTTTGTTCTATCTAATCATTATTCTCTTCTGAGTTCATTTCTTGGGTTAAATTTAGTGAACCAATTTTCATTTTAACATCGATTGGGTTGAAATTTCAAGTGGAAAACTTGAGTTGTTCTGATTGGGAAACACAAGGATCCTTTTTCTCTCACACATAAAAAATATATTAGTATTATTTGGTATCCTTGAATATATTCTTGAAGTCCAAACCTTTACAACACGATTGTTGTGTTAAGGGTTGGTACTTTGTGCAACGTTTAGAGAGGCAAGAGGGGAATCATGATCTTGACCACCCTCATCCAAAGAATTAAACAAAACCATGTGAAATTTTCAGAACAATGAACTATCCAAGATGTGTATTGAACTTTAAGTGATCTCCTTATCTCATAATTCTCAATCCTCCACTTTATTCTATCAACTATTAAACTCTTTAAGTTAAGTTATTTTCTTAAAACTTTTTTCAAAATCACCCCCCACTTTTAGTCATCTTTATTAAAAATACACACTATAAGCCGCCAACGCTCCTTGAGAGATGACCAAGGGTCTACCCTAGACTATAAATCAATCTTTAAATAATAATCAATTTGATTTGTCACGATAGCATGGTCAGAAGTCCTGTCATGAAGTCCATGGATATCCCATCCCACTTCCACTCTAGGATCTCTAAAGGATGAACCAAGCCTAACTTCACCTGGTGCTCTTCCTTCACCTGCTGACTAGTGAGGCACCGAGAGACAAATTATTCAATTTACTTCTTTATACCTAGCCACCAGTGTTGTTTTCAAAGGTCCTGGTACATCTTCGCCACTCCTGGATGTACCGTTAAAGTGGATGTGTGGAACTCCCTCAACAATTCCTCCTAGATGTACCAATTTGTCACGAACACTCCCCTGGGGCCCGTTCTGTGACTACCCCAATCCCTCCTTCCATAGACCAAGTGCTGGCAACTAACACCAAAGGTGTAAATCCCTAAACTGGGAATGCATTGCCTTGATAACTTGAAAACGCACACAACAGAGTACGAACTGGAAGCAAAACACTAAGTAAAACTGTATACAAAAGAGTGCTGAGAGTAGAGGGGCCGTAATATAAGACCAAAAGAAAAGTACAAGTAAAACTAGAAAAACAAGTACATTAGAAGAAAGGTAAAATAGTTGTTGGGTCGTACTCCAAGATTCCTACCTGAAGGGTAGGTACAGATGGCCTCCACAGTACCCCACATCCATATGTATCCTCTGTGTACTATCATGCCATGTGGTCCACCTCTGGGTACCGTCTAGTCCCGGAACACTCGGCCTCGGTCAGTGATGTCCGTCGTCTGCAACCAACACAACGTGGTGCTGGCATAGCCCGTACAGGGGTGAGTATAACGATACTCAGTAGGGACCCTGATACCCTCAAGGTATCACAAAAATCCGACAAGGAAAAACCACAAATTATAAAATCAACAGATAATCCCACTTAGGTATATGCCCATACATATACCTAAGTTATCAAGTAATCCATCTCAATCTTGAGGAAAACACATAAGTTGCTGACTCAGCTCAACCAGGATTTTAGTTATCGAAACCTCGGCTGCGGGAGATCTCTTGCTCAATCGAGTACAGTGGGCCTGCCGTGACAACAGGGCACTTCCCACTAACCTTGGACTACTGAGTTACTCCTCCTATTGAGTATCGTGGGTCTTCTGTGTCACCAAGGTGCTCCCCACCATGGGTCTGTAGCATCACCAAGGCACTCCCCATCGTATCCTGCCGAGGTACTCCTCCTGTCGAGTATCGTGGTTCTGTCGCAACACCAAGGTACTCCCCACTACGGGTCTTCCACGACACCATGGCACTCCCCACTAGGCTAGTAGAGTCACTCTGAGTCAAAACGGTCAGCAGTTTTTAGGTCTCAGCTAGCTACTAGGTCTCCGCACTCTACTCGCTCATCACCGGAAGGATCCTCTCCACGAGATACAAGTTGATACTCCAACTATCATGAAGTACCAAGAAGAAGTATCTCAAAAGTATGCGGCGTCACAGGGGTCTGAATGCAACAGACGGCATGTCAATCGGACGCCCGGTCTGTGAGTTATTAGCCTTTTAGTTCTGGGGGCCCGGTTGGATTCATTACGATCCAACCTGACTGTATCTCAACCATACCCCCAACTCCATTGGGGTATACTCAAAGAGACCGTATCTCTTCAAGATTACCAGTTCCACTGATGGTTTTTCAAACGGATGTCTGGTGCCAAATTTATGGCCAAAAGTAAAGTAAATGGGTTGGTAGTGGGCCTGGGTCCAGTCCGACCCGATCGGACCAACCCGCTCTGACCCAGTCTAGGCTGACCCAGTCTGGGTCGACCTGGTCAGACCTGTTGGTTATGGCCTGACCCATTGGGTGGGCCAGCCTATTAGGTTCGGCCCGGCCCACTGGGCCCAACCTAGTAGGCCACGTGGGCGGTTCGGCCCAAAGCGTTGCGAGGACGCAGCCCGGCGCGGCTCGGTCCAGAGGGCGTGGCTGGGCCGGTTCGTCCAGGGTGCCATGAGGGGGACACGGTCCGGCGCGGGAGTCCGGCACGACCAGGGCGTCAGTTTGGTCGGGTGGCGACCGGGCAAGCCGGCAGGCGGCCGGGAGGCAGTCGGGCAGGCCAGAAGGCGGCCAGGAAGGCTGGCAGGTGGGCCAACAGACAGTTGGTCAGGGCGCCAGGTAGGTCGGTGGGCAGCCAGGCAGGGTGCCCGGAGGGCCGGCAGGCGGCCGAGCAGGGCACCGGGTGGGCCGGCGAGCGGCCGGGAAGGGCATGGCCAGGCGGGCCGGCGGGCAGCCGGGCAGGGCACGACTAGGCCGGGAGGCATCTGGGAGCCGGGTGGCACGGGACAGCAGTGGTGCGGCCAGGGTGGATCAGCCGGAGGGCCATGGTTCATCCCAGAGCACCAGAGCATCATGGGGGAGGCGCGGTTTGCGGAGGTTGTAGGTAGCATGGCATTTGTCATCGCCACCTTCGTAGTTTCGTCGCCTCATCACCATGCCGAAGATCGTCACAAACAAGAACGACAGAGGGGTCAGGCCATGTTGGTTTTGCCTGCACCCTCTGTGTTTAGGGTGGTATCAATTGGCTAATCAAGAAGTAAGAAGATAAACAACAACTCACCCGCAAACAAATCCTTTCCAACCATTGAAGAAGATTCAAGGAAAGCATCAACATGTAAAAACCTTTACCTTTGATCTTCGTTCGTCACATCTGTTGTATGCTTCCAATCCTAAATTATGTCGGCTCGTTGATGATGATGCGGAGGGTAGGTCAGTTGAAGATGTCCCACATCGATAGAAGCTCTGAGGAAGAAGTCGATGAAGTTCAGCGTTCTTTGTTCTTTATTGGGAGAGTTCTTCCCTCTTCTCCCAAGTTTCCACCAAGATGCCAAAGAAAATAATAATAGATAGGTTTATCTATTATTTCATTGGAATAGAATTTAAAATGATGAAATAAATTAATTGGCTCCACCTAATTAATGTGGAGGATTGGCACAAGTTAATTAAGGGAGTTCGCACAATTTTATTAAAGGGAAGGTGTCACCATAAAGGAGGGAGGGTGTGGAGAAACTCTCCCTCATTAATGAGGGGATTTGGGAGGTTTTCCGCTCCCGCCATTAATAGGGGAGTTTATCCCCATGTATTCCCTACGTCATAACCTATCATCGGAGGTTAAGTTCGAGTGGGCCCCTCCACCATGACCTCTCATGGGAGGTTAAGGTGTGGTGGTCCCACCTCCAATTTTTATGAGGAGATTATAACCGTCAAATAAAAATAAATCTACACACTTTATTTTTATTTTATTCCATCTCTAAAAACCCCAAAAAAACTATCTTTTAATCTCGACTCACTGTCGTCAAAGTAAAAGTCTCCTTAAGCAAATATCGGCATTACGAGTTCAACGGTGTCCTCGGATTTCAATTCTGAGCACCGGTTCAAAAGTTATAAAAACCCGCTCGTATGTTTACTGAACATGCCTGAAAAAAAACTTCAAAAATTGATTCCGGGCACACCGGGCCTCGGAATCATGCACCTTCAGTTTTCACGGACTCATAAAATTCCCATGTATTTTAGAAAAAAAATTCTATGTAAATTCCAGGTCTTTACATCTAAATAAAATATATATATATATATATATATATATGCTTCCAAAAATTAACCCTGTTTGTATCCTTAAAATAATATTAATCACTTAGATAGGCACTAACATCGGACAAACCTCTCCAAAAGTGGGTTATGGATGTGGTGACTAGAAGATAGCACTGACGTGTCGACAGTAGTGGGCATTGAATGTTCTAGATGTGGATTAGCCTGCTCAGAGGTGGGTTATGGAAATGAAATTTGGAGGTGACTAGAGGTGTGGACCTCCTTGGATGTAGTGGATGGCATATCGTCGGATGATAGTGGGAACCGATGGACCTATATGTTGTCTTTTAAATCTAGGAAACTACAAAAAATGATTTATATTCATGGATTACATGTCAGATTTGGACCCATGGGTCTGTTTTTGTCATGGGGTTTCATACCCATTGGGCCTATGGGAACATGTAATAGGTTCCTTCTACCCAGAATAATAAGAGGTTCGGTTATATTAAGGGGGATTCCCCCTACTTGTTAAAAAATCAATGATAGTATCCAAAACTCTTAAATTATATTTATTTGATAACATCATAACCTCTAAATTTATCTAAACTATATTCTAATTCCAATTATAGCATCCCAAATCCGTACTCCTGAATCTGGTGCTAAAAAAACATACTCTCTATATATAGGATTTGGTACCAAATAAAGTGACCCAAATTTAATCATTCATAATTACAATATCAATAACCAATTTTGATTCACTTACATACCCAATTCATTTTAGGTTTATAGTTTTAGAGGATTAGGAAATCCCATTACTTAACAAAGCCAATTTCTTTATCATAAAATGGTATTTTTTCACTATATGAAGAAATATTTATTCTATAATAAGACTTCTGTATCTCCCAAAAATGTATCCACAAAAGACTTACTTCTAGACATAAAATATACAATATTCTTCTTAATAACCCTGGAAGTGGAATCATAATAAAGGGTGATATCAGTTTCTCATTAATGGTAGAATACAGTGGAATCTATTATGGAATAAACAAGGCTTGAATAATATGTAAGGAGTAAGTAATAATAAAAAATTCCCTATGATATACAACTTGAGAAAGAAATACTTCCATGTATAATAACAACATAAATAACCAGATTGAAAATTATAGTTGAATTATTAATAATGGAATACATAATTCCATACATCTTAATCTTACTATCAAGGTATTGGAACAAAATATCATACATAACTAGGTAATTCATTGCCAAATACCTAGCCTAGTTCGTCTCATGAGTCCTAACAATGAATCAAGGTGCTATATAATTGTGGGCCCCACCCATCACTAAATAATTCCAATACATTTATATTATTTAAAAATGAATAAAATATACAATACATAATCAACCTACATTATCAGTCAATAATAATTCATATATATTAATAAAGTATACATATTTTCAATATTTCCTTAGTATATAAAGAACTATTTTCTTAATAAACACCCCTAATTTTATTTATGTAAAATAGGGTGTTCACACCTTATACAGTAATGGGTATATAGATAATTCAATACTAAAAATGATGTATAATGCATCCAAAAAAACATGCACAAAAAGTTGAAATATAAATTCAAGTGAGGGTGATAGATAACATATTTACAAGTGAGTAAACAGAAATAAGCTTTGTGAACAAATAATTACATGAACTATAAATCAATAATGACTAAAAATGTTCAATAAATTCATCAAAAATGAAGGTATTAAAATAAAGGCAATTATCTTGGGAGATATATGGTAAAATTTAAGTGAGATCGTAAAACATTTTCATTAAATATTTGGTAACATTATTATAAAAAATGAAGTTATAAATCACATCCAAAACCCTTCTCATGATGTGTTAAGGGAATTTTTAAAGAATTATTTGAAAATAAGTTCCATTAATTAAATTTTTAAATGAAACCACACTTAAAAAAACAAATGTAGAGTATTATTAAAAATATACATAAGTAAAATGAAATCCCTTTTAGAAAATTTTATAAAATAATACTCATATAATTTGATTATATTGAGAAAAACTAAAAATTCATATAACATTTGGAATGGAATATACTTTGAATAACTATGAAAACCAATAAATTAATTTTTATAACAAATAATTGGCATTATGATGGGAATGGGTGGCCTTATAGTAATATTAAAATACATTATTTTTAAGCTTTTGTAAACAAATTCAAAATTGATCCATGTAGAAAATGTTAAGAATATTTTGTTTTAAAATTTTGTAAAAAAACAAAATTCAATAACAAATAACCCTTATAATTCATTTAATTATTCATAAAAAAAATTATAAAACAAAATTAAAGAATATTGATTTGGAGGAAAAATATTCTCAAAAAAATAAGAAATAAAGTTAGGTTTTATTATTAATATTCTTTCACTCTATTTTGAGTACCAAAGATAGGAAAATTGAATTAAGACTTGAAAACCCCAAAAATAAGCAGAGGATAAAAAAATATATGATGTCTAAAAGATAAATAGCATAAAATTACCCTAATATAAATTTAAACATAAAAAATCCTGATAAAAAGTGTGATTATAAAATAAACCCTTATGACTTTGATAAATTTGGAATCAAATCCACATTGAATGAGAGAAATTAAAATTGAACTTTCAATAACATTAATAAATATAAAATGATGATATAATATGTTAAATGGGTGGTATATAAACCTTATAAATAAGTCTCAAAGAAGGGGAATTTGAGACAAATAACCCCTATTAACAGAATGATAATAAGATAGTGGTAGAGGTCACTTTCATGGTGTAGGGATATCAATAGGAAATAATCATTTTTTTAAATTATTTAAAATGGTATGAGAATAATTCAATGATATTTAAATCATTTATTATGGTTTGTAAATTGTAAATGAGTTATCCAAAACATATCCCTTAGGAGTGTCAAACTAAGTGTGCAGTTATGACCATTTTTGTGCACTGAGTGAATGTTGATTTAATACCCAACCAACCTTTTTAAGTTTATTAACCCTGTGTAGATCTGATCTAGAGATTACATACACTTTTATGTATTTAGAAAAGGATTTCATTGTTAGGAGAGTACACACCCCTTTCCCAATATTTTAAGATGTTTTATAGCTATGGGAATGTTTGAAGATTATATTAGCTTATGAAGGTATCATAATGAGTGGAAATAGTGATCAGTAATTAATAATATAAAAAATTATTTATATAAATTAATCATAACAAATTTTCTTATTGAAATTAAAATTAACTTAAAAAAGTATATCAATAAATGAAGATAAGATATTATGCACCCAAACCTTGGATTCCCTCTTAGTTGAACATGTTTGAACCTCCTATATAATAAATTTAAATTTATTAAATACTTTCTTAAGAATAATATTCATATATATTTTATTTTTTAGGTTATTTTATCACCATATTTTATTGATTTATTATATTTTTTTTGTATGTCGACTACTTGAGGTTATTCTATCAATTTATCCGAAATAGATTCAGTAAGTTTACTATAGTAAAATTTGTTATAGATTTTTTCATTATATACAGAATGTTAACCATTTCATACATATCATATTTATTCATTAAATTAATTTTTAGAACCATCCATGTAAGGTGGTGATGAAAAATTAAATACATCATTCATGGAGATGGTAGTCTGCATGTACACATGAGTGACATTTTGTTTTTTATAATGGATGGACGGTAAGGGAAGTAGATAATTTTTTATTATACTAGAATCATAATAATATCTTAAATATTATATTAATTTTTTAAATACAGTTTTATAGCCATTTATGTAAGGTGGTGATAAAAAATGAAATACTCCATTCATGGAGGCGGTAGTTCACACGTACACACGAGCGACATTTTAATTTTTCTAATAGACGTAAGTAATGTAGATAATGTTCATTACATGAATATAATAACATTTTAGTATATTTATGATACTAATTTCATTATATTCGGATGTTTTTAATAGATTTTTAGGATTTGGATGAATAAAGAGACTTGAAAAAACTTGGTTAAACAGTTAACTATTTCTTGGATATCCTCCTTTGGATCATAGCTTAATCCATCTTCAATAAGACTTTTGGTGAGACCAGGACCTCTACGACATGTAGAGAAGATTTTGGGAGATATGTTTTAGGAATTTTTTTAGCCAACTGGATTAATGTATATGGATATGTGAGGTGGTAAACAGATCCTTTTAGAAGTGAGGGGTGACACTTTTGTAAATACTATTAACTTTTAAATATTATAAATTTAATTCTCATGTTAATTGGAACCAATTCAAACTAATTTATAAGATATGATAATCTAAGTCCAAAATAAACTCATCCAATAAAATCGAGACAAGTGTTTTATATATTAAAAGTTTTATCCATTATTTTTAACCCATTTTGACCCATTTTGACCATACCATAGTGGATAACTTTTTCCATGGTAACTTACTTTTGTGGTCAAAAATGAAATTAAAATTATTAAAAATTGTGAATATTTTGATTCAAAATATGGAAACCATTTTATTAGATTCAATTTACAAAATCATTAAAAATTAATTTTTATATAATTACCCATAATGTAATGAAAAATATTTTTTAGTAAAATGAATTTTTCAAGCATAAAATGAATTTTTTACCATTTATTGAAATTTAATAAACATTATTTGAATTTTAATTTATTTAAATGAATATATTATCAAAAAATAATTAAAATCTTTCATCAGTGGTGATTAATTAAAATTTATTAAAGATAAAAATATATTTCACACATAAAAAAAATTAGAAAAATATCTATTTTTACCATAAAATGATTTTATCTTAATTTATAACCAATTTATAATAAATTTATAGATTATCATTCATTTTTTTATATGTTTAAACAATAAATTTCATAAAATTTGATATAATGGATATGAAAATTATAACAACCCTGATCTTTATTACACATATAAACGTGATTTAGTATATAAACTTGAATTTAATACAACTCTAAGGATCGATAGGTCTAGTGTATTGGAAAATTAGGAACCTTACATAACAAATTATAACATAAAACACAACATATTTATTGAAATATTATTTTACAGGACCACAACATTCATTCGTACTTAGCATTGCATGGGATAACTTGAGAACATTCATAAGAAAAGGGTGTGATATAAAGCCCAATAAGGGAGTAAAAAAGGTATAACATGAATAATATAGTACATGTTAGGTAATAGGAATATCAATGGAGCACAAGATAAACATGAACATAAAGGCATGATATAGCATGATTATCGTAACTTGGAAATGTGGCAACAACATTTAACATGATATTAGCATGAGACAAGGCTCATTGAACATGGATAATGATTAAACCCTAATTTTACTTTAATTATAACTAGTAAAACCTCAATTAACTTGGTGTATCATAATACAAATCTTTACCCAATTCATTGGAGTTCTATCAGGGCGCGCCCTTCTTAATCTTTTCATTTCATGCATAAGTGTGCCACATAGATCATACAACATGTATTCATTAAACATCATCATTTATTACATGATAAATTAATGTGGAATTAATACATGAAACCTTGTAATAAATAAGTAAATGTGCATAAATATTAATATCCTTGATATAGAAATGGGCATGGTATTCACTACACAATGACTTCAGCTTGGAAAATCATGATGCAATTTCGGCAGCATAACAATGTGACATAAGAATTCATAAAAATGGTTTATGAGAGATAAATGTGTATCTAATCATATTTATATGAAACTTACATTAATGGGGTCATATATATACATTTAACAACAAATTTAATGTAATTTAGATTCATAATATAAAATAATTGCTTGAATGTAAATGAGGAGAGATAAATCCCTTACAGAATTTTGGCATGGTAATAGGTGTACATGGGAGAAATTAATGAGATATAAAGGGGTATATTTTAATTAAAACATATTTAAGGAAGTATATTGTAGCTGATAAATCATACCCCAACATTTTTAATTGAAAAAAAAATGGTATTACAATATAACGAAATTTGGAAAAAAAATGAGAAAGGAAGAAATCTCTTACTTGGAAGTGTGATCCCAAAGGCTTGGGAGAGGCTTGAGAAAGGCTTATGGGAGATTGTGGAACCTTGGGAGGATTCTAGAGATAGTATTTCATAGTTTGGTCGAGCTCAAACGGTTTTTAGTGAAGAGAAATGGGAGATTTAGTGGGTTTATATAAGAAAGGATAGGGAATTGTTTATTATTTAGGTTTTGGACACCACGCATTAAAATAATCAAAACCACAAACCAACTCATGATTTTTTCCCATGGTTTTTTCTAAAAGCGAGTAGAAAACATTATTTTACAAGTCCAATGTCCTAACTTATAAAAATATTAGTCTTTATTATGTAGAGGTGAGTCACACTCTCAAAGAAATAATTTTAAAATGTTAAAATGTTTTATAAGTCTTGGACGGTCCACTAAGGCACCATAAAATTAATCAAACAAATAAAAAATCAAGTTATTTTAAATTTAAAACATATATTTTCCTAAAATAATTTTTATAGTATTTTATTTCATCACTATTGGGTCATTATGATGCCCTAAAACACATTATATATTTAAACGGTATTAAATTTTTACCCAAAAATTCGAATGTCTCAGAAAATTATGAAAAAATTCACCGTTAGATTATTTCGACATCTTGAATCCAAAAGTAATATTCATTTTATCTAAATAATTTTCTAAATATGTGAATTTTTACTTTTAAAATAAAAAATGACATTTATCGAAAATTCATGGGTATTGACAAAAACTACTTTCAAACCTTAATAAAAATTACAATTGTATTCATAAAAATTATATGATAATTTATATTTAATAAAAATTAAGTTATTAAAAATATTTTATTAAAATATTATTTAATTCAAAAATCCATTAATTAATTAAAATATATTTCTTAATTGAATTTAAATATTAACTAAAAAATACTATTTGTGCTCAAAGTAACAATAATAAAATGAATGTATATTGTTTATTCTATAAAAAAATAATGTGCATAATAATAGTTCTAGGGTATTTTTACATAACCCCTTATAACACTTGCATAAGACCTAAGGGTAAGGTTTTCGATGGTGATAGACTCTTGGGGTGGCTCAGATAACATCATTCAGGTGGTAATCTCTATTAACTTCCACTTCTCTTGTTGGTGATTTTGTTCAAGCTTAAAGTGTTGAATATCAGATTGGGATTTGTCAAGAGAAAATCCTAGTGACTCTACCTCCTTTCTTAGATCTAAAAATGGGCTTCATATAGATAAAGAGAGATAGGTCATGGGGGGCTCGTGATGCCTTCTCCTGGTTCATGATGACAGCGGCAATCATGTCGGTCCTTTCCCCACCGGCGGGGGAGGGACCTTCATCGTCCACCAAGGGTAAAGAGTCCTACTTCTCCCCCTTCTCTAACCTGATATGCTTCCACCATTTCTGAAATTCTCCCTATATTCTAAGGTCCCTGATTTGTGTGAAGGAATCTCTAATCTGACATTTTCACTCATGAAGTTCTACGAAGCTTCAGAGCTGTTCAACCAGACTCTGATAGCTCGATTCTCACAGAGAAGGCCATCGGTGGATAAATTTGATATATTTTTCTTCAGTTTGTGGGATCTTCATGATAGGGTGACGGTTGGTTTGCTCGGCAATAGGACCATTATGATTCGCTTCTCTTCAAAGGAAGACATGATCAAGGTCTGGTCATGTGTGCCTCACAACTTCAACGGGTCTGGATTCTACCTACATAGATGGATATACTATTACCACATGAAATGGGACTCCTTTCCAGTGGTGATATGGGTGAGTTTACCTAACCTGCCTCTGCCTTTTCAAAACCCATCGATTATCAAGATTCTTGGTAACTTCATAGAAAGGTTTTTATGTTCTGATAGTTGTACCAAGGCGGTGTGTCATCTGGTTAATACAAGAGCGTGTTTTGAGGTAGATGTTCTCTGATAGCCCCCTGATTTCATTTTAATTACAATAGGTGGGGAATACCATTGTAGGCAATCGGTATTGTATGAGTCTTGGGTGGATTTTTTCTTTGTCTGCAACCAATTAGTCCATTTGTCAGAGGCCTGTATACTTGGGTCGAAACAGCATGGTTATGGGTTCAGTGGTGAGGAGGGGTCTGATAGCCAGGGGCAAGGGTGTGTGCAGTTTGATGAGGTATCGCATGGGGTACCACGGTATGGGCGGAACTCTTTGCATAAGATGGATGTCAGGATAGGAGGCAATGGTAAGGTTCATGACAGGGGATTTGTGAGTGTTCTAGATGCGCGACACAAGGATCCTATGCAGGTAAGTGGAACCTCTAAAATCGGTAACCAACTGGAGTCCAAGCCTTTGGATTCTCAGGAGTTAGGGGGTTTTACAGGCACTGGGTCAACTACTATTATGGCAGTGGGTCTAGAAATTTATAAATCTATGAGGAATGCAAATTGGAAGCTCCTAATGAGGTTGTAATAGAGGTGGTTAATCCATAAGAAGACATTGAGAATAACCAGTATTTATAGGACATAAATATAAGGGGAACCACACATAGTGAAGGTCGTAAGGGCTTGGAAAATGTAACAAGTGGGGTAAAACACTTAAGACACAACACAAATGTTAAAGACTGCAACTTTTTTCAGTGTCTTGAGGTTGATGAAATGAGAGTTGTTTTTGAGGGGTCCATGACTCAAGAGTGTACTATGAAGGAGGCCACAGACACACAACTCTAGGAAGTTGTGTTGAATGAGGCTTAATATGAGCATTCTGATAGTGAATACACTCATTCACAGGTTTCTGGCCTCAACTCAAACGTGCCTAATGATTATAAATAGACTAATGATACGGTTTAGGAGCTGGAAGGTGCTTCGATCATGCACTCCTCGAAAGGGAATAAGGGCATTTGTAAAGAGAGGAAGGATTACTTCTACCAGCCTCTTCCTATGGAGACATGGTCAAGAAATAAATTGAAAGTAAAATATATGTAAAACCTTTTCAAAATGGGTTTTGATCTCAAACAGCCATTGGAATTACTCATGATCTCAAAAGAAGAAATAGTAGAACAAGTTTTATCTATCAATGGAACTAAATAAGAGGCTTCTAAAATGATGGGGAGACCACTTAGGATGACTCTCAATGAGGAAAAATATTCATGGATTGATATCCAGGGCTTTATCTTAGTTGGGGACTTCAATAATGGGAAGATCAGTCTTGAGGAGTATATTCAATCATGGGACAAGCTGACCCTCCAATTTCAGGATCTAATTATGGATGCACCAGCAACACAGGTTTCATCTTTATCCCAGAAATTGTTTAGGGGAAAAAACTCTCATAATATAAATTTCATCTTTAAATACTTGGTTTAAGTTGGTGGTATTGGTTGTTTGTCTTTTGGGGAACTCTTGAATGTGTTTTTCTCACTTTTGGATCACCTTTTTGTTTGGTTCTATTGTGGAATTTGATCTTCGTAACCAACAACCTCTGGGATCTGCTTCAGAAGGGGATCAGAGCATGAAGCTTTTACCGGTGCAAGACTTTTAGACTTGGATGACTAAGAGGTTATGGATTTTCCATCAATTATATGCCCATGCACTGTTTCATGGGACTGCTTGCCGAAGGGTCTTGCTTCGGTGAAGGATAGACATCATGGAGCAGCTGCTGAGGTGGGGTAGATTCTGTTGGGTTTTGGGTTTTTTCTGTGAGGGTTATTATGGGTTTTTCATCTATATATCGTGGTTTATCACTCTTTCCTTAAAATTGTTTTCATAATAAAAATTGTAATTTTCAGGCATATGGAGCAATTCTACTGGATAAGGTCATCGCTTCCTTTTTCTGAGTAAATTGGATTTGTTAAAGCCCTATATTTACACTAATCATGCGATCACTATTGAACTGCTATATTAGAAATAGTAACAATTCTTAACAGTTTTTTAAAATTCAAAAACATAAAACCAAGTAAGTGCATATGTTTTATATAACCATCTTACATAATAATACATTTAATTATATCAAGAGTAATTTTCATTAATAAAATTTTGGACCATTACAATCTTTCCCCCTTAAGAAATTCCGCCCTCAAAATTTCCTTTTCCCACACTAAAACTGATGAGTGTAACTCTGCTTCATCACTTCCTCTGATTCCCATATTGATTCTTCAAACTTGTGGTTTTTCCACAACACCTTAATGAGGGGAATTATCTTATTTTATAGAACATTTTCCCTATGATCTAAGATCTTCACCATCTTCTCTTAATAGGATATGTCATTCTCCAATAGTACCACCTCTGGATTGAGTACATGTGATGGATCAAGTATGTACTTCCTCAAGAGTGATACATGGAATACATCATTTACTTGAGATAGGTTCGAAGGGAGTTCTAGTTCATAGGCCACTTCCCCAATGTGATCAAGGATCTCAAAAGGGCCAATGTACCTTTGACTAAGCTTTCCCTTCTTCCCAAATCTCATAACTCTCTTCCATGGTGATATTTGGAGGAATAACATGTCACTAAAATTAAACTCTAGGGATCATTGATGATTATCAGCACAACTATTTTGTCGACTCTCAGCATCTACAATGTGCTTTTGGATGGTCTTAACCTTCTCCGCCATTTCATCGAACATTTCTAGACATAGGAGTTTTCGCTCCCCAACATCATCCTAACATGTCGGGGTTCTGCACCTCTTCCCATAAAGGAATTCATAAGGAGTCATTTGGATACTTGAGTGGAAACTGTTATTATGAGAGAACTCAACCATAGGAATATATTGATCCCATTCTCCATTGAATTACATTGATCATAATCCCAACATTTCCTCAAGTGTTTGGATAGTCTACTCAAATTTTCCATCAGTTTGGGGATGATAATATGTACTGAAGTTCATCAAAGTATTTAGAGCATGTTGGAGACTCTTCTTGATCTTAGAGGTGAATTTTGGATCTGGATTAGATATAATAGATAGTGGTACTCCATATAGCCTTACCACTTCTCTGAGGTATATCTGTGCTAGTTGATCCAATGATAAATCCTCTCAAATAGAAATGAAGTGTGAAGTCTTTGTATAACAATCCACAATAACCTAGATAGTATTTTTTTTCTTTGGATGTCTTCAGAAGTCCGGTGACAAAGTCCATGGTGATGTTCTCCCATTTCTATATTGGTATGGGTAATGGTTGTATCATCCCCTTGGACTTCTTCCTCTTAACCTTCACTTGCTGACATACCAGGAACTTTGATGTATACTCAGTGATCTCCTTCTTCATGTTATCCCACCAATAATTATCTTGGATTTCTCGATGCATCTTTGTGTTTCCAAGGTGAATGGAGAAATTCAAACTATGTGCATCATCAAAAGGTACATTATTTTACTTCATATTTGATGGAACACATAGTCTTGACCCAAATCTAAAAATTCCTTCTTCATTAACATTTAACTATGAGGATTTACCTTTTCTGGTAGTTTCCACTTTCTTCTGAATTTCCACATCATCCTTTTGATCATCCTTTAGAAATTCCAAAAGATATGGTTGAGAAATCATTTGTGAAAGGATTGATGATGTTCCCTTCTTTATGAATCCCATGTCCATATTCATAAAATATAAGAATATTGGATCCTTTTCAATTCTAATCAATGATAGAATCATTGGGTCCTTTCTACTTAAAGCATCTGTTACATTTTTCGCTTTCCTAGGGTGGTAATTGATTGAGAAATCATAATCTTTTATCAACTCTAACCATCTTCATTGGTGCATATTCAGCTCTTTCTGTGTGAATATATACATGGGGATTTCGTGATCCGTATATATTTCACACTTCACCCCAAAGAGATAATTTTACCAAATTTTCAAAGCGAAGATTACTATAGACAACTCTAGATCATGTTTTGAATAGTTTTTCTCATGAACATTCAATTTCCTTAAAGCATTGGAAATGACTGCCATTTTGCATCAACACACAACCCAAGACCTTCTTGGAAGCATCACTAAATACCACAAAAAGTTATCCACTTGTGGGTAGTGTGAGCATGGGAGCAGTGATAAGCCTCCTTTTCAACTCCTTGAATCTCTCTTCACATTTATCACTCCAAGAAAACTTGACTCCCTTATGAGTTAACTTGGTAAGAGGGTTTTACAATCATGATAAATTTCTCACAAATCATTGATAATATTCAACCAACCTCAGTAAGCTATGAATATTCATCACTAATGTTGGCCTCAACCATCCCTCAATTGCATCTATCTTGGAGGGATCCATAGATATCCCATTTCTTGTAATGATATGACCCAAAAATTAGAGCTCCTTCGACCAAAACTCAAACTTTTTGTACTTTTCATAGAGCTTATCCTTTTGCAAGGTCGCCAGTACAGTGCTTTGATGCTCCTCATGCTCCTCATTGGTTTTAGAGTATATTAGAATATTGTCTATAAATACTACCACAAATTTATTGAGGTAATCTCTAAATACTCTATTCATAAAGTCTGTGAATATTTCTGGAGCATTAGTGAGTCTGAAAGTCATTACTATGAATTCATAGTGCCCGCACCTTGTATGAAAAGCAGTCTTGGGGATATCCTTCTTCTTTACCCCTACATGGTAATATCCTGACCACAAATCCACCTTCAAGAAGTATTGTTATCCAAGTATATGATCGAACAATCATCAATTTTTTGTAGGGGATACTTGTTCTTTATCATGATTCATTTGAGGTCACGATAACCAATGAAAAGGCGCATTAAACCATCCTTCATGACGAAGAGGACTGGTGACACCATGGTGAAGAACTTGGGCATATAAACCCTTTATCCAGATTGTCTTGTAGTTGTTTCTTTAGCTCCTCAATCTCCAAAACATGTATTCTATATGGATTTTTGAATATTGGAAACACCCCATGTATAAGATAAATCGATAATTCAACATCTCTTCTAGAAGGAAGACTAGGCAATTCCTCGGAAAACACTTTAGCAAATTCCCTCACAATATGAATGTCTTAAAGGATGGTTTCTTCTATAGAATCAATCATATAAGAAAAATATACATGCTTATAGGGAAGTAATATCCATGCTTGAGATGATGGCGTTAAAGAAGATTCATCCTCCTCCCTTCACTTGTACAGAATCTGGGGTCGATTCGCCATATAGAGAGTGATTTCCCCCTCATGGAAATTTATGTTGGCTCTATATAGGGAAATCCAATCCTTGACAATAATTGCATCAAATTACACCAAAGGTAGTATGAAAAGGATCACCGTGAAGTTCAATCCACAAATTATGACAAGGGAGGATTTATATTCATGGGTTCCAATGATTTCCCCATTTTCTGTTCTCACTGACATCTCTAATTCCATGATTTGTGGTGATGTTTGGATTGTTCTACTAAACTTTCGGGATATAAAGGAATGTGTAGAACCAAAATAAAAAAATATGTTTTCTATTCTTGAATTAATAACTAGAGTACATGTCATCACTTCATTTTCAGGGTTCACTTTGGTGGTAGTGATGGAAAAAAACTCACCCTTTCCGCCTTGGAGGTTGTTGGTTTCCTTCGAAAACAATTATCTTAGGGCACTGGTTTGCAAAGTGACATGGTTATTTATAGTTAATGAAATTAACAGTACGTTGAGGTTTGAATGGATCATTCCACTCCTCTGTCATAGTAGCGGGTTTTTCTCGCTGATAGTTAATGTTCAGGTGCCCTATTCTTATACTCCTAAAGCATTTCCTCATCCCCTTCAGGAAATTTCTGAGGTTCTTTTTTTCATACTTTTGGAAATTAGGGTGCTTTAATTTCTTAGCACCGTTTCATTTATCCATCGGACCACCAAAATTAAATTCCACTTTCTGCTTCTTATCTCTATGATACCCCTGAGATTCACTGATCTCCATTTCGACTTTGAGGGCACATTGGACAATTTTTTCATAGATATCACAGTCACAGATCATCAGGGAATTCCATAAAATAGGTTTTATCCCACCAAAGAAGCGGTCAACCTATCATTCGGGGGTAATGACAAATCTGAAGGCGTATCATGATATCCTTGTGAATTTTTCCTCTTACACTCTAATGGATTCTTCATCTTTTTAGTTGAGATCAAGGAAGTCCCTGTCCATCTTAAGTCAGAGGGTGCGAGAAAAATACTTATCGAAAAACATTTTTCAGGAATCCTTGTATTCCAATGCTTTTATCTCTCATCAGGCTTCATATTTTTTATCAATTTCCACCATTTATCAGCTTCACCCTCAGCATGATAATCATCCAAAAGAACCTTCTCTTTTTTGGAACATTAAAGGATGGAGAAGATCTTTTCAATGGATTTGATCCATTTTTCAGCAGTTGAGGGATCGGATGATCCATTAAAAGTAGGAGACCTTTGTCTCATGAAGCTCTTGATTGTGACTTTCTCTTTATTAGGGGGGTTAAATGTTCTTGTTGATCCATGTTTATATTAAAAACATGAGTTAACTTAGAGAGTATCATGACTAAGTTTGTGATTCCCTCTCCCATCAGATTGGGCATCTCATTAAAACAGTCATCACATTGATCTTCTCATTGTTTTTTAGCCCGAGGCATCCTATTACCAACCATTGGTGAGAATAAAAGGAGTGTTAGGGGTAATGAATAAATGATAATCCAATGAAAAAAAGGATAAATTATAAATTACATTTATTTCCTTAACTTATTAATTTTGAGGCTTTGATATATGTTATACATGATCTACTTTCCAACATATATTCTTAGGGGGAATTTTTTGTATTCCCTTAATAATGGTTCATAATAAGCTTATTAATTTACCAAAGAATATCCCTCAGGAGTTTCGTAACCAAGAATGCAGAAAGGCCCATTGTCATGCATCAGTTCTCATTCGATTCTAGCTCAAAGCAGTGTTTTCAGGTTTTACCCCTAGATTCATCTATGCCAGAGCCGCCTCTACCTGCTCGTATCCAGATAGGGATGTATTTTCTTGAAAACCCACTTACTCAATACTCACCAAAATTTAGGGATGTTTTTATTGTACTTAGTATTATCCCTAAGGCTTTCACTAGGTTTTTATAATCCTAATCCCAAAAATAACTAAACTTATCCTCTGATACCAACTATAACAATCCTTCTCTTTATTATACACATAAACATGATTTATTACATAAACATTCACTTAAGACAAATCTGAGTATCTATAGTTCTAGTGTATTAGGAAATTAGGAACAATAAATAACAACTTATAACATAAAACACAACATCTTTATTGAAAACTTCTTTTACATGACCACAACATTCCTTCATACTTAGCATTGTATGGGATAACCTCAGGACGTGTATAAGAAAAGGGTGAGATATAAAGCACATTAAGGGAGTAAACAAGGAATAACAAGAAGAATATAGTACATTTTAGGCAATAGGCATATCAATAGAGTATAATATAAACATAAACATGAAGGCATGATATAGCATGATTATCATAACTTGGAAATGTAGAAACAACATTTAGCATGATATTAGCATGATCCATGGATCATTCTGCATGTATCATGAGTAAACCCTCATTTAAATTGAATTAGAATGAGTAAACCCTCATTTCACTTTAATTATCATGATATTAATCTTTACCCAATGCATTGATGTGCTATCAGGGCGCACCCTTCTTAATAATTTCATTTCATGCATAAGTGTGCAACATAGATCATACAACATAGATTCATTAAACATCATCATCTATTCTATGATAAAGTAATGAGGAATTCATACATGAAACCCTATAATAAATAATTAAATGTTTATAAATTTAAATACCCTTGATATAGAAATGGGCATGGCATTTACTACACATTGACTTTGGCTTGGAAAATTGTAGTGCAATTTCGACAGTAATGTTGATGAGAGAGAAAGGAGTATCTCGTTATATGTACATGAAATATATATTAAGGGATTCATATAGATACATGTCTCAACATATTTAATGGAATTTATATTCATAATATAAAATAATTGCTTGAATGTAAATGAAGAGAGAGAAATCTCTTACAGAATTTCGGCATGGTAACGGGTGTACATGGGAGGCATTAATGAGAGAGAAATGGGTATATCATCATTAAAACATAATTATGGAAGTATGGGGAGGTTTAAAATCATACCTCAATATATTTAATTGAAAACAAAAGGGTATAACAATATAAAGGAATTTGGAAAAAATTGAGAAAGGAAGAAATCCCTTACTTGGAAGTGTGATCCAAAAGGCTTGGGAGAGGCTTGGGAGAGTCTTGAGAAAGGATTCTTGGGAGCTTAAGGTGACTTGGGAGGATTATAGAGAGATGATGGTAGATTTTGGTAGAGCTCCAAAGTTTTTTAGTGAATATAAATGGGAGATTGAGTGGGTTTATATAGGAAAAGAGAGGGAATTATTTATTGTTTAGGTTTTAGACACCACACATTAAACTAATCAAAACCACAAACCAAAACATGGTTTTTTCCAGGGTTTCTGACAAATGGGAGTGCAAAAAATTATTTTATAAGGCTAATGGCCGAACTTATTAAAATATTAGGATTGCTTGTGTGTAGGTGAATCACACTCTCAAGGAAAACATTTTAAAATGTTAAAATGCTTTATAAGTCTTAGAGGGTCCACTAAGGCACCATAAAATTAATCGAACAAATCTAAAATCACATTAATTTAAAGTAAAAACATATATTTTCCGAAAATAGTTTTTATATTATTTTATTACATCACTATTTTTTCATTATGATGTCATAAAACACATTATATATTTAAATAGTATTTAATTTTTACCCAAAAATTCAACTGTCACAGTTTATTATGAAAAAATCACCATTAGATAATATTTATTTCATGAATCCAAAAATAATAATTATTTTATCTAAATAATTTTCTAAATATTAGAATTTTTACTTTTAAAATAAATACCGACATTTATCGAAAATTCTTGGGTTTTGACAAAAACTGCTTTCAAACCTTAATAAAAATTACAATTGTATTCCTAAAAATTATATGATCATTTATATTTAATAAAAAATAATTTAGTAATAATATTTTATTAAAATATTACTTAATTAAAAAATCCATAAATTCATCAAAATAGATTTCTTAATTGAATTTAGATATTAACTAAAAAAATACTATTTGTGCTCAAAGTAACAATAATAAAATGAATGTATATTCTTTATTATAAAAAAAATAATTCACATAATCATAGTTCTAGGGTATTGTTACATAACCCCTTATAACACCTGCATAATACCTAAGGGTAAGGTGTGTGATGGTGACAGACTCTTGGGGTGTCTTGGATAACATCGCTCGGGTGGTAATCACTATTAACTTCCACTTCTCCTGTAGGTGATTTCATTCAAGCTTAACGTGTTGAAGCTCGGCTTGGGATTGGTCAAGAGTGAATCCCTATGATTATACCTCCTTTACAAGCTCTGAAAAATGGGCTTCATATGGATAAATTCTACTGGATAAGTTCATTGTTTCCTTTGTCTGAGTAAATTGGATTTTTTAAAGCCCTATATTTATACTAATCATCTGATCACTATTCAATGGGTATATTAGCAATGGTAACAATTCTTAACAGTATTTTAAAATGCAAAAACATAAAAGTGAGTAAGTTCATATGTTTTATATAACCATTTTACAAAACAATACATTTAATTAGATCAAGAGGAATTTTCATTAATAAATGTTTGGGTTTTTATAAAAATTCAATCTTTAAATGAAAACAAATAATATATAATAAAAATAATGTTTTTAAGAAAAACATTTTTGTTTAACCCTATATTATTAAATTAGTTCTTCTTATAGTCACTTAATTATTTAATGGATGATATGAAATTATTTTAATAATCATTTCTTGAATTTTATCAATACATTTTATTGATATCATTTTTAAAAAATGTATTATTTAACAAAACAATTTATTTAAAATTATTGTATTTCCTAAATTAATTAGAATTCATTTATTTAGATAAATATATTTTGTTTAAATACCTTGTAATGTATTTTATTTTTATTAAAATAAATCATTATTCACATTAGTTTAGTATTGCATATATCACAAGCTATCATACAAATTGACATTATTTAAAGGAGAAAATATACTAAAATCTCAAGGTGTTTTAGACTCGCACATATATTATTTAAAATAACCAATGACTAAATATTTATGATCAACATAACCTGAATAATTATTATTCTTGGAAACTTAATAATAATATTTATTCTTGTATTAAATTCAAATATAATTTAACTTATTTTTTTATACACTGAGTTTGTAACCATTTAGGCCTCGTTCTCAGTGGCATTAGGCTAACTAGCCAAAAGTCCAATATCATCATCTAGAAACACATCAAAGAACCCATAGAGAAAAAGTTAAACTTCTCAATATAAATACTCTTGTGAATGTTCACTGTGTAATATAATCCCTTTTTCTTGATATCTCATCAAGTAATTTTCATTACTTATTCTATCGACCTATGTTCTTGATATATATTTCTTTGAACTTACAAAAATTAAATTTATGATAAAAATACCATGGAAATGGACTTAATTTGATTATTATATTTCAATAAAAGTTATAGAGATATCAAATTCCATTAAATCATAAGGGAAAAATATTTTCTTGAATTATTCATTAATATCATATCATTTCTGATGCACCCAACATATCCTACTTCACTGCGAACATATGGTTTTAGGATCAAATAGTATATCAATGGCTAAAATGGGGGGTTGAATTATAGTTTAAATACTTAAACTAACCAAAAACACAAAACTCGGAATTATGATTTATTGGACACAGATATCATCCAATATTTAGATTTTATTAATCAAAAAAATAGGTCGTCTGGGATATCAGAGTATACTAAAGTTTCAAGAAGTAAAAATTTCTAAAAAAATACACAATATAAATAATAAACTTGTAGAAATAAGTAAAATAAAATCTTAAAACAAAAGTAATAATGACTTAGAAAAAGATTTATAAAATATTTCTACTATTTAACCTTAAGAGTTAAGAAATTCACAAACCCTTACGTTGGGTATCCCCAATTTTCAACCTGAAAATAAGGTATTTCTTTTTACAGTAAGAAAACCCTCAATCATCAATATCAGAATCTCTATCTTCCAAGCCTCAGAATCCTTCAATCATCCAGATCTGAATCAGAAGTCTTCCAATCCTCAGAAGACCTCAATATAAAACCAGAACAGACATAAAAAATACAAATGAAAATGGTTATAATTAATTTACAATCCTCACTCATATTTCTTAGAATGAAAAATCTATATAAATTTAAAAAGTGTAAGTAAAAAAATTTACAGTAGATTAAGAATTAGATGGGTTGAGTTCCAAAACAATCTTCTCCCAACTCCTCGAATTCACCTCTATTTATAGGCACCACTCCAATGGTCATATTCTCTGATTCTCAAATTTGGTTGCAATGGATTATGATGATCTCTAGCTTGAAATCTCAGCATGTTATGTACATCTTTATCTAATGTCATTTTGATATCATCATCACAATGTTGTAAAATTATCCCCTTTGGTAGAAATTACTATCACCATCTAATTATAAATTTTATTATTCTGGTGGAATAAATTATGTTTATTACAAAGGATCAAAAACCATATTTTTCATATGAAAATAATTGGTTAGTCTAATGGACTAAACTCAGTAAGTTTGATTGACTAAACTCAGTCAATATGATGGAATAAACATAGTCATTTTGATGAAATAAACTCAGTTATTCTGATGATCTAAACTCAATCATTTTTATGAACCAGACTTAGTCATTATAGTGGACAATACTTAGTCAATCCAATAGACTATATTCCATTACTCTAATGAACTGGACTTATTCATTTCAATTGACCAGTCTTAGTTAGTATGGTGGACAAGACTTAGTCAGTCTAATAGATCATACTTAGTCATTTTGATGGATCAGACTTAGTTAGCCCAATGGACTAGACAGAGTCAGTTTGATAGACCAGACATAGTCATTCTGATGGACCAGACTTAGTGCAAAAAGTTTAGATTCATCAGTATAGAAATATTTCTTTGTCCTATAAAATAAACAAAATTTCTACATAAACATTCTAAAATACTTGGGTAATATAAAGTTAGTAAAAATTAGTTCTTAATAAAGTATGTTTTTATTTTTAAAACTAAGGATAGAAAGTTTAGAAATTATAACTTTCAAATCAACAATCTATCCCTTTATGAAAAGCACAAAACACAACACTTGAAGATAAAAACTAATAACTTTGAAAAACATACAATCCATTTATATGTTAAAGAACTTAATTTTATTATTCCACTTTATAAACTTCTCACCCATTATTTATTTATCTCCCCCTAAGAAAATTTTTAAAACATTTTTAAGATAATAAATTCTTAAAAATAAATTATACCATAAATTCTCCCCCAATAAATTATCTTCAAATAAATTATCCACCTTTGTAATTTTCAAAAATAATAAGGGAGGTAGAAAGTATAACTGAAATTTTAGAAAACAAAAACTATAAAACAATTAGTTTAAATAAACATTCATACAAGAATAGAGAAAGAAAATTAAACAAAATATTATTAGAAAAAAATTAAAATAAAAATATATGAATAATGATTCATTCAAACTACTATTCAATCAAAAAATTTATTTTTACAATATTAAGAGTTCAAAGAAAAAATAATCATTCATTCTTCCATAATTTATTTACAATAACTTTCATCTTTATAAATTTATTTTGATTCTTATCTAACTCTATTTTTGAGGATTACAACTTAAAAACCTTCTCTTCCATAACTTCAAACTTTTGATTCTCTTTCTTTAGTCTAAAAACCTCTTTCTCAAGAAATTGGACTTTTCTATTCTCAAATTTCAACTTCAAAATTTATTATTTGAGAGACAAATTCTTTTTTCTCAGATATGATATTTCTTGATCTTGAGATTCATATAATTCTTCAATTGATCAACAATGTTGGAATCCTCATGTTTTAATTATGTTTTAATGATCACAAATCTTTTTAATCCTATTTAATCTATCTCAAATCATGTGTAGATATGGTTGGTTTATTTATGCTTTAAATAAACTTCCACTAGATCCTGATTCCTATAAATCATGTTTGATTACTATAAAATATATTTAATTTTGTTCTATAATGATTTCTTATATGAATGATTAAGTTTAATTCAATTTGTGAATATTACTAATTAAGACTGTTTACATATATTTAGCTAAGTCTGAGAAACTGTGAGTCTTCCACCGATTCTAGTTTTCTGGAAAAGGACCCAGACACCGTAACCTAGACATCGTGACCCAGACATGGTAACCTAGACACCATGACCCCGACACCGTAACCTAGACATTGTGCCCCAAACATTGTGACCCAGACATTGTGACCCAGACACCGTGACCCAAACACCGTGACCCAGACACCGTGACCCAGACATCGTGACCCAGACACTTTGACCCAGACACCGTGACCCAAACACCGTGACCGAGACACTGTGACCAAGACACTATTCAAAGTTTGGAAAAGGACTATACACCATGATCCTAACATCATATTTGTGCTACCAGTTACTAAGATCAATGCAACTATAGCATCATGACTGTATCACTACTCAAAGGAAAAGAAGAAGACATCGTTTCATGGTGACACCATTTCCAAGTGATACTGTTTCAAGAAAAATTGTGACATTGTTCTTTAATCTATTTTGTCATTTTCAATTTAATTTATAATGGTCATATTTGAGTCATTTAAAGGCACTGACATAATTAATGTTTCTTTGTAGAAATTTCACCTAACAGTAATAGGTACAAGGTGCAGAATACACGCATCATGTCGGTTCCAACTTGTGCACCCACAATTAAAAAGAAAGATAATTCGGGCTGAAAAAAAACATATAGAAGTAGAGAGAGTGCTTGAAAAGTGAACTGATGCATGCAACAAGATATAACTAAAGAACACACGAATCACTCAATCTTGATTCCAAAAGACTGGACTACCGTAGATTAGATCCAAAATCATCCTTGTGGTACCAAATCTAAGAATAACATGAGCTAGATCTTCAACTAGAAACTAGATCACCAGACATGTGATACCCTTTTTTCACTATAAGACTCGATACTCACATCTACTTGATCCTACAAGCCCAGAGCTACATAGAATAACACTCAGAGTGCTTCTAAACCTTTATCATCCTCTTTGATATGTTTTGTACTATTTTTAGCTTTCAAGTAGTGTGTTTGTGTCTTTATTAAAAACACACATTTTCTCCTATATTAAACTGAAGGATACAAGATATCCTTCCTCTCATCACTTCTTACATCTGTTTAATCCCATGGATAAGTGTGGAAGAGGTACTTGTGTGATCTGGTAGTTTATACCCACAAATACCAGTGGAAGAGGTCGTGTGACCCGGACAGTCCTATGTACTGTTGTTTACTCTGATCTAGTGTGTGGATCAAGTTTATTAATATAAAATGTTTGGTGGAAGGTGATCACCAAGTGGAGTGGATTAGGTCTTGACATGATACCGAACCACTTGTTTTATCCACTGTGTATTTTAATTTAGTTTTTCTCTGCTTTACTATATATTTCATAAAATACTAGATTTTACTTCGATAATTAGTCTTAGATAGAAGTTATAGCTATTTTTTCTTATTAGAATAACTTCTAAATTTATATGAATAAATCACGTTGATATTACTGAGAATTAGTCAATCTTCTGAGAAGTTATTTGAACAGTCAAACTATTATAACCTTATTAACTTGATTAACTAGGTTGTATTCTTTTAAATTGGGGAAATTTTTCAAAGAACCAATTTTGTAACTAAAATTTTTATAGATACTCAATTCACCATACTCTTGAGTAATATACTCCAACCAACATTCTATATCAGAGGATTTTATTCTTATTAAGACTCTATTTTTAAATCTGTTCAACTGTGATTTTAGTTGTACTTTAAAGATCTGTAAATTTCTGTTAATTCTAAATTTATATCTCTTTAAAGGTATTTCTTTCTTATGGATAATATACTTGAATATTATCCAACAAATAGGCCACCATTCTTTAATGGAACTAATTATTACTAATGGAAAATTAAAATGAAAATTCATTTAGAAAGTATGGGCTTTGAAATTTGGTCTTCAATTATAGATCAGTATAAGATTCCTTCTACTGATAGAATTACATGGGATTACCCAATCAATATTTCTTATAACAATAATTTCAAAGCCATGAATGCCTTATATTTCTCTTTAGGAGATGATTAATTTAACAAAATATCTGCATGTAAAACTTCCAATGAAATTTGGGATACTTTGTCTATTTCACATGAAGGAAATTCTAGTGTGAAATAAATGAGACTCAAAACTTATACTATTAAATATGATAACTTTAAAATGAATCTTTATGAGCCTATTTTTGACATGTATCTCAGGTTCAATGAAATTTTCAACAAAATGATCTCTCTTGAAAGAGAAGTTACAACCAAAAAACAAATTATGAGGATTCTCATATGCCTACTTGATAGATTGGGAGGAACCTCTGTCTCAATTAGAGATTCACGTGACATCAAACAATTACCTGTAAAATAACCTATTGGGAAACTAATGATGTATGAAGAGGATTTGAAAGTCAAAAAGGAAGAGTTGGATGAACCCAAAAGAAAATATGTGTCATTTAAGACCACCACCTCTAAACAAAAAGAAAAGGAGAAACAACAAGTTTTTATATAAAGTTCCAGTAATGAACAATATTCACCTGACAATAATGAGGAGATGGACCAATTAACCTAAAGGTTTAAGAAATTTTACAAAAGGAATAAATTTTTCAGAAAACCTAACTTTTAAGGAAGATATGATCAAAAGGGAAGCTGAAAGAAGGATTGGAAAAGAAATGAAAAGTCTGATGAGATAGTATGTTATGAATGTAAGCAAAAGGGACATGTAAAGGCAGACTGTCCCAAGCCCAAATATAAAAAAAAATGAGGACAAATATAGAAAGTATAAAAATTAAATAAAAGTAACTTAGGGTTTTTTTTAGGATAGTTCAAGTGACTCAGAGTCTTAACATGATGAACAGGCTAACAAATCCAATATTTATTTTATGAAAAATACATCTGAGGTAACCCTAGAATCCCCTATACAAAATTACCATTATTCTGGAGATGAAAGTGATTCTGAAAATATGTCTAAAATAAATGTTTGAGTATTGAAATATACATGAAGATATATGTAATGAACTAAAATATGAAGAAAATTCTTTAAAGAAACGGTATTCTCTTACCTCAACTGTTAAATCTAAACTGACTGTAGAAAGAGAGAAAAAAATTCCATTACACAAAGAAAACAGTGAATTAAAGATATCTAATGAGAAATTGAAAAAGGAACTTTAAATGTTTACTAATGGAAAATATACCTTGGTACAAATTCTATGTAAACAGATTGCCCCTAAATATACTACTAGTATTGGCTATCAACCTGGTAAAATAAATTTTGTAAAAACCAATTTTGTTTCTAAATCTAGAACATAGAACTTTACTCCTAGTTCAGGAAAACATTCTACTAGCTCAAATTATGATACACTCTCTAATGTTTTGAGTTTTTCTAGACCAAATAGAGTTTATTTCTCAAATACTTTACATAAATCTTATAGGAAACCTATGAGGTAAATGTGTGTTCCTAAATCACTAGTTACTAATATTACTAGACCCAAACAAATATGGGTACCAAAGTCTATTTTTATTTGACAATTTTGTAGGAAAATTGTTTGAAGAGCTCCTATAAAATCTTATAGAACTTGGATAGTGGGTGTTCAATACACATGATAAGAGAATATTTATTCTTCAATAACTTAATAAAAATTTATTTTGTACATGTCACCTTCGGTGGCAATGATAAAGGAAAAAATCATTGTCCTTGTCCAAATTGGAAACTCTAACTCAGTTTTAATTTCCAAAGTACTTTTTTTATGTATTAAAATATAATATGCTTAGTATTTCACAACTATGTGACGATGGATTTCATGTTAAATTTTAAAATGATGCTTGAAATGTTTTTAATTCTAAACATGAATTAGTATTTTCTGGATTAATAAATGAAAATGTATATTTAGTTAACTAAGATTCTTTAGTTTCTCAAAATGCTTCATGTTTAAGTGTATTTCACAAAGATTCTTGGATTTGGAATAGAAGACTAGGACACTGTAATATTCACTCTCTTATAAAGTTAACTAGAAAATTTTTAGTTAAATATCTACCCAAACTTGAGTTTCCAAATGATAGAGTGTGTAATCCTTTTCAAAAGGGAACCCAACATAAAATTTTCTTCAACCCAAAGAAAGAAGTTTCAACTTCTCAAACTCTCGAGTTGGATCACATGGATTTGTTTGGACCATCTATAGTTTCTATTTTAAATGGTAATCACTATGTTTATGTTCTTGTAGATGACTTTTCTAGATATACTTGGACCTTCTTTTTGGATCAAAAAAGTGAATCCTGATCTCACTTCACCAAATATGCTAAAACTGTAGAAAATCATAGTGGAATTAGAATTAAATATTTAAGAAGTGATCATGGCCATGAGTTTGAAAATCAAGAGTTTTAATCCTTTTTCTCATAAAATGGATATAGTCATAATTTCTCTGCCCCTAGAACTCCTCAACAAAATGGAGTTGTAGAAAGAAGAAATAAGACCTTGCAAGAAATTTCTAAAACTATGCTTAGTGAATATGACTTACCTATTCATTTCTAAGATGAAGATATAAATAAATAATTCTATATTATTAATAGGGTATTGATTATACCAATTTTAAAAGAACTCCATATGATTTATGCAACAATAGAAAACCCAAAGTAAGATACTTCAAAGTCTTTGGTTGCAAAGTTTAAATCCTTAATACTAAGGAAAATCTTGACAAGTTTTCATACAAGAGTGATGAAGGAATATTTCTATGATAATAAATATCTAGTAATGCCTATAGATTTTTTAACAAAAGAAATAAATGTGTGGAAGAATCTGTCCATATCAAGTTTGATGAGATAGATCCACATGATCCTAATACCTCTCTATAGAATCTTGAGGATGATATGTCAAATATAGACATCGATGCTAAACCCTCCAAATATCCTGTAAAGGAATTTGTAAAAACATCCAATTCTATACATTCTCCAGATTCAAGTCATAATGAACCCGAACCTATTGAAGAACCAAAAATCATTAGCCCCTATTTTTCTATAACTGTTAGAACCCTTAAGAACCATCCTTTAGATGCTTATATAGGAGATTTTGATAAAGGAACTCAAACTAGAGATTTTCTTAGAAATCATATTGAACATCAAGTTTTCTTGTCACAACATGAACCTAAAAACATTAATGATGCTATCAATGATGAATTTTGGGTGATGGCTATGTAAGAAGAAATTAATCATTTTGAAAGGAATAAAGTTTGGAAACATATGGACAGAACCAAGGACATATTTACCATAGGCACTAAGTGGGTGTTTATAAATAAGGTAGATGAAGCTGGTAAAATAGTTAAAAACAAGGCTAGATTGGTTGCACAAGACTATAGTCAAGAATAAGGAATTGAGTATGAGGAGACCTTTTCACCAGTAGCTAGACTTGAAGCGATCATAATCATGCTTTCTTATACTACCCATCTGAATTTCAAACTATATCAAATGGATTTAAAAAGTTTATTCCTAAATGGGTATATATCTAATGATGTTTTTTTAACGAACCTCTAGTTTCACAAATCCTCACTTTCCAAATCATGTTTTTAAATTATCAAAATATTTGTATGGTTTAAAAGAAGCTCTAAGAGCTTGGTATGATAGATTAAGTACTTTTCTTATTTACAAAGTTTTTATAAAAGGTATATCTGATCATATTCTTTTTATAAAACTAATTTACAATGATTTTTTAGTAGTTAAAATTTATGTAGATGATATTATTTTTGGATAGTCAAAAAATTCTATATGTATTGAGTTTTCTAAAATGATGCTAAATGAATTTGAAATGAGTTTAATGGGTGAAATAAAATTCTTTCTTGAATTTAAAACATTTCAAAATAAAGATAGTATTATTTTAAATCAAAGAAAATATACTAAAGATCTTCTAAAACATTTTGTCTTGGATAGTACTAAAAGTAGTGATACTACAATGAGTACTACTTGTAAGTTGGATCCTGATGAAGATGGAAAATTTTTTGACCAAAACACTTACAGAGAAATGTTTGGAAGCTTACTCTACTTAACTACTAGCCATCTTGAAATTATGTTTAGTGTATGTATGTGTGATTGTTTTCATGAAAACCCTAAGGAATATCATTTAAATGTTGTTAAAATAATTTTCAAATACCTCAAACATACACCCAATCTAGGACTATTCTATCCTAGAGGATAATAATTTGATTTATTTAGCTATTCTTATGCTGATTTTGGGGGTTATAAGTTAGATAGAAAAAGAACATATGGAACATGTCACTTTTTAGGCAAGTCTCTAGTATCATGGTGGAGTAAGAAAAAAAACTCTATTTCATTATCTACTACTGAAGCTGAATACATAGTTGTTGGTAGTTGTTGTGCACATATTTTGTGGATGAAACACACATTAATAGATTATGGATATCAATTCAGACATGTACCAAAAAATTGTGACAATACAAGTGCAATTAACATCTCAAAGAATCTTGTTTCACACTCTAGGACAAAACATATTGATGTAAGACATCAATTTTTGAGAGACCATTATCAAAAAGGTAATATAACTTTGGAATTCATTCGAACTAAATGTCATCTTGTTGATATATTCACCAAACCATTAAATTATTAAAGGATATATTACATCATACATGAATTAGGAATGATAAATCTCAAGTAGAAAGTGTACTGTTCCAAAACTTACTATTTCACATATTACTGTTTCACAGTTTACGGTTTCATTATTTACGGTTCCACAAATCACTATCTTAGAATTACAGTCTCACTCTCACAATTCTATAGATTATTGTCTTGATGTCAATGTTTCATGTTTACGGTCTCACAGTTATTGTCTCTCGGTTACTGTCTTGTACTTACTGTCAAACATGATACAGTTTCACCGTTTGGAGTCACACCATAAAGATGACACTATGAAAATCGGTTTCGGTCTCACCGTGACAATCTATTTTAGTCTCACTGTAATGACACTTTTTTATTTTATTTTTATTTTATTACATGTATCATTTTGTTGATTATTTTATTGTTTTTATCCAGTGATTTTGAATTTGCGACACTTGAAATCCCTAAATGATAAAAATGAAATATATTTCACTCTTTTCTTCACTCAATCTCTTTTCTCTCAAAATTGAAACCCCTCTATTTTTCAAACCATAAGTCCTCCTTTAGCCCTTCATCTCTCTATTGAACCCTCATTTAATGCCCTGAATGAATCTCCCATCTTCATCAAATCCTAAGAAGCGGAGATCTAAGAAGAAAGTGAAAAGGGCATCGAAGGTAGTGCCCAAAGGACCATTGAACCCGAATCTTATTAATAGAATAGTAGTACTAGAAAAGAAAATCTGTCCTAATTGGTTTTTTTCAAGTATGTATTTAGTATTGAAAGTACTGGAAGATAAGGGATTGATGAACTGGTTCACAAAAGAGACTAGTCCAATTTATCCAAAACTTGTTTCTCAGTTTTATCAGTTTGTCTGGTTTTCATTCAATATAGAAGATGGTTTTGTTGTAAGAAGCTAGATTAATGGTAAAATATATACTCTTTCCTTGAGGTTATGGGATTTCTACCTAGTGATTCCTCATGAAGGAGTTTTTGAGGACTACTGGAGAGGTCCTCCTCCTCCAAGTGATATTTTTTCTTAGAAGAGGCTCTAGGAAGTTTGACTGGAAATATGAAGAAAAGAAGAGAAATTATTGCTGAGTTGGATGGTGAAACAAGGTTACTGTTTTAGTTTATCTAGAATCTAATTAGTCCAAGGAAATGACATTTTTCTACACACAAGTATCAAGATGTATTCTTGATACATATTATGAAAAATGAACAAAATATTAATCTGTGTATGTATGCTATACTTCACATGTGTGATTTGATTAATACAACTTCAAATTCTACCTCTTTGTTCTATCCAAAGTTAATCTCTGCAATGATGTATGCTAAAGTAGTGGTTGGACTGGATGAGGAAGTCATCAAAGACTATGAGTTCTGTATCTCAAAGGTTATAGTCAAAAGGATGAAAATAAGTTGGAATCCTTGGAAAAAGCCTTAGGTGGAGGATAATGAAAGGATATATGAAAAGTTAAGTAAAATTGAGCATCCTTCAAGACCTAAGAATATATCTGATCCTGGTTTGGAACTTGATGAAATTTTTGACTATCCTGTTGAAGAGGAATACATTGCACCTATGGAAGAAATTGTCTAGGGTTAAGAAGATAGTGGTCTACCTATTCCACAAAATATGGTTGAGAAGGAAGCACTTTTTATTGAAGAAAATTATGATTTAGAAGAAGAAGATTCTTCTAGAAAATAATCTGTTATTATTGTAAATGAAAATGTTGTACCTAAGGAAAATCTAGAAGAAGAACTTTCTATTGAGAAAGATGTTGCAGTTGAGGAACACTTAAAGGAACAATCCAATCCTAAAACTATCCTATATGTAGAGGAAATAATGGAAAAAATCCTTCTAGCTGGCTAGAAATAAATGGATGAGGTTATTAGAGATGAACTTTTAGAAACATATTAATGGACTAAATCTCTTAGTCCTGTAAAATATGCATGTGTTGAGGGGGATCAGCACCCCAGTCTAGAAAGTATTGAAGTTATGAATCCTATTGATCAAATAACTATGGATTCCTGGTATAAGTTTCCTAGCTACTTTGATGTGGATAATTCCTAGGAGGACTCGGTTAAAGGTATAGACATGTCTAATATGTTTCAATTGAAACTAGTTTCTTCTCTAGAAGTAATCTCTGCAAAGGAACCTGATCTTATCTCAACTCATATTCCTGAACCTTCTCAAGAACCTTCTTCTTATGGGAGTCACATTGATTTGAAATCCTTTAGAGCTACTTTATTAGTTGGATTTGAAAATACCATGAATACACAACCTTCTCCTGTGACAAATCTTAGTGAAAGATATGCTTCCTTACGTTTATAGAAAATCATATGGAAGATTCAACCAAAAATAATTCATGAAATACAAGAGGTTAGAATTGAAAGCAAGCAGTTGAGTAATGAGGTGAAGTATCTCTGATATATGGTTGAAGATATGAAAAAAGTGTTGCAATCAGGACAAGATCCTGTTTCTCATTTTGTTGAGGATGTTAGTGGTCAGATTACACATAAAGTTTTCTCTCTGATTCAACCGAACTTGACTTAAATATTTGACAAAGTGGCTGATAGAAACATCCAGATAGTTAATGAAATGCATGATCTTCTTATTGGTCCCAACAAACTGATTGATGAGTACAAGGGATGTCTACAGAAAGTTCTCAATAAGCTAAAGTCCCTCACTTGAGTTGTTACGGCCTCTAATGCGTTTGGAAAGTCATCTCAACCCATTGATAGTGATCTACTCAAAACTTTTGTTAAGGAGTAACTCCAATCAATGTTTATCGGTTTTTACAAGGATAGTTTATATAAGGTTGTCAAGAATAGTGATAGAGTACTTTATTTAGTGAGAATTCATTCAAAGATTGCAAATGATGATCAGGAAGAAATTACTAAGAAATTGGATTTCTACTTTAATGGGATTTTCTCTAAGCATGATATGACCAATCATTTCAAAAACCTTGTAGAGAAATTGAAAAATCCTCCTGTCACTCAAGCCTTCAAGACTCAAGTTCATAATCTAAAATACTTCAATCCTCTATTGGACAAGTTCCTATAGAACAAATATGATTTCAAGAAGGCAATATAGTATGGTGGTGAGATCATTACTAATTTCATTTAGTTGTTGAAGCCTTATCTTCATGTACAGAGCACTGCTATTGTGGCTCATGCAGCTGCACCTTTGCATCCTGGTTTAACTCCTTATTCATCCACTGCTTTTTCCTCTGCCTCGATGTCTATATCTCAGGCTCTGAGCTAGATCAGACCTGTTGTCCTTCACCAAAACTTTCTATGTAATGCAATGTGCACTATTGGTATCTAATCTCTTATTTACTGTTCTTCTTTTCTCTTTCTTTTTCCTCTAATATTTTTTATAATCCCAAAAGGTAGAGAAAGAAAACTAAGAATAGAAATCCTAATTTTATGATTTTTGATCATCTAAAGGGGGGATATTGTTGGACTCATCATGTTTAATCATGTTTTAATGATCACAAATCATTTTAATCCTATTTAATTTATCTCAAATAATGTATAGATATGGTTGGTTTCTTTATGCTTTAAATAAACTTTCACTATATCCTAATTCCTATGAATATTGTTTGATTACTATAAATTATATTTAATTTTGTTCTATAATGATTTCTTATATGAATGATAAGGTCTAATTAATTCTATGAATATTACTTCTTTAGACTGTTTACAGATATTTGGTTAAGTTTAAGAAACTGTGATTCTGCCACTGGTTCTGGTTTTCTAGAAAAGGACCCAGACACCATGACCCAGACACTGTAACCCAGACACCATGACTAGACACCGTAACCCAGACATCGTGACCCAAAAACCGTAACCCAGACACCATGACCCAGACACCGTGAACCAGACATCGTGACCCAGACACCGTGAACAAGACACTGTTCAGAGTTTGGAAATAGACCAGACACAGTGATACTAACACTGCATCCGTGCTACTGGTTACTGAGCTCAATGCGACTGTAACATCATGAATGTCTCACCACTCAAAGGAAAAGAAGAATACATCATTTCGTGGTGACAACGTTTCTAAGTGATACTATTTCAAGACAAACTGTGACACCATTATTTAATCTCTTTTTTCATTTTCAATTTAATTTCTAACGGTCATATTTGATTCATTTAAAGGCACTAACATAATTAATGTTTCTTTATAGACATGTCACCTAACAGTATAAGGTACGAGGTGAAGAATAAATGCATCTTGTCAGTTCCAACGTGTTCACCCATAATTAAAAAGGAAGATAATCCAGGATGAAAAAAAAAGATACCGAAGTAGATCAAGCACTTGAAAAGCGAACTGATATATGAAATAATATATAATTGTAGAAAACATGAAGCACTCACTCTCAATTCCAAAAGACTAGACTACTGTAGATTAGAGCCAAAATCATCTTCGCGGTACCAACTCTAAGAAGAACACGAGTGATATCTTTGACTAGAAACCAGAGAAACAGACTTGGGATACTCTATTTTTCGCAATAATACTCGATACTCGCATATTCTTTATACTACAAGCCCAGAGTTGCATAGAATAACACTTAGAGCACTTCTAACACTTTCTCATCATCTTTTCTCTATTTTTTATTGTTTTTAGCTTTCGAGCATAGTGTGTGTGTGTGTGTATTAAAAACACACACTGTCTCTTGTATTAAACTAAAGGATACAAGATATCCTTCCTCTCATCACTTATTACATCTATTTACTCCCAAAGATAAGTGTATAAGAGGTCCTTGTGTGATCTGGTAGTTTATGCCCATGAAGAACAGTGGAAGAGGTCGTGTGACCTGGACAGTCATGTGTAATGTAGTTTACCCTGATCTAGGGTGTGGATAAAGTTTATTAATATAACTGATTGGTGGAAGTTGATCACCAAGTTGAGTCAATTATGTCTCGTCTTGAGACTGAACCACTTGTTTTATCCACTGTGTATTTTAATTTATTTTTTCTCTTATTTACTATATATTTTAGAAAATACTAGATTTTACTTAGATAGTTAGTCTTGGATAGAAGTTATAATTGTTTTTATATCCACCCAATCCTTTTACATAAAACATTTCACGATTTTAAGCATAATTAATCATCAGAGTGAAAGCTAAAGATCGTTAAGTCTAGTGTCTTCGAATACTAGGTACATAAAACATAAAACAAGGGGCTAAAAAACAATTCTTTATTTAATATTCATAAATAGCTACTAACTTCCTTGTATCCCTTACATTTTCATAAGGTACCCTGGGGAACACATGTAACACCCCAAGATTTTATAGTGTGTTATTTCTTCAAAATAATTCAATAACTTTCACTACACGCAACACCAAGTTCAATCGCACCAGGACTTACCAAACAAGCTGTTCAAAATAGGTTATGAATAGTGTTAACTAAATTTTAAACTTTATATAATCCTTATAATTTTAGAATCCATATTATGAGTTTCTTAGACATAATGTAAGAACAAATTCATTTTCAGTATTGCACTTTTACCAAATTTTAATAGTGAACCCTTTTTAGATACTATATTTTAAATTTTTTGACTAAATGGGGACATCAAAAATTTAAAATGAAACATCCCAAGCTTCCACGGTACGCTAGCGTGTGTTGTACGCAACACCGAGTTCTAACACACCGTAACCAATCAAACTAGCTGTTATGAATAGTAATACCTACCTTTTGAAATTATATATATTTTATATTTTAAAATGGACTTCATTTTTGGATTCATAATATCAAATTTAGCCTAAGGTGAAATTTTGGTACTTTTCGGATAACTTTCATATTTTGATGAATAGTGAAAATTACTAAATTTTAATTAAAAACAACTTTTTTAATCAAAATAATTAATAGTGATGAATTTTGAATTTGAGTTGTTTTAAAGTATATTTAGAATATATTTTTACCATTTAATATAATTTTGGTCATTGGACATAATTTTACAATTAAACCGAACATAAACAAGTGTCAATCTTTTGATAGTTATTATCTCTTAAAAACACGCTTTTTGTTTTGACAGCGGGAATTAATTTTAAATTAATTTCTGCCACTTTTGTGTTTTGAATTTAGAAAAATGGATTCCATATTTGGAATCAGGATTTCCAAATTGTGTAAATAGGTAACTTTTATTTTTAGACATTTTGAATAATTACTGCGGTAAATATTTTATTTACCATGGTTAAGGGTAAATCCGGTAAATAAGGGTTAAAATATAATATTATAATAATACTAAATTACCCTAAAACGTGTCTTCACCCTATTGGTTGATACAGGGTCGACCATGGGCATCTTTGGGTCGATTTTGGGACCCCATGGATCCACTTGTAAGTGATAATGACACTTTATTTTAATTAAGTTAAAATGAATACAAAAATGACACAAGCATATATCTTTTAGAAAAACAATTGTTACATAGGGTTATATATGTTGGATTTTAGATTATAAATATTCATTAGAAAGATAAAAAGATTTCCTAAATAATAATATTTTATTTATAATTTTTAGACATTAACTAATTTATTTTATTTATGACACAATGATGATGCAATAATTACTATAATAGTGGTAAATTAAAATAATTGACATTATAAATACCCAAATAAATATAATATGAATCTTTTAATGAATTAAACTAATTTTCTAGGATAATATGATATATTAGGATTTATTTAATTGACTTTTTTTGAAGTAATCAATCTGTTATGAGTTTCACAAAAATCAACTATTGAATAGTGTCAAAATTGACATAAAAGAGTTCTTAAAACAAATATTATATTATTAATTGATATTAAATTCCTAAAAATATAAGGTTCGGCCAAGAGACTTATATCATGATAGGTTCATCATTAATGGACCACTTGGGGGTCTCTTGGATGTATATAGTAAGTTTATTAACCATATTATATAAAAATAAAAAGAGACATTGTAAAAGTGAAACTAATTAACTTAGAGTTAATACTTAGAGATAAGGTTAATATAAGTACCCAAACCTATCTAAATTCTATTGGATGAGTTTTTTTCGACTCATCCCCACCTTAACCTTTGAATAGTCAACTTTGGAGCCATTGGAAACCGAATATGAATTTATTATAAATTAATATTTCTAGCTTTTCCAAAGGTGCCCCTCACCCCTCTTATAAAAGGGCACTCCTCCTTCTCATTTCTTCACACCCTAAAAGCCTTTTGGTTCGGCCAAACTCTGCCCAAATACTCTCCCAACTCCCCTCACTACAACCTAGAGGCCTTATTTTGATCGGAAAGCCAACCTAAGGATCCCTTTTGATCAAATCAAAAGGAAGAACCCGAAGAAGAGGTAATGTTTTCACCACCCCTTTTTAAGTTCCTTTCTTCTTCCACTTCCTCTTTCTTTGTTATTACCATTATAAAATAATAACTCCAGTATCATATATATACTGTGATGTTATTATAAATATGGTACAACCATATTCATTATTCTATCCATCCTTTGAATAACATGTCACCATACGTGCGTACGTACGGCTTACCGTCTCCACGTCGTGGTGTAATTGTTATTCAATATATTATTATTTGGATGGGTATAATAATGATGTGTAACTCATGTAAATAATAAATATAACATGATAATTATTCTGTATATATGATATAAAATCCAATTATATATCATTTTAATATCAAAAGAATGATATTGTCGCTCGTGCGTATGTACGGACTATCGTCTCCACGAACGCGATGAGATTCATTGTCCATCATATCCATTCAAGTATAATTATAATTTGATGATTTAAAAATAGTATCTAAGGACTTGATATAATTCTGGATATTAATAATATACATCCCATTAATAAAGAATATGGCTCACATAACAAAGAATATAAAGTAAAATGAACCCGTTAACACCCGAAATGACGATAATTCTAAGATATTATTAACAAATCAATGTTAAAAGATCATATATGATATCATATTAAAGTAAATGATTCTTGTATTATTCAATAACAATTATTTCACCATTATACAGGAGGTAAACCTACCATCGACCAAGGAAAAAGTACAAAGTAAGGGATTTTCTTATCTCACTTTCAACTCCGTGAGATTTCCATTGTTCGCCACTAAATTATTGAAAGTGGTGTATTGTGTACGGCCATTTGATATATATATTATCATGATTCTCTTTATATTCATGTTATTCTGTAAATCATTTTTGTGGTTATTAAATTTTGTCCATACGAATCAGTTGATTAACTTGGTAAGGGGTTTCTTATCTCACTTTTAATTTCGTGATATTTCCATTATTCACCACTTAATTATTGCATGTGGGGTATGTGTACTGCCCATGATTGCATTCATTGTGTAATATACTTTAATTTATGGGTATTTACATCATCAGGGTATGATACTTATTTCATGGGTGTATGTTTCGTAAGTTACCTAATCGATAAGGGAATTTGAAATTTCAATTTCCACTCATTTGGCTTTACGCATATTTCATTGATTATATTACCCCAAGATTATGTGTGGAATCACTATTCATTTGATTATGTCATAATTTCCACTCCCCTTCCTGTGGATATAAGTTTGATACACATAATCACTCCATTGTTAATTCTCAATTCATTGATATGAATTTGATAAGAGTAATTTTAAATCATTCTCCATTTGTTGAGTTAAACATCCAATTCGTTGGTATTGTTTTTACAATAATATGTGTGAATGTCCTTTGATTGTTTTACACTGAATATCCAATCATATTTAGTGTATTTATATTTTTCACACATAATTATGTCATTGATTTATCCTTAACCTAAGGATACAACCTTTATGAGAGATTTCATCTCAATTTACATTCCATTGAGACTTCTTTGATGATATACACCAAATCACTTTTATGTGGTGTATATAATGTACTTTGACATAGTATATCATGATTACCTTTATTCTCATGATATTACAAAGTTTTGATTACCTTAATTATTTGTATTCAAGTGTCTCTTTTGGTTAGAATCTCTAACTAAAATACCATTTTTAAATGTTTTAAAGACTTATTCATCTAAACCTTTCTCATTAATGTCCATGTTTTAAAAATGGTTTTAAGGATTTATTTATATGGACATTAAAGTTTAGAAATCAAAACTCCTTTTAAAAAGTTTCAAAGTGGTATGGGACACTTTGATTCAAAAATCTACTTTTAAATGGCTTATTGACAAATAGTGTGACTTTTAAATGTTTTCAAGAAAAGGGGGATATTTCTCTCAAATAGTTTTGATGATTATTTTCATCTATGTCAACATCCTTCATTATTATTGATTGAGGTTAATGTGATACAATACAATCTTCCATATTGTATCGAATGAGTTATGTTTGACTGTGGATGTGCTGTTTTTATACCATTCATGGTTTGTGGTAAAAGTATTGACATTTCGTATGCTAGTTTTAATATGAATGTTTATGTTATGTTTAAACATGTTCATATGAGGAATGAATTGGACTTAATAAGTGACGGGTGGAGCCCGCTATAGCTCCTCGATGCATCGGTAGGTCTCATGAGACAAACTAGTGTCTTGGCACAAGGCCTTGGCAAAATCTTATTTGTAGTCTTGGCACGAGGCCTTGGCTATGTGGTTATGATAGTCTGGCATTATGCATTCCATCATTATGAAAGTGGTTATTGATATTGCATGTGATCATTCGACTAGTAGAATATCCATGTGAGTAAGTAAATGGCATTATTTCATTTTACCTTTGCCATTTTATGCTGAAGTTCAAATTTAAAAGGCTTTTGTTTTAGTTATAAATTGCCTTAAGTGTTTATGCTTATTTATGAAAGCTTCTGCTATAATGTTATCCTTACTGAGCATCCGAGCTCACCCCTTTCAATGTGTTATTTTTCCCAGGATTATGAAGAAGTTATTTATGAATGACCTGCAGGGATAGTATGAGGGGATATGAAGACAAGATGTTTTTTTTGATGTAATGTAAAAATTTATGGATGTATCTAGTTATTCCAAGGATACTAAACTAATCGGTCTTTCGAGACTTGATCTTTCTCGTGATCATGCCAATGTTATGTAATAATGCACCGACTCTAGGTAATTAGGGTCGGGGCGTTACAGTTGGTATCAGAGGAAGTTTAGTAAAAACCTTGGTAGCTAGATTTAGATAAACTCTGATTAGAGCACGTAGACCTAAGATGAACTTTGAGGATTAGTATAAAAGAACTTCCTAGAATTTTGGTATTGTAGAGATTTTGTGAGTTTTCCGAGCAATACATCCCTGTCTGGATACGAGCAGGTAGAGGCGGCTCTGGCATAGATGTACCTAGGGGTAAAACCCGAAAACACCGCTTTGAGCTAGACTCGAACGGGAACTGGTGCACGACAACGGGCCTTGCTGCACTCTTGGTTACGACACTCCCGGGGGATATGCTTAGGATAATTTACATTTTCTTTACAAATTGATTTAAGTAATATATACATAATATGAGAGTAAATGACCTTGGTTAATCCTAATATGTTTCAAATTGAGAATATGGTGACATTTTAATCTCTAAATGATTTTACGACTACTATTACTCACACAATGCTTTCTGGTTTTAGTCAATGGCTGGATTCCAAGGAAGTCATACTGACTTTGAGAATGATGTACAAGGTGGGAGCGGTGGTGGCGATGAGCAACAAAATGGAATGTTGATAGGAGTAAAAGATATCGTCTTTATGCCAAATCAGTTTTCCAAAAATATGATCAACAACATATATATTAACCAACTCCCAGACTCAACAAGGAAGAGAAAGGTGATAAATGATAAGATCTCCAGAAATGGAGACCATGGAGAAAAGAAACCTCAATTTTCATCATGCAGGAAATGTGGAAAGAGACACCCAAGAAAGTGTCTCAATGGGACAACGAAATGTTTTACGTGCGGGAAGGAAGGACATAAAGTGAAGAATTGCCGAAGAAAAATGAAGAGTACTATGGAAGAAGATAAAAATGGTCCCAAGAGTCCATTTACAGTCATTTTCCGTAAATGTAGGGGACCTGGCCATTACCCGAGTGAATGTCCTATTCTATAGGATATTTTCTTGGTCAAAGAAGAAGCTATGTGGAAATAAATGGTTGGAGAAAAATTTAAAAAGTATTAGCACTCCTTGTTGATGGGTTTACTTTGGAATAATTTTCTCTTGTATTTGTAACCCCGCAGTTTGCCATGTGAGAATGATATTTGAGGAAGAATTGTCTCTTCTCTTGTGGATATAGGTATAAATAACCATTTGGTTTTATATGATCATTGGGGTTTGAGAAAATGATAAGTTATTATAATTTGGGATGAAAATGCAAAGTATGATATAACATTTGTGGTTAAATTATGTTATTTTGAGGAATTTATCTCATTTTGGTAATATTATAAAATATAGTTTTTGAAAAAGGACAACACGTAGACCGTGTGACAACCCGTCGCGTCGGACAAAGCTGTGGGAATCGAACCCACAACCAAAGTGCGATTGGGATTTATCGCCTACCACTGGACTACGTGAAGTCCCTGGTTAGTGTGACTATTTTTTTTTGTTAAATGATTTTATTGATCAATAATAAGATGATTTGGGTTCTTATGTCTTATCAAATGAATACCCTTGGTATAGGAAAATGATTTGGTGATTAAGTGGTAAATGTTATTTTAGAAGATGTTCGTTTTGTTAGGAACACTATATGCCCAAGGAAAATAGAATACAATGAGGTTTCATTTGTAGAGTAATGGTGGATTTTTATCTACGTTTTTATTGTTGATTTATAGTGATTTGGGTTATTTATGGAAATGATTAACCTATAACAGAGAATATGTGATGATGTTAATTACTTTTAAGTATGTGAATTTAGGAGTATTTGATGTCATTTGGAGATACAATGTAACATGGGAGACTACATAATCAAATTCTTCTATGTTTTGGGTTTCAATATTAGTTTGGATTATATTAAAGGATTTTAAGGACAATTCGTTATTGAATGGTATCGATTTAACTTTGGGGTATTGTTGGTTTAATTTTAGAAATTAAGATTAGTGCATATTTATCTCAATGAATATCCTTTTGGGGGATCATTAGATCATTCACTAACCATTTTGGTTTTGATTAATCTTCAAAGACAATGTAAATATATGGTTTATCCTACATGGATCATGTGATTCTATAGAAGTTTATTCTAGCTCTTCCAGTGTGACCAAGTCTTCTTGAATACTCATCGTTTAAAAAAAAATTGAGTTAGTGGTGGAAATTTATTAAAGAATGAAAATCTACTTAAAATTTAAGTATATCTCATAATGTTCTTAGTCAATATCATAAATGAATTCCTCTTCCTTATGTAATGTAACTTTAAAAAAAATGTTGTCCTAGATGGTACATTAAATCATCACTAATTTATGGCTTTGGGATTGTTGGCCTTTTCATAGCCATGTTCTCTACCACTCTCCATCAGATAATTGATGGTTAGATTTCTCTTCCATATCCATATTTTCCTACATGGAACCCTAGTATGTGTTATTTTCGGTAATCTTCATATTTTCCACTCTTTATTTTAAATAGAGGCCTCATTAATTCATTTTTCAATGTGGTATTTCAACTAAGATATTTTGAAACGTCAAAAATGTGTTATCCCAATACCCTATGTTTTCTTGGACCGATGGTATTTCAAATCATCATAGATTGATGAGTTTAAGGACCTCAATTTTATACTTGTTTGTGATTGATGACCTCAATCACTACCTATAAATATTTACGTTTTTCCTCCAATTATATGTCTCCAATTACCACCAATGTTCTCCTAATCGAGATCATAATTTGGTGGTGATCCTTTCATTTCTCTTTTCCTCATATTAAGACTAAATTTTAGTAACCCAATTTCCGATGTGGGTTTTCCCACAAAGATATTTTCTATTTTCAACCTTTTATTTTCGAAGAACAATTTCAAATTGCAAGGACGCAATTTATTGAAGGAGGGGAGAATGTAACACCCCAAGATTTTATAGTGTGTTATTTCTTCAAAATAATTCAATAACTTTCACTACACGCAACACCAAGTTCAATCGCACCAGGACTTACCAAACAAGCTGTTCAAAAGAGGTTATGAATAGTGTTAACTAAATTTTAAACTTTATATAATCCTTATAATTTTAGAATCCATATTATGAGTTTCTTAGAAATAATGTAAGAACAAATTCATTTTCAGTATTGCAATTTTACCAAATTTTAATAGTGAACCCTTTTTAGATAATATATTTTAAATTTTTTGACTAAATGGGTACATCAAAATTTTAAAATGAAACATCCCAAGCTTCCACGGTACGCTAGCGTGTGTTGTACGCAACACCGAGTTCTAACACACCGTAACCAATCAAACTAGCCGTTATGAATAGTAATACCTACCTTTTGAAATTATATATATTTTATATTTTACAATGGACTTCATTTTTGGATTCGGAATATCAAATTTAGCCTAAGGTGAAATTTTGGTACTTTTCGGATAACTTTCATATTTTGATGAATAGTGAAAATTACTAAATTTTAATTAAAAACAACTTTTTTAATCAAAATAATTAATAGTGATAAATTTTGAATTTGAGTTGTTTTAAAGTATATTTAGAAAATATTTTTACCATTTAATATAATTTTGGTCATTGGACATAATTTTACAATTAAACCGAACATAAACAAGTGTCAATCTTTTGATAGTTATTATCTCTTAAAAACACGCTTTTTGTTTTGACAGTGGGAATTAATTTTAAATTAATTTCTGCCACTTTTGTGTTTTGAATTTAGAAAAATGGATTCCATATTTGGAATCAGGATTTCCAAATTGTGTAAATAGGTAACTTTTATTTTTAGACATTTTGAATAATTACTGCGGTAAATATTTTATTTACCATGGTTAAGGGTAAATCCGGTAAATAAGGGTTAAAATATAATATTATAATAATACTAAATTACCCTAAAACGTGTCTTAACCCTATTGGTTGATACAGGGTCGACCATGGGAATCTTTGGGTCGATTTTGGGACCCCATGGATCCACTTGTAAGTGATAATGACACTTTATTTTAATTAAGTTAAAATGAATACAAAAATGACACAAGCATATATCTTTTAGAAAAACAATTGTTACATAGGGTTATATATGTTGGATTTTAGATTATAAATATTAATTAGATAGCTAAAAAGATTTCCTACATAATGATATTTTATTTATAATTTTTAGACATTAAATAATTTATTTTATTTATGACACAATGATGATGCAATAATTACTATAATAGTGAAAAATTAAACTAATTGATATTATAAATACCCAAATAAATATAATATGAAGCTTTTAATGAATTAAACTAATTTTATAGGATAATATGATATATTATTATTTATTTAATTGACTTTTTTCGAAGTAATCAATCTGTTATGAGTTTCAAAAAAATCAACTATTGAATAGTGTCAAAATTGACATAAAAGAGTTCTTAAAACAAATATTATATTATTAATTGATATTAAATTCCTAAAAATCTAAGGTTCGGCCAAGAGACTTATATCATGATAGGTTCATCATTAATGGACCACTTGGGGGTATCTTGGATGTATATAGTAAGTTTATTAACCATATTATATAAAAATACAAAGAGACATTGTAAAAGTGAAACTAATTAACTTAGAGTTAATACTTAAAGATAAGGTTAATATAAGTACCCAAACCTGTCTAAATTCTATTTGATGAGTTTTTTTCGACCCATCCCCACCTTAACCTTTGAATAGTCAACTTTGGAGCCATTGGAAACCGAATATGAATTTATTATAAATTAATATTTCTAGCTTTTCCAAAGGTGCCCCTCACCCCTCTTATAAAAGGGCACTCCTCCTTCTCATTTCTTCACACCCTAAAAGCCTTTTGGTTCGGCCAAACTCTGCCCAAATACTCTCCCAACTCCCCTCACTACAACCTAGAGGCCTTAGTTTGATCATAAATCCAACCTAAGGAGCCCTTTTGATCAAATCAAAAGGAAGAACCCGAAGAAGAGGTAATGTTTTCACCACCCCTTTTTAAGTTCCTTTCTTCTTCCACTTCCTCTTTCATTGTTATTACCATTATAAAATAATAACTCCAGTATCATATATATACTGTGATGTTATTATAAATATGGTACAACCATATTCAGTATTCTATCCATCCTTTGAATAACATGTCACCATACGTGCGTACGTACGGCTTACCGTCTCCACGTCGTGGTGTAATTGTTATTCAATATATTATTATTTGGATGGGTATAATAATGATGTGTAACTCATGTAAATAATAAATATATCATTATAATGATTCTGTATATATGATATAAAATCCAATTATATATCATTTTAATATCAAAAGAATGATATTGTCGCTCGTGCGTATGTACGGACTACCGTCTCCATGAACGCGATGAGATTCATTGTCCATCATATCCATTCAAGTATAATTATAATTTGATGATTTAAAAATAGTATCTAAGGACTTGATATCATTCTGGATATTAATAATATACATCCCATTAATAACGAATATGTCTCACATAACAAAGAATATAAAGTAAAATGAACCCGTTAACACCCGAAATGACGATAATTCTAAGATATTATTAACAAATCAATGTTAAAAGATAATATATGATATCATATTAAAGTAAATGATTCTTGTATTATTCAATAACAATTATTTCACCATTATACAGGAGGTAAACCTACCATCGACCAAGGAAAAAGTACAAAGTAATGGATTTTCTTATCTCACTTTCAACTCCGTGAGATTTCCATTGTTCGCCACTAAATTATTGAAAGTGGTGTATTGTGTACGGCCATTTGATATATATATTATCATGATTCTCTTTATATTCATGTTATTCTGTAAATCATTTTGGTGGTTATTAACTTTTTGCCATATGACTCAGTTGATTAACGTGGTAAGGGGTTTCTTATCTCACTTTTAATTTCGTGAGATTTCCATTATTCACCACTTAATTATTGCATGTGGGGTATGTGTACTGCCCATGATTGCATCCATTGTGTAATATACTTTAATTTATGGGTATTTACATCATCAGGGTATGATACTTCTTTCATGGGTGTATGTTTCGTAAGTTACCTAATCGATAAGGGAATTTGAAATTTCAATTTCCACTCATTTGGCTTTACGCATATTTCATTGATTATATTACCCCAAGATTATGTGTGGAATCACTATTCATTTGATTATTTCATAATTTCCACTCCCCTTCCTCTGGATATAAGTTTGATACACATAATCACTCCATTGATAATTCTAAAGTCATTGATATGAATTTGATAAGAGTAATTTTAAATCATTCTCTATTTGTTGAGTTAAACATCCAATTCGTTGGTATTGTTTTTACAAGAATATGTTTGAATGTCCTTTGATTGTTTTACACTGAATATCCAATCATATTTAGTGTATTTATATTTTTCACACATAATTATGTCATTGATTTATCCTTAACCTAAGGATACAACCTTTATGAGAGATTTCATCTCAATTTACATTCCATTGAGACTTCTTTGATGATATACACCAAATCACTTTTATGTGGTGTATATAATGTACTTTGACATAGTATATCATGATTCCCTTTATTCTCATGATATTACAAAGTTTTGATTACCTCAATTATTTGTATTCAAGTGTCTCTTTTGGTTAGAATCTCTAACTAAAATACCATTTTTAAATGTTTTAAAGACTTATTCATCTAAACCTTTCTCATTAATGTCCATGTTTTAAAAATGGTTTTAAGGATTTATTTATATGGACATTAAAGTTTAGAAATCAAAACTCCTTTTAAAAAGTTTCAAAGTGGTATGGGACACTTTGATTCAAAAATCTACTTTTAAATGGCTTCTTGACAAATAGTGTGACTTTTAAATGTTTTCAAGAAAAGGGGGATATTTCTCTCAAATAGTTTTGATGATTATTTTCATCTATGTCAACATCCTTCATTATTATTTATTGAGGTTAATGTGATACAATACAATCTTCCATATTGTATCGAATGAGTTATGTTTGACTGTGGATGTGCTGTTTTTATACCATTCATGGTTTGTGGTAAAAGTATTGACATTTAGTATGCTAGTTTTAATACGAATGTTTATGTTATGTTTAAACATGTTCATATGAGGAATGCATTGGACTTAATAAGTGATGGGTGGAGCCCGCTATAGCTCCTCGATGCATCGGTAGGTCTCATGAGACAAACTAGTGTCTTGGCACAAGGCCTTGGCAAAATCTTATTTGTAGTCTTGGCACGAGGCCTTGGCTATGTGGTTATGATAGTCTGGCATTATGCATTCCATCATTATGAAAGTGGTTATTGATATTGCATGTGATCATTCGACTAGTATAATATCCATGTGAGTAAGTAAATGGCATTATTTCATTTTACCTTTTCCATTTTATGCTGAAGTTCAAATTTAAAAGGCTTTTGTTTTAGTTATAAATTGCCTTAAGTGTTTATGCTTATTTATGAAAGCTTCTGCTATAATGTTATCCTTACTGAGCATCTGAGCTCACCCCTTTCAATGTTTTATTTTTCCCAGGATTATGAAGAAGTAATTTATGAATGACCTGCAGGGATAGTATGAGGGGATATGAAGACAAGATGTTTTTTTTTTGATGTAATGTAAAAATTTATGGATGTATCTAGTTATTCCAAGGCTACTAAACTAATCGGTCTTTCGAGACTTGATCTTTCTCGTGATCATGCCAATGTTATGTAATAATGCACCGACTCTAGGTAATTAGGGTCGGGGTGTTACAACACATAAACAAAGGGATGAGCTAAAAAGCCCAGTAAAGGAATGAACATAAGGATACATCTTAAGCGCAAGAGTTATGAGGCACGACATAATGATATCCAAAGCATGGAACATATGAAATCATATCATATAATCATGGGATAATATAAACATAGAATTATATAAATGTGGCATAATCATTTATTTTGTACAGTTCAAGGCTAACTGCCAATCCTATTTCCCATTTTAGTACGAGTCAAGGCAAACCGCTATTCTCGTTTCACATCACATCTCATGAGACTTAACTTTACCTGATGCATTGGAGAGCTATCTGGGTGCACCCATCTCAACATTTTTTATGAATATTATTTCCACATAAATAATCATACATAATCAACCATACATAAACATAAGGGTACCCAAGGAAAGAATTGGGTACCACAATCATGACATAAAACATAACCAATGTACGTATCATGAAAGTGTCCATGAAATAAAGGCTTTAGAACATACATGGATGTTCATAATTTAAAATAGGAATATAACATGGTAATATATTTAAAATATAAGTGAAAACATACAAGAAATTTATTTGAGAAACATTATCATTAAAACATTTTTGTGCGGTTTTAAGGAAAATAATATAGAGATTTTAAAAATAAAAAAGAGGAAAATATATTATATAAAAACCATAATTGAACCAAGAAGGTTATAATAATAAAAATAATGATTTTATAAAGATAATTTTGGCTTAAAACATAGGATAGAGTACACTTGAAATTGGGTAAAAATCGAGAATTTCCATTAAAACAGGTTTGCTTATCATAATGTTATAAGAAGGAAATATTTTAAAAAACATGTATATATCCAAAAGAGAATGATGAAAGGGTCTTCATAAATGAATTTTTTAAAACTAAACACCATTTAAAATATTTAAATAAACAGATAAAATAACTCCACTTTGATATAAAGAAATATAAGGTAACCCGAATCAACAAAAGGGGTTCGGGTAGAATTTTTTACGGTGTATTGGAATGGTGTCAGGTGTACCTAAGAGGTCTTGATGAGAGAGAAAAAGGGTTTATCATCCCTTATAAATCATTAGGACTGTATGGGGGAGGTGGTAAAACATACCCCATCATTTTTTATTACACATAAAAGACATAGCATATAGGACAATCTTGATTAAGAGAGAAATGGAGAGGATCCCTTACCTTAAATCTGTTGGTGTTATCCACTTGTTATTAAAGACCCGAATAAAAAAATTAGGTTTATTAATTAATAATTATAGAACTTATTCTATATTTAATTGGTTTAGTATAATCATTTAAAGTTCATTTATAACCATTTTGATTAGTTATGAGATTCAATTTTATTGTTCGGACTTGTTTGTTTACTCGTTTTAATGACTAGTTCACTTATATTCATGTTTGGATAAACATGAAAGATGGAATTGGTTGTTTGGAATTGAATTTATATTCTATTAGTTCACATCCAAAATATTACATGATTTTAAATTTAATTTGGTTACTTAGAGTGAAGTCGAATTATTATATAAAAACATAGTGACAACCGTTTTTGTTAATTTGTGGGTTTGATTACAGAGAACTTGTTTTACTTTATACTATTTGTACAAAAGTATTACAGAACCAAAAATATAATATATTTCATATATAATAATCTGGTTCAACCATAACACAAATGGTTTCATGACCATAATTAAATATAATAATAGAAATTGATAAATCATTGTCCTTGAATGGGCTAAATTAGCACATCTCAAATGGTGCTTTCATTTCTATCAAATAAAAGGTGGGGAAAGGAGATAAGATAATGAAATATCCCATTAGCATGAAAACTTTCTAATATATGTATGTTATTGGACTTATCATACTATTTGGGTGAAGGGGGGTGAGGAAAGAAACAAAAATAAAAGAACTTAAAAGAAATGAAGGAATTGGAAAGAGGAATTTACCACTTGAGACTTCCTTCTTTGAGAACCTCTTAAGGGGAGAGGTTTTGTTATTTTGAAGGGTCTGGGAGCTTTAGGATGTGAGGGGATCTAAAGGAGAGATTTTGGCAGAATATTGGCAAGGCACGAGGCTTGAGAGGGGTGAAGAGAAGAGGGAGTGAAGGGAGGTTTTTATAGTGGTGGATAGGAGGGTTTTTCATAATTTTTTAATCATTAGTTTATTATTTCTTCACAAGACAAGGAATATTAAGTATTCCATGACCAAGAATAGTAATAAAAGAATGTGATTTTGAGATTTGGGTGCTTACATCACTTGTGATGTTAAGAATAGTAGATTTTCACTATAGTGTATTTATACGGTAAATTAATGTATTTTACTATTCACTAAAAATTCAAGTATTTCAGAAAAATATCAAAAAATCACCCTAACCATTTTTCGACATGTAGAAAGAAAAAATAAAGTCCATTTTTCAAAAATAATTTTCTAAATATGATTATTTTAATATCATAATTTATTATCAAAAACCATTCATTTACTTATTCTAAAATATAGGTATATCGTACTTTCAACTTGAATATTATTTATATATTATCATATGTAAGGTTACTATACATTTGGGTTTATCACTATTCATAAGGTTATGTCACTATTCACCAAAATTAAGTTTTTCTTATTGGACTCCAAATAACTTACTGATTACAACCGTGTATGTTAGATTTTCAAAATTCCAAACACAAAAGTGACAAACTTATGTTTAATGGTTACTTATCACTTATCATTTCATTATGTTGTGATTTAATGACATATTTATAAGAAAGGAATTTCCTTTGAAAAACATTGGGTCGTTACATTCTTCCCCCCTTAATAAATTTCTCCCTTGAAATTTCATTTTACATTCTAGTATAAAAATAGGTGGGGGTACTTTTCCTTCATTGATTCCTCCAATTCCTATGTTGCCTATTTGTACTTATGGTTTCACTATAGTACCTTGACCAGATGCGTAGTCTTGTTATGAAGAACTTTGTCTCTATGATCAAATATCTTCACTGGTTTCTCCTCATAGAAAAGATCATCCTCCAACTATACCACCTCTGAAGAGAGTACATGTGAAGGGTCTGTTATGTACTTCCTTAAGAGGGATACGTGAAATACATCATTTACTTTCGACATGGTAGGTGGATGTTCCAGTCGATAGGACATAGCTCCTACTCAATAAAGGATCTCAAAGGGGATGATGTACCTGGGACTTAACTTCCCTTTCATTCCAAACCTCATGACCTTCTTCCATGGAGATATGTATAGAAATACCATGTTTCTAACTTTGAACTCAATGTCTCATTGACGGTTATCTGCATAACTCTTTTGTCAACTTTGGGATGCCTTGATATACTGCTGAATGGTTTTCACCTTCTCCACCATTTCTTCGACCATTTTAGGTCCTAGCATCTTATACTCACTGGCTTCATCCTAACATGTCTGTGTTATGTACCTTTTCTCATAAAGGGATTCATATGGTTCCATTTGGTTGCTCAAGTGGAAACTATTGTTGTAGGAGAATTCAACCAGTGGAAGATGTTAGTCCCATCCTCCTTTAAATTCTATGTAATACACTCTCAACATGTCTTCTAGTGTTTGAATATTTCGCTCAGATTGGCCATTAGTTTGAGGATGATAGGCTGTAGTGAAGTTTAGTTCAGTGCTAAGAGCATGCTGGAGACTTTTCTAGAACTTCGAGGTGAATCTTGGATCAAAATCGGATACAGTAGATAGTGGTACTCCATGAAGTCTTACAGCTTATTTGATGTAAATCCATGCAAGTTGATCCAATGAGAAGTCCTCTCAAATCATGATAAAATGAGCTATCTTAGTTAGATGATCCACAGTGACCCATATAGCATTTTTTCCTCTAGATTTCCTTGGAAGTCCAGTGACAAAGTCTATGGTAATGTTCTCCCACTTCCATTCTGGTATGGGTAGTGGTTGCATCATACCATTAGAATTTTTCCTCTCGGCCTTTACTAGCTGAAATACCAAGCACTTTGATGTATATTCAGCAATATCCCTTTTCATATTGTCCCACCAAAAGTTTTCTTGGAGATCTCAATATATCTTCGTGATCCCTAGGTGGATAGAGAAGGTTGAGCTATGTGCATCACTAAGAATCTCTTTCTTTATCTCTGGATCATATCGTACTCATAATCATGACCCAAATCTTACAAATCCTTCCTCATAAATTTTGAAATCAATGTATTTCCCTTTTTTAATAGCTTCTACCCTTATTAGAAGTTCCACATCCTTTATTTGAGCATACTTTATTCTCTTAAAGAGGGATGGTTGAGAAATCATTTGATAAAGGATTTATGATGTTCCTCCCTTAATGATTCTCATGTCCATCCTTTGAAAATCTAAGAAGATCATATCCTTTTCAATTCTCATCATTGATAAAGATGTAGGATCCTTTCTACTTAGAGCATCCTCCACCTTATTTGAATTACCAGGATGGTAGTGGATTGAGCAGTCATAATCCTTGATGCAGGATCCTTTGTCTTAGAAGGGTCCATGGATATCCTTTTTCTAGTGATAACATTCCCCAAGAATGATACTTCCTCCATCTAGAACTGAGATTTACTATACTTTTCATACAACTTCTCCCTTTGCAAAGTCTTTAACACAGTATTCAAATGCTTATCATGTTCCTTCTTACACTTAGAGTATATCAAAACATAATCAATAAAGACTACCACAAATTTGTTGATTTAATCTCTAAAAACTCTATTCATTAAATTCGTGAAATTTTTTGGAGCATTAGTGAGTCTGAAGGGCATCACTATGAACTCATAGTGTCCATACCTCATTCAAAAGGCATTCTTGGTAATATCTTCCTTCCTCACCTTTAATTGGTGATATCCCAATAGAAGGTCCGCCTGAGAGAAATAACTATACCCACAAAGATGATTGAACAAGTCATCTATCTGTGGAAGGGGATACTTTTTATTTATAGTGATTTTATTGAGCTCATGATAATCAATGAAGAGTTTCATTGATCTGTCCTTCTTCTTGATGAAGAGGACTGGAACACCCCACAGAGAAGCACTCGGGTGTATAAAACCCTTCTCCATATTCTCCCATAACTACTTCTTTAGATCTTCCAGCTCTATGGTGGTCATTCTGTAAGGTGTATTTGAGATAGGAAAAGATTCAGGGATAAGTTCAATTGATAACTCAACCTCTCGGTTTGGAGGAAGGCCAGGAAACTCTTCATATAATACATCAGTGTAATCCCTCATGATGGGTATGTCTTCACGCATGATTCTATTTTCTATCATTTGAGCTAGATATTCTTGCTCACAAGGAAGAAATATCCAAAATTTAGATGAATATTATAAAGGATACTCATCTTCCTCCTTACACTTATAAAGAATTGGAGGATGCTTTAGGATGTGAAGATTGATCATCCTTTCCTAGCAGTTGATATTGGCTTTATATAATGATAGTCAATCCATTCCCAAGATAGAATCGAACTCCCATAAAATAAGTATGAAGAGATTTTTTGGGAGGTTCATTCCACAAACATTAACTGGGGAGGAGTTATAAACCATGGATTCAATGATTTCCCCATTCACTATTCTCACTGATCTCCAAATTTTGGTGGTGTTTGAATAGTTCTACTAAACTTGCAATATATGAAAGAATGCATAGAACTAGAATAAAATTGTATATTCACTATTCTTGAATGAATAACTAATGTACCTATCACCACATCATTTTTTAGCTCCACCTCATAAGTATTGATAGTATAAGCCCTTCCTTGTTGCCTTAGAGTTTTTTGTTGATGGCCTGTGACAACCCTCAGCTTAGGGTAATTGTTCGCATAATTCTCATGCTCCTTGCAATTGTAACATTACACTATAGGCTGAGTGTTTACTTGAACCTTCCTTTATTATTCCTCATTAGTGGGGTTTTTCATATCCTGGTGGTAGTTCGTGGTCATATGACCAAACATTCCACATTTGAAGAAATCCTTTGTTCCCTTTATACAGTTACTAGGATGCTTCTTCCCATAGTTTTTTCAAGGGGGACATTTAGGCTTCTTTCCATCATGGGATTTGTTTGATGAACCACCCATGTTGTTCTCCATTTTCTGCTTCCTTTCACTTAGCCCACGAGACCACTGAGAGTCTCCAATCACTATTTCAACCTTTAGGTCAAAACAGAAAATATCCTCATAACTGTCTAAGTCTTGAATCGCCAATGATTTTCGTATACTCGGCTTTAGTCCGCTAAAGAAGTTATTCACCTTGATTTCAGTGTTCATGAAAAAGCCACAGGCGTACCTCAAAATACTTGTAAATTTTTCTTCATACACCCTGATGGACTCATCTTCCTTTTGCTTGAGTCTGAGGAACTCTCTTTCTATCTTGAGATGGAGGGTTCGAGGAAAATATTTGTTGAAAAACATCCTCTTGAATTCCTCCCAATCCATGGAATCAATTTCCTCTTGGTACCTTGTATTCTTGATCAGTGTCCACCATTGATCAGGTTCCCCATAAAAATGATAGACTTCCAGTACCACCTTCTCTTTATTTAAGCACTGAACGATTGAGAATATATTTTCAATGGAGTTAATCCATTGTTCCGCGAGGAGGGGGTCAGAGGATCCTCTAAACATGGGAGGCATTTTCCACATGAAGGACTCTATGGAAATTCACTCTTTCCTTAGAGGAGGAGGGAATTCAGCCTGATTCAAGTTATTATTCATAACTTAAGCCAGATAAGCAAGTAATATCATGAAGTTTTGAGCACCCACTCCCGTCATATCAGGCATACCATTAGGGAAATCTTCACATTGCCTATCACATTGGTTATTGGAATGTGTTCTTATATTTCCTACCATTAACTAAGAAAAAGAATGTATAATTAGAGGTCTTGAATATGTAACTATTGAGCATAAAAAAGGAAACTTTGAACATAAAAGGATAAAATTATAAAGAATAAGTATATCCTAACTTGTGATTCCTCAAGTTTAAATCTAGGTTATCCTTGATCTATTTCTTAACTTATATTCTGATGGAATTTTTTTTAATATTTGTCCCTTAATAATGGTTTTTACCAAGGTAATTAATTTACCAAATAATATCCCCTGGGAGTGTTGTAACCAAGAGTGAAGCAAGACTCGTTGTCGTGTACCAGGATACCCTGGGTCAAACCTGAAACTCCTTGTTGGAATTTTCACTCCTAGGTACATCTCTGCCAGAGCCTCCTCTACCTGCTCTTATCCAGATAGGGATTTATTTTCTTGATAAACCACTTACTCAATACTCACCAAAATTTAGGAATGTTTTCTTATACTCATTATCATCCTTAAGGTTCTCACTAAGGTTCTATATTCCTAATCTCCAAAAATAACTAGACCATCCTTTGATACTAACTATAGCTACCCAATCATTTTACATATAACATTTCATGATTTTAAGCATAATTAATCATCAGAGTGCAATACAAGGATCGTTAAGTCTAGTGTATTTGAAGACTAGGTACATAAAATATAAAACAAGGGGATAAAAACACTTCTTTATTTAATCTCTATAAAAATATCTTGACTTCCTTTGAGCCCTTACATCTGCATAGGGTACCCTAGGGAACACATGAACAAAGGTATGAGCTAAAAAGCCCACTAAAGGAATGAACATAAGGATACATCTTAAGAACAAGAGTTAGTAGGCATGAAATAATGATATCCAAAGCATGGAACATATGAAATCATATCGTATAATCATGGGATAATATAAACATGGAATCATATAAATATGGAATAATCATTTCTTTAGTATGGGTCAAGGCTAACCACCAATCTCGTTTCCCATTTTATTATGGGTCAAGGTTAACCGCCAATCCAGTTTCACATCGCATCTCATGAGACTTAACTTTACCCAATGCATTGGAGTGCTATCTGGGAACACCCATCTCAAAATTTTCATGAATATTATTTCCACATAAATAATCATACATAATCAACCATACATAAACATAAGGGTACCCCAAGGAAAGAATTGGGTACCACAATCATGACATAAAGCATAACAAATGGGTGTATCATGAAAGTGTCCATGAAAGAAAGGATTTAGAACATACATCGATGTTAATAAGGTAAAATAGTAATATAACATGGTAAGATATGTCAAATATAAATGAAAACATATAAGAAATGTATTTGAGAAACATTAGCATTAAAATATTTTTGTGTGGTTTTAAGGAAAATATTATATAGATTTTAAAAATATAAAAGAGGGAAATCTATTATATAAAAACCTGAATTTAACCAAGAAATTTTTCATAATAAAAATACGGATTTTATATAGAAAATGGTATCTTAAAACATAGGATATATTACACTTGAAATTGGTTAAAAATTCGGGAAGTTCCCTTAAAACAGGTTTTCTTATCGAAAAGTTCTAAGGAGGGAATCTTTTAAAAAAACATGTATATCCCTAAAACAGAATGATGAAAGGGTATTAATAAATGAATTTTTTAAAACTAAACATTATTTATAATATTTACATAAATAGATAATATAAACCAACTTTGATATAAAGAAAGATAAGGCAACCCTAATGAACAAAAGGGGTTTGGGTAGAATTTGTTACAGTGTATTGGCATGGTGTCGGGTGTACCTAAGAGGTCTTGATGAGCGATAAAAGGGGTTTCTCATCACTTATACATCATTATGAAAGTATGGGGGAGGTGAAAAAATATACCCTATCATTTGGTATTATTCATAAAAGGCATAGGATAGAGGACAATCTTGATTAAGAGAGAAATGGAGAGGATCCCTTACCATAAATCCATTGGTGTTATCCACTTGTTATTAAAGACCTGAATAAAAAAATTAGTTTTATTAATTAATAATTAAATAACTTATTATATATTTAATTGGTTTAGTATAATCATTTTAAGTTCATTTATAACCATTTTGATTGGTTATGAGATTTATTTTCATTGTTTGGGCTCATTTTTTTACTTGGTTTTAATGACCGGTTTATTTATATTCATGTTTGGATAAACATATAGGATGAAAGTGGTTATCCAGAATTGAATTTATATTCTATTAGTTCACATCTATGAGATTACATGGTTTTAAATTTAATTTGGTTACTTATATTGAAGTCAAATTATTATATAAAAACATAGTGACAATTGTTTTTGTTAATCGGTGGGTTTGATTACAAAGAACATGTTTTTCTTTTACCATTTGTAAAAAAGGATTACATAACCAAAAATAGCATATATTAAATATATAATAATCTATTTAAACCATAACACAAATGTTTTCACTATCATAATTAAATATAATAATAGAAATTGATAAATTGTTGTCCTTGAATGGGCTAAATTAACACATCTCAAACGGTGCTTTCATTTCTTTCGAATAAAAGGTCAGGAAAGGAGAGAAGATAATGAAATATCCCATTATCATGAAACAATTATAGTACATTTATGTTACTGAAGTTATCATACTATTTGGGTGAAGGGAGGTGAGTAAATAAACAAAAATAAAATAACTTAAAAGAAATGAAGGAATTGGAAAGAGGAATTTAACTCTTGAGACTTCCTCCTCTGAGAACCTCTTAAGGGAAGAGGTTTTGGTATTTTGAAGAGGCTGGGAGATTTTTTACATGGGGGAGGATCTTGGGGAGATATTTGGGAATAATATTGGCAAGGAACAAGGATCGAGAGGAGTGAAGTGAAGAGGGAGTGAAGGGGGAGTTTATAGTGGAGGAGAGGAGGGTTGTTCATAATTTTTTAATCATTAGTTTATTATTTCATCACAAGACAAGGAATAGTAAGTATTCCATGACCAATAATAGTAATAAATGCATGTGAGTTTGAGATTTGGGTGCTTACATCACTTTTGATGTCAGGAATAGTGTATTTTCACTATATTGTATTTATACGGTAAATTAATGTATTTTACTATTCACTAAAAAATTCAGGTATTTTAGAAAAATCTCAAAACTTTACCCTAAACATTTTTTGACGTGTAGAAACCAAAAATGAATTACATTTTTCAAAAATAATTTTCTAAATATGATTATTTTAATATCATAATTTATTATCAAAAACCATTCATTTACTTATTCTAAAATATAGGTATATCATACTTTCAACTTGAATATTATTTATATATTATCATATGTAAGGTTACTATTCATTAGGGTATATAACTATTCATAAGGGTATGTTAATATTCACCAAAATTAAGTTTTTCTTATCGGAATCCAAATAAATTATTGATTGCAATCGTGTATGCCATATTTTCAAAATTCCATACACAGAAGTGACAAACTTATATTTAAAGGTTACTTAGCACTTAGTAGTTCATTATGTTGTGATTTAATGACATATTTATAAGAAAGGAATTTCCTTTTAAAAAAATTGGGTCATTAAATTTTTTCCTTATTAGAATAAATTTAAAATTTATATCAATAACTCACATTGATATTACTGATAATTAATCAATCTTATAAGATTTTATTTGAATAGTCAAACTATTATAACCTTATTACCTGGATTAATTGGGTTTTATTATTTTAAATTGGGGGAAGTTTTCATAAAACCAATTTTGTAATAAAAATTTTTATAGATACTCAATTCAGCCCCCTCTTGAGTAATCCACTCCGACCAACAAACAATATTGAACTTATGAGAAACATTAAAAGATATTTTTTAAAAGAATCAGAAATATCTAAATATGAATTCTTAACATATTTGATTTGGTCATAATGAAATTTTAATTCTCCTTCCACTTGTTTAATCCATCTAAAATTTTTCTTTATTCTTATTCTTTCTTCATTAGAATCATCTTTGAAGGATTTTAAGTAAGCTTTATTTGAAATGGTGTCAACAAGTTATTTTGAATAATCGTAGTGTTCTAAAACATTCAACCTCCTTTGAATGTTCATGAAATGAGATTCAATACTAGAAAAATACATAATTGGATTAATAAGATTTTTCAAGGCTTCATTAAAATAAGTAAATATTGTTTCTATCCTTTGATCAAATTCACAGACTGGATAAAAATTTGAGTCTGATGAAACATCAGAAAAATGTCGATGATAAGTACAAGCATCTACTTTCTCTTTATCTTTATTTTCTACAACATTCAATACTACAAAAACATCAACATTCTTATCATATTCACCCTTTTCCAATATCTATGTATGGGATTGTTGATTTTCTTATTCCTTCTTAAAAATTTTTACTTTCTTAGAAACTTCCAATTCATCATCTTTTTTGGAATGAGTGGTAAAATAGGAGGTATCGGAAGAACTCTATTCTTTTTCTTCTTCTTCTTTCTCTTATAAATATTCTTTTGAATCTTATTATAATAGTTTTTTCAAATATCTTTCTAAATTCTCATCACATTTAAAATCTTATTTCCCATATTTTTTCACACTTTCTTGAACTTGTGCTTTAACATGTTCTGAAATAGATTTTTTAACTTCCATAACTTTACATTTTCCTTTATAAATAGAAATAAAAACATTTTAAGTTCCAACATGTTCTAGTTTTGATGGATTATGTTGAGAAACATTGGTCAATGGATATATTTTTTGAATAATCAATAATGGATAAATTTAAAGAGATCCTTCATGATCAGTAACATAGAAGTCTCTATGATATCATTCTACTCCTTTCATAAGGCTTTAAAAAACTTTAGCTTCATCAAATATTTTATTTTACCACTTATTCTTCTCTTCATCCTTCAAAACTTCATGATTATTTTCCTTTAAAGTAAGTACTCTTCTTTATCAAGACCAAACATTGGATCACCAAGGTTCTTTTCATCTTTATTGTTGGTTGGAGTAGATTACTCAAGAGGGAAGGGGTGAATTGAGTAACTATAAAAAAATCTATAAAAAAATATTCTTAAAAAGACTTCCCCTTAAAGTTAAATACAGCCTAATTAATCTAATTAATATGGTTATAAGAGTTTGACTGTTTAAATAACTTCTTGGAAGATTGATTAATTCTCAGTAATATTAATGGTTATTAATATTAATTTTGAAAATATTTCACTAAGACAAGACAGTTATAACTTCTTTCTAAGACTAATTATCAAAGTGAATTTAGTGATTTCTCAGTTATATAGAAAATTAGTAAAACAGAGAAAACTAAATTAAGAAGCACAGTGGATATGAAACAAGTGGTTTAGTCTCAAGATGAGACCTAATCCACTCCACTTGGTGATCACCTACCACCAAGCAGTTTATATAAATAAACTTTGATCCACAACCTGGATCGAGGTTATCAACAGTACACAGGACTGTCCAGGCCACACAGGGACCTCTTCCACAGTTCTTCATGGGTACAAACTACTAGGACACACATGTATCTCTTCCACACTTATCAGTGGGTATACACAAGAGTAAAAGAATGTTTGAGTAAGGATATCTTGTATCCTTCAGTTTAATGCGGGATACAAAGTGTGTTTCTATATAGATACACACTCTAATCAAAAGTTAATAAAAGATATGAAATAGATCAGAAAGAATGAGATAGGTTTAGAAGTTCTCTGAGTGTTGGTCTTTGCAGCTCTAGACTTGTGAGATGAAACAGATGCATAATTCAAGTCCTTGTCTGGAAAACAGAGTGTCACAATATAGACAAATTCAGATTGTGTTCTTCGTGGTGTTCTACCATGTGAAGATGTTCTCAGGATTCCAGTATTCTTTGTGTGTTATTTAGCAGAATCGAGTTGCATTATCCAATTCTCCAAAATGTATATTGTTCTCACATTCACACCCACCAGCTTGTTCTTTGTGTTGTGCTACTTCATACGAGCTTTTTCCACCCATCGTTTGTTTCTTGTCCGCACTACTCTTTTATCTTGGAGTGCATGTGTTGGGTCTGATAGGTTGCATGTATTCTACACCTCATACCTTGTACTGTCTGATGATATGTCTGCAAAGAAACATTAATTATATCAGTGCATTAAATTCTTTAAATATGACCGTTAGAGATTAAATTAAAAGACAGAAAAATATATTTGGAAACGGTGTCACAATATGTCATGGAAACAGTGTCTCCTTCACAAGGTTTCTGGATTGGTCATGGTGTATCGTAGTCACAGTGTCTCGCAGTCACGGTGTCTCATAGTCATGGTGTCTTGAGGTCACGGTGTCTTATGGTCACGGTGTCTCATGGTCACGGTGTCTTTTTCACAGTGTCTTGTTCACGGTGACTCAATATCACAGTGTCTGAATGTTCACAGTGTCTACTTCACAGTGTCTGCTTCACAGTTTCTACTTCACAGTGTCTACTTGTTCACGGTGTCTACTTGTTCACGGTGTCTGCTTGTTCACGTTGTCTAAATTTACTTTTCCAGAAAGACATAACCAGTAGCAGACTCACAGTGTCTCAGAACATTCAAAATAATTATATTCAGACTTAAGCAGTTATGATCATAGAATGAATTAGACTTAATCATTTGTCAAATAGGATATTATAAAAGTAAATCAAGGATAGTATAAAGTAATTAAACTGAATGTAGAGCAATTAAGATCTTTAATGTCTCTTCTTAAAGCATGAGAATACTTTAAACATTAATACACATGTTTTGATATAATTTACAGGATTTAACCAGGTTGAATAGGATTTGTTATCATTAAAACATGATTAATACATGAGGATTCCAACAATCTCCCCCTTTTTGATGTTCACAAATCATGTATATTAAAGTGTATATTTTATTCAACTATAGATATAGATATTTCTCCCCCTTTTAGGATTATCAAAAAGATAGAATAAGAGAAGTTCTGAAAAGTGCACATTCTAGTAATAAAAATAAGATCCAGTACAAATATAAAGTAGAAGAAAAAAAGCAAAATCATTCCTATCAAAAAGGAGTAAACACTATCCTTATTCACTTATTGGTCTTCTCTTCGCCTTCATAAGTAGTATAAGAAGAGGAATCCATAGGAGATGAAGTGGAGGTAGAAGAAGGCAGTGAGCTGGTTGATAGAGAAGGTAAAGGAATTCCTTCAAAAACTAAGGGAGCCAGAGTAGGAGTAATAGAATATTGAGGTAGTTTTTGATCAAGAATCACAAGCCTGATCTGACTCAGTGCTTGACTAACAGACATGGAAGTGGAGTCTAGGGAAGAAGTTAAAGTAGGAAAACTAGGCCTTAGAGGTGCAGCCGCTGGAGCAACAATGGTTGTACTCTGTACATGAAGATAGGGCCTCATGAGTTTGATAAAATCCACAATGATCTCCCCACCATACTGCATGGAGTTCTCAAAATCATCCTTGTTCTCTATAAAATTTTCCAACAAACGACTAAACTCTGTGAGCTTTTGGACTTGGGTATTGAAATCTTGAGTAATGGGAGGAATACGCAGATTTTCCAAAAGATAGATGAATTAATTATTTATGTTAGTTTTGGAGAATATTCTGTTGAAATAGAAATCCACTTTCTTGGAAATCTCCTGTTGAGCATCATTATCAATTTTAGAATGGATTTGGACCTAGTCAAGAACTCTGTCACTGTTCTTGATAATTACAGAGAGAAAATATTTATTGAATCCACTAAGCACAGTCTAAATCTCTTCTTTGACCACTGTTCTAAGTAGATCACTATCTAAAGAGGGTTGAGAGGATTGACCAGAGTCTTTAGAATCATAGACAGTGGTTGTGAGAGATTTCAGTTGATTTGGCACTTTATGAATACACCACGTATACTCATTATTGAGTTTTTTTAGATTAACCACAAGCTCTCACATTTCTTTCAAAATTTGTTTGTTCCTTTCTACGACCTTTTCATCTAATGAAGCTAGGTGTGGCTGAATCTTAGAGACAACATTCTATGAGGTTTGAGGAACAGCGGGTTCTAAAGGATGAGAAATAAGCTCTAATCTCAAATTCATCTCTTTCTATATGTATTCAATCATACCTCTTAGGGTCTTCACTTCATCACTAAGTAGTTTGTTCTAAACTCTTACTTCCTGAATCTCATGTAGCATTTTGGGATGTATTTTCTAGATAACTTTCTCCAACAATAAATAGGCATATTTATCACTTAGATGAGTCACAAGAGCAGGTTGGGAATTCAGAACTTTTTCAACACCAGTCAAAAGGGTAGCACCAAGTTCCTTTAGATCATCCTTACTTACCAAGGATGATTGGTCTGATGAAGGTTCAGAAATAGGTATTGATATGGTTTTAGGCTCCTTTGTAGGGGCTATATTAGAGACTGATTTCAACTGGAACATAGTAGAAAGGTCAAGGCCTTTTGTTGAGACTTTTTTAGAGTCATCCACATCATAGAAACTGTGGAACTTATATTGAGTGTCTACAAGACTTGTAACTATCAGGTTTGGTTCTTCAGTGGATTCTAGATTTGGGGGTTTCTCCCCCTCAACAGTTGAATACTTCTTAGGACTGAGAGGTTTAGGATCTTGATCTAATTCCACAAACTCATCTAGTAGTTCTTCTTCCATTTCTTGTCTAGCCAATTGAAAATCCAGCTCCATCATTTCCTCAGTTGAAGGGACTATCTCAGGAATAGATTTTTCCACTGGGAGTTCCTCAAGGTAATCTCCTTGCATAACAGGTAGATATTCCACTATAGGTTCTTTCATGACATTCTTTTCAGTTTCTTTGGCAACAGATTCAGTTTCATCCTCGGGTTGAGCTTCCAGAGTAACAACTTCTGTAGGTGAAGGTACTTCTTTTTCACTTACCAAAAGAGGGATATGAGTATTTTCTTCCTCAACAGAAAAGTTTCCCTAGGGGGCATATCAGCCTATTCTTCTTCTTCATAAGAGTATTCAACAACCTCATCTGGTTCCAAACCAGGATCAGAAATATATCTTGGTCTTGAGGGATGTTCCACATGATTGAATTTTTCATAAAGTCTGTCATTGCCTTCTACCCATTCCTTTTCTCGAGGGTTCCAATTTATCTTCATAATCTTGATATTGACTTTTGAAAGGTAGTACTCACAATCCTTTATAACTTCCTCATTAGGTCCAACCATACCTTTGGCAAGAATCATGGCTGAGATAAGCTGAGAGTAAAACAGGGAGGTTGACTTGGATGTGGCTTTGATCAGTTCACACATATGGTGTATGATATATCTGAAAAGGTTGATCTTATGCCCATTTTTTATAAGGTGAATCATAAACACATCCTAATATTTCAAAACAACAAAATCACATTTTTTGGGCTAACCAGATTCTGAATAAACTTGAACAAAAGTCTTGATTATCCATCTAGTTAAGCAGAAATAGATCTCCTCTTGGTTCCATTTCCAGTTAAGGCTTTCAAAGAATCCTCCAGATCAAAGAAGTCGGTTGAAGGTGGAGGTCCTCTCTGATAATCCTCACAGATTCCTTCATGAGGTATCCTAAGGCATGCATCCCATAACTTCGAAGAGAATGATCATCTCGGCCCATTGATCTAGATTCTCACAACATATCCATATTTAGACTCAAAGGAGAACTGAACATATTGATAAAATTGAGCCACTAACTTAGGATAGATAGGTCTATCTTCCTTCAAAACCCACTCTATCCAGCCTTTCTCTTTTAAAAATTTCAGAACTATAGGCTCACTTGACAGAAGCAATTTGGGGAAAACCTCTTTCTCAGGAGTGTACGATGAAGGGAGTTTCATCCAAGGCATCCACCAAAGGTTCGAGAGAGAGAGAAGGGTTTTAGGTTTGAAGAGAGGTTACAAAATGAGTTAATAGAAGAAATCCAGATTGAAGGAAAAAATGATACTTTCTTTATTTTATCATATAGGAATACCAAACATCGCAAAAGTAAAAGTGTGAGAAAAAAAGAGGTGAAAAGAATAATTACTGAAATACAGTTTTTATTTCAAATGTAAAAATCATAAAGAATATTTACAGTGAGATCATATAGGGTCTTTACGGTGAGATAGAGAATGAATTTTATGGTGAGACGGTAACTGGGAATTATGGTGAGATAGTAAACATCAACTTTAAGGTGAGATAGTAAACATCAACTTTATGGTGAGATAGTAAACATCAACTTTATGGTGAGATAGTAAACGTCAGACAGTGGTCATGAAGTACTAACTGTGAGACCATAATAATGAAAAGGTAATATATTTACTTAAGATTTATCATGACTAAATCATGTATGATGTAGTCTATTCTTTCTGAATTTAAAGATTTGGTAAATATATCAGCAAGCTGATACTCAGTACCAATGAATTACAAAGTGATATCACATTTTTTATAATGATTACTCAAAAATTGATGTCTTACATCAATATGATTTTTCCTAGAATGTGAAACAGGATATTTCGAGATGTTAATAGCACTTGTGTTGTCACGTTTTATAGGTACATTCTTGAATTGATATCCATAATCTAGTAATGTACATTTCATTCACAAAATTTGTGCACAAAAACTGCCAGTAGCTATATATTCAGCTTCTGCGGTAGATAATGCAACAGAATTTCGTTTCTTAATACACCATGATACTAGTGACTTTCCTAAAAATTGACATGTTCCAGAGGTGCTTTTTCTATCTAACTTACAGCCACCGAAGTCATCATCAGAATAACTAACTAATTAAAATGATTTTCCTCTAGGGTAGAACAATCCTAGATTGGGTGTATGCTTGAGGTATTTGAAAATTCTATTTACAGCATTTAAAGGAGATTCCTTAGGATTTTCTTGAAAACGAGGGCACATACACACACTAAACATAATTCTAGGTCGACTAGTAGTCAAGTAAAGTAAACTTCCAATCATTCCTCTATAAGTGGTTTGATCATCAGATTTTCCATCTTCATCAAGATCCAACTTACAAGTGGTACTCATGGGAGTGTTACTACTTTTAGTGTTATCCAATCCATAACGTTTTAGAAGATATCTAGTATACTTAATTTGAGTTAAAATAATTCCATCATTATTTTGAAATATTTGAAATCCTATAAAGAATTTCAGTTCACCCATTAAACTCATTTCAAATTCATTTTGCATCATTTTAGAAAAATCAACACATAAATAATTTTTTAAAGATCCAAAAAAATGTCATCTATATAGATTTGAACAAAAAAACATCATTAGAAATTCATTTTATAAAAAGGTCAGGATCATCTATTCCTTTTGTAAAACCTTTGGAAATAAGAAAAGTACTTAATATATCATACCAGGCTCTTGGATATTTTTTTAAACCATATAAATCTTTTGATAATTTAAAAATATGATTCGGAAAAAGAGAGTTTGTAAATCTAGGGGGTTTTTCAACAAAAACATCCTCAGTTATATACCCATTTAATAATTCACTTTTAACATCCATTTGATATAGTTTGAAATTCATATGTGCAGCATAGGCAAGTAGGATTCGGGTGGCTTTAAGTCTATCTACTAGTGAAAAAGTCCCCATATAGTCAATTCATTCTTCTTGACTATAGCCTTGCACAACCAATCTATCATTGTTTCTACCTATATTACCATCCTCATCTACCTTATTTCTAAACACCCATTCAGTGCCTATGGTGAATGTTTCCTTAGGTCTTTTAAAAAGTTTCCAAAATTTGTTCCTTTCAAACTGATTAAGTTCTTCTTGCATAGCCATCACCCAAAATTTATCATTGATAGAATCATTAATGTTTTTAGGTTCAAGTTATGACAAGAATACTTTATGTTCAACTTGATTTCTAAGACAAGTTCTAGTTTGAGTTCCTTTGTCTAGGTCTCCTACAACAACATATAAGGGATGGTTCTTAAGAGTTCTAATAGCTCTAGTAAAGGAGGGACTAGTGATTTCAGGTTCATCGACAGGTCCAGGTTCATTGTGACTTGATTCTAGGTAATTTCTAGAACTGGAAGTTTCCATAGATTCTTTCATAGACTGGTTTGAGGATTTTGGATTGATGTTAAGATTTAATACATCATCCTCCAGGTTTTCTAGAGAGGTTCTAGGCTCATGTGGATCTGTTTCATCAAATTTGACATGGACATATTTTTACACACATTTAGTTCTTTTATTGAACACTCTATAGGATTTACTAGACAAGGAATATCCTAAAAAGTCGCCTTTATCACTTTTGGATGAAAATTTGTCAATATTTTCCTTAGTATTAAGAATATAGACTTTACATCCAAAAACATTGAAGTAGTTAACTTTGGGTTTTCTATTGTTCCATAACTCATAAGGAGTCCTCTTTAGAATGGGTCTGATCAACACTCTATTGATTATGTAGCATGCTGTATTGATAGCTTCATCCCAAAAATAAATAGGCAGGTCATATTCACTAAGCATTATTCTAGCTATCTCTTGAAAGGTTATATTTCTTCTTTCTACAACTCCATTTTGTTGAGTTGTTCTAGGGGATGAGAAATTGTGATTATAACCATTTTGTGAGAAAAAGGATTCAAACTCTTGATTTTCAAACTCATGACCATAGTCACTTATTAAGGATTTAATTCTAAGTCCACTAATATTTTCTACAGACTTGGCATATTTAGTAAAATAAGAGAAGGATTCACTCTTGTGATCCAGAAAGAAAGTCTAAGTATATCTAAAAAAGTCATCTATAAGAACATAAACATAATGCTTCCCATTTAAACTAGAAACTCTAGATGGTCCAAATAAATCCATGTGAACCAGTTTGAGAGGTTGAGAAGTTGACACTTCTTTCTTTAGTTTGAAGGAAACTTTTTGTTTTTCCTTTTTGATAGGGACTACACACTTTGTCATTTGGAAACTGAAGTTTGGGTAAGTATTTAACTAGGATTTTTCTAGTTAACTTTCTAAGGGAGTGAATATTACAGTTTCCTAGTCTCCTATGTCATATCCAAGACTCTTTATGAAATACACTTAAACATGAAGTATTTTGAGAAGATAAGGAATCTAAGTTAATAGAGTAAACATTTTCATTTCTTAAATTAGAAAACACTAATTCATCTATAAAATTAAAGACATTGCAAGAATTATTTTCAAATATAACGTGAAATCCATCATCACATAACTGTAAGATACTAAGTAGATTGTATTTTAATCCATCAATAAACAGTACTTTAGAAATTAAAACCGATTCAGAGTTACCAATTTGGCTAAGGCCAATTATCTTTCCTTTGGCATTGTCACCAAATGTGACATGACCTCCATCTATTTTGATTAGGTTCTTGTAGCATGAGTATTCTCCAGTCATGTGCCTTGAACATCCAATGTCCAAGTACAGTAGACTTTTATAGGAACTCTTTAAGCAGCTTTCCTACAAAAAGATTAAGAAAAAACATATTTTGGTAATCATACTTGTTTGGGTCCATTAATATTAGTAATAAGAGATTTGGGAACCCATATTCGCCTCATAGGTTTCCTATAAGAATTGAGTAAAGTATTTGAAAAATAAACTCTATTTGGTCCAGAAAAACTTGAAACAGTAGAATATGTATCATGAATTGAATTAGTTGACTTGTGTCCAGAATTGAAAGTAAAACTGTGTGTCCTAGATTTAGAAACAAACTTTTTTCTACCAAGGTTTCTTTTTCAAGGTTGAGAACCAATGATAGTGTTGTATTTAAGGGAAATTTGTTTTCCTAGCATTTGAGTAAGGGTATTCTTCCCATTGGTAAACATTTCAAGGTCATTCTTCAATTTCTTGTTAGACATTTTTAATTCGTTGTTTTCTTTGAGCAGTTGAGCATTTTTCTCTTTTTCAGTTGTGAGTTCAGATTTAACAGTCACAGTAAGAGCATGATGTTTCTTCAATGATTTATATTTGTCTTTTAGTTCATTACATGTTTCTTCAAGCATGTTACAGTATTCAAACATTTCTTCATTAGTCATGTTCTCAGAGTCACTCTCATCTCCAGAATAGTATGAATTAAGTACAGAGAAGTACAGTGTTACCTCAGATGTGTTTGTCATAAAACACGTATTGGCTTTATTTTCATGTTCATCATGTGATGTTTCTGAGTCGCTTGAACTATCCTCAGAAGCACTCTAGGTTTCTTTCATGGCATTTTTATACTTAATGTATTTATCCTCATATTTCTTTTTGTACTTGAGCTTTGGACAGTCTACCATGATATTTCCTTTTCACTTACATTCATAGCATACAATTTCATTAGCCTTGTCACTTCTTTTCCAGTCCTTCTTCCAATTTCCTTTTTTGTCATATTTTCCCTTGAAGTTATGATTTCGTAAAAAGTTCTTATTCTTGTAAAAAAATTTAAATCTTCTTGATAATTGAGCCATATCCTCATCGCTATCAGGTGATGATTGTTCAATGGTGGAGCTTTCTACAGAAGCTTCTAGTTTCCCTTTGTCTTTGTGTTTAAAGGTGGTGGTCTTGAAAGCAACATATTTTTATCTTTGGTTCATCCTCCTCTTCCTTGTTGACTTTCAGTTCTTATTCATACATCATCAGTTTTCCATTGAGTTCTTTTATAGGTATCTTGCTGATGTCGCATGATTCTCTAATAGAGACAGAGGATCCCCTCCATCTATCAGGTACACATCTAAGGATTCTCATGATTTGTTCCTTGGTAGTGACTTCTCTTCCAAGAGAGATCATTGTGTTGACAATCTCATTGAACCTAAGATACATGTCAGAAATAGGCTCATTGGGTTTCATTTTAAAATTATCATATCTGATAGTATAAGTATTAAGTCTAGTTTCTTTAACACTAGATGTTCTTTCATGTGAGACAGATAGGGTATCCCAAATTTCATGGGAAGTTTTACAAGCAGAAATTCTATTGAATTCCTCATCTCCTAAGGAGAAGTATAAAGCATTCATATCTTTTCAATTGTTATTATAGGCAGTTTTGGTAGGTTCATCCCATGTGATTATATTAGTATAAGGAATCTTATATTCATTTATAATGGAAGAAAAAATTTCAAAACTCATACTCTATAAATGCACTTCCATTTTAATTTTCCATTGATCATAGTTGGTTCCATTAAATAATGGTGGTCTGTTGGTTATAGCACCTTCCAATCTATTATCCATAATAACAGAATAGGTTTAAAGAGCTAGAAATTTATAATTAACATAAATTTAAAGATCTTTAAGGTTCAACAACAATCGCAGTTGAATAAGATTAAACAGAGTCCTAATAAACAACCTCTGATACCAAATGTTGTTCGAAGTAGATTACTCAAGATGGGAGGGGTGAATTGAGTAACTATAAAAATTTCTATAAAAAAATATTCTTAAAAATACTTCCCCTTAAAGTTAAATACATCCCAGTTAATCAAAGTAATATGGTTATAAGAGTTTTACTATTTAAATAAATTCTCAAAATATTGATTAATTATTAGTAATCTTAATGGTTATTAATATTACTTTTGAAACTGTTTTACTAAGACAAGAAAATTATAACTTCTTTATAAGACTAACTATCAAAGTGGATTTAGTGATTTCTGAGTTATATAGAAAAGCAGTAAAACATAGAAAACTAATTTAAGCAGCACAGCGGATATGAAACAAGTGGTTCAGTCTCAAGAGGAGACCTAATCTACTCCACTTGGTGATCATCTGCCACCAAGTGGTTTATATTAATAAACTTTGATCCACACCCTAGATCAGGGTTATCAATAGTACATAGGATTTTCCAGTCCATACAGGGACCTCTTCCATAGTTCTTCGTGGGTACAAACTACCAGGCCACACAGGGACCTCTTATATACTTATCAGTGGGTATACACAAGAGTAAAATAATGTTTGAGTAAGGATATCTTGTATCGTTTGTTTTTATTGCGGGAGATAGAGTGTGTTTCTATACAAATACACACTCTACTCAAAATTTAATAAAATATACACAACATAGAATAAATATTGAGATAGGTTTAGAAGTGCTCCAAGTGTTGATCTTTGTAGCTCTGGACTTCTGAGATGAAGCAGATGCAGAATTCGAGTCCTCGTCTGGAAAACAGAGTGTCGCAAGACAGAAAAATTCGGCTTGTGTTCTTCATGGTGTTCTACAGCGCGAAGATGTTTTCAAGATTCCAGTATGATTTGTGTGTTCTTCAGTAAAATCGAGTTGCATGATCCAATTCTCCAAAATGTATATTGTTCTCACATTCACGCCCACCAGCTTGTTCTTTTTGTCATGCTACTTCATACAAGCTTTTTCCGCCTGTCATTTATTTCTTGGCCGCACTACTCTTTTATCTTGGAGTGCATGTGTTGGGGTCGACAGCTTTCATGTATTCTACACCTCTTACCTCACATTGTCCGATGATATTTATACAAAGAAACATTAATTATGTCAGTCATTAAAGTCTTCAAATATGACCGTTAGAGATTAAATTAAAAGACGACAAAATATATTAGGAAACTTTCTCATAGTATGTCATGGAAATGGTGTCTCCTTCATATGGTGTCTGGATTGGTCACTGTGTCTTGTAGTCACAGTGTCTCACGGTCATGGTGTCTTATGTTCACGGTGTCTCATGGTCATGGTGTCTTGTTCACAGTTTCTTGTTCATGGTGTCTGGATATCACAGTGTCTGAATGTTCACGGTGTCTGCTTCACGGTGTCTGCTTCATGGTGTCTACTTCACAGTGTCTGCTTCACGGTGTCTGCTTGTTCATAGTGTCTGCTTGTTCACGGTTTCTAATTGTTCATGGTGTCTAAATTTACTTTTCCAGAAAGACATAACCAGTGGAAGACTCAGGGTGTCTCAGACTTTTCAAAATAACTGTATTCAAACTTAATCAATGATGATCATATAATGAATTAGACTTAATCATTTGTCAAAGAGGATATTATAAAAGTAAATCAAGGATATTATAAAGTAATTAAACTGAATGTAGAGCAATTAAGATCTTGAATGGCTCTTCTTAAAGCATGAGAATACTTTAAACATTAACACACATGATTTGATATTATTTAAAGGATTTAACTAGGTTGAATAGGATTTGTGATCATTAAAACATGATTAGTACATGAGGAGTCAAACATTTATGCTTCATCAATTATCTATACACCTCATAAAACACTGTCTTTACTTTCTTTTTTGTCCTTAGTAGAGAAGAACCAATTTTCCTTTTTTATTCAATATTCTTCTTTATTTTAATAACTTCTACATTGGATACAGCTTTTTCTAATTTTTCAACAAATTTTTTTATCTTCGACACAAAAACAAACTTCATTTTAGAAATAGTTTCTTCACTTATCAAAGAAACCGTATCTCTTATAGAAACTAATTGATTCTTATTATTCATCACAATCATGAAATGTACCAACTTTTTTTAGATAAAAAAAATAAAAAAAATCCTCAACTTTATAGAAATTTTCATAACTACTTAAATTGATTGAAAAAAAAACTTCACCAAATTAAACTTGAATATCCTTTATGATGTTTTATTTAAAAAAAATTTGTTGAAAATTAACTTTTTGTAAAGAATATTTTTATAAAACAAGTGAAAGTTCTTAAATGAGTTTGTTTTAAAGTTGTTGGAAACTGTGTTAAGAAATTTTGTTGAGTTGCTGGAAAAGAAGAATGTTTAAAATTTTGGAAGTTAGGAAAGATGGTAAGTTGTATAAATTTACAAATCATGTCAAAAAATTCATTATTGATCTCAAATTTCTCAACATTATGGAAAACCTCATGATAAAATATTTCAAATAGAGGAGGATGTTGAAGTTTTTTGGATGGATAGATCTGAACACAGTGTTTTGGACATAGATTTCTAGACACAGAGATTTATGAGATATGTTGAAAAATACATTGCCTTGAGTTAAAATAACCTTGATTAACCATTTCATGTCATCAAATAGTTTCATGGAGTGTAGCCATTTCACACCTTGAACCAGTTCACGATATCTTCTGGGAAAAATTTCACATCGTGTAATATATTCAAGATGTTAAAGTCTCCATCTGACAGATTTTAGCCCAGTTCTACAAAAAAATCCAAAACCACCTTTAAATCCTTCCAAACCACATATAATCCTTCATAATCACTTTGAAATTTTTATACCCAAACTCCATTAATTTAATAAAAATGAATCCCTAAACTTTAGGTCATTTACCCAGAAAAGTTTCTCCATCCCCAAATGAGACTTTCCCACCAAGTTTTTAAAAAAGGAAAACCCAAAAGAAAATAGGTTCAACCAAAACTCAAAGAGAAACACACCTATAAAAATATGGGATCATACAACCTCCCCATCATATAAAATATCCTCTCTAAGCTACTCTAAGCATCGTTATGGGGTCTCGGTGAACAAATTTTTTCCACTATTATCACATATCAGATTCCCTCTCTTAGGTATCCTCTTAAACATGCCCATACTTCCAATTCACTTGAACTAGAGGTATCATATTTCCCTAGAGATACTTCTCACTATGATCCATAATCCGTATCAGATGGTCCTCAAAGGATGTATCTACACCAAGATCGATGTCATCAATATCTACCATATGAGAAGGTTTGGGATGATATCTCTAAAGCTGTGACATTTGAAACACATTATTCAAGTAAATATAGTGTTATGGAAGGTCTAATCGGTATGCCACTAGACTGACCCTTTTTACTACCTAAAATGGCCCAAAAAACTTGATTTCTAGCTTTCCCTATTTCCTGATACAACAATTTTCCCAAACTAGGAGACACCCAAAGGAAAGCATGATGACCCACCTCAAACTCTAGAGGTCATATCCAATGGTCAGTATAATATTTTTTTCTACTCTACATGGTCACCAACCACTTTCTAATCAGCTAAACCTACTCATACACCTCCTGTATGATACTAGGTCCAAGAAGTGTGAACTCACCTACCTCCAATCAATAAATAGTAAAATGGAATGTCCTATCATAAAAATACTCTAAATGTTTCATTTTTATTAATACCTAGAAGTTATTATTATATGATAACTCCATGAGGGATAAATTTCACTCCCATGAACCACTAAAAACCAAAACATAGGCTCATAACATGTCATCTAGAATCAAATAGTATTTTTAGATTGGACACCAGTATTTGGATGGTAGGTTTTACTAAAAAGAACCTAGGATCCCAAATCTTTTTAAAGACCCTAACTGAACTGAGAAGTAAAATAAGGATCTCTATTAGAAATTATTTTCCTCAAAACACCATGCAACTAGACTATCTCCTGCATATAAATACTACCTAGATCGTAAATATTGAAGGTCTCCCTGATAGGAAAGAAGTTGAATATCTTCATTATTTTATCCATGATCACCCATACAATATCATTCTTAAGGGTTTTCCTGGGTAATCCTATCACAAAATGAATGGTGATATCATCCCATTTCTATTCTGCAATGGGAAAAGGATATAACATCCTAGTAGGACTCGGATGCTTAGCCTTCACCTGATGGTAGGTGAAACATCTCACCACAAATCCCACTACCACCTTCTTCATTTCTGGCCACCAATACTATCTACAGATATCACAATACATCTTTTTCAACCCTAGATTTACCTCCCATCTATAAGCATGAAACTCTGTAATCATCTCCTCAAACAAGCCTGTAAGAACCCATAATCGACCACAGAAAAGAATAACATCACATCTTCTAAGAGAATATCCTGCAGGTGGCTCCCCACTGTATAAGTTTTCTATCAGAACTAAGACCTCTATATCAAATAACTAATCAGTATTGATCTGTTCCAAAAGCACAGGTATAACAGATATCAAATTCATAGCTAATCGCCCCTAGGACTCTTGAACTTCTAGATGCATTTATGTAAATAGTTTCATCATCTGGCACTCATCGTATGACTCCCGTACTACCTATGATTGTGTCTTCTATATCAAGGTATTGGAAATGATGTTTCCCTTTCTTGTTGTATAAGTCAACTAAATTTTGAAACACTGCAAATACTTTACCCACCTAATTTGTTGAAGGTTTAGGTCCTACTGATAAAAGGTCTACCTGAGGCTCTTATGGTCTATGTACACCATAATCCTCTCACCTAAAATATAGTGTTTCCATCATCTCAAGGAATTGACCACCATATCTAAATTTGGATCATTCCTCTCATGTTCTCTAAAATTTATGGATCCAAAAGAAACCACTCCATCCTCCTACATCATAAATTATCCAAGTCTAACTTTGGATACGTCGCAGTATATGGTATGTGCCTTACTCAGAATAGGTAAGGTAAGGATCATTGTTGAGGTCATCCTACCCATCAGCTTCTAAAAACCCCTCTCATAATCATCTGACCAAACAAACTTCACCCATTTCTTGGTCATCCTGAACATTGGTGCTACCAAATGAGAAAACTATTGGATAAAATTATGATAATAACCTACTAAACCTAGAAAACTATAAATATCAAATACATTCTTAGGATTATCCCAAGATACCATGGATGTAACTTTCTTTGGGACCATTAACACTCTAGCCTCTGAGATTACATGATCTAAAAAGTTCACTTTATTAATCCAAATACTAAATTTGGTTATCCTAAAATAAAGTTGATTTTATCTCAATATACTCAAGATGATATCGAGATGTTGGGATTGATCGTCCAATGAATGGAATTTCAATAATATATCGTTGAAAACCCCTCCAAAAACTACTCTAAAAATTTTAAATATTTGATTAATCAAGTCTATGAATACTGCTAGTGTGTTGGTCAAAAAAACAGCATCACTATGAACTCATACAATCAGTACCTGCTCCTAAAAAAATTCTGTGGTATATCTGATGGTATCACCCTCAATTGGGGTATCTTGACTAAAATAGATCTTGGATAAGATCTTATAACCTCTCAACCAATTGAATATATCATCGATGCGCAAAAGGTGACACTGGTTCTTAACCATCATCTGGTTCAATCTCAAATAGTCCTCACAGAAACACAATGTCCCATCATACTTCTTGATGAAAAGAACTAAATAACCTCATGGTGATGTACTAGGTAATATAAAACCATTGATTCTAGATCTTCAAAATAAACTTTCAACTCACAAAACTATGCTAGTTTCATCTTTTAAGGTGAAATTGGCTCTAGTCTTGGCACCAACTTGTTCCTGAACTCAATCCCCTTCTCGGGTGGTAAGTTGTAAAATTCATCTAGAAATACATCCTAAAATATTCTAACATTGAAGGAAAAGTATCATGTTGTATTCCACAATCATCTAGAGAAATGGTTTCTATTTAATCCATGAGAAAATATAATCTATGATGAATTGATCCTGCATGACCAGCCTGAATATCCCACTCACCCTGGTGAAAATAATTGTCTCTTTCTAAAGATAAAAAGCCAACTCTCCTATGATAATGATCGATATGAGCCTAGTATAAAATTATCCAAACCATACCAAGAATCAAATAAAAACCTATCATTTAAAATAAAAATTGTTCCCAAAATAAATGGTAATCGCCAATTTCTAGAGAACACACCTTGAAATATTAGATATTCTCTGAATGAACTCCCAATGGTGTATTGATGGTCGAGATACCATCCATGATTTCCACAACTGTAAGATCCTGACCTTTTATGGAGATGTATTGAGCTTTATTTCAAGTATTATTTTTCCTTGTTTTGAGTATATTTCATTTGGGACTTACCTTGGGTCTTCTTGGGTGGGAATTTGATAAAATTGGAAGGAAAAGGGGCAATGCATGGTTGGCACATGGTTTTCCCAAACCAAGCTCCCTAGCCCAAAAAACCATGTAACCCCAGATAGAAGGGATTGAATGGTTGGTTTATGGTTTTCCAACCATTCTCCCTCTTAGGAGAAACTATTACCCCCCCCCCAGAAGAGGTTCACTATTAAGACACATGGTTTGGTAAACCATTCCCCCTACCCAAGAAACTGTGCATGTATTTTTAATTAACCTGAAATTTTGTTTTAAAAATACCTGAACCCCCGTTTTAACCCAAAATAGACCCCAACTCATACATAACCTATAACTATCATTTTTTGAGGATTATGTATGTATTTCAAGCCCTCCTAACCTCTGTTCTTGGTGAATCAAAGGAAAGATTGAAGATATGAACATCTACCAGTAGTGATCCCCATCCCGATTGGTTTTCTATCTCTTTCTCATTCTTCTCCCATCCTTAAAGGAATGTTTTAGTCTATTCATGATAGATCTAGATCTATTTTTTATTATAAAATATTCATTTAAATATTTGATTTAGGAATTTAATCAATGTATTTTTCTTCATCATGGGTTTGACCTATCTTTTTCAATTTAGTGAATTTTGTTGGGTGATCGCTAGTAAACGAATTAAGGAAAGTGGTCTATTATTCAATTCCCAAAGTCTTAATTTCAATTATGTGTGTGTGATTATATAATTTCTATTGGATTATTATCAATTTAGTTTCTTACATTGAATTAATTAATTTGGTAAATTAATTAAGGGATTTTAAAATTGGGGGTATTGAAATGATTGAGTTAGAATAATTAATTGTTGAATTAATAATGGGGATATTAGGATTGTTGAATTAATTATGGATATATTGGGATTGTTTAATTAGATTAATTAATTACTGAATTAATTAATGGAACATTAGGATTATTAAAATCCTAAATTGAATTAATTAATTGTTGAATTAATTAATGGATATGGTTGTGTGGCATGTGATATTGTGATATTGTGATATATGTGATAATCATGTGTGGGACATGTTCTACTGCATCAATGGATGTTATTAATTAATTTTTTAATTAATTAATGGAATGATGTGAATATGAAATTGTTACATTGGATTAATTAATTGGTGAATTAATTAATGGGTTTTTTTGGTACATGTGATATTGTGATATATGTGATAATCGTGTGTGGGACATGGTCTATTGCATCAAAATCTCATAGTGATAATTGAGATGATGAATGGTAACAATGAAATTCATATATGAATTGAGATTATGAATGTTAATAATTGAATTTAGATATGAATTGAGATGATGAATGGTAACAATGGAATTTAGATATGAATTTAGATGATGAATGGTAATAATGGAATTTAGATATTAATTCAGATGGTGAATAGTAAAAATGTCATTCAAATTTATGATATCCCTTGGGGATATTTTAGACTCCAACATGGGATGAATAATGTATTGAGAGTTCAGGTATCCTCAGGAACCATATGGTTATGTGGTAAATAAAGAGTAATTAAATAAATATAAACTATTTACTTTATTACTTGTATTTATTATTTATACAACTACATACACTTTTATTGACTGTATAATGTTTTGGATGTCATTTTTGGTGTCCTACTAAGTTGTACTCACACCCTACTCGGGCGTCATGATCGGTACCCGAATAGATTTCATGGTTGTTGGACAGGTTAAAGGAAAACTCCCTCTGTTATATGGATGAGTCGGGGTGAAGCATGGTTGAGGGAACCAAACAAGATTCCAGACCTACTTGGGAGTTATCAATGTCTTTATTTATTTTTGGTTTTTCATATTGACACTTGAAATGTACTTTGGCATGGAATATCTGCTATTTAGTTTTGTATGTTTTATTTTTCCTATGTTAGTAATCATGTTATATTAGTTTTTCTAGTTATTAGTTATATCATTTACTATTTTTTATTTATTTCCACTATTGAGATACTTTTATAAGGAGTGTATAGTCTCCCCATGATAGATATTATACCCTCATTTCTAGTCAGAAGCCTCTCGTGTATGGGGAGTCACACTTGAGGTCATATAGCAGACCAGATCAGGGCACTGGTATGTGGCACCCTAGTCAGGATATTACAAAGTGGTATTAAAGTAGTTTTCTTTTATTTTTCTTTTGTCTTAATATTTGATAAAGTTATATGGTAGAATAGGATGATTTAGGCCTTTGCTAAGATCTCATGCAGGGGAGTATTTAACCCATGTATGAGGGTAAAATCCAATTACCTGGGGTAGGATTATTATTATTATTGTATATTGTTATAGTTGTATGTTATTTCACCTCGAGTGATGCACTTGTTGTGTGATGTGATAATTGTTTTTGATATTTTATGAGATTTGACTTGTGGCCTGAAATAGAACAAAATTTGAGTATACATGCATAATTCTAGAAACTCAAGATTATTTTTTGAATTTCATAATTTTAGGCATGAACTGAAAAGAGGGTTTTGGGTAAGTTGTTGAATTAAAATACTTTTCTTTTATTATGTGAATTTAAGTGAAAAGGTTCCTAATATGATTTCAAAATTTTAAAATGATGCATGATATAAATAAAAAGGTTTCTGATGAGAAAATTTAATAATGATAATGAGTTTATTCTTGTTAAACATGACCTAGATGTAGGATGGTTAAGGGTGGTGATAGTGCCATAGTATTGAATGTATAGAGGAAAAAGGGGGAATGACTTGTTACATCCTCGTTTGAGTACCTCTTGTTAAATGTGCTAATTTTGTGTGATGTTTCCTAAGATGTGTATTTGGAATTGTACAGATATTCCTCCATGACAATGCATGTTGAGAGGATGATAAGAGGACATGGATGGATATTCTCCTCTAGTAGTGGAACTTGAGGCACCGGTAGTGTTAGGAGAGGAAGTTAGAGAGAATTTCCAAGAGAAATTTTCTTGTTTTATGCAAGTCATGGAAGGAGACCTAGGGAGGGTTGTGAAGATCATGTCTGATCTTACATGGGAGTTTCATTTATAGTACCCTATGATTTTTACTGGAGAGGGTTGTCCTGAGGTACTAGAGTTCTGGATTGACTCCATCCAGACTATATTTGACCATTTAGAGACTCCTACTGAGAAGAGGGTCAAGTTGGACACTTACATGTTGTGAGGAAAAAAAAATTACTAGTGGGATGTTCAAGCCTAGACATGGCAGGTAGATGTTATATCTTGGAAGGACTTTTTAAAAAGGCTCCTCAAGCACATTTATCCAGAGATGTTGAGATATGAGAGATCAGTTGAGTTCATATAGTTGACTCAGGTAAGTATGTCCATGATGGACTATGTTGGTCTCTTTATAGACTTGTAGTGATTTTCTTCAATGCTGGAAGGAGATGATACAGTTATAGAAATACTGATCCAAGATAGACTAAAATGTGAGATTAAGTCTTAGGTTAACATATTATGATTAAAGAAGTTTGCTGAGGTTGTGGACCATACTCTCATAACTGTGGGGAATCTGAGGGAGTCTTTTGGTGGAGGATAGGTGGTTTATGTTGGATGATCAGAAGGTACATATTCTGAGGGAAGGAAGCGTCTCTATGATAATGTTGACCAGAGAAGTGGAAGGAAGAGTGGCCAGAGGGGTCAGTTACTCAGGATCTCGCCGGAGTTCTTTATCACTAGTGAAGTATACTGGTTCACTATCATAGACACTATCCCTGACCACCATTAAAGTTTTAATAAGGAATAATGATGATACATTTATAGAAGTTATATAGGAACCTATAGCAGGATAGTAGTGATGGAGTAGCTAGGTATGATCAGGGTGTGGGAAGGGGATCTTATACACCATATCAGTCAGGCAGCTGGAGTTCTACAGGCTATGGTGGTAGTGGTAGTAAAAGTGGAGCCATTGAGAAAGATTTCCAGTGTCAACATAATTCTAAAGCTTAGGGGACTTGTATTTCATCACGTAGAAGAGGGTAAGTATAGTTGTAGGTTGTTCATATAACACTGGTGGATAGCGAGGATAGATCGTCAATGAATAGAGGTACTATTCTTGTAGCTTTTATTCTTTCTAGTGACTTATTTGATACCAGTGATTATCATTCCTTTATTTTTGAACAAATTTTGAATGGTTTAAACCTAGAGGTGGAGTTTAGGAGTAGGTTTATGATGATAGATACATCATTGGTAGTACGGTTGAGAGACATATGTTTATGAAAGGAGTGTTCTCTCAAGGTTGGGGAGTATTGTTTTCTATGGGATATTTATATTCTTTACATTTGAGGATTTGACCTAATTGTAGGTATGAAATAGTTAGTAACATACAATTCCCACATAGATTATTACCATAAGAGAGTGAATTTTACATCTCCTAAGGGTGATAATTACATTCATCATGGGTAATGGGATATCCAAGCAGGTCGTGTAGGGCCAGTTCACCAGTAACATGGGGAGATCACCACCCCGATTACTAGTTTGTTGATGAATGATGGAGGTGTGAATCATGATGTATTTACACCCATAGTGGAAAGGTCTCAAGATGTGTTTCTTGAATACTTATCAGGGCTTCCACCTGAGAGAGATGTGGAAGTTACCATTGAGATCATGCTAGGGGTTGATCCAGTTTCTATTCCACCATACATAATGGCACTGACAGAGCTTCAGGATCTCAAGACTCAACTGGAGGAGTTGGAGGATAATGGATTTATCCATTTGAGTACATCACCTTGGGGTTCTCTAGTATTATTTTCAAAGAATGATTATGAAAATTTGTGCTTGTGTGTTGATTACTAGAAGCTAAATTGTGTGGTTGTGAATAAATAGCATCCTCTTTCATGTATTGATGATATGTTTGACCAGTTTAGGGGATCTTCCATCTTCTCAAATATTTACTTTAGATTAGGGTATCATCAATTGATATTTTTTTCATTCCGATATACCCATTACTTCTTTTAGGATCAGGTATGGAATTTATGTGTTCATCATAATGTTATTTGGGTTAATGAATGCACTAGTACTGTTTATGGCCTTGATGAATGGAATATTCTATCCATACATGGATTAGTTTGTTGTTGTGTTCATGGATAACATCTTTGTGTACTCCAAGACTCATGAAGATCATACCCAACATCTTGACATCGTCTTGAGTACACTGAGAGAGAATCGTCTATACGCCAATATTTATCTAAGTGTTAGTTTTACATTGAATGGGTACACTTCTTGAGTCACATCATCTCATAGGAAGGTCTGTCCATGGACCCAAAAAAAAGGTGCAGGCAATGGTTTCTTGGGATAATCCCAAGAATGTTTTCAATAGTCGTATCTTTCTGGGATTAGTTGGATATTATCATAGGTTTATCTATGAATTTTACCATTTGGAAGCCCCACTTTTGGGATTGAAAAAAAGGGATAAATTTTGACTGGTTAGAAGCATACAATAATGATTTCTAGGAGTTGAATAAGCACTTTACATCAGCACCAATATTGATCCTACCTAAGCTAGGTGAGGAGTATAAGTTGTTTTTTGACACTTCTTAGATCGGTCTTGGAGCAGTGTTGATGTAGAGAGATCAAGTTGTTGCATATGGGTCTTAGTGGTTAAGGGTGCATGAATGGAACTAAATTACCCACAACCTCAAGTTAGCTACAGTTTTTTATGCATTGAACTGTTGGCAGTATTATCTGTTGGTTGAGAAGTTTACTATGTATATTAATCATAATATCTTAAAGTATATATTTTCATAGATATATTTTATATCTTTAAGTGGGAAGGGTTGATTATATGAAGGTGTTTAATTTTATCTAGAATATATTCCTGGGAGATGAAACACTATTACTAATTCTTTATGTAGGAAAACTCAGATTCAGGAAGTTCAAAAGTATAGTGTTGAGTGGAAGATGATGGATTTACTAGCTGAGATACATGTTGTGGTTCATGAGAGTCTGGAGTAGATGACTCTCATATTAGTTTTAGTGGATTCAACAATCTTGAGGTGGATTAGGGATAGCAAATATGATTGTCCAAAATGTTTATCCTTGAGGGAAATCCTTAAAAGTGGGGAGTCACCTTCATATTGAAGCATAGATGAGGATGAGATCATCTATCTCATGAATTAGATTGTTGTGCCTATGAGTATGAGGGAGGAGATGATGAAGGAATTTCAGGCCTCTAAGTAGGAGGTGCATCCAAGTGTGAAAAAAATGTACCATGACCTACAATGATAGTTTTGGTGTCTAGGGATGAAAAGTGAGATAAAAGGGTTCATGACACGATGCTACACATGTCAATAGGTGAAGGTCAAGAATCAATGACCTGGAGGTTTACTATAGATTTTTTCCATTCCGAAACGAAAGTGGGATAATTTTACCATAGACTTTGTGGTGGTTCTATCAAGGAGGCCTTGGAAGAATGAAGATATATGGGTTGTTATGGAACGACTGATAAAAGTAGCACATTTCTTTCATATACGAGAGACTTTCTCAATGGAGCAGTTGGGAGACTTGTATGTTTGAGAGATATTCCATCTGCATGGGGTGGTATGGACTATTATTTCATATCATGGGTCTCATTTTACTTCATACTTCTGGCACGGATTACATAAGGAACTTGGTACACAAGTTTTATTGAGTATAGAATTCCACCCATGAATAGATGGGCAGTCATAACATACTATACAGGCGCTTGGGGGTATTCTTCAAGCAAGTTTCCTAGACTTTGGTGGAACTTGAGAGAAGAACCTAGTTTTGGAGGATTTCACAAATAAAAATAGTTATTAGGAAACTATACAGATGGAATCATGCAAGGTTCTTTATGGTAAGCCATGAAGATCACCTATATGCTGGATGGGGGATGGTGAGTCATAGTTGTTGGAACCAATTCTCATACAGGAGACTTCAAAGCAGGTTTAGTTGACTTGGAAACATATGGCTATGTCCCAGATTATACACAAGTCATATTTTAGTAGAAATCTATGACTCTTAGAGTTTATAGAGTGTGATCATGTATTCCTTCGAGTGTTGCCAAGATTGGGTCCCCATGGGATACAGAGACAGGGAAAGTTGGCACCCAGGTTTGTTGAACCATTTGAGGTTGTAGATAGAATCAGGATGGTAGCATACCAATTATCTCTTCCATAGAGATAAATTGTAATTCATGATGTTTTCATGTATTAAAACTTCAATTTTATCACCCCAACCCTTCTTATGTGATCAATGTGGATGATGTTGAGCTTAAGATAGATGCGTCCATTGAGGAGCATCTGATGTGTGTGGTGGATCGTAGTGAGAAAATGTTTTGGGGAAAGATCATACTGATAGTTTGTGTATTTTGGAAATATAGGCATGTGCAGGATGAGACAACGGGTAGAGAAGAAGATATTAAGGCTCAGTGGCCTGATCTTTTTGACTCGGAATCTTAGAGAGACTTGTGAGTACATCTTGAGGATGAGCTATTATAAAGTGGGGAGATTATAATATCCCAACCTTTTAGGGAGATATCTCAAGATTAATTTCAAGTATCATTTTTCCTTGTTTTGATTATATTTCTTTTGGGTCTTACCTTCAGTTTATTTGGGTGATAATTTGAGAAAATTTGAAGGAAGAAGGGCAGTGCACGGTTGGAGCATAGTTTTACCAAACCGTGCACCCTGGCCCAAAAAACCATGTCACCCCAGATAGAGGGGGATTACATGGTTGGTGCATGTTTTATCAATTCATTCACCCTATTAATAGAAATTTTTCTCCACCAACCTATAAGAGGCATATATTTAAGGTGCACCATTTGGAAAACTATGCACCCTTGCCCAGGAAATTGTGAACGACTTTTTAATTAACCCAAAATTTTGTTTTAAAAATACCTGAACTGCCATTTTAACCCAAAATCAACCCCAACTCAGACATAACTTATTCCTCTCATTTTTTTTAGGCTTTTTGATGTATCCTAACCCCTCTTGAACTCCTTTATTGTTGAATCGAAGCATGTATTGAAGATCTGCACTACTCCTGATAAGTGATCCTCATACCGATTGGTTTCCCATCCCTTTGTCATTATTCTCCCATACTTGTAGGGATGTTTTCTTCTATTCATAATGGATATAGATCTAAATTTTATTATATCTAATCTTTTTAAATATTCAATCTAGTAATTGAATAAAGATATCTTTCTTTGTCTTGGGTTTGACCTATCTATTTCAATTTGGGGAATTTTTGTTGGGTGATTTCTCATCAACGAATTGTGGTAGGTGGTCTATTATTCAAATCCCAAAGTATTTATTTCAATTATTTGTATGTAATTTTATAATTTCTATAGGATGATTATAAATTTATTTTATTACATTGAATTAATTAATTTGGTAAATTAATTAAGGGATTCTGAAATTGGGGATATTAAACTGATTGAGTTGGAATAATTAATTTTTGAATTAATTGTGGGGATATTGGAATTATTGAATTGAATTATCTAATTATTTAATTAATTAATAGAATATTGTGATTGTGAAAATATTGAATATTATTAATTAATTGTTGAATTAATTAATGCATATTGTTGTGATTATGTAATTGATGAAATTGATATGATTAATTAATTGTTGAATTAATTAATGGGATGGATATGATCAATTAATTATTTAATTATTTAATGGAATGATTTGAATATTAAATTGGTACATTGGATTAATTATTTGGTGAATTAATTAATGGTTTATTTTGGTACATGTGATATTTTGATATATGTGATATTGTGGTATTTTAATTTATGTGATAATCATGTGTGGGACATGGTATGCTAAATCAAAATCCCATAGTGATAATTGAGATGATGAATGTTAATAATGGAATTTAGATATGAATTGAGATGATGAATGGTAAAAATGTAATTAGGATATGAATTTAGATGATGAATGGTAACAATGGCATTCAGATATGAATTTAGATGATGAATGGTAACAATGGAATTCTGATAAGAATTGAGACGATGGATGGTAATAATGGAATTGAGATTTATGATATACCTTAGGGATAGTTCAGACTCGGGTATGGGATGAAGAAACTATTGAGAGTTCGGATTTCCTTAGGAACCCTATGGTTATGTGGTTAAATAATGAGTAATTAGATAAATGTAAAATGTTTAATTTATTTCTTTTATTTATTATTTATACAACTATATACCCTATTATTGACTGTATATTTTTTTAGATGTTATTGGTGGTGGTCTATTGAGTTTTAATCACACCCTACTTGGGCTACTTGATTGGATCCCAAATACATTTCATGGTTGTAGGACAGGTCAAGGGAAAAGTCTCTATGTTAGATTGTTGAGTTGGGATGGATCATGGTTGAGGGAATTGCAAGAGATTTGAGACCTTCTTGGGAGTTTTTAGTGTCTATTTATTTTTGGTTTTTCATATTGATACATGACACATGCTTTGGTGTGAAATATCTGCTATTTAGTTTTAGATATTGTATTTTTTTGATTAAGTCACCATGTGATATTGGTTTTTCTGGTTATTGGTTATATAATTTCACTATTGTTTATTTATTTCTACTATTGTGCTACTTTAATAAAGAGGGTATAGTCTCCCCATTATCATTATTAGACCCTCACTGCTATTCATAATCCTCTGGTGTATGGGGAGGTGCACTTGAGGTTATGTAGCAGACCGACTCAGGGCACTGGTGTGTGTCACCTAGGTCATTATGTTAAAATAACCAAGCCCAAACTATTTTTAAAAAGATAAGATATGAAGGAATATAATGCTATTATATTAAACAAAATGCATGTAATGGTAGAAGATACAATAATCATACCTTTGACAGTATAATTTCATGTATCCAAACTATCCATATTAGAGTGCATAGCATGAAGATAGCTTTCCCCTCTTCCATTGGCTTCATTATGACTCCCCTGGGTTGTTCCCTCTTCCTGTTATTTCCACTCCTACGTTGGGGTACCACATCCCCTACCTCAACCTGAATTTTCAGTGGAACTCTAGCTACCATTCTACTGAGGGGTAGTTGTTTCCATCCTAGACTATGGTACCTTCCCTGATCCCATGCCACTTCTCTTCTATTTCATGCCCCTACAAAACCACTACGGGTGTCCCAGTTTACCGCAAGCATGAAACTCTAAATAAAGGTATAGAAATTGTGGCCGCTTGTGGAAAAACATGAAACACTAATATAACTACAATGGAACATGGTCTTGAGATGGCTCCCCATTACCTTGACTAATATTCCCACTATTTCCTTGGTGAAAATTTTCATAGTAGTGCTTCTTGACAACAGAAGAAAAGCTCTCATTTTTTTCCTACTAAAAGATTATGGATACTGCTTAGGGCCACTCTAAGATTCCCTTAAATTATGATATCGTGATTCATCATATATTAAAATCCACCCAAGTGAAAAAAAAATCACCTATGACCTGATATCATAGAGAATATCATCCTAAAAACATCTCTCTATAGAGAGATCACCATCTGCTAAAGATGGTGCAAACTGCTATAAGTTAGTAAAACATCTAGTTCAGTCCATTACTAACATAAAATCATGTGTTAGGTGCATGAAACCATGAGTATTATCATCCATCAATGTTTTAGAATATAAGTTACTTGGAAACTTTACCTTGAATTCCTTTAAGGATAACTCCTCTTTTTTCTAACTTTCTCTATAGTGTCCCACCAACACTTGGCTGGTCCATGAAGCATGTATTCAACAAGATTTACCTGCATATTAGCAGGTGTCTTGATGTACTTGAAGATAATCTATAATTACTCAATATATAACTAGGATTCCTGGGGGCCTACCTCCTCAGTAAATATAGGATAATTTTTCATCTAAAACTCTCACATCAAATCAGACATCAAAGTCAACGTGTGAATATTCTCCCATTCCATGTATTTCATGACTCTTATGAAGTTTTCAGGAATCTAAAAATCCATATAATCCTCTTGGGTTACAGTAAGATCTGGTTCATCTATATTAGGATCATTCTGAGTGCCACTCTTCTAATTCTCAACTTTAAAATGATGAAGAATCGTTTTTTCTACAAGATAAATGAACTCCTTAGAACAATGGATAACAATAAGGTCACCCTTAATGGGTGACAACAAAAGAGAACTACTGGCTCATGGTCACTCTAAATATGGCTTAACAAGTGAATTAGAATTTCATAAAAGTTCTTTCCATTTCATTTATCAGATATAAAAGGTATCTCATTTTATAGTTCATACAAGAAGATATATCACATGAAATAAATATGTCCATATCATGAATAATTCATGTCAAGATATATCCATATGTGCCTATCATGATGTATGCATACTCATCTCATGCCATAACAGGACATCAATATATATCTTAATAAATAATAACATCAAACAAAATGTGAATCATATAAGGTGAAATAATATCAACCATAAAAAGTGAACAACATGAACATAAATCACATCCTTGAGCACTCAGATTTTCCTCCATACATGGGTTAGATACTCTCATGAACAAGATCATTAACAAGTCCCAAAACATACAAGTATACTTTCTAACTTTTCCAAATAGAAGACTAATATAAAATAAAAACAACCTACTCCTTTGATACCACTTTGTAAAATCCCATTATCTGACACTCTCTCATGATTCCAAATCAGGTTGGTTACTGTACCTCAAGTGTGCATCCATGTATGCTAGAGGCTATCAACTAGAAGTGGGGGTGTAAAGAGAATAGTGGGGAGAGTATTCCCCCCAGTAAATAATTTTAATACAGTGAAAATAACGAAATATCATAGTAATAGAAATAATAGAAATAGTACATCATACAACTGGAAGGTAAAGGATCAACTAAGTAAGACAAATAATGAATGTCAAATGAATAATCCAATAATAATAAAATGATAATGTAATGTCCCAGATTCAGAATCCAGTCAACTAGTGCTCTATAACCAGTTTTCCATATAACCTCAAGCACATCTCCCTAAATGCCAGAGGCTTTAGACTAGCAATGAGGGCCTAGGACTGATAGTGGGGAAACTATGCCCTTATTGTCAAAGTGTAACATAGCATAACAATAATATACAATAATGGAAGTAGTAAATACCAACATATAAATTTAAAAATGGATGACTGATAATAGATATAACCAGAATTCATAACATACAATATATGATGCTTCATATCGCATGTTCTAGGAAAGCAGCCAAAATAGGATACACTGAAATCAAGTACAAGATAAAATACTGAGGTATATAAATACAAAAGAAAACTCCGAAGCATCACAAGCCTTGGCTTGGTCCCATATTCACTTAAACCTAAATAGAATATCAAGTACTTGTAAAAGGGCGCTTTACCTTATCGACACCTACAATCTTATTATTTTTTTAGTTCCAAAAACATGACCCAAACAAGGTGTGAGAAATAAATCCTAGTGGGCAACCACCCAAAGATCTTTTCCTATCTATCTACGATTATATGCAACAGGTAGTGTAAAAAAGTGAAGCAGTAAAATAGGAAGTAGTCAAAATTAAACAATCCTATAATTACTGATTTCTATTTATTCAATTCATGTTCATTAGACAATTCAGTTGTATTGAATTATAAAGATCTTGACATCCGACCTCGGCCCGTTAATCCCCTGTATAAAGTAAGAATAGTCAATGTCTCAAAAGACCATATAAATAGATATAAGAGAAAGGTAAATCTGAGATTTTGATTTGGCTTAGCAAACATGTCATAAGTCATCCATTTAAATATTCATTTTAGAACCTCACCATCAGGCATAGCAAAACCTTGCCCACAGGCATAGAAAAACCTTTCCCGTAGGCATAGAAAAACCTCACCCACATGCATTTCATCAATCAATCAGGTCCAAGAACAGTATATAAGCACTTAAAAATAAAAAAAAACACATTTAATTTACACTATTACATGTTTAACAAAAATAAAAACTCGCATGGGTATCAAACATGTCACAATCCTTTCAATTAATCTTACCATTATCAGGCTTAATAATTATAAACTCACATGGTCAATTCACATCACAAGCCTAACAAGTTAATTAAACTATCAAAATTCTTAAAAATTATTTATCTCACGTGTTAAAAATTACATTAACCAATTTCATTTTTAACAAACCTAAAAAAGGGGGAAAAGGTATGCCCATAGGAATCCTAGGCCAAATGTCTAAACATTGGTTATTCAAGGGAAACACACCAATGGGTAGCCCTCAATCACATTAATCAACCTAAAACATGATTTAATTCACTTAATAAATTACCTCATCAACATTAGGAAATAACATGGGTCAATTCCATTCAAGTTGACACCCTAAACATGGTCGCACAACACTCAATCACATATAAACAACAAGACAATTCACAAAAGGCACAAGACCACCTACCTTGTGCTCATACAACTCTCATCATCCAACATAGGCCTCTAATTAGACCTAGAATAGAGTAGATCTACAAAACGGGTATAAACACTCAAACTTTGATAACTATGTCAAGAGAATAAATCATAAATAATGGATCAAGAGGAATTGAGAGCTTACTAATTGCGTTCCAACACATCCAACGGTGATTGAATCAGATTTTGGATGGAGAATCATGAGAAAAATCCATGTTCGGTGTTGTTGTTTGAGAGAACCCGAGTGAGGTTCTATCTATAAATGAGAACCCGAATGAGATTATACCTGTAACCCTCAGTCATGTTGTGAAATAGTCCTGAATTCATCCCTTAACCTCTTTTTCTCCAGCTTTTCGTAAATACAAACTAAAAAGAAAAAATCAATACCTCAAAAGAAGAACCGATTTCTTACAAACTTCCCCACTTAAAGAAATTCGTCCTTGAATTTCCCTTACAAGGGTGGTGAAGAAAAATATGTTAACAACTCCGACCACTATGATTGTAAATTATCCTCCCTCTCCCTAGTCTCGTTCTGCACTTAGTCGTGTTTCCATAGCACCCGTACTAAAGGAATGGACTAGCCATAGAGAACCTTCATGCTATGATCCACAATTCGAATAGGATGGTCCTCAAAGGATGCATATACCTATAACTCAACCTCCTTGGGTTGAAAATCATGATAGGGTTATGAAAAGTAATTCCACAACTGATAAATGTGGAAGACGTCGTGCATAGCTCAGTACCTCTGAAGTAACTGAAACTGATAGGCAATTGGCCCAACCCTTTCCAGAATCTCAAATGGCCCGACGTATCTTGGTAAAAGATTACCCTTTCTCCTGATACTCTTCTGTCCCAACCTCATTGTAACACATAGGAAAACTAAATCCCCAACCTCAAACTTCATATGTCATTTACGGCTATCGACATAAGATTTATGATGATACTACGCAATATCCATCTGCTTCTGAATCAACTGAACTTGTTTAGTGGTCTCCTGTAAAAGACAAGGTCCCAACATAGATGCCTCTCCTACCTCTATCCCACATAGGGATGATCAACATGGTCTATCATACAAATCCTCATAAGGTTCCATCAGAATAGTAGCATGAAATCTATTTTTATAGGCGAACTCAACCAAGGGTATGTGTCTCTCCCAATAACCCTCAAAATCCAGGACTCATTCCCAAAGCATTTCCTCTAGAACCTGAATCATGTGATCTGATTAGACATCTATCTAAGGGTTGTATTCCATGCTCAAAACCACCTATGTACCCAGCTCCCTCTGTATCCCTTTCCAAAAATAATAAGTAAAACATTCATCCATATCTGAAACAATAGAATGTGGAACCCCATGTAGTCGTACAATCTCATGTATGTACAACCTCTCAATCTCATCAACACTTAAGGTTTCCTTGATCACTAGGAAATGTGAAACCTTCATGATACTATCAAAAACAACCCATACTACATCATTACCTCAAAGTGACCTCAGTAACCCCATCACAAAATCCATCACGACAACACTCCATTTCCACTTAGGAATGGGTAGCTGCTGTAAAATTCTGGCTGGACGTTGGTGTTCCACCTTCACTTATTGACGGGTGGAGCACCTCATAACAAAACCAGCTACATCCCTTTTAATACTTGGCCAACAATACGGATGATGTAAATCCTGATACATCTTAGTGACACCAGGATGCATTTCCCACACAGAGGCATGAAATTCTTATATCATCTCCTTGCACATGTCAGCTGAAACTCATACGTGACCATGTAATTGTAGAACTTCATCCTCGCCTATGGTCCAACCAGGAGGAGGATCCTCACCTACCACACTCTCACATAGAACTAGGCCTTTAGAATCCAATATCTTCCTCATCCTCACTCTATCCAGTAAGTTAGAGGTAATAGCTAAGGGTGAAATAAAAGTATGTCCCTGACTATCATGCACCTCCAAGTGCATCTCAGAGAACAATACCATAATATTCCACTCAATATTGGCATGTTGCACTGCCAGTATCTGATTCCTCCTTCTTAAATCATCAGCCATTTCATTTCCCTTACTATGCGTGTAGGCAAGCTCAAAGTAAAAGGATTGAAGGTATTCCACCCACCTTCACTGCCTTAGATTTAAATCACATTGAGTATATATTTACTTGAGGATTTTGTGTTCTGTGTACACCATAAAACACTCTCCCATTAAGTAATGTATCCAGTGTAAATAATGAAAATCCTCGGCAAACTTGAGACCATACATCGGGTAATTCTTCTCATAAGGCCTTAACTACCGAGATCTATATGCAATAACTCGATCCCCTAGCATAAGAATTTCTCATATCCTGATACCTGATGCATCGCAGTACAAAGTGTAATTCATACCTAGCTCTGTAAAAATCAGTATCAGTATTGAGGTCAATCTCTCTTTCAACTCCTGAAAGGATGTCTCGCAGGAATCTTTCTATACATACTTTGAAAACTTTTTAGTCAGTCCTATCAGCGGTGCTACTAAATGTGAGAAGTCCTGTATGAAGCGCCTATAGTAACCAGCTAACCCTAATAAACTTTGTATGTCAAATACATTCTTGGGTTGTTCTCAGGAAGCTACTACTATCACCTTCTCTAGGTCTATTAATACTTATATATCCAAGATGATATGACCTAGGAAGTGAATTTGATCCATCCAGACGTTGAAATTTGTGAGATTAACATATAACAAATTCTCTCTTAGTGTATTCAAAATGATCTCAATATGTGTGGCATCGTCATGTTGATTTTGAGAATACACCAAGATACCATCCACAAAAACCACAAAAAATGAATCAAGATAAGTATGGAACACTCGGTTCATCAGTACCATAAAAATTGATAGTGAATTCATGAGACCAAATGACATAACAAGATACTTGTACAAACCATACCTGCTCTGAAAGGTTGTTTGAGGTATGTCTTGTGGTCTAACATGAAACTAATGATAACCGAATCTCAAATCAATCTTAGAAAATACCTAAGATCCTCAGATCTTATCGAAGAGATCATCAATTCATGGAAGAGGATACCGGTTGGTAACCATCAACTGGTTCAATTTTCAATAATCCACGCATAGCTTGAGGGTACCATATCCCTTTTTTCAAAAAAAGGACCGGCGAATCCCATAGATAATTATTGAGTCAGATGAAACCCTTAGCCTAAAAATCCTCTAGCTATCTTTTGAGATCTTGTAAATCCATCGTAGCCATCTTATAAGGAGGAATGGATACCGATGTAGCTCCTGATACTAGCTCGATAAAGAAATCTACCTCTCTCACTAGAGGTAGGCATGAAAATTCATCCTATAAGAATTCCATAAAATGATCAACTATAGGAGGGAAAACTACCTAATGTTTCCCTTGTTCATCCAGATATAAACTTGAAATATAGGATGTCATCCTACCCAACCCACGATACTCGGGTCTAGTTTAGCTCTCCTGGGCATCCCATTCACCCTTGTGTAGAAACAATCCACCTTCTGGTGTTGTAAAACTCACCATACAGTAATGGAAATCGATAAAGTCTTGAAAGGATACCAACTAGTCCATTATGAAAATGACATAAAATCCTTTTATCTCTAAGCCATAGAGGTCCCATCCAAATTGACACCTGCCAACCTCAAGGGGGAACTACATGCACTGACACACACTTTTCGTTCTAATCCCTAAAAAAGTGTATAGAATCATAACATCATCATAAGTAAAAAAAACATAGAGCCCAAGGCTCTCCAAAATAGGCACAGATATGAAACTATGTGAATCCCCTATATCAAAAAGTGCAGAAGATAAAACAGAGGCGACTAGAATAGTACCTCTAACAGTAGAGGGTCTAAGATCATGCTCTTGCTGGGTCTATTTCACTACATAAGTCTGACCTCTACCATGCCCCTGTGACACTATCTGGCTACCCTGAGCTGTTGCACCCTACTGTCGCTGAGATACTGAGGTTTGGATACCACAGTCATGACCACCACCTCGGCCTAAACACCCTAACATACCCCAATTACCTGTCTGATGAGAAGCTATAGACCCTACTTCTGAGTGTGGAGTTGATGCACAACCTCTCTCACTAGATTCTAGTGTAAACACCCAGCATAAGCACTATATTTGGACCATATTATCTCAAGATTAGCACTCGACTAGGTCTATCAGACATTGTGGTCTCATATTCTTAACTCTTTTGCACTGGTAGCACCTTTCTTGGATACTGGAAGATACATTTTGACTGCTACTATCACTAAGAGAAAACTCTATACGACGCTTCTTATTTTCAATAGAGGAACTACTAGATCTCGGTGTTAAACTTCCATGTCTCTCACCTTCATATTCCCACATATTAAGCTCAGTAATTAGTACTTGATTCATGATAGCATATACAAAAGGTATCCTAAACCTGTGATTGGATGTCGTACCTAAGACCATCCTCAAATTTCCTAGCCCTCGATATCTTTTCACCCATCAGAATAGGTGTGAATCGCTGAATTTCAGTGAAACAAATAGAGTAATCCATCACTGACATAGAACCCTACTCCAAATGCATGAACTCTTGATCTTGATCGTCCCTTAGTATCTTGGGAAAAGTATTCATAAAAGATCGTTCGAAAATATTTCCATGTTATGTCCTATTAATGCTTTGTCAATGTGGTAACATCCCACCACCTCTTGGAAAAATCACACAACATATAAGTCAAGTGCTTGACCCTCCTCTCAGGAGGTGTCTCAAGATGCTCAAAGATCGATAACATGGCTTCTATCCATGAATCTGCAGCATATGGCCCACCTTCCCTGGAAAACATGGGCAGATGCTGCTATTGGAACAATCAAGTCAGTTATTCCACAAACGTGGAAGTATTTGGTGCTCCCTGAAAGGTTTTCATGAACCTCAAAAAGCCTTCATGTAACTGTGCATCAGCACCTTTGTCTGATATAACAAATGGTGTCGCAACTGGCACGATTTGAGGATCCACTGGTATAACATGGCCTACCACCTCTAGAGTATGATCATTACCACTATCCTGGCAGATGGATCAAGTTTTTCATGGTAGCATGACTCTACAAGGTCAAGCACACGTCTTAGTTCGAGCTCAATGTCATGTTTTTCCATTCCAGAGTTCCAAAATGAAATAGGAAAATACCCTAAAAGATTCTCAAAAAGGGACTACATGATGTGTAAAAACCATAAATAGCATGTAACCTTAAGTCTTTACATGTTCATGTAGTCTTGTTAGCATGGGCATGTATCAACCCTAGGTACATGGTGTGTTCGACACGTACACGGCGTGTACATAGGTCTTCCCTCCTGGCCATGTACTCTCGCACGGCCAGATTCACACGGGTTCTACCTAAGTAATCCCACACGTCATGTACTAAAAGTACACATTTGTGTACTTTCAAAACCCGTCATCATGTGTTCCTTCTCACACGTCCCGACACATGGTCACTTACAACACGGTTTGTACTACAAGTACATGGTATGTAACCAAGAAAATAAATCTTCCTTCTTCGAATAGAAAGAACACATAGTGTGTTTAGGCTAAACTACATGTCGTGTAAACTGGGTTTTTTAGGATAGAAACTCCATATTTCCCAAAAAATCCATGTTCTATAGAAAAACCAACCAGTGGTATGCCAAATTTTTATCTGTGAGAGCCCATACTCCCTACGAATAAACTTTTGGAACCCAATCATAACATATCAGAATACAATTCTATACAAAAGGATAAAACATGATCCACCAAATTCTGATCCAAGAGGTCTCATACACCTCAAGGACCAAATTTTGGTGTCCATTCAATTTTAACCTTAGCGTGTACCAATACATATGAGGTCCCAAACCCGAAACCAGGTTTCAGCCCTTACAAATACTGTGTATTTTCTTTTATAAAAAAACTTAAAAAAATACACAACATTGATTACAATAGAGGACCTTTTCTGGTCTAGGTTCTGGAAAATTAGATACATAAATTACATTACAACAAAAATATACGAATTGAAAACAATAATTATATTTTTATATTTTTAAATCAAATTAAACTTATACATAAAAAAAATTTATTTATAGACATATACTTATATATATATATATATATTGAAGCATGTTTTTTTATATATGTGTATATATATAACTTATAATTTATATTTTCAAGTAATATATATATATATATATATTTAAAACATTTCTCATTTTTTTAAACTTATTTATAAGAGTGAATTTTTTGTAATCAAATAATTATATACATTTATAAATTATAAATTTTATAGAGTAAAATCATAATATATTTTCAAACATTTATAAAATATATTAACATAAAAATAATAATTTTCTGAAAAATATGTTTACCATTCATTATTAATATTATTATTATTAAATTTATTTAAAAATTAAAATGTTATAAATAAAATATAAAATTACTAATTAAATTTATTGGGGGTGTTGCATTCTTCCCCCCTTAACTGAATTGTATCCCCGCAATTCATTCATACAAATAGAGAAATGAATGTTACACAATAGACATAATTTTTTTCAATTTTTTCTAATTTTCCAAAATTATCTAGACCGTTCCTTTGATACCAATTATAAGGTCCCAAACCCGAAACCAGGTTTCAACCATTACAAATACTGTGTATTTTCTTTTATAAAAAAACTTGAAAAAATACACAACATTAATTACAACAGAGGACCTTTTCCGGTCTAGGTTCTGGAAAATTAGATACATAAATTACATTACAACAAAAATATACGAATTGAAAACAATAATTATATTTTTATATTTTTAAATCAAATAAAACTTATACATACAAAAATTATATTTATTTATAAACATATACTTATATATATATATATATATATATTGAAGCATGTTTTTTATATAAGTGTATATATATATAACTTATAATTTATATTTTCAAGTAATATATATATATATATTTAAAACATTTCACATTTTTTTTAAAACTTATTTATAAGAGTGAATTTTTTTGTAATCAAATAATTATATACATTTATAAATTATAAATTTTATAAATTAAAATCATAATATATTTTCAAACATTTATAAAATATATTAACTTAAAAATAATAATTTTCTGAAAAATATGTTTACCATTCATTATTAATATTATTATTATTAAATTTATTTAAAAATTAAAATGTTATAAATAAAATATAAAATTACTAATTAAATTTCTTGGGGTGTTACATTTGGTATCAAAGGTGGTACCCATCCTTAAGTGCAGTGCATTACCTGGGTTGAGATATAGGGCCCACAACAAGGACGTTGTGCTCTAAGGGGGGGGTGATGGGTTGAAACCTGGTTTTGGGTTTGGGACCTTATAATTGGTATCAAAATAATTTTTTAGATAATTTTGGAAGATTAGATACATAATTTATATTACAACGAAAATATACGAATTGAAAAAAATAATTATATTTTTATATTTTTAAATCAAATAAAACTTATACATAAAAAATTATATTTATTTATAGACATATACTTATATATATACATATTGAAGCATGTTTTTTATATAAGTATATATATATAACTTATAATATATATTTTCAAGTAATATATATATATATATATATTTAAAACATTTCACATTTTTTAAAACTTATTTAAAAGAGTTCATTTTTTTGTAATCAAATAATTATATACATTTATAAATTTTAAATTTTATAAAGTAAAATCATAATATATTTCCAAACATTTATAAAATATATTAACTTAAAAATAATAATTTTCTGAAAAATATGTTTACCATTCATTATTAATATTATTATTATTAAATTTATTTAAAAATTAAAATGTTATAAATAAAATATAAAATTACTAATTAAATTTATTAGGGTGTTACATTTGGTATCAGAGGTGGTACCCATCCTTAAGTACGGTGTACTGCTTGGGTTGAGATGTAGGGCCCACAACGAGGACGTTGTGCTCTAAAGGGGGGGTGATTGTAACACCCTGAAATGATAAAGGGTTAAATGACTAAATGATATGACTCATGTCAACAAGGTTCACCTTCCTTTTCAGGAGCCAACCTGATTAGAACTCCACAGTTAAGTGTGCTTGTCCTGGAGTAGTGATTAGGATGGGTGACCTCTTGGTAAGTTTCCCAGGGTGTGTGTGAGTGAGTACAAAGCACAATGGAAAGGACATGTGTTGGCATGTGGGAACTATCATAAGTCACATGACTCATTCAGGCACTTGGGTGGGCCCCAGGGTGTAGACCACGTGTCTGCGGGACAACTGGTGATACCTGTCAGGCCAGGACCCGACGGCCATGTTAAGGCGGGGTGTCTGTGCTATCACTAGGGTCCGGTTGTTACAATACACCTATCACAATAGCAGGTATATATATCATGGTTCCTATCACAACAGCAAGCATATCTAGCATGACATCTATCACAACATCATGCAATCAGTAATTCTCTTAAATAGTATGGAAATAATGCATGACATGTGATTTTTTTAACAATTTCCTATATGATGCATAAAAGGGAATACCATCATCTCATTATATTGTAACAAAATAGAACCACAATAATATCAATAATAACATCACAAAACAAGTATGTGGGGTAGCTACTCCCAGGCACAGTTTATTACCGTACTCCATTTCCTTCCTTTCCCTGTCTAATATTTCTAAACAGTAAGGTAAACAAGAAAAGAAACTTTCTCTGATACCACTTTGTAATGTCCCGGATCTATAATCCACTCAACTGGTACTCCGTACCCGGCTTTCCACATGACCACAAGCACATTTCCCCAAATTCCATAGGTTACCGACTACCAATGAGGGCCTAGGACTGATAGTGGGTAAACTATGCCCTCATTGTCAGAGTGTAATACAGCAGAAAAATAATATATAATAATGGAATCAGTGAATACCAACAGCAGAAGTAAACAATGGAGGACTGATAATAGAGATAACCAGAATTCATAACATACAATATATGATTCTTCATGTCGCATATTCTAGGAAATCATCCAAAACAAGATACAATGCAATCAAGTACAAGATAAAATACCGATGTATATAAATATAAAAGAAAACTCTGAAGCATCACAAGCCTCATCTTAGTCCCATGTTCTCTTATTCTTAAGCATCATATCAAGTACCTATAGAAGGGTGCTTTCCCTTATCAACACATGCAATAATATAATCTGTTTGGGCCCAAAAACATGACCCAAACAGGGTGTGAGAAATATATCCCAGTAGGAAACCACCCAAAGATCTGTGTCTATCTATCTATGAGTATATGTAATAGGTATTGTACAAAAATAAAGCAATAAAGTAGGAAGTACTCAAAAGTTAATAATCCTACAAGTAATGATTTCCATTTATTTAGTTCACGTTCATTATACAATTCAATTGTATTGAATTATAAAGATCTTGAGATCTGTCCTCGACCTATTAATCCCTTGTACAAAGTAAGCATAGATGATGTCTCAAAATACCATCTAAACAGATATAAGAGAAGGGTGAATTCAAGATTGTGATTTGGCTTGGTAGACGTGTCATAAGTCATCCATTTCAATATTATGTTTAGAACCTCTTCATCAGTCATAGAAAAACCTCTCCCACAACCATAGAAAAACCTCTCCTAAAGGCATAGAAAAACCTCTCCCAAAGTCATTTCATCAATCAATCAGGTCCAATCCTAGTATATAATCACTTCAGTATAAAAACAACACATGTAATTTACACTATTACATGGTTAAAAAAATAAAAAATGGAATGGGTATCAAACATGTCACAATCCTTTCAAGTAATCTTACTATTACCAGGCTTAACAATTATAAACTCACATGAAAAATTTATATCATAATCCTATCAAGTGAATTAAAATATCCCAAGGCTTAAACAAATATTTATCTCACATGGGAAAATATTCAATTAACCAATTTGATTTTTAATAAACCTAGAAAAGGGAAACAAAGGCATGCCCATAGGCATCCTAGACCAAATGGTTAAGCATTGGTTATTTGATGGAAATGCACCAAAAGGTGGCCCTAAATCACATCAAGAAACCTCAAACATGCTTTAATTCACTTAATCAATTACCTAATAAAAATTAGGCAATAACATGGGTTAATTCCATTTAAGGAGACACCCTAAACATGGGTGCATAACACTCTGGCACATATAAATAATAATAAAATTCATTAAAGGCATAAGACCACCTACCTCGTAGTTATACAACTCTCCCCATCCAGCATCGGCCTCTAATTCTACATATAATGGGGTAGATCTAAAAAACATGTATAAATTATCAACCTTAGATAAATATTTTAAGAGAATAAATCATTAATAATGGATTAATAGGAATCTAGATCTTACTGATTGGGTTCTAACACATGCAACGGTGATCGAATCAGAGTTCGGACGGAAAATTGGGAGAAAAATCCTTGATCAGTGTTGTTGTTCAAGAGAGCCTAGTTGAGGTTCTATTCAAAAATGAGAAAACAGGGCTACTTCACATTTTAGAAAATTTTAAAAAATACACTGTGTGTAATTTAAATATACATGGAGTGTACTGGGATTACACGGTGTGTAAACCTTAGTCACATTGTTCAATAGTCCTGCATTCATCCCTTAACCTCTAAAAACGCAAACTAAAAATGAAAATTGATTGTGTATTTCTATCCCATTACTTTGTTAGATTTGGGTGCTGGAGGTTTTTTAGAGGAGGCATGAGGAGATTTTGGTTGAGGATGGAGGTGCAATAAGCCACTGTAGGGAATTCACATTTTGTAATGTTTATACGACATCAAATGGAGGTTTACATATTGTATATCCAGCTAGTTCATGACTTTTATATAGGTTTAGGGGGACCCTATGAGATGAATTCACATTGTGAAAATGGAATTCATAACATGCAATCAATTTAGGCTGAGGTGATGAACTTTTCAGCAAAAATGGGAATTTTCTAAAAACTTGTGAATTACATGCCATGTAAAGTTTACAAAATATGAAAATATAGGGATCTGGGATTTAAATTATTTTTCCTTATCCTATTTCATTCATTCATCCATGGATTCTATCCCTCTCATTCTAGACAAACCCTAGGCAACCCCAAGAGTATTTCCAGTCCTCTTCTCCTCACTTTGATCCATTGGTTTTAGTGATTACTGATTGGTAATCTTTGGTGAGTGTTTTCTCTTTTCCCCATGGTTTTATTTCATTATTATCTTTGGGATTCTCTATAGAAATTTTTTTTTGGGGTGTGATTTGGGATGAGTTTTGATGATCCTTTGGTGTGTTTTAGGTTGATCCATGGTTTCCTATGTGAGGTTGTGGTTTGAGGGAATTTCTTCTTCAACCTGTGGTGTGTAGGGAGTTGAAAAGGATTCTTTAAGATAGAGAATCCACTATTTCTATTTACTATGTATTATGGATAAGGGGTTTACACTTTTTTATATCTGGTATATGGTTTTACTAGATTAATCAAATATAAATATTTGGTTAGTTGAAATTTAAGGTGTAAAAGGGGAATGTTTCATATACTTTTACAGATTTAATATTATTGTGATATGATAGATTGTATGAGTTTGATTCCCCACTAAAAATTGTGGTCATTGGGTGATTTTTTTTACTGGATGATATGTGATGTGACTTCTATGTTTGTTTTTATTATTGTGATATCATCCTAAAATGGAAATTGGATAACAACTTATATTTTTCTAATGAAATGGTTTCCTCATAATTATGGATTGTGTGATAACACCACTAAAATAAATTGCAATGTGACAAAATACCCTTTATAAATATGTAAAATTATCTTTGATGTGTTGTGATGTGTGTTCATTCTTATGGGGTAGAGATGTGTGTTTTTTATGTGATGTGGGGATTATGGGTGAGATGTGTTCATGCTTTTGGGGTGGCAATGAGGTGGTTTTTTGGAAGTGATTTTGATCTAGTGAGGTGGTGGTTGTTTAGATTTTCTTTGGGGGAAATGAGGTGGTGGTTTTTTTCGTACTTTTAGGGTGGCAAGGCGGTTCTTGTTTGGCCATGCTTTTGGGGTGGCGAGGTGGTGGTATGATGGAGATGATGATCTTCTTGTGATGTGTGTTAACTTTATGCTATATGCTTGGGTAGTGATGGAATAATTATTTAATAGTGATTGAAATTGATGGGGTTTGGTTTGGTTAATGGGATGGAAATGATTAATGAAAAATTAAATGATGGGTTTTATGATTAAATTTTATTGATGGTTAATAATTAAATTAATGTCCTAGATAATGGGTTTTGTTGGAAATGTGGAATGTGTCTTGTGGATCATGTCTTGTGTGGTTTTGTACATTTAGAGGTGGCAGTGAAAGTGGGGGTGTTGTGAGTTAGTTAGTGTTTTGTTTTGAACCCATAGGTTGGGATTGTGTGTGTGTCTATATGTATATAATTTTATATTTCTTGATATTTATATATACACCCACTCGTGTAGAGAACTATGTACTAACACATGTATTTTTACATGGGGGTCTTTTTTCTAACATCTGGTGAGGAGAATGGATGGATGGGTACCCGCTCTTTCCCACTATCTCTTTCAAGAGAGGTAGTTATTGCACAGTATGTGATGGTTATAGGTCTAATAGTGCAGGGTTCCCTTTATCAATGTGACTCGTGTTATATTATATTACTTGGATTTTGTTATCTGGTGAGAGTTCCTTGGTGAGGTTTTGATAGATAGTTGACCTATTAATGTGTTATTGATTCTGTTGTTTTCTCATAGGTTCATTAGTATACTTCTTTCACATGTTCATGAGAGAATTTGGTTTTCCTATTGAGTATACCTATATGATGAAACTATTTATATAAAAATATTTTTAGGTTTCTAGGAGGATTATGTGGACTATGATAGGCATTACTAGCTCAGAATTTAGATAGTTGTGTCGCTAAATTAGCTTTGATTTTGGGAATATCATTTTTATACTTTTATCTGTATCATTTTTATTTATACATGCATTGTGGAATGGTTTTGGATTATTTTATATTATGTTATAGGTGATATTTGATACATGGGATGAAATTTGGAGTTATGAACAATGAGTATTTCATGGGTTGGTATGGAAATAATTCTAGTTGACCTTGGTAAATGACATAGGCTAGGGATATCACCTAGGGTATGGGATTTTATCCCTCCCCAATCATTCAGTGCACAGACTTTGATATTATTTAATGACCAAGTTAAGTTCACCTACTTACTGGGAAGATACCTAGGATAGGTACATGCATCATGATGAATTGTGTTATTGTTTAAATTGGTTTGTTTTTGGGAAGGTTAAAATGAATAATGTTAATTAAAATGAATATAAATTAAATTCCATATTTTCTGACATAATAAATTCTGGTTTTCTTTTTAGATTTGGATCTTTTTCATCATCTTCATGTAGCTCGGGTAGTTAAGGTTCATAAGGCTGATTTAGTTGATCTTTAGAGGGTTGAACTGAAAAAGGAGGATGAGGCTTGGAATAGGGTGTTTCTTGCTTTTTAGAAAAAATTATTTGAGGAAGTATGAGGGTAGTGTTTTTAATGTGGAGATATAGAAATGGATGGTGGATCTAGAGAACTATTTTAATTTTATTCTAGCCATGATATAGTATTGGTTCCATTTGGAATTTAGTCAGATGCGGGGAGTTTTGCATCAGTGGTGGGTGCTGAATCTGGGTGAGCAGAAGGAGGCATATATTTCATGGGTCAACTTTCATAAAAATTTCTAGGAAGAATTCATTTTATCAACCATGAAGGTAGTGAAGATTAAGGAGCTTCTTTCTCTTCATTTGGGGAGTATGTCATTGAGGTAGTTGGGAATCAATTTCAAGAACCTTATGCACTTTTTATAGATCTTTTTTCAGATGAGGAGTCTCGTGTGAGACATCTTGAGGAGGAACTCTATCCTTCTATCCAATATTCAGTTACACTTTTTATATTACCAAAATATATGGAGGTTCAAAAGAATGTGGAGGTGATTGAGAAGATGTACTTTGATGAGGCTTACCGTGAGAGGGGAACCAACAAGGTTCCTCAAGGATTAGATTTGTCAGTGGAAGGTCTCAGGCAACAGTACCTTCAAGGTTTTAACTAGTGGGGAGTATAACTCAGCAATTTTCCTTTCAACCTTCTGGGGCTAGTGGTTTCCATTATTTTATTGGAGATATCAGGACATTGTGTTTTATCTGTGGGGTTTATTTCCATCACTATAACTAGTTCCTAGTGGTTTATCGAGCTCAGTTTGGTGAAGGTGGACAAGTTTAGTTCTATCCTCATCAGTAATTTCCAGTGATACCATTTCAATGGTAGTAGTAGTAGGATTATGCTCTGTCAAGGGGAGATTTAGTGGGTAAAGGTTGAACTTAGTATGTTCCTCATGTTTAGGGACCCTAAAGTGATTGTGGTCATATAGTTGGTCATTATCAAAGAGGCAGAGGATCGAGACGTGGTCATTTTCACATAGTGGAGGTAGCAGTTCTAGAGGGACCAGAGATTTTCAGAGGTATGATCGGTTTGTTTAGTACCCTTGTTTGTGCCTTGTTTAATTCAAGACCTTCAAACTCATTTGTTTCACCCACTCTATTATATGCTCTAATACTAGATGAATATAGTATTTCCATGTCCCTGGTGTTGACTATACCATTCAGAGGCTAGACTATCTTGTTTTATGTGTGTCAAGGGTGTAGACTAATGATGGGGAAACAATAGTCCTGTGAGAATATGTTCAATATATAGATGCATCCAAATGATATCATATTATAAATTTATTGGTTCTATTCTATATGTTCTATTATAAAATTCTTTCATAGTAGAGTTATGTTCTCATATGTGGATAGTCAATGTGTGGTTTTCATCAGTGAGCAGGGTTTTTAGGAGGGTAGTCATCATGTGGAACCCCTTCTTTCTTTGATGGATTATTTTTTAGTGGAATCATTGGATTCTAGGATATAAGAGTTCCCCAAGTTCATGGATGAGTTCCTTGATGTTTTCCCAGAGGCAGATATGATGCTACCCACTCGATGTGATGTTGAGTTTAGGATATATTTGTAGTCTGGTGCTTCTTTGATTTTGATGTCTTGTTATCAGATAGAACCTTCTAAGTTGCCTAAGTTGAGAATTCATATTAATGACCTAATGAAAAATGGTTTTATCCATCCTAGTGTATCTTCATGGGGTGCTTTAGTGTTGTTCTCCAAAAAGGTATATGGTAGTATGAGGTTTTATAGAGACTACCAGAGGTTGAATCAGGTGTTGGTCAAGAACGGTTACCCTATTCTAAGGATATATGATCTTTTAAACCAGATGAGAGGGATGATTTGGTTTTATAAGATTGATATGTGGTCTATATATCACCATTTTAGGGTAAAAGAGGGTGATATCTAGAAGAATACCTTTAGATATAGGTATGGTAACCTTGAGTATATATTTATATCGTTCGGTGTCACAGACGCACTGGGTGTATTCATGGGACTCATAAACTCTATGTTTTGTGAATTATTAGACCTGTTCATATTCATGTTCATTAATGAAATATTGATCTACTCAAATTCATAGGAGGATCATGTTGAGCATCTTAGATCCATTTTTCAAGTCCTTAGACACCACAATCTTTATGAAAAGTTGTCTAAGTGTAATATTTGGACATGATAAGTGTATTTACTTGGGCTTGTAGTGTATTAGAAGGGTGTGTTAGTAGGCCTGTCAAAGTTTTAAGTAGTTATTTCATGGAAAAAACCCAATAACATGCCATATGTTCATAGTTTTCTTAGTATTTTAGGCAATTATCGAAGATTTGTGCCTGATTTATCTCAATTTTCAGCCCCATTGATAGTTTTTACTAGGAAGTACCTAGATTTTGTGTGGAATGATCAGTTTTAGGTAGTACTTTATTGCCTTAAGGGTAAGTTGGTCAATTATCCAGTGCTTTAGTTTCCTAAGGAGGGTGTGATAAGGTGTTTTTTATGCTTCTCATATGGGATTGGTATGTATTTTGATGAAACATAGGGCAGTGATCTCTTATGGTTCTAGGAATTTACGTCCCCATGAGTGTAATTATGTCACCCTTGATCACGAGCTATCATAGGTAATGTTTTCACCAAATTTGTGTTAAAATTACCTCATTGGGGATTGCTTTATGGTCTTCACATATCACAAGAGTTTAAGGTATATATTTTATAAGTATGATATGAACTTATAGTGGTGGAGGTGGATGGATTTTCTTTGGGATTATGATTTTGATATCTCCTAAACCTTGGTAAAAGGGAACTTTTTGGTCAATTATTTGAGAAGGAAGTTAGGTAAGGTTGTTGTTCGGGAGTCTAGGGATGCTTGGAGAGCCATGGAGGAGTTTTAATCCTTGCACTTGGATACATGGGTGGATGGTGGTAGAGGTTGTTTGTTTCAGATGATGGTGTGGTATTCTATAATTCATAATGTGGAGGAGTCTCAGTGGATATAATCAGAGTCATAGGTGATGCATAATCATGTTATCCAGAGTGATGCTTTAGAGGAATGGTCGTAGGATGGTTGGAACCAGATTTTGTTTCATGGAAGGTTGTTTGTTCCAAAAATGATGCATGAGTTAGTCCTTCGTGAGTTTCATAGCTCACCTTTAGTTATACACCAAAGAGTTTCCAAGATGTATTTTATTTTAAGGAATAAGTTTTGTTGGCCCATGATGAAATGGGTAGTGGCACATTTTTTGGCGAAGTTTTTGGTTTTCCATTAAGTAAAGGTTGAGCATCATGTTCTTTATGGGTTTTTTCATCCTTTGGATGTTTCTGAATAGAAATGGGATGAGATATAGATGGATTATATCATAGGTTTACCCCAATATTAGGGATTTTGTGGTTCTATCCTGAAGATCGTGGATCGATTAATGAAATTGGCCCACTTTATAGTGATCAAGGAGTGAGGCATAGTGGATGTTTTGGATAAGTGGTATCTGGATGAGGTGGTGTGGTTTCATGGAGTTTTGAGGATCATTATATCATATTAGGATTCCATTTTACCTTGTGAGTATGGAAGGGATTCCATTATACTTTTGGAACTCAGTTACTCCCCAGTACTGCCTTCTACCCTCAGACAGATGGGTAGATGGAGCGGACTATCCAAATATTGGAGGATATATTGTGGGCATGAATCTTAGACTTTTGTGGATATTTTTATTGAAACTTTCCCTTGATTTATTTTTCTTATAATATAATCCATCACTCATCCATTATTATAGCCCTGTTTAAGGATTTGTATGGGAGACCATATCGGTCTTCGTTGTGTTGGATAAAGGTTGGGGATGTAGTAGTTCTTGGTCCCAATGTGGTGAAAATCATGATAGAGAAGGTGCATATTGTTTATAAAAGTATGAAAGTAGTACAGTACTTGAATAAATCTTATTTCGATCATAAGAGTAGTCTCTTGTAGTTCGAGCTTGGGGACCATGTGTTCATGAAGTTTTACCCTTGACATGGGAAGTGGAGGTTTGGTAGGGGGAGTAAGATTTCTCCCAAGTTTTTTCAGCTTATTGGTGTGTTGGGGAGAGTTAGATAGGTGGAATATCAGTTGTAATTCCCATCATAGTTGGATAGGAACCACAATTTCTTCCACATATCTCATCTTCGTTAGTATCTTCATGATGACTCCCATGTCATTTAATGGGAAGAGGTAGATATCAAGGAAAACATGACATTCATGGAGCGTCTAGTAGATATCCAAGATCACCAAGATAAGGCACTATGTGGATGGACCATTCCTTTGGTTCATCTATTGTGCAGGAATGGTGGCCTAGAGGATAGTACTTAGGAGATACATATTTTAATTCATTCCCAATGCCCAAAGATATTTTGATTTTTTTCTTTTATGTTTTTATTTTTATGTGATGTTTGGATATTATTATTTTATGAGATGAGTTATTTTCCTTGGTTTGTGATGTATGGTGTTTGATAAAGTTTCGATATATTAAAATGGTAGGAACTGATTTATAATCAAGACACATTAACTTCAATGTGATTAAAACTGTGTGGGTGAGTTAATGCTGCACCAAACTGATAGTATCTTAACATGGAGAATGGAATTATTTAATTCGTGTGTTTGGGGTGGTGAAGTTTGATGGTCATGGTGATGTATTTTTCTGGTGATTAGGTTGTGTGAGATTTTTTGTGGCCATTTTTTTTGGAGCATTTATATGGTGGTAGTGTTGAGGTGTAACGAGATCCTTGAGAGATATCTCAAGAGGTGGTTGTTCAAACCCCTTATCTTCTAGGCTTGGTTTTGGATTATCGAGAGCAAGAATCGTTTGAGATGTATTTTATGTAACATCGTATGCCTTCCCAACCCATTTCTTTATCATTTTTGGGTGTTTTAGGTATTTCAAAGGAGTATTGAATAGTTTTTAGTATAGGCTATAGGTGTAGTAAACTGCTACAGAGAATTCACATCATGCAATGTTTACACGACATTAAATGGTGGTCCATGACTTGTATATTTAGAGGGTTAATAGATTTTATGAAGGTTTAGGGGAACCTTATAAGATAAATTCATTTAATCAAAGTTTAATCCATGATGTGTAATCAATTCAGACTGAGGTGACGTGATTTTTGGTGAAAGTGTTAATTTTCCAAAAACCTATGAATTATACGCTATGTAAAGTTTACACAACATGAAGATGGAGGGATCTAGAATTTAAGTTCTTTTTGTTCATCTGATTTCATTAATTTTTTCATGTATTCCCCCTATCATTCTGAAAAACCACTAGGCACCATGAGGAGTATTTCTAGCCCTCTTCTCCTTGCTTTGATCTATTGGTTCTGGTGGTTGTTGGTTGGTGATCTGCGATGAGTGGTTTCTATTTTCCCTATGGTTTTATTTCATTCCTCTCTTAGGGATTTACTATAGTGATGTTTTTTAGTTTAGGGTGTGATTTGGGCTATGTTTTTATGATCCTTTTGTGTGGTTTAGTTTGATCTATATTTTCCTATGTTTGGTTGTAGTTTGTGAGTCTTTCTTCTTCGCTCTGTGGTGCACTGTGAGTCGGCAAAGCTACTTTGGGGGAGGTAATCTCTTGTTTCACTTTATTTTGTATCATTCAGGTGGGGTTTAATCTTGTTTTTCTATAGGATATGGTTGTTCTATATTAATCAAATATAAATATTTAGTTAATTGAAATTAAAGGGGGTAAGGAGAATGTTTTTCATGATTTTATAGCTTTTATATTATTGTGATATGATGGATTGTATGGACTTGATTCCACATTGAAAATTTTGGCTATTAAGGGATTTTTTTGCACTGGATGATACGTTTTGTGACTATTGTATCTATTTTTATTATTTTGATATCACCCTAAAATGAAAAATGGCTAACCGTTTATATCTTTCTAATTAAATAGTTTCCCCAGGATTATGGATTGTGTAATAATTCCCCTAAAAGAAAGTGTAATATGATAAAATACCCTTTGTGAATCTATAAAATGGTCTTTTATGTTTTATGATGTTTGGTCATGCTTGGGGGTGGAAATTTGTGTTTACGATGCAATGTGGGGATGATGAGTGAGATGTGGTTGTGCTTTTGGGGCAGTGAGGTGTGGTTATTTGGATGTGCTTTTGGTCAGTGAGGTGGTTTTCGTTTTTCCATGCTTTTGGGGTGGTGAGGTGGTGGTTGTTTTTTTATTATTTTGGGGTGTTGAATCTGTGTTTGTTTGGCCATGCTTTTGGGGTGGTGAGGTGGTGGTTTTTTGGATGTGATTTTGGGGTGGATAGGTGGTGGTGTGATAAAGATAATGATCTGATTTTGATGTGTGGTTTCTTTGTGCAATATGTATAGGTAGTGATGGAATAATTATTTAATAATGGTTGAAATGGTTGGGGTTTGGTTTGGTTAAGGGGATGAAAATTATTAAGGAAAAAATAAATTATGGAACATGTGATTAAATGTGATTTATTCTTAATAATGAAATAAATGGGTTAGATAATGGGTTTGGTTAGAAATGTGGAATGTGGCTTGTGGCTTGTGTGGTGTTATGCATTTAAAGGTTGAAAAAAATTGGGGATGTTGTGATTTGGTTAGTTTTTTTTAACCCATAGGTTGGTATTATGTGTGAGGATATATGTATATACTTTTATATTTCTTGTGATTTCTATACACACCCCACCCACATCGAGCACTATGTGCTGAAACCCATATTTTTACACAGGGGTTGTTTTTTCCAACATCTGGTGAGGAGGATGGATGGTTGGGTACTCACTATTTCCTACCCTCTCTTCTAAGTGGGGTGGGTATTGCACATGCTATGATGATCAGAGGTAGGATAGTACACTAGATGGTGGTTTTGATAACCCAATTGTCTTCAGAAAAGATGTGATGTGGTTATTCTTATGGGGTGGTGAGCTCAAGTGTATTCAGGTGAGATGTAACTTATCCCAGGTGTTTGTGGGTGGGATGAGATGGGATGAGGTGGATTATAGTGGGGGAACTTCATGTTATTAGGAGGTAACAAGTTTTATGTCCTTCATGTTCATGATACCCTACTTCTCTAGCTATGGTTGTGGTTGTGTTGTGGCCCAGGAGTCTTTGGGAAATATGTGATGTGTTTGGGCTTGTGGGGTAGCGAGCCCAAGTGTATTCGAGAAAGGTGTGTTGTAACTATGCTTGTGGGATGGTGTGGTATATGAAAAAGATAGAAGAACCAAGACATATGAAATTGTGGTGTAAGAGCAGAATACTAGTGAGAAAGCATTATGGGTTACCCTTTATCAATGTGACTCATGTTATATTATATTTCTTGGCTTGTGTTATTTCGTGAGCATGCCTTTGTGAGTTGGGGATGGATAGTTTACCTATTCAGGTGTTGTTGATTCTATTATTTTCTTATGAGTGAATTAGTATGTTTATTTTATATATGCATGAGTGACTTTAGTTTTCCTACTAACTATACCTATATGATCACCCTATGTATATAAAACTATTTTTAGGTTTCTATGAGTATTACTTGGATTGTGTCATACATTACTAGCTTGAACTTTGGATATCTTCTATGTCACTACTTTAGCTTTACTTTAGGGTATATACTTTGGAGACTTTTATCTGTATTAGTCTTATTTATACATGCATTGTGGGATAGTTTTGGATTCTTTTATATTATTTCATAGAGTTTCATGTGGATGATTTAGCTTATCACTTGTTACTATTTTATTATAGAGGGTAATTCTTCCCATATCATGATATTTTTACACCCTTGATGCTATTCACCAACCTGGGGCCTTCTAGAGGTGATACTCATAGGTCATTATATCTCTCCTCTCATTGTGGTATCTTTGGAGGGAGGGTTCATCACATGATAGGTTGGAATGCATCTAAATTAAAAATAAAATTAATATAGATAAAAGACATTCTGACACAAATAAACTCAAAATACCTCTGTCTCGAACCCCATATCGGTCTCATATGTAAGTTACAACCCATCCAGTAAGCAATAATCAACAATAAGGTATTTTTCCCTTGTCCAAACTTGTGTCTATGTAATCTACTCGGGTACTAAAATGAAGGCCCTCATAGGGTGAGTAAAACTTAGTAGGTTGACACCATAATGACTAAACAAAACCAATATCATACTCAGTTCATGAAATAAAGAGATCAATAGGTGTATTAATTAATCAATTAATACGATATGATAATCAACCTACTTCAGAATCATGATGGAATATCTCTGAGTATGTAGCATAACCATGACAACCATAACCACAATTCCATGGCATAATCACACAACCGGGTCAATCCCTATAATCATTATGGTATAATTAGGCCAAGCCCTTTATATAAGCATTTCATCATACTAGTAAAATCCATTTATATAATCATTTCATCATCTGGTAAAATCCATTTATATAATCATTTCATCATCTGGGAAAATCCATTTATATAATCATTTCATCATAACCAGGAAGATCCCTTTATATAATCATTTCCGCATCACCATGAAAATCCATTTATATAGGAATTTCAACATCACGAAGAATAGCCATTTATATAACCATTTTAGTATAAATCACAAAAAAAAATCATAACTACAATAATAACAAAACATAACAAAAACCATTATTGAAATGATTGGGGATAATTGGTATTTATTGGTGTTTACACTATAATGATAAAAAATTAAGGTATAACTTAACGAATGAATGGATAATTGAAATATGAATGGTAAAATATAAGAAATCACCTAACGTCACATGTCATGATAAAACATACTCTAATCCATTATTCGTTTCTTTATTATTCAAGGGTAGGATCACCCTACGGATGGCAGAAATCCAGGTCTCAACATCATTGGTTCTAAAGGGATCCAAGGAGTGGTATAAATGCTTGATTATCATCACACATTATTCTATTTGTTAATGTACACATTGGGTTAGCATAATTGCATAATATTTCCTATACTTAAACAAATATAAATGGACCATAGGGTTTTTTTCTAGACCACCTACGATTAACCAGATATTCAAACAACACTCTCAACTAGAAACACCAATGAGGAATGAGGGCATAAGAGATCAGAAGAAGAAACCTAGATCACACAATATTAAAGCCCGGTTCAATGGCGATCAATAGATTTAAACAAAAATAAAGGATAAACAATAGAAGAGAGGGGGAAACCAAAGTAAAGAAACTCACCAGGGATCATACACTTGATCGAGATGTTTGGAAGGGAAGAGATCACTCCAAAATCACCTGAAATCACCCAAGGGTATGAGAGAGAGGGATGCACAGTGGATGAAAAGAAATCATATGAGTTATTTGGTTTAAAATCATTTATCTTGAGAAATTAATGGTTTGAAACCCTTTCATGACATGAAATTATCAATTTACAAGACATGATGAAAAATGAATTGTCTTAGGTTAAAATAAACCTGATCAAAAATTTCATGTTGTGAAAAAATTTCATGGTGTATAACCATTTCACACACTAAACTAGTTTATGAAATATTCCTAGAAAAAATTTCACATTGTGTAATATATTCATGATGTAAATGTTTCCATTATACAGTTTTCAACCCAATTCTGCAAGCAAATCCTAAACCATCTCTGAATCCTTTCAAACCATGAATAATCCCTCATAATCCCTTTGACATGTTTATATCTGGACTCTATTAATTTAACAAACATACATCCCCATATTTTTATTAATTTCCCTAAAAAATGATCTCCATCCCCAAATGAGACTCGACCACCAAGGATTTAAATAAGGAAACCCTAAAAGAAAATAGGTTCAACCAAAACCCAAAGATAAACTCACCTATAAAAAGATAAGATCTTGCATCAAAGTTGTGAAGTTTTAGAAAATCTGGATAAGAAATTCCATCGAATGATATTTTCATAATAAATTCCATTGAAAGAATGTTTCGTAAGGATATACATCATAAAAGAGTTGTTTCCAAAGTTAGAACTAAGAAACATTAACCAAACTGAATCAATGTTCTGTATTTTAAGTGTTTAAATATAACTAGATAGATAAAGAGAGCTCTAGATAGAGTTCTAAGTAGATAAGTTCTAGACATTCAATTTCTAGATAGAAATTTTGGTAGAACTTTTTAAAGTTCTAATTTCAGTAAATTTAAGAATTATAGTGTTCTGGAGAATTAAATAAGATTCAAGAAGACTCTATAAAAGTTGATAAGGTTATAGAAGTTCTCAAATGAAGTTCAAATATCTGATAAATTTGGATTTATGGATTTGGGTGAGTGGGAAAACATCTCAGTTTTCCCTTCTTTTCTATTTATAGATAACCTATAAATACTTGTCATTTTTCACATGTGAAAGAAGTAGAAGTAATGTAGAATTTTTGTAAGACTAATTTTCTAACTAAATTTGAGTTCCATGTTTATGAATAGTTTTCAGACAAAGGATTCATTCAGGAAATTGAATAGTAGATAGTTTAGTTTACCAGACAGTGAAGATTGGACAAAGTTTCAAATAGAAGTTTGTGAGGTGTTGATTTTTCTAATCAGACAAAATAGAGGTTTTTTAAAAGGTGAAAGTTCAGAAAATGTTAATATAATATATTTAATAATATGAAGGACCATCAAACATTGTCACATTAGATAGAGTTTCTATACATCCCTTTAGAAAAATAGTTTGACAAAAGTTGCTTACTTTTTTGTGGCTCAAATTTTGTAAGAAAAATGTGTAAACTAATGGGAGTCGGTATAATCATTCCTATTTGGAGATAGAAGGTGTCTAAGGGGATTTTACACAAAAAAATTATTCACTTATTCATAATAGTAAATTTCCATAGACCCATGGGAGTGGATATGGAAATGATGTAGGTCCTCACATTGAGGCCAAACCTTATAAATATTATATGAATTATTAAATTTACTAAATTTGCATACATAATAGTTAACTAAAAGTTAATAAGGAAGAAGCTCTAAAAAGTTTCAGGGGTTAAGTTTATTAAATTTGAAATTTTTAAAAAGATGATCACTAGTTCAACCCCCCCCCCCTTCTTAGTGATTCAATGATCCTTAGGAACTTCAAAACTTCCTCATATTCACCAAGAAATATAACACAAATATATCCAAAACTTTTAAAAGTATTTATATCCCATTTCCATTGGATAAGATACCCCTTCATCTAAATAGTTACAACTCTTTAATCCAATGTTAAATGAAAAACTTTCTTTATCTTTTCATAAGATGGAAATAAGGAACCCTTAGCCTTAGAATTTTCAAAAATACCAATCTTATCTAAAATATTATGAGTTACTAGATATGATTCTACTTCAAAAAGAACTTCTAAAAAATAAGATACTTATAGAATATTCAATTTATAGAACTCATAAAAAATATTGTAAGTAATAACCTCCAAATAATCTTTAAAAATAAAAACCATAGAAGAGTAAAACTCCTTCACTATCGCTGGATAGTGAAGATCAAAATATTCTTTTTTAACACATACTTTTTACCATCCCTAAAATCTGATAAATTTTTTCATCAATGAATCAGTATTATCATTCCATGAATTTTCAATAAACCTTTCCTTCACCACTTCTCAGTTTGAAACTTATTCAGCAGAATTCATTTTATAAATACTGGGTAATATAAATGATCAAATGAGGAAAAACTGATCAAAAAAATTCTAAATAATTGGATGCATGAGAGATATGAGTGTCAATAGTCAAGATCATCCAGAGAAATTGATGAGGGATGTGGTGACCCACACTTGTGTTTATAGGAATAGGGGTGAACTTTCGACTTCCTGAAATATAACGGATCAAAATAAAACCCATTTCTAATCTGATGATTGATATTTATCCTCAAAAGATTAAATATTTATTCTGAACTCTTAATAGTTTTTAAGAAAACCATCATCATATGATCTTATTATTTGAAAATAATAAATTCAAGATTTGTCAAAATTTTAAAGTTTATAAAACTAAATAAAATGTAAAAAACACAGAAATAAAATAGTAAAGGATAACAAAAAAACTAAATATTAGGAATTACATCTTAGAGTAAAATTAAAAAATTCTATGGGAAAGTTTCTCTGGTAATTATTCTTCTTATTTTTCTAAAATAATTTTTGTCTAATAAAAAAATTTGGGTAAACTATAAAATAAAAAAACCAATGTTTTTAAAAAAACTAAAAAAAATTTAAAAAACAAAATTTTTAGAAAAATAAAATACTTTAGAAAACCCAAAGTTTTTAGAAAAAGTAAAAATTTTATAAAAACCAATGTTTTTAGAAAAACTAAATATTTTAGAAAACCCAAAGTTATTATAAAATCTAAAAAATTTAGAAGAACTAAAGTTTTTAGAAAAACTAGAGATTTTAGATAACCCAATGTTTTTATAAAAACTAAATACTTTAGAAAAAACAAAGTTTTTATAAAAACTAAAGATTTTAAAAAAAATACAAAGATTTTAATAAAACTAAATTTTTTAAAATAACTAAAGTTTTTAAAAAAATTAAAGTTTTTAGAAAAACTAAAAAAGTATGTACATCCCCTCTAAATAAGGAGTTCATTACTATAAGAATATGGATAAGAAAGAATAATATATGAATAATCATTTAGTATTGAACATTCATAAATTTTGTTTAATATATTCAAATATATTATAATTAAGTGGTTTAGTAAATATATCATTAAGTTTTTATTGAATTCTGTTGAATTGTAAAAATATATCACCTTTTTATGTGTGATCCTTAAGTAAATGTTGTATTATATTTATCTTTATCTCATGATTGATGTGATAGATTTTTTATTAAATCAATGAAACTTTTGCTATCACCAAAAATTGGAGTTTAGTAAAAAACAAGCCAAAGTTAGTGAGTGTGTGTTGCATCCACAACACTTCACTACAATAAATTCCAACTGCCACATATTCAACTTCAGTAGTGGAAATTTCTAATAAATGTTGTTTCTTATAATACCAAGAAACTAAAGCATCTCTTAAGAAATGAAAAGTTCTAAATGTACATTTTTAATCCATTTTACATCCACTAAAGTCATCATATGAAAAAAATTTAAGTTCAAAATCATTTCCAAAAGAGTAAAATAATCCTAGATCCATATTTCCCTTAAGATAATGAAAAATTATTTTTACATCCTTAAGATGGTACTCATTTGGATTAACTTGATATCCTGTACATGGGAATACAAATAACATTAAATCTAGATGACTAGATGTTAAGTATAGTAAACTACCAATCATTCCTCTAAATATATTTTGATCAACTAGTATCCCAAATTCATCAATATCTATAGTATTTGAAATTCTGATAGAAGTACTTATACTTTTAGTGTTTTCATAACCAAATTTATTAAGAATATATTTTATATATTTTTGTTGAGATATAAAATTTCCTTCTGGTTTCTGTGAAATTTTAAAACCAAGAAGGAAATTAAGTTCACCCATCTTGTTCATATCAAACTCAGATTTCATAATATCCAAAAAGGAATTTGTATGAGATTTTTGAGTTGATACAAATATAATGGAATTGACATAAATTTAAACAATTATGGTGTTCTTAGAAACCTTTTTAATAAAATGTGTTGGATCTGCATCTCCCTTAATAAAACTGTTTTGAAACAAAAATCTAATTAATTCATCATATCAAGCTCTATAGTCTTTTTTAAGTCCATAAAGTGCCTTAGTATGTCTAAATACATGGTATATAGATTTTTTATTTTCAAAATCAGGGGGCTGTTCTATATAAACTTCTTCCTATACATATCTAGTAATAAAATCAAACTTCACATCCAATTGAAAAAAAAATTAAATTAATAAATGATGCATATACTAGAAGAATAAAAATAGCTTAAAGTATGGTTATTGGAGCATAAGTTTCTTCATAATATATTCCCTTTTGTTGATTATAACCCTTTATAACAAGTATATCTTTATTTATAACTATAATTCCATTTTCATCACATTTATTTCGAAAAACCCATTTTACACCAATAACAGGTGAATCTTTAGTTCATTCAACTAAATTCTAAACTTGATTATTTTATAACTCATTGAGTTTATCTTTCATATATTTTATCTAATATTCATCACTTAAAGACTCATTAGGAGTATAAGGTTCAAATTGTGATAAAAATCATAGTTTTTAACTTCATTTCCAAAGGAAATTCTAGTTCTAATAAGTTGATCTGCATCACCAATGATATTATCACTAGGATGATTCCTAAGGATCAATTAATTATTTAAGATTATAAAACTTTGTTCTTCAACAATAGGTTGAAATTTTTCTTGAGTTATAACTTTAGAAAAAAATTCTTGAGTTTTTCTCCCATAATAAGAACTTTCCAACATGGGATGAAAATCAATTTTTGAAATAACATTTGAAGATGTGAATTTAGGATGTTTGAAAACAAAAGGATTTGTTTTATCAAATTTAACATGAATTGTTTCCTCAACAAAACATTTGTTTTTAATAAAGACTCTATAACGCTTAATATTTGTAGAATAGACTAGAAATATTACTTCATTATATTTTGGAGTAAATTTATTTAAATTATCTATAGTATTCATGAATTTTCTAATGATCTTTGAATCACTAGGAAGGGGGGTTGAATCAGTTATTATCATTTTAAAAATTTCAACTTTAAGAAACTTAACCCATGAAACTTTTTAGAGTTTCTTCTTTATCAAATTTTAGTACACTCGTATGAATGAAAATGTAGGAAAGTAAACAAGGTTTACAATATTTACAAGGTTTGGCCTCAATATGAGAACCTACATCCTTGCCATATCCACTCCCATGGGTCTATCTAAATTCACTATAATGAAGAAGTAAATAAAAATTTTGTTTCAACTCCCATTAGACACATTCTATCTACCGATAGGAATTATTATATTAACTCCCATCGGTTTCAAATTTTTCATACAAAATTTTAAGCCACAGAAGAAAAAGGTAACTTTAAAACTTTTTTCTCCACAAAGGTTCATCCAGAAACTCTGTCTGATATGCCTATATCTAATGGGATTGTGTATAATGGAATCCATTCGATGAACCTTTTATAAAAATGAACCTATTAGAAAAACTTTTTTATATATAATTAATAAAATCAATACCTCATAAAAATTCTTCTTTAAACTCTATCTGATCTAAACTATTTGTTTCTCCCCAGTCTGGTCTTCTAAACATTGTTCTATCTGATCTTATAACTGAAAATTATGTCTTGAAAACTTCATTATTAAACTTAACTTTTATTGGAAACTCAATCAGACACAAAATCTACAGAACTTTGACTTCTTTTACATGTGAACAGTGACAATTACAATGTACTTTTTCACTTCTATTTATAGGTTCTCTAGAAATAGAAAAGGTGAGAAACCTAAAATGTTTTCCTGCTCACCTAAATTAATAAATATAAATTTATCAGATATTTAAACTTCATTTGAGAACTTATCTAACCATATCAACTCATATAAAGTCTTATTAGATCTTCTTGAATTATCTAGGACTTTATAATTCTCAACTTCACTCAAATTATAACTTTACAAATTTCTTCCAAAATTTCTGTCTATAAATTGAATTCACATAACTTCTATATATAAAACTATATATTGAACTCTCTTTATCTATCAAATTCTCTTGACCTACCTGAAATATAGAACATTAATTTAGTCCAATCAATGTTTCTTATTTCAAAATTTGGAAATAACCTTATTCTTATGGATATCCTTATGAAAAATTAATTCAATGGACTTTATTATAAAAATATATTATGATGGAATTTATTATCTATAGCTTCAAAATTTTACAACTTTGAACTTCATTCTTCCTATGTTGGATGTTCTGGAACCACTGAAATAAAACATCATCTCAAAATAAACAAATAAAACTTTAATATGTCCATTTCTCTAATATAACTGAATATTTTTGACTATGTTGTTGCAAATTATAAAGACTTTGGTTTCTTATGCCACCTATTTTTAGTAGAAAACTTCAGTTACCTATTCCATCTCTATCTTGTAGAAACTTCAACACATCTAAATTTTTCTCTATTCAAAGACTTTTTCTTCCCAACTGCATCTGGTCACTAAGTAATATTGCATCTAATATTTTCTGTTTAGATAATAGTGTCTAATTACAAACTTAATCTCCCCCTTTATCTTTTCCCAGATATTCAAATAATCTTTTTTGAGTCCCTTTGCATTTCTTACACATTTTGTAAAACTGTAAAAACTCACCAATAAAAAATTCATAGATTCTTACAAATTCTCTGTTTGATGAACTGTGTCTCGATATTCTTCTTTATTCCATTTGATATCCATAATTTGGCTTAGTCTATCTAAATATTTGTGTCTAATTCCATTGCATCAATAGTTTCTTTACACCAACTTAGACTTTCTAATAGAATCTATGTTTATGTGGTTCGTCTAATGGATCATCTGATTAAAAACTTTACAATTCTTTAAGCTTTAGAAAAAAGATTCTAGTTTTCTAGAAAATTTTCTATCCAAATAAATGTGTTTTGAAAATTTAAACATTGTACAGAAAATCTTCCGTTGCGAATTTATCCAGTAATTGCATCTGAATATTTGTGTTTGGAAAGATATGTTCGAACCACTGTGTTTAGATCTATCTATCAAAAAAACTTCAACATCATCCTTTCTCCAAAATATTTTATCATTATATTTTCCACTATATTGATAACTTTTATATCAACAAAGCACCATCTAACTTGGGTAGTTAGAAAGAAGAAAATTTCTAACTTAAAAATATTCTTACTTGTTTTTTTCAGAAACTTTGTTACATTGCCGCATCCAAACTTTCATACTTTCTTAACATGATTTCTATCAAATCATTCTTCTTATTTTAAAAAAAAAAATATTTCTAAAAAAAAATTATTAAAAAAAATATCACAAAGGATATTTAATTTTCCCCTCTTGATTTATTGATAATATTCATTAACAACTTTTAACACTCATAATTTTCCATCACTCATACTTTTTTCACAACTCATTTTTATAACGGCTCAAATTTTATAACTTTTAAAAAAACATATCCTTTATAAAAAGAGATTTTCCTGACACCACACTAATGGATAAAGTAATTTTTTTAAAGGAATTTATCCCAAGGTGAAACAAAAATCTATGTCCATGCTAAGATAAACTCCCCCTCACATTTTCTTACTATCACTTTTCTTTCTCTCCCCCATTTTATGATAATCATGACTTCAAATTCGTTTACGTAATAAAAATACTTCTCTCCCCCTTATAAGAAATATTTTTACATATTATCCCCATTTCTTAACATAATCCAAACCACAGTGGGAGACTTCCTTGAGAACTTTAATAATGTACTGGTAGAGGATGAATATTAAGTTTCAGCCTAAAATTCACAAACCTTTATTTTGTCATTGATTTTTTGAAAACATCATCAATTTTATATTTCATATAAATGTATTCTAGGAACATATCACTAGAAAAAAAATCTATTTTATGAATTAATACTTTATATCAATTTGATTTGATCTTGAGTGTTGTACATGATTTTTAGAAAGCTAAATTCCACTCTAATTACCACAAAGTATATTCAATGGTGTAGAAACTTTCACTTTTAAATATTTCAGCTAATCCTTCATTCACAATATTTGAGTACAATACTGGGTGTTTTCCACATATTTTGATTCTATAGTTCTCAAAGTTACTAAAATTTGTTTCTTACTATAAAAAATCACATAAAATTTACCCAAGTAAAGTGTTCCTCTAGAATTTGATTTCATATCATTGAAATATCTATCCCAATTAGCATTATTATATCCATAAAAGTTCATGCCACAACTTAGTTTTTATAAAATCCCATATGAAGTTGTTCCTTTGACATATCTCATAATTATCTTTGTTTCAAATATATGAGACTATTTCGGATCACACTAATATCTAGAACATAAATTCATGTCATAAACAATGTCAATTCTTGAGTCTGTAAGGTAAATCAAACATCCTATAAGATTTCAAAAATCTTTCTGATTCACACTTTTTCTAGTTTCATCTTTACTCAACTTTGTACTCACTAAAATTGGAGTAGAAAATTATTTATAATTTTCCATTCCAAAATTTTGTAAAATCTCCCTGATGTACTTTTATTCAGATCGAAAAAATTATTTTTCCATTTTAAAACATTTAAACCAAGAAATAAAGTTAATTCTCTTAACATTAACATCTCAAAATTCTTCTTTATTTCCTTAGTAAATTATTTACAAAAAATTATTCATCTCAAGTAAAAATTATATAATCTATATACAATTAAAATTAGGATGATGGAGTTAACTTGTTTAACATGTAAGTTTCTATCAACCTTTCCTTTAAAAAATTTCAATATTCTAAAAAAATATCAATTTTTTAATACAAATCTTGTGGGGGTTGTTTCAGCCCATACAAGGATTTCTTCAATTTAAAAACCTTACTTCCATCTTCCTTAAGTAGAAACTCCCAATATTTCTCAATGTAAACTTTTTATTCAATTTCATTGTTAAGGAAAGATAAATTTTCATCCATATGATAAACTTTGTAACTTCAATACATATCCACTAATATAACCATTCTAATAGTTTCTAATCTTGCAATGGTAGAAAATTTTCTTTAAAATCCACACCTTAAACCTATGAATATCCTTTACAAACTAGTATTTATTTATTTCTTGAAACTTATCAATTTTCATTAAACTTATTTCTATACACCCATTTTGTTCCAATATTATTTATATCTATTGCTCATGGAACAATTTCCCACATTTCATTTTTTCTAAATTTGATCCAAATCTTCAATCATTTTATTCACCCATTATTTTTTTACTGATTCAAATTCTGATTCTGGTTATGAAATGATTGATGTATGATTTTATAATCTTAGAATTATTTTAGTCTGAATCAAGTATTTTTTATTTCCAAGTATATTTTCAGTTTCAACCAATTTTTGTAAGGTAGAAAATTTCAAAGTTTCTCTTCCAAATTCACTTTCCTCATCACACAATTCATCTGAGCCTTGATATATCTGTTTTGGATCACTTTCAATTACATTTGAAATATTTATTTTGTCTTCCTAAATTTTTTCAACATCCTTTGTTAAGGAATTTATATTTTCAAAACCTTTAAAATCATATGAATCCACCAAATTTTGTAAACATTTGTTCTGTTATTTGTAAATTATTCTTTTGGTTGAATATCCTATGAAATTTCCCTCCTCATCTTTTTTATCAAATATCTCAAGATCTAGATTTTTGAACATTAGTAAATAGGGACTTTCAAAAACCTTGAAATGTTTCACTAAAGGTTTTTTATTACACCACATTTCATATAGAGATATTTTTGGATTATAGCCATATAAAACATCGATTTTGTACATGTGTATTAGTATTTTCATGTTCTCTCTATTAGAACTTTAAAAAGTTTGTATTTTTCTAACATTATTCTTCCCATTTCCACCAAAATTATATTTTTCCTTTCTGCTACTCTATTTTATTATAGGTTTATGTAGAACTATTCTGATGTTTTATTCCATGATTTTTCATATAAGATTCAAAATCATTACATGTGAACTCTACACCATTATTTGTTCTCGACTTCTTTATATAAACCCCCATTTCTCTCTCAACATATCTCCTGAAAAATTTACATATTTCTACATCCTATGACTTGTGCTTCATAAACATGATGTTGTTCATCCAAGTGAAATCATTAATAAAATTTATACAGTAAAAAATATCATTTTTTATTGATGACTCATATATCCAAAATGATATGAATTATGACAACTCTGCTTTTTATTAGAACTTAAACATGATTTATTACATAAAACTTCACTTGATACAACAAAGAAGATCGATAGGTTTAGTTTATTTGGGGATTAGGATCATTACATAAAAACTTAAAACATGAAATACAACATCTTTATTGAAAACTTCCTTTTCATGACCACTACATTCCTTCGTACTTAGCATTGCATGGGATAACCTGAGGACATGCATAAGAAAAAGGTGAGCTATAAAGCCCAGTAAGGGAGTACACATGGAATAACATGAGGATTACAATACATGTTAGACAATAGTCATATCAATAGAGCATAAAATAAACTTGAACATAAATTCATGATAAATCATGATAATCATAACATGGAAATGTGGCAACAACACTTAACATGGAATTAGTATGAGCCAAGGCCCATTGCACATAAAGCATGAGTAAACCCTCATTGCACATAAAGCACAAAAAAACCCTCGTTGCACTTGAATTATCATGAGTCAACACTCATTGCACATGACGTATCATGATACTATACTTTACCCAATGCATTAGAGCGCTATAAGGGCGCACCCTTCTTAAACATTTCATTTCATGCATAAGTGCGCCACATGGATCATAAAACATGGATTCATAAAACATAATCATTTATTAGATGATAAATTAATTTGGAATTCATACATGAAAATATACAATCAATAAGTAAATGTGAATAAATGTGAATGCCCTTGATGGAGAAATGGGCATGGTATTCACTACACAATGACATTGGCTTAGAAAATCGGTGCGATTTCGGTAGCGTAACGACGTGACATAAGAATTCAGAAAAATGGTTGATGAGAGAGAAAGGGGTTCCTCATCATATTTACATGTAATGGATAGTAAGGAGTTCATATAGATACATTTCCCAACAATTGAAATGGAATTTAGATTCATGATACAAAAGTATTGCTTGAATGTAAAAGAAGAGAGAGAAGTTCCTTTCGGAATTTCGGTATAGTAACGGGTGTACATGGGAGGCATTTAATGAGAGAGAAAGGGGTCTCTCATCATTCAAACAATAAGAGAGAAGTATGGGTGATGTTCAAAAACATACCCCAACATTCATAATTTAAACTAAAAGGGCAATACAACTTAAAGAAAATTGACAAAAATGAGAAAGGAAGAAAAAACCCTTACTTGGAAGTGTGCTTCCAAAGGCTAGAGAGAGGCTTGTGAGAGGCTTATTTGGAGCTTGGGGCACCTTGGGAGGATTATAAAGAGAGTTTTTCAGAGTTTTGACGAACTCAAAGGGCTTTGAGTGAGGAGGAAGTGGGATCTTGGGTGGGTTTATATAGGAAAGGTGAGGGAATTCTTTATTATTTAGGTTTGGGTCCCCTTACATTAAATCAATCCAAACCACAAACCATACCATAGTTTTTGCCCATGGTTTTTGGAAAAGGGAAGAGGAAAACATTATTTTATAAGTCCAAAGTCTGAACTTCTTAAAATATTAGGGTTTCTTATGTGGAGGTGAGTCACACTCCCATGGAAATTAATTTAAAAAGGCAAAGTGTTGAATATGTCTTGAGGGGTCCTTTAATGCTTTGAAAAGTAATTCAAACAAATCCAAAATCACATTATTTTAATTGTAAAACATATATTGGCCTAACATAAGGATTATGGTATTTTATTACATCACCATTGGGTCATTATGATGTCATAAAACACATTATATATTTAAACGGTATTTAATTTTTACCCAAAAATTTGACTGTCTCAGAAAATTATGAAAAATTCACCATTGGATAATTTCGATGTCCTGATTCCAAAAATAACATTTATTTTATCTAAATAATTTTTTAAATATGTTAATTTTCACTTTTAAAATAAAAACCTACATTTATCGAAAATTCACGGGTTTTGACAGAAATGGCTTTCAAACCTTAATAAAAATTTTAATTGCATTCATAAAATTATAAGATCATTTATATTTAAAAAAAATTATTTAATAATAATATTATTATTTTATTAAAATATTATTTAATTTAAAAATCCCTTAATTTAATAAAATAGATTTCTTAATTAAATAATAACTAAAAACACCTTTTGTACTTTAAAAACTATTTACAATGTATCAAAAATGACTAGAAATTATATTCATTATTATATACAAAAATAATGTACATGGACATAGTACTACTTATTTGTTACATAATCCCTTAAAACAGCTGCATAAGACCTAAGGGTAAGGTGTGTGATGGTGACAGACTCTTGGGGCGGCTCGGATAACATCGCTCGAGTAGTAATTTTAATCAACTTCCACTTTTCCCATAGACGGTCACGTTCGAGCTTGACATGATGAAGCTCAGCTTGGGCTTGGTCAAGGGCAAAGCCTAAGGATGCCACCTCTTTTTTGAGCTCTGAAAAATGGGCTTCATATGGGGAAATTGTACTGGATGAGGCCATCACTTATTTTGTCTGAGTAAATTGGATTTGTTAAGGTCCTATATTTATACTAATCATGTGATCACTATTCAACGGCTATATTAACAACGGTCAAAATTCTTAACATAAAACCAAAGAAGTTGACATCTTATAAAAACATTTTTCATAAAGAGATATTTAATTAGATCAAGATGGATTTCCATTAATGAAACTTTGGGTCGTTACAACATTCCCCCTTAAGAAATTTCGCCCTCAAAATTTTCCTTTTCCCACACTAAAACAAATGTGGGTAACTCAGCTTCATCATATCCTCTGATTCCAAAGTCGCTTCTTCAAACTTGTGGTTTCTCCACAACACCTTGACGAGGGGAATTGTCTTATTTCATAGAACTTTTTCTCTACGATCTAATATCTTCACTGGTTTCTCCTCGTAAGAAAGATCGTCTTCCAATTGTACCACCTAATAAGAGAGTACATGTGAAGGGTTCGGTATGTAATTCCTTAAGAAAGATACATGAAAGACATCATGTACTTTGGCCATAGTAGGTAGAAGTTCTAGTCGATAGGCCACAGCCCCAACATGATCAAGAACCTCGAAGGGGCTGATGTACCTTGGACTTATCTTCCCTTTCTTTCCAAACCTCATGACCTTTTTCCACGGAGATGTGCGTAGAAACACCATGTCTCCAACTTTAAACTCAAGGTCTCGTCGACGATTATCTGTATAACCCTTCTGTTAACTCTGGGCTGCCTTGATATGCTGCTGAATGGTTTTCACCTTCTCCACCATTTCTTCGACCATTTCTGGTCCAAGCAGCTTACGTTCACTGACCTCATCCCAACATGCCGGTGTTCTACACCTTTTCCCATACAGGGATTCATATGGTGCCATTTGGATGCTCGAGTGGAAACTGTTATTATAAGAGAACTCAACCAGAGGAAGATGTTGATCACATTATCCTTTAAAGTCCATTGATCACGCTCTCAACATATCCTCAAGTGTTTGGATAGTCTGCTCGGATTGTCCATCAGTTTGAGGATGATAAGTCGTACTGAAGTTCATTTCAGTATTCAAGGCATGTTGAAGACTCTTCCAAAATGTAGAGGTGAATCTTGGATCTCGGTCAGACACAATAGATTGTGGTACACCATGAAACCTTACCACTTCCCTGATATATATCTGTGCCAGTTGATCCAAAGAGAAATCCTCTCGAATAGCAATGAAGTGTGCAGTCTTTGTAAGAAGATCCACAACAACCCAGATTGCATTGTTGCCTTTGGATGTCCTTGGAAGTCCGGTGACAAAGTCCATGGTGATGTTCTCCCATTTCCATTCTGGTATGGGCAATGGTTGCATCATCACCTTAGACTTCTGCCTCTCTTCCTTCACTTTCTGACACACTAGGAACTTTGATGTATATTCAATGATCTCCTTATTCATATTATCCCACCAAAGGTTTTCTCATAGATCTCGATACATCTTTGTGCTCCCTGGGTGAATAGAGAAATTTGAACTATGTGCATCATCCAAAAGTTCCTTCTTCAGCTCCGGACTTGATGGAACACATAGTCTTTTCCCAAACCGCACAATTCCTTCTTCATTAACATTAAACTCTGAGGATTTCCCTTTTTCGATAGCTCCCAATTTTTCCTGAATTCACACATCATCCTTTTGAGCATCCTTTAACCTTTCTAAAAGATACGGTTGAGCAATAATTTGTGAAAGGATTGATTATGTTCCCTTCTTTATGATTCCCACATCCATCTTCATCAAGTCTAAGAAGATTGGATCCTTCTCAATTCTCATCATTGATAGAATTTCTGGGTCCTTTCTACTTAGGGAATCTGAAACCTTGTTCACTTTCCCAGGGTGGTAATGTATTGAACAGTCATAATCCTTAATGAGCTCTATCCATCTTCTCTGGTTCATATTAATCTCTTTCGGTGTGAATATATATTTAAGACTCTTGTGGTCAGTATATATCTCACATTTCTCTCCATAGAGATAATGCTGCCAGATTTTCAAGGCAAAGATCAGAGCCGCCAACTCCATATCATGCGTTGGATTGTTTCACTCATGGATTTTCAACTTCCTTGAGGCATAGGATATCACTTTATCATTCTGCATTAGCACACATCCTAATCCCTTCTTCGAAGCATCACTGAATACCACAAAAAACTCCCCACTTGTGGGTAAAGTGAGCACGGGTGCAGTGATAAGCCTCCTTTTCAACTCCTTGAATCTTTCTTCGCATTCATCACTCCAATAAAACTTTACTCCCTTTCGAGTTAGCTTGGTAAGAGGGTTGGACAATCGTGAGAAATTTATCACAAATCGTCGATAATATCCAGCTAACCCTAAGAAGCTACGAATATTCGTTACCGATGTTGGCCTCGGCCATCCCTCAATTGCATCTGTTTTGGAGGGGTCCACAGATATCTCATTGCTTGTGATGATATGGCCCAAGAATGAGACCTCCTTCAACCAGAACTCACACTTGTTGTACTTTTCATAGAGCTTCTCCTTGCACAAAGTCTCTAGTACAGTTTTTAAATGCTCCTCATGATCCTCCTTGGTTTTGGAGTATATTAGAATATCATCTATAAAGACTACCACAAATTTGTCAAGGTAATCTCTAAAGACTCTATTCATCAAGTACATGAATATTGTTGGAGCATTGGTGAGTCCGAAAGGCATTACTATGAATTCATAGTGCCTGTACCTTGTACGAAAAGTAGTCTTGGGGACATCTTCCTTCTTCACCCTTACTTGATAATATCCCGACCGAAAATCCACCTTAGAGAAGTATTTTTCTCCACGCAGCTGATCAAACAAGTCATCAATTCTTGGGAGAGGATACTTGTTCTTTATCGTGATTTTGTTAAGTTCACGATAATCGATGCAAAGCCGCATTGACCCATCCTTCTTCTTGATGAAGAGGACTGGTGCACCCCATGGTGAAGCACTTGGGCGTATAAACCCTTTATCCAGATTCTCCTGTAGTTGTTTCTTCAGCTCTTCAAGCTCTAAAATAGCCATTCTATATGGAGTCTTGGATATTTTTAGTGCCCCAGGTATAAGTTCAATTGAAAACTCAACATCTCTTCTTGGAGGAAGACCAGGCAGTTCCTCGGGAAACACTTCAGTGAATTCCCTCACAATAGGCATTTCTTCAAGGATGGTTTCTTCCTTGGACTCAATCATCTGAGCCAGATATGCATGCTCATAAGTCAGTAATATCCATGCTTGAGATGATGGAGCTAAAGGAGATTCATCTTCCTTCTGACACTTGTAAAGAATCAGGGGTCGATTCTCCATATGGAGTGTGATTTCCCTCTCCCAACAATTTATATTGGCTCTATATAAGAAAAGCCAATCCATGCCAAGAATTGCATCAAATTCCACCAGAGGGAGTATGATGAGGTTCACCGGGAAATTCAATCCATAGATTATAACAGGGGAGGACTTATATTCATGGGATGCAATGATTGCCCCATTTTTCGTACTCACCGACATCTTTACTTCCATGATTTGTGGTGGTGTTGGGATTGTTCTACTAAACTTTTGAGATATAAAATAATGCGTAGAACCTGAATCAAAAAGTATGTTTGCTATTCTTGAATGAATAACTAGTGTACCTGTCACCACTTCATTGTCCAGGTTCACTTCGGCATAAGTGATGGAAAAAGCTCTTCCTTGCTATCTTAAAGGTTGTTGGTTGCCTCTGATAACCCTTGGATTAAGGCACTAATTTGCAAAATGACCCAGTTCTTTGCATTTGTATCATTGAACAACGTGTTGAGGTTTGAACGGAGCATTCCTCTCCTCTGTCGCAGCCGCGGGTCCTTCTTGCCGACAGTTAACAGCTGGGTGCCCTTCTCTTCCACACCTGAAGCATTTTCTCATCCCCTTAAGGAAATTTCTAGGGTGCTTCTTTCCGTACTTTTGTCAAGTGGGGTGCTAGATCTTCTTAGCACCGTTGGATTTATCCATCGGACCACCAGTATTGAATTACACCATACGCTTCTTGTCCCTGTGATACCCCTGTGATTCCCCGATCTCCATTTCGACCTTGAGGGCACATAGGATAATTTCCTCATAGCTGTCGAAGTCACGGATCGCTAATGATTTCCTCAAGTTAGGCTTCAGCCCACCAAAGAATCAGTCAACCTTGCATTCGGGTGTAACGACAAAGCCAAAAGCGTATCGTGCAAGCCTTGTGAAGTTTTCCTCGTACGCTCCAACAGATTCTTCAGCTTTTTTCTTGAGGGAAAGGAAGTACCTTCCCATCTTAAGCCGGAGGGTGCGCGGAAAATATTTATCGAAAAACATCTTCCAGAAATCCTTTCATTCCAAAGCCTCGATCTCCTCCTCAGGCTTCGTATTTTTGATCAACGTCCACCATTGATCATCTTCACCCTCCATACGATAAGCATCCAGGAGAACCTTCTCTTGTTCAGAACATTGGAGGGTGGAGAATATCTTTTCAATGGAGTTGATCCATTTTTCAGTGATCATGGGATCAGATGATCCACTAAAAGTAGGAGGCCTTTGTCTCATGAAGCTCTCGATAGCGACTTGTTCCTTCTTAGGGGGGTTTGGACGTTACTTTTGACCGGTTTTTCTATTCAAAACTTGAGTTAGCTGAGAGAGAAGTGTGACAAAGTTCATGATTCCCACTCCCATTGGATTGGGCATCTCATTACTACAGTCATCACACTGATCTTCACAACGGTTGTTAGCCCAAGTCCTCCTATTACCGGCCATTGGCTGGAATAAAAGGAAAGTTAGGGGTAACACATAAAGGGTAATCCAAATACAAAAGTTGATGACTTATAAATAAACTTTTATTTCCTTACTCATGAGTCTATAGGATTAAATCTAGGCTTTTCATGATCTACTTTATAACATATATTCGTAGGGGCATTTTTTTAATTCCCTTAATAAGGGTTCATACTAAGCTTGTGAATTTATCAAAACATATCCCCCAGGAGTGTCGTAACCAAGAGTGCAGCAAGGCCCGTTGTTGTGCACCAGTTCCCATTCGAGTCTAGCTCAAAGTGGTGTTTTCGGGTTTTACCCCTAGGATACATCTGTTCCAGAGTTGCCTCTACCTGCTCGTATCCAGACAGGGATGTATTTGTTTGATAAACCACTTAATTAGTATTTACCAAAACTTAGGGATGTTTTTATTATACTTAGTCTTGTATCTAAGGCTTTACTAGGGTTTCCTAATCCCAAAAATAACTAAACCTGTCCTCTGATACCAACTATGACAACCCTGCTTTTTAGTACAACTTAAACATGATTTATTATATAAAACTTCACTTGATAAAACAAAGAAGATCAAGAGGTTTAGTTTATTTAGGGCTTAGGATCATTACATAAAAACTTAAAACATGAAATACAAAATCTTTATTGAAAACTTCCTTTTCATGACCACTACATTCCTTCGTACTTAGCATTGCATGGGATAACTTGAGGACATGCATAAGAAAAGGGTGAGCTATAAAGAACAGTAAGGGAGTACACATGGAATAACATGAGGAGTACAATACATGTTAGACAATAGGAATATAAATAGAGAATAAAAGAAACATTAACATAAAGGCATGATAAAGCATGATAATCATAACATGGAAATGTGGCAACAACACTTAACATGGAATTAGCATGAGCCAAGGCTCATTGCACATAAAGCATGAGTAAACCATCATTGCACATAAAGCACGAGTGAAACCTCATTGCACTTGAATTATAATGATTCAACACTCATTGAACATGACGTATCATGATAATATACTTTACCCAATGCATTGGAGCACTATAAGGGCGCACCCTTCTTAAACATTTCATTTCATGCATAAGTGTGCCACATGGATCATAAAACATGGATTCATAAAACATAATCATTTATTCCACGATAAAGGAATGTGGAATTAATACATGAAACTATAAAATCAATAAGTAAATTTTAATAAAGTTGAATACCCTTGATGGAGGAATGGGCATGGTATTCACTACATAATGACATTGGCTTAGAAAATCGGTGCGATTTCGGCAGCGTAACGGCGTGACATAAGAATTCATAAAAATGGTTGATGAGAGAGAAAGGGGTTCCTCATCATATTTACATGTAATGGACAGAAATTAAGTCATATAGATACATGTTCCAACAATTGAAATGGAATTTAGATTCATGATACAAAAGTATTGCTTGAATGTAAAAGAAGAGAGAGAAGTTCCTTTCGGAATTTCAGCATAGTAACGGGTGTACATGGGAGGCATTTAATGAGAGAGAAAGGGGTCTCCAATCATTCAAACAATACGAGGGAAGTATGGGGGATGTGCGAAACCATACCCCAATATTCATAATTGAAATTAAAAGGGCAATACAACTTAAAGAAAATTGAAAAAAATGAGAAAGGAAGAAAAAACCCTTACTTGGAAGTGTGCTTCCAAAGGCTAGAGAGAGGCTTGTGAGAGGTTTATTGGGAGCTTGGGGCACCTTGGGAGGATTATAGAGAGATTTGGGTAGAGGTTGGACGAACTCCAAGGGCTTTGAGTGAGGAGGAAGTGGGATCTTGGGTGGGTTCATATAGGAAAGGTGAGGGAATTCTTTATTATTTAGGTTTGGGTCCCCTTACATTAAATCAATCCAAACCAAAAACCAACCCATGGTTTTTGCCCATGTTTTTTGGAAAAGGGAATAGGAACACATTATTTTATAAGGCCAAAGTCCAAACTTCTTAAAATATTAGGGTTGCTTATGTGGAGGTGAGTCACACTCCCATGGAAATTAATTTAAAAAGGCAAAGTGTTGAATATGTCTTGAGGGGTCCTTTAATGCTTTGAAAAGTAAGTCAAACAAACCCAAAATCACATTATTTTAATGGTAAAACATATATTGGTCGAACATAAGGATTTTGGTATTTTATTACATCACCATTGGGTCATTATGATGTCATAAAACACATTATATATTTAAACGGTATTTAATTTTTACCCAAAAATTTGACTGTCTCAGAAAATTATGAAAAATTCTCCGTTGGATAATTTCGACGTCCTGATTCCAAAAATAACATTTATTTTATCTAAATAATTTTCTAAATATGTGAATTTTTACTTTTAAAATAAAAACTGACATTTATCGAAAATTCACGGGTTTTGACAGAAATGGATTTCAAACCTTAATAAAAAATTTAATTGCATTCATAAAATTATAAGATCATTTATATTTAAAAAAATTATTTAATAATATTATTATTATTTTATTAAAATATTATTTAATTCAAAAATCCCTTAATTTAATAAAATATATTTCTTAATTAAATAATAACTAAAAACACCTTTTGTACTTTAAAAACTATTTACAATGTATCAAAAATGACTAGAAATTATATTCATTATTATATACAAAAATAATGTACATGATCATAGTACTAATTATTTTTTACATAACCCCTTAAAACAGCCACATAAGACCTAAGGGTAAGGTGTGCGATGGTGACAGACTCTTGGGGCGGTTCGGATAACATGGCTCGAGTGGTAATTTCAATCAATTTCCACTTTTCCCATAGACGGTCACGTTTGAGCTTGACATGATGAAGCTCATCTTGGGCTTGGTCAAGGGAGAAGCCCAAGGATGCCACCTCTTTTCCGAGCTCCGACAAATGGGATTCATATGGGGAAATTCTACTGGATGAGGCCATCACTTCTTTTGTCTGAGTAAATTGGATTTGTTAAAGTCCTATATTTATACTAATCATGTGCTCACTGTTCAACGGCTATATTAACAACGGTCAAAATTCTTAACATAAAACCAACGAATTTGACATCTTATAAAAACATTTTTCATAAAGAGACATTTAATTAGATCAAGAGGGATTTCCATTAATGAAAATTTGGGTCGTTACATGAATGAATAAGTTCAAGAGGTCTAATATACTAAATCTCAACTTTTTTATGGATTTTACTAGTAATTTTCCCTTTTTGAAAAGTTATGAAACATCATCTTCTCTTATTTTCAATGTTATAAAATTTCTTATAGCATCAACTTCATAAAGTTTGTTTTTATTTTCTACCCAATATTTCCAAGTCTATGATTCCATAATTTATTTTCATCTTTAGCACTTATATAACAGGAGTCATAATGTTCTCCTATCTAGAAAATATTTATGATGGTTCTTTCTCCTTTAGTAACAACATTTCCATCTTTCACACTTTTTATGATACAAGAATCATTTATAAAGATCATTTATTTCCCATCATCATAATGTTGACTTAAACTAAGTTGTTTTTTAATCCATCAAAAAATATAACTTCCTTAGATTTTAATTTTTCTGTTCAAATCTCAGTCATTCCAATTCCTCTGATTTTTTATGGAACTATCATTACTAAAGGTAACTACTCCTTCATCTTGATTTTCAACATATTTCAAGATTTTAAAATATCCCTTAATGTCATAAGAACAACCACTATCAATCATTTATGGTTTTTTCCATTTATTTTCTTTTAAATATGTCTCAATAATAAATTATTTTTCCTTGTCTTTCTTCTTTCCAACTTCATTTTCTTTTATAGCATAAGAACTTTGTCCTGGATGATTTTTCATACATTCTTTAGCATAGTGGAAAAACTGTTCACATATTCCATAAACTTCTTCCAAAAATTCAAATTTTTTTCTATAAAAAGTTTTCTAAAATATTGATATTTCACTTTTCCAAATTTTTGTGTTTTATAAAAGTTACTGATTCTGATTCCACCATTGTTTCCCCTCTGTTCATACCTTCTTTCAGTAATTGAAAAATTATTCCAATAATTATATGTCTTATGCCCATAGATTCCATAGAAACAGTAAAAACCATCAAATCATAGTTTTTTATAGAAGTATGATCTTTCTCTATATAAATTTTATTAAGGCTTATAACTTATTTATACTCTAATATTCTCTGGGTGTGCACCATCTTTCTTACAAAGTGAATTTTCAAATTTTTTGAATATGGTATATTTTTCACAACCCTTCTCAACCCAAGTTTTTTAAACACTTATCTTATCACCTGAAAAATTATAAAAATTAGATTAAACTTTACTTTTGGAATATGTAGATTTCACCTAATACTTGGAATGTGCTTTTTCTAGAGCTTTAGATGATTCATCTTTTACTTTTGAAGCTTTGATAAAATTTCCATTCAACTTTATTAAGGAAATTTCATCCTCAAGAAGTTTTGACTTAGTTTTTTTAACTTTTCATTCTTTAGCTATAAACTTTTTACTGAGGTCTTCAAAAATATTTCACTATTCGTCAATTCTTATTTTGTATCCTAAGATCTCCTGGATGTATTCTTCTTCCTTATTAGAAATATATTTTCTTACCTCAACCACTTTTCCAATATATTTATTCATCATTATGATTTCTTTCTTGAGAATTTTGTTTTACTAAAGGCATGAAACAAGTTCTAATCTGATATGATACTCTCTATAAGATTCTTCACCTCCTTATTCACTATTTGATGAATCTTTATCTTTATCTTCATTCACAAAAATGGTGTTGAATCTTTCTAAACTTTCCTTTTCTGATGAATTGTTTTATGAGGAGTTAGATTCTATTTTCTTACTTAGCATACTTATTCTATTTTCAGTAAACTTGTTCTTTCCACTAGTGTACTTATTTTATTTCTTAGAAGTTTTATAAAACTTCTTCCAACAAGATCTTTCTTCAGAGTGATCTTAAAATTCAAAAACTTTCTTTTTGGGACAATTCATAAAAAAAATGCTTGATTCCACCACACTCAAAGTATTTGAGGGGAAGTTTTCCTCCATACTTTCCTCTTCCTATTAGATAATTCTTAGAGATAAGAAACATGATTTTTCATTCAACTCGCCATCCTCCATATCTTTATAATCATAAGGATCAACATCTTCAACATATTGAATTTTCATCTTTCTCATATATTGAAAATATATTTCACCTTTGATATTATTTTTAATTACTAAATATTTTCTCATTTCATAGGAAATAATAAGTTATGTTATTCATCAAGAGATAAATCTTCTTTATATTTTATAGAAATTATTTTAGAATAAAACATGTCTATAAAGTTTCTCATGAGTTTATTTAAAATTGTACAATCTTCCCATACATATTTGAAACCTCTTATGTTGAAAAAAAATCATTCACTCTGGTGAATTACTCATCAATAGTTTCTTTATCTCTCATTATTATGTCCTAAAACTTTCTATGCCAGATTTGTAGGTTCACTTCCTTTACTTTAGTATTTCCTTCGAAAATATTTTCAATATTATCCCACACTATCTTTGTGGTTTTGAGACCCATCACCTTCATATAAACATTTTTAGATAGAGATATAAGAATTAGATTTCTATAATTTCCATCAACTTCAATGTTTCTCTTGTCAATAAAATTCATTGGAGAATCTTTATCAATGGGTGGAAACCCAATTTTAATGACATAAATAACTTCCAAGACAAGTGACAGAATATATGAAATCATTATATTTTTTCAACCATGATAATTTTTTCCATCAAAGGTATGAATGCCTATACTTTGACAAAATTGTGATTTTCTATGATAAGGATATAAGAGGGGAACCTACCTCCGATACCACTTAAAGTTCCTAAGGATCATTGAATCACTAACAAGGAAGGGTTAAATTAGTTATTTTCCTTTTAAAAATTTCAACTTACAGAAATTTAACCCATGCAAATTTTAATATTTTCTTCCTTATCAGTTTTTAGTAAACTCATATGCATGAAAATGTAATAAAGTAAACAAGGTACATAAGATTTATAAGGTTCTACCTCAATGTGAGAAACTACATCCTACCATATCCATTCCTATGGGTTTATAGAAATTCACTATAATGAAATGGTGAATATAACTTTTGTTTCAAATATCTTTATACTCCTACTATCTTCAAATAGGAATGATTATACTAACTCTCATCGGTTTGAAAATTTTTCTTATAAAAATTTTATTCATAAAAGAAAAAGTAACTTTGAAACTTTTTTCTCAACAAAGTTCCATCGAGAAACTCCGTCTGATGTTTCTATGTCTGATGGCCTCCATCTGATGAAACTTTTCAAAAACTATGCCTTTTACAAAACCTATGTTCTGAAATATTATAAAACTCAGCACCTCACAAAATTCAGATAAAAAATCTATCTATTTTACATTGTATGTTTCTCCTCTATCCAGTATTCTGAACTTTTTTTTATACGATCTTTTGATTGAAAATTTTATCCAAAAAACTGCAACATGAAACTCAACTTTGGTTGGAAACTCACACAAACACAAAATCTGTAGAACTTTGACTTCTTTTATACATGAAAAATGACAAGTACAATGTCCTTTTCACTACTATTTATAGGTAATCCAGTAATAGAAAATTTGGTAAACCTAAAAATGTTTTCTCACTCACCCAAATTCATAAATCTAGATTTATCAAATATTTTAAATTAATTTGATCACTTCTATAACCTTATAAAGTCATCTAGAGTCTTCTTGAATCTTCATGAATTATTTAGAACTTTATAATTCTCAAATTTACTCAAATTATAACGTTAAAAATTTATGCCAAAATTTATATTTGGAAATTGAATGTTTGGAAATTCTCTATTTCAAAACTCTATCTGGAACTCTCTTTATCTATCTAGTTATCTTGACCCACTTGAAATATAGAACATTGACTCATTTTGATCAATGTTTCTCAGTTCAAACATTAGAAATAACTTTTTTTTGATGGATATCCTTATGAAAATTATGTTCAATTTATTTTATTATGAAAATATCATCCAATGGACTTTCTTATCTAGATCTTCAAAACTTCACAACTTTTAACTCTAATATTCCTTTGTTATATGTTCTTGACCCACTAAAGTTAGAACTATTCTCAAAAGAAAAAAAGTAAATTTTACTCTATCTATTGCTCTAAGTCAACTAAATATGGTTGTTTACATTGTTGGAAATTCTAATGAATTTAGTTATTTTCACCACCGATGTTTGGTAGAAAACATCAGCTGCCTATTCCATCTCTTCTAGGTGGAAAATTCAAAACATATTAATATTTCACTATTTGGAGACTCTATCTGCTCAACTACATCCAGTCACTTAGTAATACTACATCTGGTCTTGTTTGTATAGAGAACGGTGTCTGATTACAAACTTGATCTCCCAATTTTTCTTTACTCATATATTCAAATATAATTCCTTGAGTCACTTTAAAATTCTTATACATTTTTCAAAACCAAAAAAACTCAATAACAGGAACTTTAGATATTCTTAAAAATTATTTATCCAATGAAATATGACCTATGATTCTTATATATTCTATCTGATAGCTATCCTTCAATTGGGTATGCCCGATGATCTGTGTCTGAGTCTATTGCATCAAAAGTTCCTTCACACCAACTCAAACTTTCTAACAGAAGCTTCATTCTGGTGGTTCGTCTGATGGATCATTTGATCATTAAATTTTCAATTTTTCAAGATTCAGTAAAAAAAACTTCCATTTTTCTAGTAACTTTTCTTTATAAAGAACTATGTTTGTAAATTTCAACATTGTATATAACATCTTCCATTGAGGATCTATTTGGTAACTACATTTGAAGCTCTATGTCTAGAAATATATGTCCAATCCATTGTGTTTGAATTTTTCTATATGAAAAACATTAACATTCTCCTTTATTTGGAAGATTTTATCATGAGTTTTCCATGATTTTGATAACTTTGAGATAATAAAAGCATCATTTGACTTGGGGAGTTATAAAATTGGAACTTTATAACTTACTGATTTTCTTACTTATTTTCTTTAGAAACTTTGTTAAACTATCTTTATCCAAACTTTCATACTTTATTAACATGATTTCCAATAACTAATATCTTTTTATTTTACAAAAACATAAATTAACAAAAAAAATATTTGTCAACAAAAAATATTGTTAAAACCAAACATCATAAAGGATATTCAATTCATAATGAATATTTTTCATACAAAAACTTTAAAGTAAGAAAGTTTTTGATTTCTTCCAGTCTACAATTCATAATGAGTTTTATTAAAAAAAATATTATTAAAAAATAATTTATTATATAGCAGGTAGTACTAACTACTTTAACCCAAAAATGTTTATTAATTGAGTATTCACTCAACATGGTTCTTATAATCTCCTAAAGAATTTTATTTCTTCATTCAACTATTTGTTGTGGAGTTCTAGGTGCTAAAATGTTATGTGGTATACCCTTTTTAATAAAAAAGTTTCAAAATAAGAATTTACAAACTATCCACCGTGATCAGTATGAATAATTATCAAGAGTCAATGTTTCTCATTTTTAACACGGGCTACTGAATTTTTAAAACAGAAAAAGACTTCTGAATTTTTTTATAGAAAATAAAACCATATATATTTGGTGTAATCATCAACTAAAACATATACATAGTATTTTCCATTGATACTTATAGTTTTTATAAGACCAAATAAATCCATGTTCACTAAATATTAACCATTACAGTTTGATACTACACTAATAGATTTAAAACTTTAATTGTGTTTCTTTCCAAATTGATAAGGATCAAAAACTTTATAAGAATCAAACTTAAGCTCTGGTAGATTTTTAACTAGTCCTTTATTAGTGATTCTAGCTAAATTTATAAAAATACAGTGTCCTAATATTCTATTCCATAAACAAGATTGATATTTTATTGCACTAAGTCAGGGTATATCTTGACTCCTAAGGTCTTCTAATTTAAGTGTATAAACATTCTCATGCCTATTGGTAGAAATAATAAATTTATCTTTTGAACTATGAATAGTACATTTATTATTCATGAATTTCACAAGATATCCCTCATCAGATAATTGAATTATACTAATAAGTTCATTCTTAATATCTATAACAAATAAAACATTTGAAATCAAAGATTTTCCGAGAAGAAAAATATTACATATTCTAATAATTTCTCCTTGATCATGTCACTGAAGGTAAATTTTCCACCTTTAATTTTAATAATATTGTTGAATAAATCCTTATCACCTATCATATACATGGAACATCCACTATCCACATAAATAATGTTATTTTTGTTGGTATACTTCTTATTTTTCTAAAAGTAATAATATTAGTATTTTGGAAGACAAACCTTCTTGGGTCCAGTATTATTAGAAAATAAAATTTTCAGAATCCTCATCTATCTAACTTTACTATGTTGAGAAGTCATTAATTATTTAGAAAAATAATATTTTTGAAATCAAAAATATTTTTCTTTATTTAAAGAATATATATTATTTTAATGTCCACCACTTTGGTATTTTATATAGAATGGATAACTTTTTGGAACAAAATAGTTGTTTTAAAATTTTGGTTTTTTATTAGTAAATCTGATTCTAGACACATCCCTATGAGATTTTATCTATATAAATATTTTATCAAAATTTTCTCCACTATTAGTGAATTTTATAGTAATTTTTCAGACTTGAAATTTTAGAATTTAGTTTCAAAACTAAATTTTTATCCTCAAAATAAGTTATACTAGCATTAGGTTTTTCTAACCCTTTTTAAAAAATAGTTTTATCAAAATTATATTTCTACAACTCTTTTGAAATATTAGAAATTTAAATAGTAAGTGTAAATATTCTTTAATTTCCTTTAGAAATTTTTCCCCCGGTAGCATTAGGTTTTTTTGAAACTTTTTAATTATGGTTTTATAAAAGTTCATCAAATCTTGAAACTTCCTTAAATCTAGGTAATTGGATGAAGTAGATTACTCATATGAAGATATAGAATTATTCTTAATTTCACTATCAATATAATTAAAATTAAAAGTAATAATTTTCATGGTTTTAATAGATTCCTTATCCATAAAACAATTATTATTCTTTGGAATTTCAGTAAATACATTGATATTCTTCTGATTTCACTTTCAATATCTGATGTATTATATGAAGAACTATCACCTCCACTAGAAATCCAAGTATATGAATCTTTCATAATCATCTTTACCTTATTTATATAGAACTTATTATTATTCCTCTCAAAATTTCTATCCTTATTATCTTTTCTATTAATCTTGGGACAATCTGGTCTTATATGACTAGACTTCTTACACTCATAACAAATCACTTAATATGAATATTTCTTGTAACATCTCAGGTAAATAAAGAATATAACTTTTTTATATTAATTAAAATTTATGAATTAAATATTAATTTTACCTTAAAGGAGATTCTATGTTCTATGGCATACCTTATACGCAACAACAGGTTTCATTGAAAACTTACATTGCACACAATGTTGAGTTATACTGAAAAATATTATTATAATATTATTATTTTAAATGGTAGTTAATGCATAGTTGTTGTATTGGTGGGAATGAACAAAAATAACCATATTATGATTAAATATGTTTCTTAAATGTTTTTACTTTTATCTAATAAATTTTAGAGGCTTAAAATAAGAAAGAATCTAATTTTAAGCATAAATACTCTAATATCCATTAAAAGGTTGATTTACTGCCTTTTGATGTCAAACCCTATTTAAATATAGTTATGGTCACTTTTATATGTTATATTTGACAAAATAAAATTCTTCTTTATAATCGGGACATCAAAATTTACTTTGGGTAAATTTTTGGTATTTTTCTGATAAAATTCATTTTTTAATGAATAGTAAAAAATATTATATTTTAATTCAAAACTGACTTTTAATATAATTTATTTATAATTTTAGATTATATTTTTTATTTGTTTTAAAGTGTAATTATATTATTATTTTACTATTTAATCCAATTTTGGTCACTGGAAGTAATTTCACCTTGAAATTGGACATAAATAAGTGTCAATCTTTTCATAGTTATTATTTCTTAAAAACATGCTTTTTATTTTGACAGTGAGAATTAATTTTAAATTAATTTCTGACACTTTTGTGTTTTGAATTTGGAAAAATGAATTCCATATTTGGAATCAAGAGGTCCAAATTGTATAAATAGGTAACTTTTATTTTTAGACATTATGAATATTTACTTCAGTAAAAATTTTATTTACCATGGTTAAAAGGTAAATCTGGTAAATAAGGGTAACCAAATATTATTATAATAATATTAAATTAATCTAACATGTGTCCTAATCCTATTTTTTGATACATTTACGACTATGGTCATCCTTGGGTCGATTTTGGGACCCCATGGAGCCAATTGGGAGTGATAATGACACTTTATATTAATTAATTTAAAGTAAAGACAAAAATGACTTAAACATATATCTTTTAGTAAATCAATTCTTACATGGGGTTATATAATTTATCTCTTAAACTATAAATATTCATTTTAAATCTAAAAAAATTTCCTACATCATGATATTTTTTTTATAATTTTTAGACATCAAATAAATAAAAATATTTATGACACAATAATGATGCAGTGTTTACCTCATTAATTAATAATTTAAATAAATAAGATTATAAAGATTAAAACAATATCCAAAACCTGTCTAATTCTTATTGGAAGATTTTATTTATAACATGGGTCATCTTATATTCGACTTTAATAAGTTTTGTACCTTTAGAAACCAAAAATCATTATATAATAAAATAATATTTTTAAACATTCCTAAAAGCCCCCCCTCCCCCATATAAAAAGTATTCACTTCTAACCCATTATGTAAACTTCTCAAGACTCTTAGATCATCCAACCTATGCACAATTAATCTCCCTACATCCCTTTTCTCATCCTATAAGCCTTTCCCTAGGTAGAAGTCAATTCAATTAAACCTTTTGGTTCAAACCAAAGGGAGATATCCGATTTAAAGGTAACGTCTTCTCTTAAGTTCTTTTGTTTTATTTTACTTCTCCAACCCCATAAACTCTTTTTATTATTTTATTTTATAACAAAACCAGTATCCTCAATATAATAGGTTTTTTTATGAGAATTATTCGAACTACACTTACATAAACCTCCATCTAATGGTTAAAGAACATACTGTTTCTGTGGACAGCGAACTACTACCTCACGAAACGATGATTGTTCAATTATCTCTTACTTCCTCTCATGGTGGAAATTATGATGGCATTGTATTTATATATTATATATATTACTTTTATGTTTTCTTTATTCTTCTGTAATTTTAATTTACAAACATACCTTTATGCTTTCCAATATGTATAAATACGATAATTTCATTTGAGGAAGTGCTGACTACCGCCCCCTCAAGGTGATATGATTCATTCATAACATACATGGAATGTATAAAGGATGAAGTTAATTAAATTATGTAACATATATATCATTTTAAATTATACTGGAATTATAATATACCTATTTATCATTAAGTTTTCATTCCATTAAATATGAAATAGAAATGAAAGTAGTGTTAATGCGTGCGCACGGCTTATCATCTCCATGAACGATGCATTTCATTTATTATCTCCAAATGTTATGTATTATTATAAATACATACATATAATGGATATATATGATTTATATGATATCTAAATCATGAATATCATTCTGGATATAATGTACTTTTGACCACATGAACAACTAGTAATTATAAGAAGTTCATTTTTGACTCAAGTACCAAATATCGACAAAATGACCATTATTAACATAAATGATTGCATAATATTTATAACTTGGTAATAAGTGATATAAAAGGAATAATAAATTTTAAAAATCTTCTTAATAAAGTATAAATTAAATTTATTTTATTATTCAAGATATTAAAGATTGAATGGGTCTAGTCAGACACGAGGTAAGGGATTTCTTATCTCACTTTTAATTCCATGAGATTTCCATTGTTCGCCACTTATTTATTTCATGTGGTGTATTGTGTATAGACATTTGATATATATTATCATGATTCTATTTATATTCATGTAATTTTTTGATCCATTTGGTGGTTATTAACTTTTGGTCTTACGACTCGATTGATTTCAACGTGGTAAGGGGTTTCTTATCTCACTTTTAATTCCGTGAGATTTCCATTGTTCGCCACTTATTTCTTGAATGTGGTGTATTTTTTACTTCTATTTGATATATATTATCATAATTATCTTTATATTAATGGTATTTTGTGATTCATTTGGTGGTTATTAACTTTTGGTCATACGACTCAATTGATTACAACGTGGTAAGGGGTTTCTTATCTCACTTTTAATTCCATGATATTTCCATTGTTCACCACTTATTTATTGTATGTGGTGTATTTTGTACTGAAATTTGATATATATTATAATAATTCTCTTTATATTCATGGTATTCTCTGATTCATTTGGTGTTTATTAACTTTTGGTCATATGACTCGATTGATTACAACGTGGGAAGGGGTTTTCATCTCACTTTTTATTCTCGTGAGATTCATGTTATATTTGCCACTATTTCCTTTTATGTGGTATATATACTACCCATGATTGTATTCTTCATGTAATATAATTTAATTTATGGGTATTTACATCTTCATTTTATGATCCTTCCTTCATGGGGTATATGTTTCGTAAGTTACTTAATCGGTAAGGGAACCCTTCACCGTACTCTTTTAGTCAAAGACTTATTTTTGTTATGTCTTTTAATTTGCATCTTCTTATGTTGGTATATGATATTATATATCCTTATTGATATAAATTTTATTTCCAAGTGAATATATTCCCTTTTTCTCTCATCAAATCATTTTTTTAATTTTAAAATGACATCATTAGGCTATCGAATTTGTGTAAGAGAACTTCTTAACCCAATTTAAATTATTTGGGTTAAACTTATACTTCTTGATTATGTAATGCTATGAATATATGTGAATTTCCTTGGATTGTTTTACAGTTAATATCCACTTATATTTGTTGTATTCTTATTGTTCACACATAATTTTGTCATTGATTTTTCCTTAATCTAAGGATATGATATTTTCAAGGGACATTGTATCAATTTACATTCCATTGAGACTTATTTGTTGTTATACACAAATTAAATTTTATATGGTGCATATACCGCCCTTTGAAATATTATATCATGAATCTCTTTATTTTCATGATATTATAAGATTTTATTAATGTTATTCCTCAATTATTTGTATTCAATCATCTCTCATTTGGTTAGGAACTCTCAAACTAAAATATCATTTAAATGTTTTAATGATTTAATATTCTAAATATTTTTCATTAATGTCCATGTTTTCAAAATGTTTTTAAGGATTTATTTATATGTACAATAATGTTTTAAAATGTTAATTCAATTAAAATATTCAAAGTAGTATGGGACACTTTGATTCAAAAATTTCTTTATTAAATGTTTTAAATGGTTTTGAAAATGGTTTTAACAAAGCATTGATTATTTCAATATCTTTAAATGATATATTGTGATTAGAATGTGGAAATGTTATCTTTCCTTTATTCTTGTTTTATGTGTTATAAATATGTTATGGTTATTGGTCATTGTTTAAGTATACAGGTGGTTCCATGATAATCCTAGGGAGGGTGAGCCCGAGATAGCTCTCAAATTCATTGGGTAACCTGACGAAGGTAAATGTTAATGTTTCTCCTAAGAGATTTAGGGAATATACTATGATGGGTATTCCAAACATAACTCCCTACGTAGCTGTGATAGCTACAATGTAAGTATGATATGGATTCCATAAGTTACCTTTATGATTTATGATTTCTATGTGTTATTCATAAATCTTATGATTTCATCAGGTATGTTATGATTGAAAAGTATGGTTTCATTGATTTGTATTTATTGATAGGTTAATGTTTTCTTTCCTTATTTTGTAACCCTTAATGAGATTTTTATTCTCATCCCAAGTTTTTGAAATGTTTTCTACAGGAATTAAAGATGAATAGGGTCAAGGATGGGATCAAGTAAAAGTCATGATGTCTAAAATTTGGAACTAGACATGTTTCTTTCTAAGAGTTTTTATTTTATGAAAAAAACAGATACAGAGTAGTTGTGTCTAAATGTAATTTTCAAGTTGATATGTAATATTTATGGCTTAATTATCTAAAACTCTAAACCTGAAAAGATCCTAAATGTGAATTATTAATTTAATTCAAGATTATGTATTGTTTTAAGGCTAGTTCCTTATAGTTGGTATCAAAGGTTGGTTTAGAAAACTTTAGGTATTAGGAGTTTTATTTAAACACAAGGTTAGGAGTTTTATTTCAGTCAAATCCTCGTTTTATAAATTTTTCAAATCAAGGAAAGTTGGTTACAAATGGAAGGAGGAGGATATCAAACAACATTAATATCTCTTCATGATGACATACTTTCAATAATTATTGTAAAGTCATGTTCAAATGATTGTGAAACTTTTTCCAGCACACAAATCACTTGCAAGAAGTTATTTGAGATATCAAACACCTCCATTATACCTCGATATCATCATGGATCATGTGTTGTATTTAATCAAATCCTATTTTCTTAATATTCTCATATTTTCAAGAAAGGTAAATATTATCAAGGCATTTTTAAATATTTTACCTTATCACGGGATTTTGAAGCATATTATGATTTTGAAAAAGGTGATGAATAAGGAGACCCTTGCAAAACCTATTTATATTTTCTTTTATAATATAGTTTCTCAGAACATACTTCTATTATTTTAAAAGGACCATTGATTGAGAGTTTCAACTCAAACTCGGTCTGATTGTTTTATAAAAATCATGTTTTATTAGATGTTTTGAAATTATATTTCATACATGATTATTTTCTGAAACTATTTTTCTGATAACACCCATATGAACCAAGTTGTACAAGGTGTATTTTCATAGAAGAAGTAAATGATTTTTAAGGATCACTAAATCTTTTTCGCAATGCATATACCTTCTACCTACATGAAAAAGATGACGATGAAACCATATGGACACCATGATAAAGGTATGTTGTTCTTTCTATTAGGAATAGTTTTATTTTATCATATGGAGATGAAATAAGAAAAAAGGACAATATATATAAGGCATCATAAATTTATATGTTGAGGTCTTAATTTATTGGGATGAAAATGAAAGGTATAATAAAACCTTTGAGTATAAAAAATGTTAGCGTTATTTTTGAGTTTTATAAAAAGGAAAACCAGTAAGATGGGTGACAACTCGTAAGATGAGTGAAAACCCATTGTGTCTGGAAAAGCCACAAGAATCAAACCCACAACAGAAGGGCGATAAGGGTGCATCACCTACCATTGTCCAACGTGAAGTCCCTGGTTAGCATGACTTATTCTTTTACGTTAAATGATTTTATGGATCAAGAATAAGTTGATTTTTTGAACTTATGTTTTATCAAATGGATATTCTTAATATAGGAAAATGATTTGGTGATTTATTGATAAATTTTATTTTAGAATAAGTTTTCTCTTTTGGAAACATTATATGCCTAAAGGAAATAGAATACTATGGGATATCATTTGTGGAGTAATGGTTGAAATTTTATTTTGGAAGAATCTATGTTTTTATTGTGGACATATGATGATTTGGTTTATTTATGGAAATGATGAACCTATCATGGAAAAATATGTGATTAGGTTAATTACTTTTCAGTATGATACTTTAAGAGTAACTGATGTTATTTGGAGATAAATGTTAAAATTTATCTTGGAAGACTATGTGATTAAATCCTTCTGAGATTTGGGTTTCAATCTTAGTTTGGATTACTTTGAAGAATTTTATGGACATTTGTTTATTGAATGGTCTTTGCTGAAATTTGGGTATTGTTTGAAAAAATTTGGAGATTAAGAGTAGTTTTTATTTTTATAAAGTATTATCCTTTTTTTGGGGATTATCTGGTCTTGTACTAAATGTTTTGGTTTTGGTTGATGTCTAAAGACAAGGGAAATATATAGTTCATCTTTTTTGAATTATCTGATAATCTATAAGTTTATTCTAGAAATTTTAGTGTGACCAAGTTAGTTTGAATACTCATAATTTGGAGAAAAGATGAGTTTGTGGTAGAAATTTAGTAAAGGATAAAAGTCTACATGACAAGTAAGTAGGTTTCCTTACATTTTTAGTTAAGATCATAAATAAATTCCTCAACTTTATGAAAAGTAACTTAAAACAAAAACATTTTCCATTCACTTTTACTACTGGGGAATTAAAGACCATTTAACCCATCACAAGTTTGTGATTTTATAGTGGTTAACTTTCTTCTAATCATGTTTTCTACCACTCTCTATCAAACCTTGATGGTTTTTTTCTCTTCTATATCCATGTTTTCCTACATGGAATCCTAGTATGGGATATCTTTGGTGATTTTTGTATTTCAATTTATTTATTATAAAGTGATATTTTTATTGACTCTTTTTCTGATGTGGAACTTTCAATGAAGTTTTCAAGCCCAAATTTAAAATTTCAAGGATGGAATTCCCAAAAGGGGGGAATGATGTATCATCCCAAGTAGATAAAGAATATAAATTTTTTATATTTTTTAAAATTTTTGAATTAAATATTAATTTTACCATAAATGGTATGCTATGTTTTATGGAATTCCTGATACCCAACAATAGGTTTCATTGAAAACTTACGTTGCACAAAACGTTGAGTTATACTGAAAAATATTAATATAATATTATTATTTTAAATGGTATTTAACGCATAGTCGTTGTATTGGAGGGAATGAAAAAAAACTAACCAAATTATAATTAAATATGTTTCTTAAATGTTTTTACTTTTATCCAAAAAAAAGTAGAGTCTTAAAATAAGAAAGAATTCGATTTTAAGCATAAATACTCTAATATTCATTAAAAGGCCGATTTACCGCCTTTTGATGGCGAACCCTCTTTAAATCTAGTTTTGGTCACTTTTATATGTTCTATTTAAAAAAATAAAATTCTTATTTAGAATTTTGACATCAAAATTTACTTTGGGTAAATTTTTGGTATTTTTCAGATAAAATTAATTTGTTAATGAATAGTTAAAAATACTGTATTTTAATTCAAAACTGTCTTTTAATATAATTTATTTATAAGGTTATATTATCTTTCTAATTGGTTTTAAAGTGTAATTATATTATTTTTTTACTATTTAATCCAATTTTGGACATTTGAAATAATTTAATTTTAAAATTGGACATAAATAAGTGTCAATCTTTTGATAGTTATTATTTCTTAAAAACACGCTTTTTTGTTTTGACAACGGAAATTAATTTTAAATTAATTTTTTATACTTTTGTGTTTTGAATTTGGAAAAATGGATTACATATTTGGAATCAGTAGTTCCAAATTGTGTAAATAGTTAACTCTTAATTTTATACATTATGAATATTAACTTCAGTAAAAAAATTATTTACCATGGTTAAAGGGTAAATCTCGTAAATAAGGGTAACAAAATATTAATATAATAATATTAAATTATCATAACATGTGTCTTAATCCAATTTTGTGATACATTTTCGATCATGGTCATCCTTGGGTCGATTTTAGGACCCCATGGACCCACTTGGGAGTGATAATGACACTTTATATTAATTAATTTAAAGTAAAGACAAAAATGACTTAAACATATATCTTTTAGTAAATCAATTATTACATGGGGTTATATAAGTTATATATTTGAATATAAATATTCATTTGAAAGATAAAAATATTTCCTACATCATGATATTTTTTTTAATTTTTATATGTCAAATAAATAAAAATATTTATGGCACAATAATGATGCAGTGTTTACCTCATTGATGAATGATTTAAATAAATAAGATTATAAATATTAAAAAAATATACAAAACCTATAAAATTATTATTGGATGATTTTATTTAAAACATGAGTCATCATATATTCTACTTTAATAAGTTTTTGACCTTTATAAACCAAAAATAATTATATAATAAAATAATATTTTTAAACATTCCTAAAGAGCCCCTCCTCCCCCTTATAAAAATCCCTCAGTTCTAACCCATTCTTCACACTTCTCAAGCCCCTTGGATCATCTAACCTCTTCCCAGTTAATATCGATACATCCCTATCCTACTCCTAGAATCCTTCCCCTAGGCAGAAGGAAATTCAATTAAACCTTTTTGTTCAAACCAAAGGGAGATGCCCGATTTAAAGGTAATGTCTTCTCTTAAGTTCTTTTGTTTTATTTTACTTCTCCAACCCCATAAACTCTTTTTATTACTTTATCTTATAAAAATACTAGTATACAAAATATACTAGGTTTTTGTTATGATAATTATTCGAACTACACTTACACACACTTCTATCTAATGGTTAAAGAACATACTGTTTCTGTGGATGGTGAATTACTGCCTCACGAAATGATGATTGTTCAATTATCTCCTACTACCTATCATGGTGGCCATTATGATGGAACTATATTTATATATTATATTTATTATATTTATGTTTTCTCTTTGATTCTGTAATTTTTATTTACAAGAATACCTTTATGATTTCCAATATGTGTAAATAAGATAATTTCATTTGAGGAAGTGTGGACTACCACCCCCTCAAAGTGATATGATTCGTCCATGACATACTTGGAACATATAAAGGATAGAGTTAATGAAATTATATAACATATATATCATATTAAATTATAATAGAATTATAATATACCTATGTATCATTAAATTTTCATTCCATTAAATATGAAATAGAAATGAAAGTAGTGTTCATGCGTACGTACGGCTTACCGTCTCCATGAACAGTGGATTTCATTTCTTATCTAAAAATGGTATATAATATTATAAATAAAAACATATACTGGATATATATGATATATATTATATCTAAATCATGAATATAATTCTATATATAATGGACTTTTGACCACATGAAGAATTTGTAATTATAAGAATTTCATTTTTGACTCAAGTACCAAATATCGATAAAACAACCATTATTAACTTAAATGATTTCATAATGTTTATAACATGGTAATAAGTGATATAAAAGGAATAATAAACTTGAAAAAAATTCTTAAGTAATTCAAAATTAACTTTAACTTATTATTCAGGAGATTAAAGAAAGAACAGGTCAAGTCGGACATGAGGTAAGGGATTTCTTATCTCACTTTTAATTCCGTGAGATTTCCATTATTCACCACTTATTTATTGCATGTGGTGTATTGTGTACTATCATTTGATATATATTATCATGATTCTATTTATATTCATGGTATTATATGATCCATTTTTTGGTTATTAACTTTTGTTCTTACGACTTGATTGATTTCAACGTGGTAAGGGGTTTCTTATCTCACTTTTAATTCCGTGAGATTTCATTGTTCGCCACTTATTTCTTGCATGTGGTGTATTTTTTACTTCCATTTGATATATATTATCATTATTCTCATTATATTCATGGTATTATGTGATTCATTTGTTGGTTATTAACTTTTGGTCATATGACTCGATTGATTACAACGTGGTAAGGGGTTTCTTATATCACTTTTAATTCCGTGAGATTTCCATTGTTCACCACTTATTTATTTCATGAAGTGTATTGTGTACTGACATTTGATATATATTATCCTGATTATCTTTATATTCATGGTATTCTATTATTAATTTTGTGTTTATTAACTTTTTTTAATATTACTTGATTGATTACAATGTGGTAAGGGGTTTTCATCTCACATTTTATTCCCATTAGATTCATGCTATATTTGCCACTATTTCCTTTTGTGTGGTGTATGTAATAGCCATGATTGTATTATTTGTGTAATATAATTTAATTTATGGGTATTTACATCTTCATTGTATGATCCTTTAAGGGGTGTATGTTTTTTAAGTTACCAAATCGATAAGGGAACCTTTCTCCGTACTCTTTTAGTCAAAGACTTCTTTTTGTTATGTCTTTTAATTTACATCTTCTTATGTTGGGATATGTTATTCTATATCCATATTTCTGTAAATTTTATATTCAAGTGATGAGATACCCTTTTTTCTCTCATCAACTCATTTTTTTGAATTTTAAAGTGACTTCATTAGGCTGTCGAATTTTTGTAAGAGAACTTCTTAACCCAATTTCAATTATTTGGGTTAAACTTATACTTCTTGATTATGCCATGCTATGAATATGTGTGAATTTCCTTTGATTGTTTTACACTTAATATCCACTTATTTTGGGTGTATTTTTATTTTTCACATATAATTATTTCATTTATTTTTCCTTAATCTAAGGATATTATATTTTCGAGGAACTTTGTCTCAATTTACATTCCATTGAGACTTATTTGTTGTTATGCACCAATTCACTTTTATATGGTGTATATACTTCCCTTTGACATATTATATCATGAATATATTTATTATCATGATATTATAAGCTTTTATTAATTTTATTCCTCAATTATTTGTATTCAAGCGTCTCTCATTTGGTTAAGAACTCTCTAACTAAAATAGTATTTTAAATGTTTCAATGATTTAATATTGTAAACATTTATCATTAATGTCCATGTTTTCAAAATAGTTTTAAGGATTTATTTATAAGTACATTAATGTTTTAAAATTTTAATTCATTTAAAATCTTCAAAGTGGTATGGGACACTTTGATTCAAAAATATCTTTATTAAATGTTTTAAATGGTTTTGGAAATGGTTTTAACAAAGCATTGATTATGTCAATATCTTGAAATGATATTTTGTGATTGGAATATGGAAATGTTATCTTTGATTTATTCTTGTTTTATGTGTTAGGAATATGTTATGGTTATTGGGCATTGTTTAGGTATATGGGTGGTTCTGTGATAAACCTAGGGCGGGTGAGCCTGAGATAGCTCTCCAATGCATTGGGTAACGTGACAGAGGTAAACTTTAATGCTTCTTCTAAGAGATTTAGGGAATATATTGTGATGGTTATTCCAATTGTAACTCCCTACATAGCTATGATATCTACAATGTAAGTATGATATGGATTCCACAAGTTACCTTTATGATTTATGATTTCTATGTGTTATTCATAAATCTTATGATTTCATGATTTATGTTATGATTGAAAAGTATGGTTTCATTGATTTGTATTTATTGATGGGTTAATGTTTCCTTTCCTTATTTTTTAACCCTTACTAAGATTTTTATACCCATCACAAGTTTTTGAAATTTTTTCCACATGACATAAAGATGAATAGGGACAAGAATGGCATCAAGGAAAAGTCATTTTGTCTAAAACTTGGAACTAGACATGTTTCTTTTTAAGAGTTTTTATTTTATAAAAAAAATGGATATTGAGCAGTAGTGTCTACATGTAATTTTCAAGTTGATATGTAATAGTTATGGCCTAATTATCTAAAACTATAAACCTAAAAAGATCCTCAATGTGAATTATTCATTTAATTCAATATTATGTAATATTTTATGGTTGGGTCCTTATAGTTGGTATCAAAGGTCAGTTTAGACAACTTTAGGGATTAGGAGTTTTATTTAAACACAAGTTTAGTACCTATATATATTATTTCAGTTAAATCCTTGTTTTATAAATTTTTTAGATCAAGGAAATTCGGTTAAAAATGGAAGGATGAGGATCTCAAACAACATTTCTATCTCTTCCATATGACATGCTTGCAATAATTATTGCAAAGTCATGTTCAGATGATTGTGAAACTTTTTCTAGCATAAAAATCACTTTCACACAGTTTTTTGAGATATCAAACACCTCCACTATACCTCAATATCATCGTGGATCATGGTTTGTATTTAATCAAATCATATTTTCTCAATATTCTCATATTTTCAATAAAGGTAAATATTATCAAGGCATTTTTTAATATTTTACCTTATCACAGGATTTTGAAGCATATTATGATTTTGGAAAAGGTTTTGAAGAAGGAGAACCTTACGCAAACTATTTATATTTTCTTTTACAATATAGTCTCTCATCACATACTTATGGTATTTTAAAAGGACCATTGATTGAAAGTTTCAACTCAAACTCAGTCTGACTATTTTATAAAAAACATGTTTTATCATATGTTTTGAAATTATATGTCATACATGATTATTTTCCAAAACTATTTTTATACAAACACCCATATGACCAAAGTTGTACAAGGTGTACTTGGATGAAGGAATCAAATGATTTTTAAGGATCTCTAAATCATTGTTTCAATGTGTGGATCTTCTACCAATGTGAACAAGATGACAATGAAACCATATAGACACCATGATGAAGGTATGTTGTTCTTTATATTATGAATAGTTTTATTTTATCATATGGAGGTGAAATAGGAAAAAAGTACAATATATATAAGGCTTCATGAATTTAGATGTTTAGGTCTTAATGTATTGGGATGAAAATGAAAGGTATAATAAAACCTTTGTGGTTAAAAAATGTTTGGGTTATTTTTGAGATTTATATAAAGGAAAACCCATAAGATGGGTGACAACCCATCATTTCTGGAAAATCTAGAGGAATCGAACCCACAACCGAAGGGCGAAAAGGTTGCATCACCTACCACTATCCTACGTGAAGTCCCTGGTTAGTATGACTTATTCTTTTAAGTTAAATGATTTTATGGATCAATAATATGTTGATTTTGGGAAATTATGTTTTATCAAATAGATATCCTTAATATAGGAAAATGATTTAGTGATTAGGTGATAAAGTTTATTTTAGAATATTTTTTCTCTTTTGGAAACAATATATGCTTAAGGGAAATAGAATACTATGGGATCTCATTTGTGGAGTAATGGTTGAAATTTTATTTTGGAAGAATCTATGTTTTTATTATGGATATATGAAGATTTGGTTTATTTATGGAAATGATTAACCTTTCATAGAAAATATGCGATTAGGTTAATTACTTTTCAGTATGAGACTTTAAGAGTAACTGATGTTATTTGGAGATAAATGTTAAGATTTATCTTGAAAGACTGTGTGATTAAATCCTTCAGAGATTTGGGTTTCAATATTAGTTTGGATTACTTTAAAGAATTTTATGTACATTTTTTTATTAAATGGTCTTTGCTGAACTTTGGGTATTTTTTGACAAATTTTGAAGATTAAGAGTAGTTTTTCTTTTTATAAAGTATTATCCTTTTTTGGGGATTATCTGGTCTTGTACTAAACGTTTTGGTTTTGGTTGATGTCTAAAGACAGGGGAAATATATAGTTCATCTTTTTTGGATTATCTGATAATATAGAAGTTTATTCTAGCACTTTTAATGTGACCAATCAGTTTGAATACTCATCATTTTGAGAAAATATGAGTTTGTGGTAGAAATTTAGTAAAGGATAAAAGTCTAAATGACAAGTAAGTATGTTTCCTTATGTTTTTAGTTAAACTCATAAATAAATTCCTAAAATTTATGAAAATTAACTTAAAAAACATTTTTCATTGACTTTTTATACTGGGGAATCAAAGACCGTTTAACCCATCACAAGTTCATGATTTTCTTGGGGTTAACTTTCTCCTAATCATGTTTTCTATCACTCTCCATCAAACCTTGATGGTTTGTTTCTCTTACATATCTATGTTTTTCTACATGGAATCCTAGTATGGGATATCTCAAGTGACCTTTGTATTTATCTTCCTTTCTTTTAAAGTGATATTTTTATTAACTCTTTTTCCATTATGGAACTTTCAATGAAGTTTCCAAGCCCAATTTTAAAATTGTGAGGACGCAATTCCCAAAAGGGGGGAAAGATGTAACATCCTGATTAAATAACGAATATAAATTTTTTATATTTATTAAAAAATTTGTATTAAATATGAATTCTACCTTAAAGGGGATTCTATGTTCGATGGAAAACCCGATACGCAACAACAGGTTTCATTGAAAACTTACGTTGCACACAACGTTGAGTTATATAGAAAAATATTAATGTAATATTATTATTTTAAATGGTAGTTAACGCATAGTCGTTGTATTGGAGGGAATGAAAAAAACTAAACATATTATGATTAAATATGATTCTTAAATGTTTTTACTTTTATCCAATAAATTTTAAAGGCTTAAAATAAGAAAGAATCTGATTTTAAGCATAAATACTCTAATATTCATTAAAACGTAGATTTACCACCTTTTGATGGTAAACCCTCTTTAAATTTAGTTTTGGTCACTTTTATATATTATATTTGATAAAATAAAATTCAACTTTATAATTAGAACATCAAAAATTACTTTGGGTAAATTTTTGGTATTTTTCTGATAAAATTCATTTTTTAATGAATAATGAAAAATACTGTATTTTAATTCAAAACTACCTTTTAATATAATTTATTTATAAGGTTATGTTATCTTTTTAATTGGTTTTAAAGTTAAATTATATTATTTTTTTACTATTTAATTCAATTTTGGTCATTGTATGTAATTTCACTTTGAAATTGGACATAAATAAGTTTCAATCTTTTGATAGTTATTATTTCTTAAAAACACGCTTTTTATTTTGACAGCGAGAATTAATTTTAAATTAATTTTTGCCACTTTTGTGTTTTGAATTTGGAAAAATGGATTCGATATTTGTAATCATGAGGTCCAAATTGTTTAAATAGTAAACTTTTATTTTTATACATTATTAATATTTACTTCAGTGAAAAAATTATTTACCATGGTTAAAGGGTAAATCTGGTAAATAAGGGTAACAAAATATTATTATAATAATATTAAATTACCCTAAAATGTGTCCTAATCCTATTGGTTGATACATTTCCGACCATTGGTATCTGTGGGTCTATTTTGGGACCCCATGTATCCACTTGGGAGTGATAGTGACACTTTATATTAATTAATTTAAAGTAAAGACAAAAATGACTTAAACATATATCTTTTAGTAAATCAATTATTACATGGGGTTATATAAGTTATATCTTAGACTATAAATATTAATTTTAAAGATAAAAAATATTTCCTACATCATGATATTTTTTTTATAATTTTTAGACATCAAATAAATAAAAATATTCATAACACAATAATGATGCAGTGTTTACCTCATTAATGAATGATTTCAATAAATAAGATTATAAAGATTAAAACAATATCCAAAACCAGTCGAATTATTATTGGATGATTTTATTTCGAACATTATTAATCTTATATTTGACTTTAATATGTTTTTGACCTTTAGAAACTGAAAATAATTATATAATAAAATAATATTTTTAAACATTCCTAAAGAGCCCCTCCTCCCCCTTATAAAAATCCCTCACTTCTAACCCATTCTTCACACTTATAAAACCCATTGGCTCCTCCAACCACTTCCCAATTAATCTCCCTACATCCCTATACTCTTCTTAGAATCCTTCCCTTAGGTATAAGGCAATTCAATTAAACCTTTTGGTTCAAACAAAAGGGAAATGCCTAATTTAAAGGTAACAACTTCTCTTAAGTTATTTTGTTTTATTTTACTTATCCAACCACATAAAATCTTTTTATTATTTTATTTTATAAAAACACCAGTATTTTCAATATACTATGTTTTTTTTATGAGATCAATTCTAAATACACTTACACACACCTCCATCTAATGGTTAAAGAACATACTGTTTCTGTGGACGGTGAACTACTACCTCACGAAACGATGATTGTTCAATTATCTCCTACCGCCTCTCATGGTGTCCATTATGTTGAAATTGTATTTATATATGATATATATTATGTTTATGTTTTCTCTATGCTTATGTAATTTTTATTTACAACCATACCTTTATACTTTCCAATATGTGTAAATATGATAATTTTATTTGAGGAAGTACGGACTATCACCCCCTCAAGGTGATATGATTCGTTCATGACATACATGGAACGTATAAAGGATGAAGTTAATGAAATTATGTAACATATATATCATATTAAATTATAATTTAATTATAATATACCTATGTATCATTAAGTTTTCATTCCATTAAATATGAAATAGAAATGAAAGTAGTGTCCATGCGTATGTACGGCTTACCGTCTCCATGAACAGTGCATTTCATTTCTTATCTCCAAATGTTATGTAATATTATAAATACATACATATAATAGATATATATGATATATATGATATCTAAATCATGAATATAATTCTTTAGATAATGGACTTTTGACCACATGAACAACTTGTAATTATAAGAAGTTCATTTTTGACTCAGGTACCAAATATCGAAAAAATGACCATTATTAACTTAAATGATTGCATAATGTTTATAACATGGTAATAAGTGATATAAAAGATTTAATAAACTTGAAAAAAAATTATGTAATTATAAATTAACTTTATCTTATTATTCAGGAGATTAAAGAACGAGCGGGTCAAGTTGGACATGAGGTAAGGGATTTCTTATCTCACTTTTAATTCTGTGAGATTTCCATTGTTCACCACTTAGTTATTGCATGTGGACTATTGTGTAATGAAATTTGATATATATTATCATGATTATATTTATATTCATGGTATTATATGATCCATTTGGTGGTTATTAACTTTTGGTCTTACGACTCGGTTGATTTCAACATGGTAAGGGGTTTCTTGTCTCACTTTTAATTCCGTGAGATTTCCATTGTTCACTACTTATTTCATGCATGTGGTGTATTTTTTACTAATATTTGATATATATTATCATTATTCTATTTATATTCATGGTATTTTGTTATTCATTTGGTGGTTATTAACTTTTGGTCATATGACTCGATTGATTACAACGTGGTAAGGGGTTTCTTATCTCATTTTTAATTCTGTGAGATTTCCATTGTTCACCACTTATTTATTGCATGTGGTGTATTGTGTAATGCCATTTGATATATATTATCATGATTATCTTTATATTCATGGTATTATGTGATTCATTTTTTTGTTATTAACTTTTGGTCATATGACTCGATTGATTACAATGTGGTAAGGGGTTTTCATCTCATTTTTTATTCTCGTGAGATTCATGCTATATTTGCCACTATTTCATTTTGTGTGGTGTATTTACTTCCCATTATTATATTATTTGTGTAATATAATTTAATGTATGGGTATTTACATCTTCATTGTATGATCCTTCCTTCATGGGGTGTATGTTTCGTAAGTTTCCAAATCGGTAAGGGAACCTTTCACCGTACTCTTTTAGTCAAAGACTTCTTTTGGTTATGTATTTTAATTTACATCTTATTATGTTGGGATATGTTCTTATATAAACTTATTGCTATAAATTTTATGTCCAAGTTATGAGATACCATTTTCTCTCTCATCAAATCATTATTTTGAATTTTAAAGTGACGTCGTTAGGCTGTCGAATTTTTGTAAGAGAACTTCTTAACCCAATTTCAATTCTTTGGGTTAAACTTATACTTCTTGATTATGTTGTGATATGAATATGTGTAAATGTAATATTATTTTTTTACACTTAATATAAACTTATATTGGGTGTATTCATATTTCTCACACATAATTATTTCATCAATTTTTCCTTAATCTAAGGATATGATATTTTCAAGGGACTTTATCTCAATGTACATTCCATTGAGACTTATTTGTTCTTATACACCAATTATATTTTATATGGTGTATATACTTCCCTTTGAAATATAATATCATGAATCTTTTTATTCTCATGAAATTATAATCTTTTATTAATATTATTCCTCAATTATTTGTATTTAAGCATCTCTCATTTTGTTAGGAACTCTCTAACTAAAATATCATTTTAAATGTTTTAATGATTTAATCTTATAAATATTTCTCATTAATGTAAATGTTTTTAAAATGGTTTTAAGGATTTATTTATATGGACATTAATTTTTTAAAATTTTAATTCTTTTAAAAGCTTCAAAGTGGTATGGGACACTTTGATTCAAAAATCACTTTATTAAATGTTTTAAATGGTTTTGAAAATGGTTTTAACAAAGTAATGATTATGTCAATGTCTTGAAATGATATATTGTGATTAGAATGTGGAAATTTTATCTTTACTTTATTCTTGTTTTATGTGTTATGAATATGTTATGGTTATTGGGCATTTTTTACGTATACAGGTAGTTTCGTGATAAACCTAGGGAAGTTGACCCTAAGATAGCTCTCCAATGCATTGGGTAACGTGATGGAGGTAAACGTTAATGTTTCTCCTATGAGATTTAGGGAACATAATGTGATGGGTATTCCAAATGTAACTCCCTACATAGATATGATAGCTATAATGTAATTATGATATTGATTCCACAAGTTACCTTTATGATTTATGATTTCTATGTGTTATTCATAAATCTTATGATTTCATGAGGTATTCTATGATTAAAAAGTATGGTTTCATTGATTTGAATTTAATGATGGGTTAATGTTTATTTTCCTTATTTTGTAACCCTTACTGATCTTTTTATGCTCATCCCAAGTTTTTGAAATGTTTTCCACAGGACTTAAAGATGAATAGGGTCAATGATGGTATCAATGAAAAGTCATGTTGTCTAAAACTTGGAACAAGACATGTTTCTTTTTAAGAGTTTTTATTTTATGAAAAAAATGGATACTGAGTAGTAGTGTATATATGTAATTTTTAAGTTTTATGTAATAGTTATGGCCTAATTCTCTAAAACTCTAAACCTGAAATGATCCTCAATGTGAATTATTCATTTAATTCAAGATTATGTAATGTTTTAAGGCCGGGTCCTTATATTTCCTATCATTTTTTCCGTATGAATATTCTTGTACTTATATAAAAAATATTTCTTTCCAACAATATTGTTCATTCTCTTAGAAAGATTAACTAACTCAATCTCATACTGTTCAGAAGAACTTCTCTCTATTTTAACTTTATCTTTATTTTTCTATGAAGATCAAGAAACTTTCTTAGTAGAATGAACTTTATCATTAACTTTTTATGAAGTATAAAAAGAAAATACACCATTATTTTTATTTATATTCTCATCATATCTCTATATTATACCTTCATACCGTAAGAGAGTTCCAATAAAATTATCCAAGGTAAAAAAATATCCTCCTTATATCATCTATAGAACTTTTTTTACTCCAATTATTTGGGTATAATTGCAATGATATTTTCTATTAGAATTCCATCAGTAAGATCCTTTTTACAAAAATATTATAAACAATTCACAATTTTTGTAAACCTCTGATGAATATTAATAATAAATTTACCAAGAATAAATTAAAAATCTTTATAATATTCCCTTAAAATAGTTCTTCTGGTCTCAATTACTTTAGAAGTTCCAAAATGAGAAACTTCCAACTTTTTGCATATATTATTCACATATTCACAATAAGATATTTGAAAATAGCTATTTATTATCATATAACATGATAAATTAATTCTTAAACGATAATTTAGTTGATATTAATTCTCTTTATTTGTAAACATAGATAATTATTTCTCAATTATTTGATCTGTTAAGCATAAAAAATTTATCGAATCTAGTATTAATAACAAGGGTTTTCATATGATCTATCCAATATTCATAATTACCTCTATCAAAAAGAATTGGTCTTCTAGGATTAAGATTCTCAAGAGATCCAACATTTAATAATTTCATATTAATAAATAAGAAAAATACTCTTTCTAAAAAATACATGTTAGTGTAAAATAGTTTATACAAAACCTATAAACAATAGTTTATAACAAAATTTTTAAAACTTTAGAAACTTTATTAAAATTAAAAAATTTAAAACTAGTAAGTTAAGTAGTAGAACCTAGATATGATACTAATTGTATGATCAAAGAGTATATTGATGGCTAAAATAGGGCGTGAATTATGGTTTAAAAACTTAAACTAACCAAAAATACAAACCTCATAATTATGATTTATTGGAAACAGATATCATCTGATCATTAGAGTTTATTAATTAGACACACAATTCATCCAATATATTAGAGTTTACTAAAGTTACAAGAAGTAAAAGTTTCTAAATAAATTCATATCATAAATAATAAAATTTAAGAAATAAGTAAAAGAAAATCTTAAAACAAAAGTATGAATGACTTATGAAAAGATTTATAAAATATTTCTCATATTTAACCTTAAGAGTTAAGGAAGTCAGAAACCCTAACTTTGGGTATCCCTGATTTTCAACCTAACTATAAGGTCTATCTTTCTATAGTAAGAAATCCCTTGATCATAAAAATTGTAATATCTATCTTTCAAGCCCTAGAATCCCCTGATCTACTAGATCATAATCAATAGTCTTCCTATACCTGGGATCCCTTAATCTAAACCTAGATCAAAGACAAAAAATACAAATGCAAAAGGTTCTAAGGAATTTATAATCCTCACTTGTATTCCTTAGAATAAAAATTATATTAATATTGATAAAGTGTAATTAATGAGATATTATAATAGAGTAAGCTTCATACGGGTTGAGTCACAAAAGCATCTTCTCCCAGATCCTTGAATACACCTCTATTTATAGGCACAGCTCTAATAGGCATATTCCATGATTCTTGGAGTTGGTTGCAATAGCCTCAAATGATCTCCAGCTTGACATCTCACCATGTTCTATCCATATTAATCTAATGACTTTTTGATAACATCATTAAAATACTATAGAAGTATTTCATCTGGTAGAAATGATTCTGATCATCCGATTATAAAATTTATTATTATGATGGAATAAATTATGTTTTGTCCAATGGATCAAAAAACATATTAGTCTAATAGACCAGACTTGGTCAGTCTAATGTTCTACACTCAGTTAGTTTGATGGACTAAACTTAGTAAGTCTGATGGACTAAACTTAGTTAATCCAATAGACTAAAATTATTCGGTCGAATGGACTAACTCTTTTAGTATGATATACTGAACTCAGTTAGTCTGATGGACTAGACTTAGTCAATCTAATGGAATAGAATTCATCAATCTGATATACTAGAATTCATCAATCTGATAAACCATACTTGGTCAATTTGATGGAATAATCTTATTCAGACTAATAGACCGTGCTTAGTCATTCCAATGGATCATACATAGTCATTCTGATGAACCAGACAGTTCAATGTACTAGACATAGTTAGTTATATAGATTAGATTTAGTGGAAAAAATCATCAGTTTGGAAATATTTATACATCCAGTATAATAAAAAAATTCTACAAAAACATTCTAAAATACATAGAAAATATAAATTTAGTAAAACATATTTTTTAATAAAGTGTGTTGTGATTTTCAAAATTGAGGATAGAAAGTGTAAAAATTATAACTTTTGACTCAATAATGGTATCATGTTTTTTAACAATACATCAAATTATGTTAGTCATAATATGCATTAATAATAATCACAAGAATATGGAATAATAAACACATCCATAGATAGAAATATCCAATGATACATTTAACATGATGAATTCCTATGGGTGGGTCTATTCTTATAACCACCTCTCTTGAAGATTTCCAAGTGAAAACTTCATGAGAAAAAGAATCAATGTCTTATTAGGCCCCTAAACTTAGTAGCTTATATCATATGTGACCTATCAAATTATTTCATCTATTAATAAAACATATATTTAATAATACTATCTTTGCACATAAATTTTCTCATCATAGTAAGGAACTACTATGACCTTTCAGTGTTACAAGTACTCTAAGGACATTATAACATTAATTTCATAAAGAAGATTAATCATTATGTGATAAGATATTTTATTAATATTCAAGACCATGAATATATAGGTAATATAAAGTAAAAAAAAATAGTTTTCTCTAGGTATCCAACTACACAACTTCATTTGATATTTGTAACATAGTATTTATGGTCAATATTTAATTTAACACCCTGAAATCCCTCTGACACTACTAATAACATATAAAGGGTTTACCCTTTTGTGTAAATTTTTTCATAGGAGTTGTAATCCTAGAGGAGTGTACCATGAATTTATGGTAAAATCCCACTAGATTAAGGGAGTTACACACATCAAAAAATTTATTTGGTGGATCCTAATAAATCATATCTTCTATCTTAGGAGGGTCAACCAATACTCTAACCTCGGAGATAACATTACTTAAGAAGTGGACCTCCCAAATACATAACTTACACTACAAGAGACTACTTAGAGATAATGTTTCTGGAGAAATTCTAGGACTATCCTATGGTTATTTTAATTATCATACATTGAGGATAAATAGATGATAATTCCATTAATTAAGACTGCCATGAGCTTATCAAATAAGGTTTGGGTGATATAGTTCATGTTCCCCATGAACACAAATGGAGTGTCAGTCGATCCTAATGACATCACCATAAAATCATAATACCCAAAGCATCATTTGATGAAGTCTTAGATATTTCCTCCTCATGAACCAAAAGGTATAAATAGATGTACCTAAGATCAATATTTTAGAACCATTTCACTCCTTCCAAATTTTCAAAAGGGTTATCAATCCTTGAAAGTGGGTACTTGTTCTTAATTATCACCTAATAGTCAATGATAGTTGATGAAATTCCTCACATTCCTGTCATCCTTCTTAGTGAACAATACTAGATCCACCTAGGAGGTAAATAGTATCCCATATAAAATACTTCTCCAATAATTCCTTCAACTTCAACTTCTACTCTTTGATCTCAACAGGAGTCATTTGGTAAGCTATGAAAGATATTGGTGTGGATTTGGGGTCTATGTCAATACAAAAATCAATCTCCCAATAAGGTATAAGTATTAGAACATCCTATGGAAAAATATACATGTAATAATCCATGATCATGGGAATATGATCACCTAAAGTGTCTATAGAAAATAATTCTAAGCTTTCCAATGATAGATAATTGGATGAAACTTCTTGCGAGTAAGACCCACTCACCTCAACTGAATATCATAGTCACCCATGAAGGAAAACCTTGATCCATCAGTATTACATCATGACACTCCCTAGTGATGGTAGTCTATCTAGTCATGTATTAAGGATATCCACTCCATATAAAATTATAGGTCTCCATCTTAACCATTATGAAGTTCTATGAAAACTTATCACCACTAAGACCATCATCAACATGTGTGGGTGATCATGTGATCACTACCTATGGAAGTCTAGCCTTATCGGTTGAGCTAGAGTCTCTAATGGTATATCTATATCTTGAAATAAGTATAAAATAAAAAAAATTATGGCTTATAGTGGTGTTAATAAGTATGGTTTTCTGTGTATATAATTCACATATCACACCTAAAACCATGTCGAAAACTTCCTAGTCATAGCCCTATATTTCCTCCATATTCCCATATTTCTAGCCACCATCTCCCTAATCTTGGAGAGGATTGTATAAAATGATGTTGGTGGTAGTGGATATTAGTGTCACCAACCTCCATTCCCTCCCTAATTAACACCATATCCTCTGTTATATATTCATAATGTGGGACTTCCCTACTTGAATTGAAGAGGTCCTTGATTATGTTTGTATCACTATCATAGAGATTAATATTCTATGCTTCCTTAACTACCCTATGATTTTTGAAAAATTAGGTAGTCCCAAGACATATGACCCCATCCTCCATAGTCATAGTACAACCTTTCCCCTACTGTTTAGGTCACTTATGTAACCCCCTACCACTAATCCTTAGAGATTAGGAATGCATGTGAGTATGCCTCTGATTTCATAACCTCAACCCCTATCGTCAATCACCCATAGTCAATGACACTACTCCTAGAAATTTTATACTAGCTTATATCACCAACTATTCCTCCTCTAAAAACCTCTCAATCACTAGATCCATCTTCAAAACATAATCATAGGTAGATATTTAAAGAGATACAACCCTAGATTAGATCTATTTATGAATATTATGCTTAAAATTTTGTGCTTAAAGGAATATATCTTAAACATATCAAGAGAGTGAATTATGTAGTCAGTGAACCTAAATGCATACTCTTACACAAGCATTCTCCCCTAGTGAAAGTTTATCTGATCATATACTCACATCATCCTCCATGTGGGTGGGTAGTACTACCTATAAAAGATGTGTCCAAACTCTATACAAGGAAACATATCATCATCATGATTTTGAGTCATCATGGTCCACCAGTGACTCATTGTGATTTAAATAATATGGAATCTAAAACCTCTATATAATCAATGGGTGTTCATACCAGGTCTGACACCCAAATCACTACCTGTAGACAATCCTCCACAAACTAAGGGTTAGTATCACCTCAGAACTTGGGTGGTCCCTACTATTAAAAGTGCACTCAAATTATAGGCATCATCATCCTACCTAACTGGAACCATCTTCTACTCTACGAGTGGAGGATCGATCCTCTACACAATGAATTTTGGATCTATTTGTAGTACTATATGTATAGGAACTACTCTTTACACAATTAGTAGAGATCTGTCATAAAATGATCCCTAGATAGAAGCCTCGTCACTTAGTTAATCTGAGACAAGAGGCTTTAGTGCTGGTATGGTAACATTATAAAACTACCTATGGATCATAGCTACTATTTTTATGGTGGAATCCTACATCCAATAAGATGAACTCATGGTTATTTACGCATATCTAGGTGATCTAACTTAAGAAATAAATGAATAAAATTTCAAATGACATGTTATATGATGCATGTGTCATTTTATATATACCATACAATGAGTTCTTAGAATATTATATCATTTAATAGATTATTAAATTCATAGAAAAAAGGATACATTGGTCACCACACCTATAGTGAGTTCCCTTATATGATATCTAAACAAGATAAACCTTAACACCAACCCTAAATTCCCAAGCTTATCCTCATAGATATCCTAACTCCACTCTAAGGACTATCCCACTTTGATTCCACTCTAACATGACCCAAAATACTAAGGCGCTACTTGGGAAGGTAGTAGGACAAGTGTACCACCCCAATCCCACCTATAATAGGCCATGGGGTAGTGAATAACACCAAGAATTCATAACACTCATATGGGATTCCTTATCCTATACAACTTTCTTGTAATTTACATATATCCATATCATAATATAAAAATTAAAAACTAAATATAAATAACCAAATATCATAAATGATTCATGAAACACTCAATAAAAATCCATAAGGTACAATAAACATGATAACTATAAGAAAAATGAAAACATGATCCCAATATCTAAAGTAAAAGAACAACCTAGAACTACTAGAAAAAAAGGATACTCCTTGACACACTAATCCTTACACAAACTTTGATTGTGTCCATAACCTCCAAGGACCACTAATCTCTTGAACCATCGTCACTGCACCCACCATGGTCACCACATAACTATCCATCACCAAAATAGTACATGAAACATTTGGATAGAAAAATCATGTAAGGGTGAGTATAAATATACCCTATAGGACACCCTGAAAACCAATTAAGGATAAAAATACAACATGATCCATCTCAAACCCATACTAAAAAAGGAAAGTATAGAGTGAAATAAATATCTATAAATGCTTAAGGTTAGTGAACCAAGAACATAAGGGAGAGTTCTATTCTTCACAATCTAGCTATATAAATATTCAATGTCCCAAAATTCCTAGGGAAATCATGCTACCATGATTTAAAAAAATCCACTTCGCATCTTAGAATTTGTATTAGGGTACCCACACCTTTTCGATGTATTTGTATTGGTATATGGGGTATTGACACCGGTGGAGGACTTGTGCCTTGTCTAGTAGAGCATGTCAATCGAGGGAGTACCAACTCCATGGATGGGTCACCCATTCCCCATAAGTGGCAGAGTTCCTAACCCCATTAATCATATGGATAACTTGTACCTTGTTGAAGTTAAGTAATACTAACTTTATGCATGAATCTTAGAAGACCCACACCCTGATTTAGTGGGGAGGTATTAAACTCTATAGAGAATGTAGGGGACCCATTACCTATCAGTAGTACATCATTAGGGGAGTACCTATTGGGATCCTTCAAATCACTAATCACCAGAAGTTACCCTCTGGAACTTGCATAATGGAAACTAATCCCTCTAGAACTTAGGTGACCAAAAGTAACCTCGTGTACTCAATGAACTCAAAATTACAAGACAACTACACCCAAGACATCACACTAAATTGAACATGACATTAAACAGAAAATAATATTCATAAGATAATTGTTGAAAAAAATAAAGTAAAAATAACAACGCAATATTTTTACATGGTCTGGACATGATTCCTAATCCATAGGGGGTGATAAAATAATATTTATTCAATAATTAAAAGATTAATATAGTGTTCAATAAATCATCACTCTAATTTATTACACCTTAATAATATAGTATAATCTATCCAATGAAACCATTCTCCACCACCTTCTAATATTCTCAAGGAGAAGTCTACACAAATCCAATATCCAAGGGAATCTCTCCACTCAGTCAAGGAATTCCACCGCCTCAACTCATCCTTTAAAAAATAAGTGACCACTTCTAGAAAATCCATGAATTTACTTTAATTTATTTTCATAACGACATTTATGTAATACCTTTTTCAAAATATACCAAAGGGAAAACATATCACAAAGAATCATAAAGACTTTTACATATCCCCGGTGTCATTTTCATATAAGTCCTTTATATCTTCATACAAATTCCTTAAAATTGATAAAGGGGGTAACTTATGATTATCACATATAAATTCCATCACACAGTATATTAATTTGTGGTCAACCTACATTTGTAATTTTAATCATTAGTTGAGCCACTCCATCATCTCTATCCATAATCATAAGTTAGACTACCATATCCAATCCTATTTTTAAATCTAGGGATTATCCAGAAATTTTTTTTCGCATGGATTAACCTAATAATAACTCACTTGAGAATATTTTTCAAGATTTACCACTAATTTCTATGTTAATAACCACAAACCTCCTTCTACTATAAAACTTCCTTTATATCCATATGGTTCACTCACCATGATTCCAATCATCCCATCCGAACCATCATGTAGCACTACCTCATAAAATTCGGGACTCTAATATTTGTTAGCATATCTACCATATTTTAAGCTCTATATAAATTCCATATATCCAAAAAAATTACTACAATAACTTTTAGTTGAAGTGATACTTTAACTTAATGTAATATTTCCTAAAATAAAATTTAAAATTATTATAAAATTGAATCAGAATTTTTGAATATCAAAATAGTATCCCATAAACTTATCATAATCCAAGATCTTCTAATTGATCCTTTATCCAAATAAACTCCTTCCCATCAATCATTAATGAAACATGCTCTTATTCCATTTTCAAAAGTAAAACTACCAGTTAAAACTTAAACATCTATCTCATATCCATTCCTCTTAAACTAAACACATAGATAATGTTTGTATTATAAGTGTCTATATATCCCCTAAATTATGGTTCTAAAAACCATAAAATGTATCAGTCATTTCAAATAAAGCTGAAAAACCTTTGAAACTCTTTAAGATTGTAGAATTCACTTAAAAAACTCCCAGTGTTCTCTTCCTTGATTCTTTATGAACCTGCTAACTACTCCCATTACTTACATAATGTCTGGCCATTTACAAACCATATCATACATCATGATTCTTACTAATGATTCATAAGTAATATTTTCTATGTACTCAGCCTTAACTTTTATTCATGGTGTCTTCTCCTTACTCAACTTGAAGTGTCCTTCTAGGGGAGTGGTCACCAGTTTTTCCTTTGTCATGTCAAAGAATTCCACCACCTTTAAGATTTAGTTAGACTGGGTCAAGAACAAAGTTTCATAACATAATTATCTCATAATCCACACACAAAAAATCTATTTTTTCAGGATGATATCCTTCATCTTTAAACTTCTAATAAATTCAACTTTAATCTCATTGATCACTTCCTTTTATAAACTGTAAATAAACATATCATCAATATAGAGAAGTAAAATGGTGAATCACTTATCATTGAACACATTCTAATAATAACAATAATTAGTATTTCTTTGGATTAAATTAAAATATAATATAAAGTCATTAAACTTGCAGTTTTATTTCCATGTTGATTGCTTCAAAAAATAAAGGATACACTTCATATTACACACAAGGTCTTGGTTATTATTGTAAGAACCCATACCTTCTTTTTATGTATGTTTTTCTTTTTCCTGGAGTTTTTGAGAAAAGAGGAGTTTCTAGAAATTTTTGAAGTACATGATGTGTACTTGGTTACAGCGGGTAGTCGTGTGTTGGTTGTGTAACGGCCTTGGACACGGCCATGTGTGATGACCTGGAGGCCGCCTAATGCGGAGTATAGAAATAGAAAGTACAAGTCGTGTACTCTAAAAGTACATGTTGTGTATTTTGTTTTTTTTTCATTAAACACACCGGGGATGCATCTAATTGCCAGAACACACTTCTTTTAGGTTTCGTTCGACTGAGAGAACCCGTTTGGCCAAGGATCTTTGACGAACCCCCGAGCCTCCATCTGTCCTCCGATTCAAACACCGTTGATTGTGTTGTAATCACATCGGTGAGTTCTCTCTTCTCCTAGAACATAATCTTCTGATTTCTCCTCTTTCATGAGTTATATTTGGTTGAACTTTTTGAGAATTTTTGTATATATATGGTGTTCTTGGGAGATTAAAGGCTTGAGGTTAATGTATAACGATATCCCAACCCCGAGGTAGGTGGTTTGTGCCTTTCTGTAAGAATTCTTTGAGTTATATGTGCAATTTTTTCCAATACCCATGAACGGGGTATTGCGTGTTTACCGGTTTAGCCCTATTGTTTCTCTGCTATGCTGGTATGCTTGAGTAAATGATTATTGATTGTGAATAGGGTGAATTGTTGTGCTTTGGATGTATTTCCCATGCATGTTTTGCCTGTTTTGACCTATGGGTCTTGTTTTCCTGTTAGGCTGTTGTTTACTTTCTTATGCCTAGTATTGTAGGATGGTGTGACTATTGTTCTGTTATCCTGTTGTGTTGTAGAATGCTTTCCAAGTAGTTCATGAGGTTTACCTTGGTCATTATGTGCTACTACACTTTCTTGACTTACACAGGACTGTGAGAACCTGGTGTATAGACTATAGGGAGAATGGACGTTGAGGGCTTCTCCAGAGTGTCTTTATAATTTATGATGCGAGATCATAGGGGGAATTGAAATTGAGTGCTTCCCCAGAGGGTTTGTAGTTCCTCAACGCGGGCCACAGGGGGAATGATATGTTGAGTGCTTCCCTAGAGTGCCTTTTGTACCGTTACGAGACTATAGGGGGAATTTAAAGTGAGTTCTTCTTCATAGATTCTATTCTTAAGCTGAACCAGAGGGGTTATACTAAGTGTACATCCTAGAGGGTTTATTGTACTTGTTAGGTAGGACTAGAGGGGATAGGCTGTGGGTACTTCCCAGAGGGTTACCTTGTGTTTAGCTGCTTGATTTTGTTGCTAGGTAGGACCAGAGGGGATAGGTTGTGGGTACTTCCCAGAGGGTTACCTATTGTGTTATCTGCTTGTTTAGCTATTACATGCTATGTGGTGATTTTAATGATTTAAACTGTGGATTTTTTACTGCTTAGTGTTTTCCTATTTACTACTTTCTGTAATTTTACCTGCCATATACTCATTGAATGTTAGGCACAGATCTTCAGGTGGTTTCCTATTGAGATTTAGTCTCACAACCTGTTTGGGTCATGCTTTTGGCCCCAAACAGATTATATTGTTGCATGTATAGATTAGGGAAAGCGCCCTTCTACTTCAGGTACTTGACTTGTTGTGGAGCTGGAGATCATGGGACCAAGCTATGGATTGAGATGCTGAGGAGTTTATCTGATTTCTTTTGCACTTTGGTTTAGCACTATTGTATTCTATCATTGTGACTTTATTGGATATTTTTCTAGACATATGTATCATGCGTCATTTTATATATGTGTTCTTCAGTTCATACTTTCAATCTTCTGTTGTTACTGTTGTATGTCATTATAATTTCTTCCACTCTTGTATGTTTTTTTTTACTTTTTTTGTGTACTCTACCGATGAGGTTATAGTTTCCCCACTATCACACCTAAGGCCCTCACTGCTAGTCGGTAGCCTCTAGCATTCTGGGAAATGTGCTTGAGGCCATGTGACCAACCGGGTACGGGGCACCTCTGGGTGGCTTTCGGAATCGTGAAGTTACAAAGTGGTATCAGAGGAATTATTTTCTCTTGATTTACTGTTTGGAGCCTTTATCTAGGAATAGGAAGGAATAGGTACTTGGTATTAAGCTATGCCCAGGAGTAGCTAACCCGTGTATAGGGAAAAGCCAATCTACCATTTTTAATTGCAATTTTTCTCGTTTTTCAATTATTACAGTTGATTTGATTTCACCTTAAGTGATTTACATGATTTGTGTTGTTATTGTTGATGTTATTGAGGTTCTATTTCTGTTGCAACCCGATGAGATGAGGGTATTCCATCTCATTCACCATATATGCACTTGCTAGAAATCACATGTCATGTATTTTATCCATGCCATCTAGATTTCATTAGAGATTACATGTTGTTGTGATAGATTATGTGTAAAATATGCATGTTGTTGTGATAGTTGCCTTGATAGAAATACCTGTTGTTTGATAGGATATTGTTTTGTGTAGATATTTTATTGAATGAATGTCAAACTTTGTTTCTTGAGGTGTTATGGGCCCTCATGGACCGAAATTTGGTGGATCATTGATTTGTTGCCTTGCTATAACTTGTATAAGATGCCAAACATTGATTCGCAGGGAGTATGGGCCCTCACGGATCAGAATTTGGCACTTTCAATGCTCGTTTCAGTGTTTTCTGGGTTCCGGAGTAGTTTCTGAGGCTTACTGTCTGAGAAAACCTAGAATACACGCCATGTAATGTTAATTACATGCCGTGTGTTCTTCTGTTTGGGAAGAAACTGTTTTTTTAGGTACACGCCATGTACTTTATGTACATGCTGTGTAGTCTCTTACCATGTCATAAGCCATGTGGGCAGAGACATGGGATGGGAAAAATCTGGAGTGAACATGTCGTGTATTGTCCATACATGCCATGTTGTGTCGACCCCATGCCCATCGTGTCACTAACAACACATTTTGGCCAAGTCGTGTCTAATACACGCCGTGTGCCGTCTAAACACGCCGTGTAGTCTGACCCAGGTACCCGGCCATGTCACGAATAACACGGGTCGGTCTTATCCTTTCTCATACACGTCATTTCCATATGGAACACGTCGTGTAGTGTGAGCTATGTGTCAGGTCGTGTCACTAACAACATGGGCCAAGTGAAGCTTGTCTAGTACAAGTTGTGTATATCCTGAACATGATGTGTCGTCTTGTCTTAGGAGAGCTATGTGGCTTAACCATGTAGAAGGAATCAGGCAGGGGAAGAGTATTCAAGTACATTCCATGTGTTAAGACAACACACCATGTATTTAGTCTGTTACACGACCAGTTTAGGCAGGAGTGCATGCACATGTAAATGACTTAAGGGAACACGCCGTGTAGGAAATGTACACGCCATGTAGTCATGTTTTGTAAAACTTGAGTACTTTATTCCTCATATTCCGTTCTTACACTCCTTGTTTCCAGTACTTGATATTTTGATCTAAGTTGTGTGCTTGACCTTGAAGAGTCATGCCACCAAGACTTCCTCCGGTTGTATGCTAGTTTCCAGGCGGTGATCAGACACTGGACATGGCCGGTCAGGGACTACCTGCAGATCCTCTAGTTATGCCAGCCTTGGCACCAGCCGTTGTACCTGACGTAGGTGATTATGCACAGTTCAGGGAGGGCTTCTTGAGGATGATGCAGACCTTTTAGGGAGTACCGCCTCCTGCCCCGTCGATGGCTGATTTGATGCGGGTATTCCAGCAGCAGCATCCTCCCACTTTCTCTGGGGAAGGAGGACCTCAGGCTATAGAGTCATGGCTAAAATCCATGCTGAAGATATTTGAGTATCTGGAAACGCCTTCATAGAGGAGGGTTAAGCTCACTACCTATATGCTTCGGTACTCCGCCAAGAGGTGGTGGGATGTGATCTCACAGGCGGGATGCCAGCAGGTTATGGCATGGGATGGGTTTTAGTGCATCTTCTTTGATTAATTATATCTGGAGACCCTGAGGGCCGATCGAGCCCAGGAGTTTATGAGTCTGGAGTAGGGTACTCTTTCTGTTATGGAGTATTCCTCCTGATTTACTGAGCTGTAGCGCTTCACACCCATTCTGGGAGTTGATTAGTTGTTCATGGCAAGGAAGTTCAAGGATGGTATGAGTCACAACATCTAATCATAGGTGAACATCTTCTGGCTGATTTCTATCACTTCTATCATCAACTAGGCACTGATCACGGAGCACAATCTGAGGGATTATGGAGTTGTGAGCCAGGGAGGCTCAGCATCTGGAGTTAGAATCCCTCCTACAGATAGTAGGAAGCACCACAGGGAGTCTTCGCGTGGTGATCCAAGAAGGCGAGAGACACCTTTAGGTATCTAGGTGGTATGCTACCAGTGTGGAAGGGTTGGGAATACGAGGTCGTAGTGCCAGAGAGACCCAGTGGAGTATCGATCTTGCGAAAACATGGGTCATCTTCAGTGCTTCTGTCAGATCTTCTCTCCAGCAGCTGGTGATAGGGGTTCTTCTATGACTCCTCGTTCAGGAGCAGCACCACCAGTTTCTCACTAGTATGGGAACTGGAGTTCTTCAGGTCATTCAAGCCGAGGTGGAGGTCATGGTTGTGGTATCCAGTCGCCTAGTTTTTATCGACATCAGGTAGGATCAGCTCAGAATTGTTAGGTAGGGTCTCAGGGATGCGGTACAGGCTAGACTTTTGTAGTGGAGCAGCCCCAGTAGGAGCAGGATCCCAGACCTTCTACCGTTTGAGGTATGATCTTAGTATCCTCAGTCTTATCATCTGCTCTTTTTGATACAGGGGCTTCCCATAGCTTTATATCTATTTCTTTCATGGAGAGCCTTGGGCTCTGCATCTTTTCTTATGCTAATATCTTGATGCTAGACACTCCGTTGGGGACTAGAACGGTTAGTATACATCAGTGCAGAGAGTTCCCTCTATAGGTTGGTAGATGTCACTTCTTATGGAACCTTTATGTCCTAGAGATGATAGGATATGATTTCATTCTCAGGATGGACTGGTTAGTTCCATTCCAGGTATTCATCGATTGTTATCGTCGTAGGGTGAGTTTCGTATCACCAGAGGGTGGATCTTTTCTTCATAAAGGAGAGTGGGATGTCCAGGCGACCAGAGCGGGTCCAAAGCATCATGGGTTGGGAGGACTTACAGCCTAGATTGCAAGTCTTTATCTGGATGACTAGGGGACTTCACAGTTATACTTTCCTCCAGTGGTGTATTTTTTCATAGATGACTTCCCAGAGGACTTTTCAGGTTTTCCTCTGGAGTGTGAGGTAGACTTCTCGATTGATATTGTTCCAGGAGTGGAACCAGTGTCCATTCCTCCTTATAGGATGGCTACACTTGAGTTGCAGGAGCTCAAGAAGTAGTTGGAGGAGTTGCAGGCAAAGGGTTTTATCCGACCCAGTACTTCTCCTTGGGGTTCACTTGTCCTATTTGTAAAGAAGGCAGACGGTACCCTCAAGATTTGTGTGGACTATCAAAAGTTGAATCAGTAGATTATTAAGAACCGATATCCCTTGCTGAGGATCGATGATCTCTTTGATCAGCTTCGAGGAGCCCGAGTGTTATCAAAGATTGACCTGAGATCCGGTTATCATCAGTTGCATGTTAGACCATCAGATGTACCTTTTACAGCCTTCAAGAGCAGGTATGGTCTATACGAGTATTTGGTTATGCCGTTCGGTCTCACGAACACGCCTACAGTTTTAATGTCACTGATGGACTGGGTGTTCCATCCATACTTGGATTCCTTTGTAGTGGTATTTGTGGACGATATCTTGGTTTACTCTCACACTCGACATGACCATGCTAGCCATCTTGGGATCGTTTTGAGTACACTAAGGGAGCATTAGTTATATGCTAAGCTCTCAAAGTGCCACTTTTGGATGGATCAGATTCACTTCTTGAGTCATGTTATCTTAGAGGCAGGAGTATCAGTAGACCCAGAGAAAGTGAGAGTTGTAGTTTACTGGGAGCATCCGAAGAACGTCTTTGAGGTGCGGAGTTTTCTAGGGCTGGCTGGATACTATAGATGTTTCATACAGGACTTTTCACACTTATCAGAACCACTGACAGGTCTAACTAAGAAGGGTGCGAAGTTCTTATGGTCATATTCTTGTGATTTAGCCTTTCAGGAGCTGAAAGGGAGGTTGACTTCAGCATCGATACTAGTCTTTATAGAGTCAGGAAAGAGCTATACTGTTTACTGTGATACGTCAGGTATCGGGCTGGGATCTATTCTTATGTAGGGAGATGGAGTCGTTGAGTACAGGTCTCGGTAATTGAGGCCACATGAGAGGAATTACCCAACGCACGATCTGGAGTTGGCAGTTGTTGTTCATGCCTTACGCTGTTGGAGACATTATCTCTTAGGAGAGAATTTTTTGGTTTTCACCAACCACAAAAGTCTCAAGTACATATTCACTCAGCGTGATCTTAATTTGAGACAGCGCAGGTGGGTTGAGTACCTACAGTCCTTTGACTTTGAGCTTGCCTATACACCTAGGAAAGGCAACGCAGTGGCTGATGCGTTCAGCAGGAGGACTCAGATACAGGTAGTTCAGGATGCCAGTAGTGAGTGGTATCTTATGACTCTGTTCTCTAAGATGCATTTAGAGGTGAATGAAATTCAGGGGTAGACGTTTATTTCTTCTATAGTTGTTACCTCTACTCTTCTAGATCGAGTTTGAATGAGGAAGCTATCAGATTTTGAAGGCCTAGTCCTAAGGGAGAGTGTTTCAGGAGAGGACCATATTACTGGATGGACCATAGGTGAGGATGAGATCTTGCATTTCTAGGGGCGCGTATGGGTGCCAACAGACATATGCGAGGAGATGATGTAGGATTTTCATTCCTCGATTTGTTCAGTTCATCCTAGCTTCACCAAGATGTATCGCGATCTACATTGTCAGTATTGGTGGCCAAGTATGAAGAGGGATGTTGCTGGTTTCATCAGGAGATGTTCCAGTTTTCATCAGGTGAAGGCAGAGCATCAGTGACCAGTAAGTATTTTGCAGCAGTTACCCATTCCCAAGTGGAAGTGGAATGACGTCGCGATGGACTTTGTGACCGGCTTGCCGAGATCACCTCGGGGGAATGATGTTGTTTGGGTTGTCATTGACAGACTCATGAAGGTCGATCACTTCTTTTTGATCAAGGAGACCTTCAGTGTTGATGATCTAGGATGGTTATACATCCGTGAGATTGTACATCTTCATGGAGTCCCACACTCCATTGTTTTAGACAGGGATGCACGTTTTACTTCTCGGGTCTGGCATGGGATTCAGAAGGCTTTGGGTACACAGGTACTTTTGAGTACAACTTACCACCCCCAGACAGATGGCCAGTCTGAGCGTATGATTCTGGTTCTTGAGGACATGCTATGATCATGAATTCTAGATTCTTGAGGTTCTTGGGAGAAGCATATACCTCTTTTGGAGTTTTCCTACAACAATAGTTTTCAAGAAACTATTCAGATGGCACCCTATGAGGATTTGTACAGTAGGTCATGTCGATCACCCTTATGTTGGTTGGAGGCAGAAGAGGCAGCTTTTCTGGGACCTCATCTTGTTCAAGAGACCATAGAGCATATAGAGTTTATTCAGAAGAGGATGGATACTGCACAGTATCGACAGAAGTCTTATGCTGATCAACGGAGACGACCTCTAGAGTTCGAGGTGCGGATCAGGTTTTCCTGCGTGTCACACTGAGGTTGGGACACAAGAGGATTAGGAAACTGGGTAAGCTTTCACCGAGGTACGTCGGGCCATTTGAGGTGTTGGAGAGAGTTGGGCCGGTTTCCCACCTGTTGCAGTTACCTCAGAGGTACCAAGATATGCACGACGTCTTCCATGTTTCTCAACTTTGACGTTACTTCTTAGACCCATCTCATGTCTTTCAACCCGAGGAGGTTGATCTCGAAGTGGATGTGTCATTTGAAGAGCATCCTATCTTTATTGTGGATCTTATTACAAAGGTTCTTCATGGCTGGTCTGTTCTTCTGGTACGAGTGCTATGGTAGCACGGGCGGGTGCAGGATGAGACTTGGGAGAGGGAGGCTGATGTACGAGCACAGTGGCCAGAACTATTCCGGGTTTCTTCTTCTATGCCATGCTAGGGAAATTCAAGGATGAATTTCTTTAAGGGGGGAAGTTTGTAATAACTTGGACCTTCTTTTTAGGTATGTTTTTCTTTTTCCTGGAGTTTTTGAGAAAAGAGAAGTTTCTGGAAATTTTTGAAGTATACGCCGTGTACTCGGTTACCGCGGGTAGTTGTGTGCTAGCCGTGTAGCATCCTTGCACGTGGCCATGTGTGATGACATGGAGGAAGCCTAATGTAGAGTACGGAAACATCAATTACACTCCATGTACTCCAAAAGTACATGTCGTGTATTTTTTTCATTAAACATATCAGGGTCGTGTCTAATCTCCAGAACACGCTTCTTTTAGGTTATGTTTGACTGAGAGAACCCATTCGGATACAGATCTTTGACAAACATCCGAGCCTCCATCCATCCTCCAATTTGAATACTGTTGATTGCATTGGAATCGTATTGGTGAGTTCTCTATTCTCCTAGAACATCATCTTCTGATTTATCCTCTTTCTTGAGTTATCTTCAGTTGAACGTTTTGAGATTTTTTGTAGATCTACGGTGTTCTTGGGTGATTCAAGGATTGATGTTTACGTATAATGATCTCCCAACCCCGAGGTAGGTGTTTTGTGCCTTTATGTAGGAAGTCCTTGAGTTATATGTGCAATTTTTCCAATACCCATGAACGGGGTATTGAGTGTTTACTGTTTTAGCCCTATTGTTTCTCTGCTATGCTGGTATGCCTGAGTAGATGATTATTGATTGTGAATAGGGTGAATTTTTGTGCTTTGGATTTATTTCCCATGCATGTTTTTCCTTTTTTGACTTTGGGTCTTGTTTGCCTGTTAGGCTACTGTTTACTTTCCCATGCCTAGTATTGTAGGATGTTGTGACTGTTGTTCTGTTATCCAGTTGTTTTGTAGAATGCTAGCCAAGTAGTTCGTGAGGTTTACCTTGGCCGTTCCATGATGCTACACTTTCTTGACTTACACAGGACCGTGAGAACCTGGTGTATAGACCATAGGTAGAATAGACATTGATGGCTTCTCTAGAGTGTATTTATAATTTACGATGCGAGACTATAGGGGGGAATTGAAGTTGAGTGCTTCCCCAGAGGGTTTGTAGTTCCTCGACGCGGGCCACAGGGGGAATGAGATGTTGAGTGCTTTCCCAGAGAACCTTTAGTACCATTAAGAGACTATAGGGGGAATTGAAAGTGAGTGCTTCCTCAGAGAGTCTATGCTTAAGCTAGACCAGAGGGGTTAGACTGAGTGTACTGCCCATAGGGTTGCTTGTACTTGTTAGGTAGGACCAGAGGGGATAGGTTGTGGGTACTTCCCAGAGGATTACCTTGTGTTTAGCTTCTTGCTTGTGTTTCTAGGTAGGACCACAGGGGATAGGCTGTGGGTACTTCCCAAAGGGTTACTTGTTGTGTTATCTGCTTATTTAGTTTTTGCATGCTATGTGGTGATTTGAATGCTTTAAACTGTGGATTGTTTACTGGTTAGTGTTTTCCTGTTTACTGTTTTCTGTACTTTTACCTTCCATATACTCAATGAATGTTAGGCACAGATCTTAGAGTGTTTTCCTACTGGGATTTAGTCTCACACCCTGTTTGGGTCATACTTTTGGGCCCAAACAGATTATATTGTTGCGGGTATAGATAAGGGCAAGCGCCCTTATACTTCAGGAACTTGACTTGTTGTGGAGATGGAGAGCATGGGACCAAGCTATAGCTTGCGATGCTGAGGATTTTATCTGCTTTCTTTTTTAATTTGGTTTAGCACTATTGTATTCTAGTATTGTGACTTGTTTGTTTTTTTTTCCTAGACATATGTATCATGCATCATTTTATATATGTGTTCTCCAGTTTATAATTTCAGTCTCCTGCTATTACTGTTGTATGTCATTATGACTACTTCCGCTCTTTTATGTTTTTGTTTAATTCCACTGTGTACTCTTCCGATAGGGCATAGTTTCCCCACTATCACACCCAAGGCCCTCGCTACTAGTCAGCAGCCTCTGGCATTCAGGGAAATGCACTTTAGGTCATGTGACCAACCGGGTACGGGGCGCCTCTGGGTGGCTTTCAGAACTGGGACATTACAATTATGCTCCTAGAAGCTCACCAGATGCTAAATGAAAATTTCTACATTTAAGTCCCCATGAAAAAATGAGATCTTAACATCTGGCTACTTAGATGTAACCCTTCCATTTCAACTATGATAATCACCATAAAAATATTAATGTATTTAAAAATCAAAGAAAATATCCAAAAAAATCCATAACTTCTAATAAAACCCCTTTGTGAAAAGATTTTCCTTATACCTATGTCTACCATCTTCTTCCTCCATCAACTAATAAACCAATTTTTTATGAAGAACTTTCTTACCACCAGTAATTTTTGTTAGCTACCATGTTCCAAACACACGTATGGAATCAATCTCATCAATCATGGATATATCTCACTGATTTGAGTCTTTCAAATTTACAACCTCTTATAGGCTCTTTGGTTCTCCACTATCTATAATAAGAAAGTAATATAGATCATTTCCATACCTCTACACTTGGTACCTAACTCTGGTAAATCTATATAACTTAAACTAAAGATATGATCCTTCTAGAAATATTTATTTAAGATATTTATATTAGAGAGATCTTCTATGAGTTTCCACTCTCCCTAATATCTCCAATATATTCATCTTTGGAAACACCACCATAACTAGACCCCCTTATAGAAATTCCTCTAGAAAATATAGTGTTTCTAGATATACCATACTCCCTGAATTCTCTAGAACATCTCTAACTTCAAATTTTATATTCATTTAAACCTAAAATTATGATTATAATTAGATCTCATTAGAAACTTATGATTGGTTATAATCCTTCTATAATATCACTTCATTTAAAATAACATTTTTACTTCTGAAAACCTTCTAAGATTGTTTTTCCAAAAATTGAAAACCAAATTCTTCATCACCATACCCTACAAATTAAAATGCCCAGGACTTAGCCTCCAACATTTCCCTTTAATTGGAATCAATGTGTATGTAGTTAAGTGATCCAAATACTTTGGGTTTAGTGATTTAAATTTTCCTTCCATACCAATAAGCCTCTAAAATTTCCTACCCCAATAGAGATGAAGGACTCTTTTTCACCAAGAAGTCCACACAATTCATCACTTCAACCCAAAACTCCTTTGGAAATATAATGTAAATTATCATGATCCTTAACTTTTATACTAATATTTTAATCATTATATACATGATTTTTTTTCTTCTAGAGTTCATGTTATGGTCTTGTTAAATTATATACCATTTTTTCAGTAGAACCACCTAAATTTCTTTATTTTATAGTCCTCACCATTATCAGACCTCAAATATTTTATTTTGAATTTTTTATCCATTTAAACCATGTATATCCATTGGACTAAGGATTTAAACACCTCATAATTATTATTTATAAATAATACCCACACTTTTTATGTCGTATCATTAATGGATGTAACATAATACACTCACCCTCTGTGAGAATGAAGTAGAACTAGCCCCCATATATCTATGTGAACCAACTCTAAATTCCAGTTATTTAGTGTCTTAATTTTTATTTGGAATGACACATTTTATTGATTCCCAAGGATTCATTTTTTCATATTCTATACTCCATGTTTTTATCTTTATCATTCCCTTAGAAACTAGGATTTTCATCCCCTTATCACTCAAGTGACCCAGAAGGTCATTCCATAATTTAGTAGAAGTTAATTTTCTAGTATTCATTATACCTTTAGATAATCATTTAAAGTAAAATGTTACATACTCCACTCCTTTATCCACCATCATGGAATTTTGAATTATTCTCTAGGCACCATCAATGAATGTTATAATGAAACCCACATAGTTTTACTTTCCTATCAAGATTTTGTTTTTCCTTAACCTCAGTATGTATTTCACTCCATGCTACTCTAGAAAACTTTCATTACTTATTTTGATATAAACATCACCCTTTTCCACAATATTTATAGCTTCATCATCCATAATATTAACCTTGTAGAACCTTCTAGTATTATAATTACACATATTCCCCCTCTGGAATATTGATTGAAACAAAGCTCCAAAGTTTGTAATCCAAGACTCAATTTAACTAAAGGTACTTAATAGAAAAAACTCTCATACCTTTTCACATGGGAATCATGGATCCAATTTTAAAATAATATCTTATATAATTGGCACATTGTTCATTGAAATAAATCTTTATATAGCCTTTCTCTCATAATTACAACATACAGGACCACATTCTACCAATCTACTCCAGCTTAGACTTCTTCTTTCTTTACCCTTATTGTAAATTTTACATATTGTGGAATATCCCCTACCTACCACACTATAATAATTCTTGATAGATTCTTGGATATCTTTATGATGAATTTATTCATTTGTGATCATCTCTATAACATCTATGAACACCATGTTTATCTTACTACTTAAGTTACTCATTGTGATAACTATCACATCCCAAGATTCCAAGAGTGATGAAAATAAGAAGAGTACCCATTCTAGATATCCAAAGTTTACCTTGACTGATTATAAATAACTCATTATCATATTGAAGTTATATTCAGGATTCTTCACTAGTTTCCCTTTGAAAATTTGTATTCCAAATAACCTCTATAAGAGGAACACCTTTTTCATAATTGTGGTATTTTCATACATATCAGTTAGAAATTTTATAAGTTCCTAAGCATTTTTCACTTCCTAGATATTATAATCCATTTTATAGGAAATTTATATCTAAATAAACCTTGTTTCATTATTATATAGCCTCTTTATTCTTCCTTCTTCATTTATTTTATCTTGGTAACTATTAATAGAAGATCAAGATCCCTCTGTAGTAGACTATCCTTTATCTATATCTTCTAAAATCTAAAATCTATTATATAAAACTTCTCCACTTAGATCTTACCCTCATCTAACACCATAACTTCTATAAAAAATTAAAAAAACCCTGTAAATTCCAAAATTTATAAGTGGAATTAGGAACTACTTACTAGAATTCTCTTATAATGATGAGGGAAGAATGATGCTATTGAACTGAGCTATGAAACACCTTATCCAGATTCTGGTTGTACTTAACTCTATAACTGACCTCTAATACCATTTTTTAGGATCCCACAAACCAAAAATCAATAAAAATTACCCTCTATAATTTACACAATGGAAACTAATTCCTCTATAACTTAGGTGATGGAAGTAACCCCCACACTCAAAGCATCGGAACATAGAAGACAACCACACCTAATCTATCACAATGAATCACAAATAACATGGATTAAATAAGAATATTTATAAGATAGTGATTGAAAAAAAATTAAAAATGAAAACACAAGATTTTTACATGGTTTAAATGTGAGACCTAATCCACAGTGGTAACACTAAAATAATTTTTATTTAATAATAAGAAGATGATTAAAATTTCCAATCAATCATCACTACAAGTTAATACACCCTACTAATATAGTATAGTCTAGTCATTTAAACTATTCACCACCACCTTCCAATGTTTATAGGGAGAATTTCATATATATTTGATCTCCATGGGAATCCCTCCACTTGCTCAAGGAATTCCACCGCCTCAACTGCTCATTATTTTAATAAATCCCCACTTAAGAAAAATATTTTACGTTACTTTTACATATTCTTTAGAATAAATTTAAGTAATATAATGAAAGTCCTGTCATAGATCCATCAGAAAATGAATTTTTGAACCTGAATTAAATGTATAAATATTAGACTTAGGTTGTATCCTAAGAGTATAGTGGTTTAGTGTTTTATTATATTTTTTAAAGGATTTATTGTGTGAAATCAATGGTTGAATTATATTAGATTAAAATTAAATTTAAAATAAGTGGAATAAACTCATATATCCCCCTCATTATATATTTAAATCATTATTCCTTTACTCTCCTTTATTCTCTCTCTAGTAAAATGAAACCTCAACTAACAACCCACCCCTAGTTATTTAGGATTAATTAGAGGGATGAAATAATCACTACAACCTCAAATGTCACTAGTACTAGTCATTAGATAACTCCAACCACTCTTGATTCATCACAATACTTATGCATTAATGAGGAATCTCTGAGTGGTATGTTTATAAAAACTATGGAGAAAGGAATAATAATTTAATCAAATAAACCAACATTGAATCTCATAATATTAAATATAGTTAACCAATTATAAAATATTAATAAAGGAGAATTATAAATTAAATATTTAATTCATCAACAGGGAAAGGAGTAGTCTTGTCAACTTCTCCACTTATGTCTTAGTGAACCATCATTAAAAAAAATAAAATATAAATAAATGAAAAAAAAGGTAAATAAATAGAAGTAGCATCTCCAGTTGAACGAAAGAATCATAAAAGTATCCCTTATCCTAATGAACAGTTTTGTTCCTATTATAAAATAATTATCTAAAGTAATTGGTGTATTTAAAATTTTACCATGTCATTAGAATGAATTTATTTAGATCCCTCCAATGATTCCATAAATTATAGAATATTTCTCAATTTATATGCCAATCCCTAAAAAAATCTCATTCCTTAGATGTTCAACACATTTCTATCTTGAGGGTCATGAAGAATTTATCTAGGAATCTCAAATATTCCATCTACTTCAAACCCATATCAGGATCTAGCTTTATACTAGTTCAATAAGAATCAAGAAAGAAATGTTGTAGTACTTTATGGCTTTAGTGGACATCTAATTCTTCTCAAGGGAAGAAAATAATCCACGTGTGTTGGAGGAGTGGACTTTGAATTCTTGGGCTTGAGTTGAGAAGTGGGATTTAATATTGGGCCTAGTTAAGTGGGTCCTAAATGTGTTGGGGTGATAAATAATTGTTTTTTTATGTAACTACACTTTTTTAGAGTGGGGGCTTCTGATTGACTTGGTACAGGTGCACTTGAAAAGGTAAAGAGTGAGATAACTCTAAGTTTTCATGTAGTAGCATCTTGTGAACTTGAGTCATGTGGTAGATTGAGGAGTTTTCCAAAAACAATAGTATGGTCACTCCATTCACATATATTTATTGACTATATTAAGGGAATTCATGGTCACTTTAATTTTCACTTGCAGTGTCTTGATAAATCATGCCAATGAAATACAATAGCTTGAGTGACTATGAGTTCTTCATGTAATCAATCCATGAATTTATATAATTTTCTCACATGGTATATTGATTAATTGTGGGTTATTAATGAAATCATTGGATTAACTATTACTATTTCATGTGTCATATTGAGTTTTTTGTGGTAGCTTGAGCTACCATGAATCACACATTCTGTGGTAGCATAACTTTACCATTTTTTCAGTTTCTACCTACACATAAATTAAAAAAAATTATGGGATATCATTTTAATCACTAAAATTAAATCTTAAAAAATATAAATGATGAATTTATATAGTTTAAGTACAAAATTCAATAAATTTTCAAAATAAACTAAAAATAAATTTATCAATTAATTCCAAATTTCTAAAATTATAAAAAAATGTATGACTCATGTGGGTTTTAAAATATAAATAAGGGATTTAAATAGTGTATTTCAAAGAAAATTTTCAATAAATTATCATTTTATCACTCCCCCACACTTAGTTTATTTCACTCTTGGGAAATTCATAAAATTAAATTATTCTAATAGAAAGTTATACTTGGTCTTAAGTACACAAGAAAGATAAGAATAAAATTACAAATTCCTCAATTGTATAAATTATCTTGACTCTTTTATGAATTTAATTCACTGTCTTACTTCAAATCACAAAAAATTATAGTTTTAAGTTGTAAATGGGATGTATCCTAGTGGAATCAAGATTTTAACAAGTGGTAACTTCATAAATAACTTTCCCCTAAGATATATTTCAAAGGTTCATTTTCACACTTCAATGATACTTCCTTAATGAAATTTAGATATATCATCCAACCCTTTTTAATCCAAGTTCATAATTCCCTAAACCTAACCATCCCCTTTACTAATTATCACTTTTTGAATTTTTCCCATCCATATTTTTATAAATAACTTATTGAATGATTGAAGGTAAACCTAAAACTAAACCATCCCAAGATTGTAAGTATACCCTAGAACTGATTGTAATAGTTAAGGTATAGAATAAATTCTCGGGAAGATGGATCTTAGGTCACTATAACTCTTATTTTATGGATAACACACACATATATACTTATATTAACTTAGGAGGTTATCTATATCAGATTTAATCTTCTTGTTATATGTTCTATCTAATTTTATATTATGGATGCCTCCTACGGTGTTACTCAATCACTAAGATCCAGTTAATTAGGTTTTATTTCATCAATCTAGTTCCCTAAATCTATGATTTTCGTTAAACTGGGATTTTTTTTCATTTACAACTCTTTTCCTAGTTATAAAGAAGAAAACTTGACGAAATTAGTTGTAATTTCACACAATAATAATTTAATTATAACAATTTTTCAGAACCAATGAACTCCTTCCATTATAGAATGGTATTTTTTCTAGGAATGACCTAATTTAGATCATGTTTTCCAATCCTAAAAACACACTAAAAATTTAAAAATAGAAAATTATGTACATACTCTAAAATCATGTTTTTAACACTATTATTTATTTTATTTTAAACCAAAAACATATAAAAAATACATGAAAATTTATTTACATCCTAAGTTACTTTTTATTATTCCCCATGCTTATCTCAGACATCATTCCAATTAATTCTAGAATGTATTTTTTAAGAAAAATAGATTTAAAGAATAAATATATAGGCTAATATGTGGGAAAGATATAACTTTAAATTCATTTATCTAATGGAAATATGGAGGATCTTGGACTCCTCCATTGGTTCTTTCCAAAAATATTTATGAAATATCTTCACCTATTTTCCATTCACCTTAGAAGGGCTAATTTTAATCTTATCCTTTGATCTCAGTTCTACTAAATGAAAAATTATCAGTCACTATATATGATTTAGTCCACTTGGAATGAAGTTTTTCAAGCATGAGATTCATCCTTCAAGAGAATAGTATCATTTTTTCTCTTCCTTCAAAGCTTATTTTCAAGATGATCTTGCCATGGATATATTTTTACTTCCCTTATACAACAATGAATTCTCATGATCTTCCCTTAAAAAATTCTTCTGGTTCCATCATCTGTAGTTTCATATGCTCTCTTTCCTTTCTAAATTCCAAGTTCACCTTCTTCAATTCCCTATAAGCCTTGAGTTGTAACACAACAGGCAAGTGATAGTGCTTTATATAAACAATTCTATAAGCAGATATACCCAAGTGGGTTTTATTGGTAGTTATGTGTGTGCATAATTCATCCTAAAACTTCTTAATTCAGTACTTCATGGTCGGTTTCACTATCTTTTCCAAAATCCTATTAATCCTTCTATTAGACACCTCTATTATCCCATTTTTCTATGGGTGGTATGAAATTGAGGTCTTATAGTTTATTCTATATTTCTCCATTAAATATTATATGTTCTTACTATATAAGTGTGTGTGTTGGTCACTCATTATTTCTCAAGGTACTCCAAATCTATAAAAAAAATTGATTTTATAAATTTAATTAAAACCTTAGAATCATCAATTTGGGTGGATTTTTCTTCAATCTACTTAGATAAGTAATCCACTACTAATAAGATGTATGAGAAAAAAATGATATAGGAAATGGAACAATAAAATCTAATACCCAAACATAAAATATTTTATAGAAAATCAAATCATTTGGGTGAATTTCATGAATATTGGAAATTCCACCAATAAACTATCTATTTAGGCTTACTTTAAAAAAATTATGTGAATCATTAAAAATTGAAGGTCTAAATAATTGTGTTTCTAAAAAATTTCTATTTATTCTATGAGGTCCAAAATTGCCACCACATGAAAGTTTATGAAAAATATTAGAAAATATTTAATCTCTTCTTCAGGTATATATTTATTAATTACTTAATCTTACAAATAATCCATAAATATGGATCTTACTAGATATAATACTTTGAATCATATTTTAATTTAGAAGTATTCTTAGTAGATAATGGAGGTACATTTGATGTGACTAGAAAATTGATCATATCACCATACTTGTAACAACATGTTACTATTTTAAAGTACTCCTTAACCCCTAATTTTGATCATTTTTAGTTGGGATTTTTCTTGGGTGATTTTTGGAGGAAATTTGAAAGTTTTGGAACTTTCTAGGTTGTGCATAGTTGGCACCCAGTTTTCCCAAATTGTGCACCCACCCAGGGTAAAATGTGCAAACACAAACTGTGGGGGTTAGCATGGCTGGAGCACAGTTTGAAAATAATGCATCCACCTAGTAGAAACTATGCACCCCATCATATGGGTTCATGGTTAGGGCACACTATAACAACCCTTCTTTTATTACAAACTTAAACATGATTTATTACATAAACTATTCACTTGATACAACATGGAAGATCAAGAGTTATAGTGTATTTGGGGCTTAGGATCATTACATAACAACTTAAAACATGAAATACAATATCTTTATTGAAAACTTCCTTTACATGACCACTACATCCCCTCGTACTTATCATTGCATGCGATAAACAGAGGACATGCATAAGAAAAGGGGTGAGCTATAAAGCCCAGTAAGGGAATAAACCTGGAATACATGAGGAGTAAAATACATGTTAGAAAATAGGCATATCAATATATCACAAGAGAAACATTGACATAAAGGAATGATAAAGCATGATAATCATAACATGGAAATGTGGCAACAACACTTAACATGGAATTAGCATGAGCTAAGGCTCATTGCACATGGAGCATGAGTAAATTCTCATTGCACATGAAGCATGAGTAAACCCCTGTTGCACTTTAATTAGCATGATTCAACACTCATTACACATGACGTATCATGATACTATACTTTACCCAATGCATTGGAGCTCTATAAGGGCGCACCCTTCTTAAACATTTCATTTCATGCATAAGTGTTCCACATGGATCATAAAACATGGATTCATAAAACATAATTATTTATTACAGGATAAGTAATGTGGAATTAATACATTAAACTTTATAATAAATAATTAAATGTGCATAAAGGTGAATACCCTTGATGGAGAAATGGGCATGGTATTCACTACACAAAGGCATTGGCTTAGAAAATCGGTGCAATCTCGACAGCGTAACGGCGTGACATAAGAATTCATAAAAATGGTTGATGAGAGAGAAAGGGGTGTCTCGTCATATTTAAATGAAATGTAAAGTAAGGGGGTCATATAGATACATGTCCAAATAATTGTAATGTAATTTAGATTCATGATACAAAAGTATTGCTTGAATGTAAATGAAGAGAGAGAAGTTCCTTTAGGAATTTTTGCATAGTAACGGGTGTACATGGGAGGCATTTAATGAGAGATAAAGGGGTATCCCATAATTAAAACATAAATAGGGAAGTATGAGGGAGGTTCGAAACCATACCCCAACATTCATAATTGAAAATAAAAGGGCAAAACAACTTAAAGAAAATTGGACAAAAATGAGAAAGGAAGAAAAAACCCTTACATTAACCTAATCCAAAACACAAATCAACTCATGGTTTTTGCCCATGGTTTTTGGAAAAGGGGAGAGGAAAACAATATTTTATAAGGCCAAATTCCTAACTTCTTAAAATAATGGGGTTGCTTATGTGGAGGTGAGTCACACTCCCATGGAAAATAATTTAAAAAGACAAGATGTTTAATAAGTCTTGAGGGGTCCATTAATGCTTTGTAAAATAAGTCAAACAAACCCAAAATTACATTACTTTAATGGTAAAATATATATTGGCAGATCATAAATCTTATAGTATTTTATTACATCACTATTGGGTCATTATGATGTCATAAAACACATTATATATTTAAATGGTATTTAATTTTTACCCAAAAATTTGACTGTCTCAGAAAATTATGAAAAAATAACCGTTGGATAATTTTGACATCCTGATTCTAGAAATAAAATTTATTTTATCTAAATAATTATCTAAATATGTTAATTTTCACTATTTAAAATAAAAACCAACATTTATCGAAAATTCACGGGTTTTGACAAAAATAGCTTTCAAACCTTAATAAAAATAACAATTGCATTCATAAAATTATAAGATCATTTATATTTAATAAAAATTAATTTAATAATAATAATAATATTTTATTAAAATATTATTTAATTCAAAAATCCCTTAATTTAATAAAATATAATTCTTAATTAAATAATAACTAAAAACACTATTTGTACTTTAAAAACTATTTACAATATCAATGATGACAAGAAAGTATATTCATTATTATATAAAAAATAATAATTTACATGAACATGGTACTAGAGATTTGTTACATAAACCCTTAAAAAGCCGCATAAAACCTAAGGGTAAGGTGTGCGATGGTTACAAATTCTTGGGGTGGCTCAGATAACATCGCTCGAGTGGTAATCTCTATCAACTTCCACTTTTCCTGTAGATGATCCCGTTCGAGATTGACATGATGAAGCTCAGCTTGGGCTTGGTCAAGAGAGAATCCCAAGGACACCACATCTTTTCCTAGCTCTGATAAATGGGCTTCATATGGAGCAATTCTACTAGATGAGGTCATCGCTTCTTTTATCTGAGTAAATTGGGTTCGTTAAAGCCTTATATTTATACTAATCATGTGATCACTGTTCAACGGCTATAAAAGTAACTGTCACAATTCTTAACATAAAACCAAAGAATTTGACATTTTATATAAACTTTTTACATAAAGAGACATTTAATTAGATCAAGAGGGATTTCCATTAATGAAACTTTGGGTCGTTACAATATTCCCCCTTAAGAAATTTCGCCCTAGAAATTTCATTTTCCCACACTAAAACAGATGTGGGTAACTCAGCTTCATCATTTCCTATGATTCCCAAGTCGATTCTTCAAACTTGTGGTTTCGCCACAACACCTTGACGAGGGGCATTTTCTTATTTCGTAGAACTTTTTCTCTACGATCTAAGATCGTCACTGGTTGCTCCTCATAAGAAAGATCATCCTCCAACTGTACCACCTCAGAAGAGAGTACATATGAAGGGTCCGATATATACTTCCTTAAGAGGGATACATGAAAGACATCATGTACTTTGGCCATGGTAGGTGGAAGTGTTAGTTGATAGGCCACAGCCCCGACATGATCAAGAATCTTGAAGGGGCCAATGTACCTTGGACTTAACTTCCCTTTATTTCCAAACATCGTGACCTTCTTCCATGGAGATATGCGTAGAAAAACCATGTCTGCAACTTTAAACTTAAGGTCTCGTCGACGATTATCTACATAACTATTCTGTCGACTCAGGGCTGCCTTGATATGTTGTTGAATGGTTTTCACATTCTCCACCATTTCTTCGACCATATCTGGTCCAAGCAACTTACGTTTACCGACCTCATCCCAACACACTGTTGTTCTACACCTTTTCCCATAAAGGGCTACATATGGTGCAATTTGGATGCTCTAGTGGAAACTATTATTATAATACAAATAAACCAGAGGAAGATGTTGATCCCATCCTCCTTTAAAGTCCATTGAGCACGCTCTCAACATGTCCTCAAGTGTTTGGATAGTCCGCTCAGATTGGCCATCAGTTTGAGGGTGATATGTCGTACTGAAGTTTAGTTCAGTTCAGTATCCAGAGCATGTTGAAGACTCTTCCAAAACTTAGAGGTGAATCTTGGATCTCGGTCAGACACAATAGATAGTGGTACTCCATATATCCTTACCACTTCCCTGATATATATCTATGTCAGTTTATCAAATGATAAATCCTCCCGAATAGCAATGAAGTGTGCGGTCTTTGTAAGATGATCCACCACAACCCAGATTGCATTGCTGCCTTTAGATGTCCTCATAAGTTCGGTGATAAAGTCCATGGTGATGTTCTCCCATTTCCATTCTATTATGGGAAATGGTTGCATCATCCCCTTAGACTTCTGCCTCTCTGCCTTCACTTGCTGGCACACCAGGCACTTTGATGTATATTCAGCAATCTCTTTCTTCATATTATCCCGCCAAAAGTTTTCTCGGAGGTCTTGATACATCTTTGTTCTCCCTAGGTGAATAGAGAAATTTGAACTATGTGCATCATCCAAAAGTTACTTCTTCAGCTCCAGACTTGATGGAACACATAGTCTTTTCCCAAATCGTACAATTCCTTCTTCATTAACATTAAACTCCGAGGATTTCCCTTTTTTTTGATAGCTTCCAATTTTTCCTGAATTCCCACATCATCCTTTTGAGCATCCTTTAACCTTTACAAAAGGGATGGTTGAGAAATAATTTGTGAAATGATTTATGATTTTCCCTTCTTTATGATTCCCTTGTCCATCTTCATCAAGTCTAAGAAGATTGGATCCTTCTCAATTCTCATCATTGATAAAATCGCTGGGTCCTTTCTACTTAGGGTATCTTCCACCTTGTTTGATTTCCCAGGGTGGTAATATATTAAACATTTATAATCCTTGATGATCTCTATACATCTTCTCTGGCTCATATTAAGCTCTTTCTGTGTGAATATATATTTAAGACTCTTGTGGTCAGCATATATCTCACATTTCTCTCCATAGAGATAATGTCTCCAGATTTTCAAGGCAAAGATCACCGTCATCAACTCTAGATCATGCGTTGGATAGTTTCGCTCATGGATTTTCAACTTTCTTGAGGCATAGGATATCACTTTATCATTCTGCATCAGCACACATCCTAAGCCCTTCTTCGAATCATCACTGAATACCGCAAAAATTTACCCACTTGTCGGTAAAGTGTGCACGGGTGCAGTGATAAGCCTCCTTTTCAACTCCTTGAATCTTTCTTAGCATTCATCACTCCAAGAAAACTTTACTCCCTTTCTAGTTAGCTTGGTAAGAGGGTTGGACAATCGTGATAATTTTCTCACAAATCGTCGATAATATCCAGCTAACCCCAAGAAGCTACGGATATCTGTTACCGATGTTGGCCTCAGCCATCCCTCAATTGCATCTGTTTTGGAGGGATCCACAGATATCCCATTGCTTGTGATGATATGGCCCAAGAATGAGACCTCCTTCAACCAAAACTTGCACTTGTTGTACTTTTCATAGATCTTCTCCTTGTGAAAAGTCTCTAGTACAGTTCTTAAATGCTCCTCATGATCCTCCTTGGTTTTGGAGTATATTAGAATATCATCTATAAAGACTACCAAAAATTTGTCGAGGTAATCTCTAAAGACTCTATTCATCAAGTCCATGAAAATTTTTGGAGCATTAGTGAGTCCTAAAGGCATTACTATGAATTCATAGTTCCCGTATCTTGTATGAAAAGTAGTCTTGGGGACATCTTCCTTCATCACCCTTACTTGATAATATCCCGACCGAAAATCTACCTTGGAGAAGTATTGTGTTCCACACAGCTGATCAAACAAGTCATCAATTCGTGGGAGAGGATACCTGTTCTTTATCGTGATTTTTTTGAGCTCACGATAATCGATGCAAAAGTGCATTGACCCATCCTTCTTCTTGACGAAGAGGACTGGTGCACCCCATGGTGAAGCACTTGAGCATATAAACCCTTTATCTAGATTATCCTGTAGTTTTTTCTTTATCTCTTCAAGATCCACGACATCCATTCTATATGGAGTATTGGATATTAGTATAACCTCTAGTATAAGTTCAATTGAGAATTCAACATCTCTTCTAGGAGGAAGACCAGGCAGTTCCTTGGGAAACACTTCAGCGAATTCCCTCACAATAGGCATTTCTTAAAGGATGGTTTCTTCCTTGGACTCAATCATCTGAGCTAGATATGCATGCTCATATGTCAGTAATATCCATGCTTGACATTATGGATCTAAAGGAGATTCATCTTCCTCCTTACACTTGTAAAGAATCAGGGGTCGATTCTCCATATGGAGTGTGATTTCCCTTTACCGGCAATTTATATTGGCTCTATATAAGGAAATCTAATCCATGCCAAGAATTGCATCAAATTCCTCCAGAGGGAGTATGATGAGGTTCACCGGGAAATTCAATCCACAGATTATAACAGGGGAGGACTTATATTCATGGGATGCAATGATTTCCCCATTTTTCGTACTCACCGACATCTTCACTTCCATGATTTTTGGTGGTGCTGGGATTGTTCTACTAAACTTTTGAGATATAAAAGAATGCAAAGAACCTAAATAAAAAAGTATGTTCACTATTATTGAATGAATAACTAGCTTACCTATCACCACTTCATTGTCGGGGTTCACTTCGGCAGAAGTGATGACAAAAGCTCTTCCTTGATGCCTTGGAGGTTGTTGGCTGCCTCAGAAAACCCTTGGATTAGGGCACTGATTTGCAAAATTCCCCGGTTCTTTGCAGTTGTAGCAATGAACAATGCGTTGAGGTTCGAACGGAGCATTCCTCTCCTCTATCGCAGCCTCGGGTCTTTCTTTCCCACAGTTAATAGCTAGGTGCCCTTCTCTTCCACACCTAAAGCATTTCCTCGTCCCCTTGAGGCAATTTCTAGGGTGCTTCTTTCCGCACTTTTGGCAAGTGGGGTGCTGGATCTTCTTAGCACCGTTGGATTTATCCATCAGACCACCAGTATTGAATTCCACCTTACACTTATTGTCCCCATGATACCCCTATGATTCCCCGATCTCTATTTCGACCTTGAGGGAACATCGAACAATTTCCTCATAGCTGTCGAAGTCACGGGTCGCTAATGCTTTCTGTAGGCTAGGCTTCAGCCCACCAAAGAAGCGGTCAACCTTGCATTCGGGGGTAACGACAAAGCCATAAGTGTATCGTGCAAGCCTTGTGAAGTTTTCCTTGTATGCTCCAATAGATTCTTCATTTTTTTTCTTGAGGGAAAGGAAGTCCCTTTCCATCTTAAGCTGGAGGGTGCACGGAAAATATTTATCCAAAAACATCTTCCAGAAATCCTTCCATTTTAACGCCTCGATCTCCTCCTCAGGCTTCGTATTTTTTATCAACGCCTACCATTGATCAGCTTCACCCTCCATATGATAAGCCTCAAGGAGAACCTTCTCTTGTTCACAACATTGAATGATGGAGAAGATCTTTTCAATGGAGTTGATCCATTTTTCAGCGATCGTGGGATCGGATGATCCACTAATAGTAGGAGGCCTTTGTCTCATGAAGCTCTCGATAGATAATTATTCCTTCTTATGAGGGTTTGGACGTTCCTCTTGACCCGTTTTTCTATTCAAATCTTGAGTTGGTTGAGAGTGAATCATGACAAAGTTCGCGATTCCCGCTCCCATTGGATTGGGCATCTCATTAGTACAGTCATCACACTGATCTTCACATTGGTTGTTAGCCCGAGTCCTCCTATTACCGGCCATTGGCTGGAATAAAAGGAAAGTTAGGGGTAACACATAAAGGGTAATCCAAAGAAAAAAGTTTATGACTTATAAATAAACTTTTATTCCCTTAACTCATGAGTCTATAGGCTTCAATATAGGCTTTCATGATCTACTTTCTAACATATATTCTTAGGGGCATTTTTTTTAATTCACTTAATAAGGGTTTATACTAATCTTGTGAATTTATCAAAACAAATCCCCCGGGAGTGTCGTAACCAAGAGTGTAGCAAGGCCCATTTTTGTGCACCAGTTCCCGTTCAAGTCTATCTCAAAGCGGTGTTTTTGGGTTTTACCCCTAGGATACATCTGTGCTAGAGCCGCCTCTACCTGCTCATATCCAGACAGGGATGTATTTGTTTGATAAACCACTTACCCAGTACTTACCAAAACTTAGGGATGTTTTTAATATACTTAGTCTTGTTTCTAAGGCTTTACTAGGGTTTTCTAATCCTAATTCCAAAAATAACTAAACCTATCCTTTGATACCAACTATGACAACCCTGATTTTATTACAAACTTAAACATGATTTATTACATAAACTATTCACTTGATTCAACATGGAAGATCGAGAGGTATAGTGTATTTGGGTCTTAGGATCATTACATAACAACTTAAAACATGAAATACAACATCTTTATTGAAAACTTCCTTTACATGACCACTACATTCCCTTGTACTTAGCATTGCATGGGATAACCTGAGGACATGCATAAGAAAAGGGGTGAGCTATAAAGCCCAGTAAGGGAATAAACATGGAATAAATGAGGATTAAAATACATGTTAGACAATAGGCATAACAATAGATCACAATAGAAACATGAACATAAAGGCATGATAAAGCATGATAATCATAACATGGAAATGTGGCAACAACACTTAACATGGAATTAGCATGAGCCAAGGCTCATTGCACATGGAGCATGAGTAAATTATCATTGCACATGAAGCATGAGTAAACACTCATTGCACTTGAATTATCATGAGTCAACACTCAATTCATATGACGTATCATGATACTATACTTTACCCAATGCATTGGAGAGCTATAAGGGCGCACCCTTCTTAAACATTTCATTTCATGCATAAGTGTGCCACATGGATCATAAAACATGGATTCATAAAACATAATCATTTATTACATGATAAGTAATGTGGAATTCATACATGAAACTTTATAATCAATAAGTAAATGTGCATAAAAGTTAATACCCTTGGTGGAGAAATGGGCATGGTATTCACTACACAAAGGCATTGGCTTAGAAAATCGATGCAATTTCGGCAGCGTAACGGCGTGACATAAGAATTCATAAAAATGGTTGATGAGAGATAAAGGGGTGTATAATCATATTTAAATGAAATTTACATTAAGGGGTTCATATATATACTTATCCAAACAATTGTAATGGAATTTAGATTCACGATACAAAAGTATTGCTTGAATGTAAATGAAGAGAGAGAAGTTCCTTTCAGAATTTCGGCATAGTAACAGGTGTACATGGGAGGCATTTAATGAGAGATAAATGGGTCTCCCATCATTAAAACATAAATAGGGAAGTATGAGGGAGGTTCAAAACCATACCCCAACATTCATAATTAAAAATAAAAGGGAAAAACAACTTAAAGAAAATTGGAGAAAAATGAGAAAGGAAGAAAAAACCCTTACATTAAACTAATACAAACCACAAATCAGATCATGGTTTTTGCCCATGGTTTTTGGAAAAGGGGAGAGGAAAACAATATTTTATAGGTCCAAAGTCTGAACTTCTTAAAATAATGGGGTTTCTAATGTGGAGGTGAGTCACACTCCCATGGAAAATAATTTAAAAAGACAAAATGTTTAATAAGTCTTGAGGGGTCCATTAATGCTTTGTAAAATAAGTCAAACAAACCCAAAATCACATTATTTTAATTTTAAAACATATATTGGCCGAACATAAAGCTTATATTATTTTATTGTATCACTATTGTTTCATTATGATTTCATAAAACACATTATATATTTAAACGGTATTTAATTTTTACCCAAAAGTTTGACTGTCTCAGAAAATTATGAAAAATTCATCGTTGGATAATTTCGATGTCCTGATTCCAAAAATAACATTTATTTTATCTAAATAATTTTCTAAATATGTTAATTTTGACTTTTTAAAATAAAAACTGACATTTATCAAAAATTCACGGGTTTTGACAAAAATAGCTTTCAAACCTTAATAAAAATAACAATTGCATTCATAAAATTATAAGATCATTTATATTTAATAAAAATTAATTTAATAATAATAATAATATTTTATTAAAATATTATTTAATTCAAAAATCCCTTAATTTAATAAAATATAATTCTTAATTAAATAATAACTAAAAACACTCTTTGTACTTTAAAAACTATTTACAATGTATCAATGATGACAAGAAAGTATATTCATTATTATATACAAAAAATAATGTACATGAACATGGTACTAGATATTTGTTACATAAACACTTAAAACAGCCGCATAATACCTAAGGGTAAGGTTTGCGATGGTGACATATTCTTGGGGTGGCTCAGATAACATCGCTCGAGTGGTAATCTCTATCAACTTCCACTTTTCTCGTAGACAGTACCATTCGAGCTTGACATGATGAAGCTCAGCTTGGGCTTGGTCAAGATCGAAGTCTAAGGACGCCACATCTTTTCTGATCTCTGACAAATGGGCTTCGTATGGAGCAATTCTACTGGATGAGGCCATCGCTTCTTTTATCTGAGTAAATTGGGTTCATTAAAGCCTTATATTTATACTAATCATGTGATCACTGTTCAACGGCTATAAAAGTAAAGGTCGCAATTCTTAACATAAAACCAAAGAAGTTGAAATTTTATATAAACTTTTTACATAAAGAGACATTTAATTAGATCAAGAGGTATTTCCATTAATGAAACTTTGGGTCGTTACACACACGGTTTGAAAACCCACATGGGCCATCCTAGATAATCATCCATGCAAACTATTTTAATTCCAAAAATTTATTTAAAAATTCCCAAACCCCTATATGAACCTCCACTCAACCCTAACTCGGGATTGGACGTCTTCCTAGGTATTTGGAGCTCCCAATAACCCATTTTTCTCCTCCAGACCTATTTTCGGGTGGATCAAATCTTGGAGAACAGCATTTTATTCCTCTCCTATAAGATTTCTTCTCCTCTTATTTCTCTCATGCTCTCTTCTTATTTCTTCTATAGGGTTTTTTAGATCATCTTGATGTAGATGGATTTAAACTCCTTTGTTTTAGATATTGAATCTAGGTTTAATTCCTTGATCTCTATTACTAACATCCTTTGTTGGAAAATCCCATTACGGGTGTTATGATATGTATTTCTTTGAAAAATATAGGTGGTTTCATTGATATTTTCCATGTTATAAAACCTTGATTTTCTTGATTTAAATTAAATTGATTTCAATTGAATTTTGAAAACCCAACTCAATGAGAATTGATATTTGAAATTGGATTGGCATGAATTTTGGGTAAAAACTAACAAATTCAAATGGGATTGAAAATTGGGGTTTTATTTTCATTTGATGGAAATAATGAAAATTGATTTGTGAGTTGATTTTGAGAAAAATGGATTAAAATTGATTTTATAGATGTAAAACCCTAGACTTTTATGGAGATATATTGGGCTATTTTACATGTACTATTTTGCTTTGTGTGGAGTATTTATCATTTCAGTTTTACCTTGGGGTGTATTTGGGTGAAAATTTTGGAAAATAGAACAAAGAGGGTAATGCATGGTTGATGCGTGGTTTTCCCCAACTATGTGCCCTGGCCTAGAAAACCGTGCAACCCTGGATAGTGGGTATTTTCATTGTTGGTGCATAGTTTGTCAAACCATGCACCCAATTAGGAGAAACCAACCACCACCACCACCCTAGAAGATGTCCATGGTTAGGCACACAGTTATGGGAAACCATGTGCCCCAAGCAGCAAACCATGCATACAGAATTTTCATCCACTAGAAATTATTAAAAAAAATCCAAAACCCCATCTAATACCCCTAAATTCCCTAGATTGACCCATAATCTATTTCCATAAATTCCATATTCTTACATAGGGATTCCAAGGTCGTCCAACCTCTATTATTAGTTATTTGAAGCCCAGATGGTAGATATGTATCCCTTCAGGTATGGGGTTTCATCCCGATTGATTTCTCATCTCTCTCCCATTCTTCTCTCATTATTTTGGTGGGTTTTTATCCTCTTTTTCATTAGATCTGGATCTTGATTTATTAAATCTAGATATAGGATCATGGATCTATATCTAGAAATAAGAGATCTTGATTTTTTGATTCTTGGATTTAGGTTTTAGATCTAGATCTCGTTCTACGTCGTTATTCCATAGAAATTGGGGATTTTTTTTGGGAGAACGTTCATCAACAAATTGAGGTTGGTGGTTTATAATTAAAATCCAAAAGTCTTGATTTAAATTACATGTATATAATTTTATAATTTCTATTGTATGTTTAGCAATTGAGTTCTTGGTTGAATTAATTAATTTGGTGAATTAATTAATTTAAGGGATGTGAAATTGAGGATTTTGGGAATCATAGATAGGGATAATTAATTGATGGATTAATTATAAGATATTGAGTTTTTTTATTTGAGATAATCAATTGTATAATTAATTATGATGTGTTATATTGTTGATTGAGATAACTATTTTATGAATTAATTATGAGATATTGAGTTTGTTAATTTTAGATAATTAATTTTAAAATTAATTATGAGATATTAAGTTTGTTAATTTGAGATAATTAATTGATGACTTAATTATGATATATTGAGTTGCTGATTTGAGATAAGTAATTGATGAATTAATTATGATATATTTATTTTGTTTATTTGATATAATTAATTTATGAATTAATTATGAGATATTGATATTTGAGAATTGAGATAATTAATTATGGAATTAATTATGGGATATTGAATTGGGGGGTGTTGATTAATTAATGTTTGATTTAATTAATGGGATTTATGTGCTTAATTAATTGAATAAATTAATTTATGGGGGCTATGTGATGAACTAGTTGTTGAATTAGTAATGAATTTTCTGTGGACAATTAACTGTTGAATTAATTATGTGTTGGTGAATGGTAACATGGACATTCAATTGTGAAATTATGAATGGTGACATGGTAATTAAATTGTGAAATTGTGAGTGGTAACATGGTCATTCAATTGTGAAGTTATGAATGGTTACATAGTCATTCAATTGTGATATTAGGAATGTTAACATGGTCATTAGATTATGAAATTATTAATGGTAACATTGTCATTCAATTGTGAAATTATGAATGGTAACATGGTTCTTCAATTGTGAGATTAGGAATGGTAACATGGTCATTCAAATCTGAAATATGAATAGTAACATGGGAATTCAAGTATGAATTAAAGTATGGTAAGAATGGTGTTCTGAGTTATGATGTCCCTTGGGAATAGTTCAGACTCTAGCATGGGTCGAAGTAGGTATTGAGATACAGGTTTCCATGGGAACCCAGGGGTTTATGTGGTTAAATAAAGAATAGTTGATAATGCAATAATTATTTACTTATGCATTGTGTTTTAGTATTTATACAATTGTATACACTGTTATTTAACTAGATATTGTTTTATATGATGTTGGTGGTGACCTACTGAGTTGTACTCACACCCTACTCGGGCTTCCTGATTGGTACCCAAATAGATTTCATGGTTGCAGGATAGGATAGGGGAAAAGGATCTATGTTATATGGTTGAGTTGTGGTGGAGCATGGATGAGGGGACCAGACGTGGTTTGGGACCCACTTGGGAGTTGTCAGTGTCTTTACTTTTGATTTTTCATTCTGAAACTTGACACATATATTAGCATAGAATATCTATTATTTAGTTTTGATATTGTATTTCTAGTTTTGTTCATCATGTTATATTGGAATTCTTCTGGTTATGGTTATATATTTGGTTATTTTTAATTTATTTTTTGTTGTTGTTTTACTATAACAAAGAGATTATAGTCTCCCCATGACTGATATTTGACCCTCACTACTAATCAGAAGCCTCTATAATATGGGGAGGCATTTTTGAGGTCATGTAATGCACTGGCTCGAAGCATTAGTGTGTAGCACCTATGTCAGGATATTACAAAGTGGTATCAGATCCTAGTTTTCTTTTATTTTTCTTTTGTATTACTGTTTGGGAAAGATATGTAGGATACTAGGAAGATTTGATCCTTGATTATGATCTCATGATTAGGAGTATCTAACCCATTACTAAAGGATAACTCAAGTACACAAGGTGGGATTTTTTTTATTGATGTTTTATTATTATAGTTGATGTTATTTCACCTTGGATGATGCACTTGTTGTGTGATGTGATGATTGTTGTTGATTTTTTCTGATATTTGAATCATGTTCGGGTATGGAATGAGAGTTGAGTTTTCATTCATCATTCTAGGCACTCAGAATAATTTTGTGGCATGCATCATTTTAGGCACTCATGGTAAAATGGGTTATGGGTAAGTTGTTGAACTTGAACTATTTTTCATTTCTTGTGAAATTAAACCAAAAATGGTTCCTAAAATGAAAATGAGAAATATTGTAAAATGATTAAATATGAGAATAAATGGATGTCTAAATGAGAAAATTGGATAATGAGAATTTTTTTTCCCTTTTTAACTAGGACCTAGGTGTAGGATAGTTAAGGGTAGTGATAGCGCCTGAGTTTTGACCATGTGGAGAGGTTTGGGGAAAAGACTTTTTGTTCCTTTTGTGTTTTTTCTCTTAAGAAAATGTGTTAGGGTTGTGTTATGTGTCCTAATACATGTGTTTGGAATTGTAGAGATATTCCTCCATGATAACGCTTGTTGAGAGGACAACCTGAGGACATGGCTAGGGATGATCTTCCAATGGTGGAACCTGAGGCACTGGTAGTGATAGGTGAGGAATCAGGGGAGAAGTTCTGAGATAACTTCACTAACTTCCTGAAACTTATGGAAAGAGACCTAGGGAAGGTTTTAAAAAAACATGTATGACCTTACACGGGAGTTTCATTTGTAGAACCCTCTGACTTTTACTAGAGAGGTTTGACCTGAGGGAGATGGTTTTTGGATTGAGTCTATCCATATGATACTTGACCATCTAGAGAATCCTACTAAGATTAGGATAAATTTGGATAATTATATATTATGAAGATTATTAAAGCACTAGTAGGACATTCAGGCACAAACTGGATAGGATGATGGTATGTTATATAAGGACTTCTTAGAGAAGTTCCCAGATCATTTCTATCCAGAGACACTAATCTAGAGAGAACAGATGATTTCAAGAGTTTTAATCAAGGGAGTATGTTCATGATAGACTATGTTGTATGCTTTATATATTTTTAATTATTTTCTCCAGCATTGGCAGGGGATGAGACAACTATGGCGAGGCATTTCTAGGATGGACTCAAATGTAAGATTAAGTCCAAAGTTGACCCTTTTCAGTTAAAGGTGTTTTTTGAGGTGGTGGATCAGGCTCTAATAGCTTAGGAGAACCTGAAGTAGGATTTCAGTGTATGGAAGGAGGTACAACTTCTGAGAGAAAGAAGAATCAATATAAGAGTTTTAGCTAGGGTAGTGGAAAGATGAGTGAAAATATGGGAGGGTTGGTTGCATAGGACCTTACTAGAGTGAAATTTCATCAATGCGGTAGGATAGTACATTATTTTAGAAACTGTTCCCATATACTAGTAGAGTTTCATTCTTACAGCAAGATGGGACATCTATAGAAGTTATGTAGAACCTAGTGATAGACAGTCAGTGAGGGTGAATCTAGGAAAAATAATAGTGTAGGAAGGGGACCTTCTACACCATATCAAGTTGGGAGTTGGAATTTTACTAGTGGTGGTGGTAGAGGCAGTGGATGTGGAGCTTCTAAGAAAGAGAAACCATACCAGCAGGGTGGTGCGGCATAGGAGAGCCAGGCTACATCATAGGGAAGAGGTGTAGGATGGTTGTATGTGGTGCATCCTATATTTGTGGATAGCAAGTTTGTACCATTGATAGTGAGAGGTACTATTATTGTATCTTCTACATTAGATAGTTCTTTATTTGATACCAATGCCACTCATTCCTTTATTTCTGCACAACTTGTAAATGGTTTGAGCCTAGCGATGGAGTTTTTGAGTGGGGTTATGATGATAGATACACTATTGGGGGTATGGTTAAGAAATATCTATTTGTGCAAGGGGTGTTCTCTTGAATTTGGGGATTATCGCTTTCTGTGGGATCATTACATCCTTAACATGTCAAGATTTGACCTAGTTTTGGGTATGTATTGGATAGTAGCATACCAATCCCACATAGATTGTTACTGGAGGAGAGTTACCTTTACATGTCCTAAGAGTGAAAATTATATTCACCATGGATATTGGGATAACCAAGCAGGCCAAGAAGGGCCAATTACTCAACAACTAGGAGATCTCATAGCCCAGGTTTTGAGTTTATTTCTAGATAATAGAGGTGTAAATCAGATATGGACTATATGAGTTTTTCATAATGTCATTTGGGTTGAAATATTCACCAGTAATGTTTATCGCACTGATCAATAATATCTCTATACATACTTGGATCATTTTGTAGTAGTGTTTGTGGAAGACATCTTGGTGTACTCCAAGACTCATGACGATCATGCCCAGTATCTTGACATTGTTGTGAGTACAATGAGAGATCATCAGCTATATGCCAATCTATCAAAGTGTTAGTTTTATATTGATTGGTTATGCTTCTTGGGTCGCATCATCTCAGAGGAAGGTGTATTAGTAGACCTATAGAAGGCTCATGGAGTGGTTTCTTAGGAGAATCCCAAGAACATATTCAATATTTTTAGCTTTCTGGGGTTTGTAGGTTACTATAGGAGGTTCATAAAAGGATTTCCCCATTTGGAAGTGCTTATTTTAGGCTTTATCAAAAAGTGGATAAATTTTGACTGGTCTAGAGCATGTGAGAATGCTTCTAGGAGCTGAATAAATTCTTGACATCAGCACTGATCATGATACTACCTAATCCAGGTGAGGAGTATACGGTGTATTGTGATGCTTCTGGAATAGGGATTGGAGTATTTTTTTTATGCAGGGAGGCCAAGTTGTGGCGTACGAGTCTTCAAAGTTGAGGCCACATGAATGGAACTACCCTACTCATGACCTTGAGTTGGTAGAAATTGTTTATGCCTTTAAGTGTTGGCAGCATTATCTATTGGGTGAGAATTTTACTATGTATACAGACCACAATATTTTAAATTATATCTTTTCTTAGTAATATTTGAATATCTGGTAGTAGAGGTGGGTTGATTATATGCAGTCATTTGATTTTGAGCTATCATATATACCCAAAAAGGATAATAGTGTAGTTGATGTTGTGAGCAGTAAAACTCCGACTCAAGTAGTTAAGGAGTATAGTGTTGAGTGGAAGATTATGACTTTTCTAGATGAGATGCATGTTCTAGTTTGGGAGATTCAGGATTAGATTACTCTCATATAAGTTTTAGTGGATCATACACTTTTGAGATGGATTGGGGAAAGATAGTATGATGATCCAGAATGCTTGACCCTGGGGAAAATCCTTGAAGGTGGGGAGACACCTTTATATTGGACCATATATGAAGATGAGATCATCTATATTAGGAATTGGTTTGTGGTTCCTATGATCATTCAGGAAGATTTGATATGATAATTTCATGCCTTGAAGTGGGAAGTACATACAAGTGTGACCAAAATGTACCATGACCTGTGTTGACAGTTTTGATGGCCGGGCATGAAAAAGGAGATACCAAGGTTTATGACACGATTCTATACATATCAGTTGGTGAAGGCCGAACATCAGCAACCTATAGGTTTTTTACAGTTGTTACCCATTTCGGAATGGTAGTGGGATGACGTGACCATGGATTTTTTTTGTGAGTCTCCATAGGACACCTTGGAATAATGACGCTATTTGGGTTATAGTGGACAGACTGATGAAGGTAGCGCATTTCTTACCTATACAGAAAACTTTCTTAGTGGATCAGTTAGTAGAACTATATGTTTGAAAGATATTCTATCTTTATGGGGTGCCACAGACTATTGTTTTAGACCGTGACTCACGTTTTATTTCATGATTATAGAAGGTCTTATATATGGTGCTTGGTATGTAGGTTTTGTTGAGTATATCTTTCCAAATATATGGATAGTCAGAGAATACTATATAGGTTCTTGAGGATATGCTATGAGTGTGTGTTTTAGACTTTAGTGGGTCTTAGGAGAAGTATCTAGAACTAGTGGAGTTCACCTATAACAACAATTATCAAGAAACTATACATATAAAACCATATGACGCTCTTTATAGTAGAACATGCAGATCACCTTTATGATGGATGGAGGCAGGTGAGTCAGAGTTGTTGGGACCAAGTCTCATGCAGGAGATATCAGAGCAGGATATACTTATTTGGAAGCATATGGATATGGTTTAGAGTAGATAGAAGTCATATGATGACATATGTCGATGAACCCTAGAGTTTGCAGAGGGTGATCATGTATTCCTTTAGGTGTTTCCTAGATTAGTTTGCCACAGGATAGGAAGATAGGGTGTTGGTGCCCATTTTCGTCAGACCATTTGAGGTTGTGGATAGAATTGGGTCATTGGTACGCTGATTAGATCATCCACAGAGATACAGTGTTATGTATTATGTTTTCCATGTGTCATAACTTCGGTGGTATCACCCCGACCCTTATCATGTGATTGATGTGGATGATGTTGAGTTTGGGATAGATGCATCCTTTGAGGAGCATTTGATATGTGTGTTGGATCACGGTGATAAAGTGTTGTGGGGAATGACTGTGATGATAGTTCATATATTGTGGAAACCTGTCATGTTCAAGAGGAAAATTTGTAGAGATAAGAATATATGAGTTCTCATTGGCTCAATATTTTTGACTCAAAATCTTAGAGATTCTTGGGAGTATAGCTCGAGGACGAGTTGTTATAAGGTGTGGAGATTTTTAAACCTTGGCCTTTCTATAGATATCTCAAGATCATTTAAAAGTACTCTTTTTCTTTTTGTTGATTACTTAATGTTTGGGTTTTACCTTGGGGTGTTTTTGGGTGAAATTTTGATAAAAATGGAAGAAAGAGGGTAGTTCACGGTTGGCTCATGATTTTCCCTAACTATGCACCTTGTCCCAATAAACCATGAAACCCTGGAAAGTAGGGATTTTCATGGATAGTACATGGTTTTTCAAATCGTGCACCCACTTATGAGAAACTACGCAGCCCCCTAGAAGAGGTACATAGTTAGATGCATGATTAGGGGAAACTGTGCACCATGAGTAGCAAATCATACGTATGGGATTTTAACCCAAAAAAATTATTAAAAAATTTCTCAAACCCCCATATAATTCCCCCGAACTCCCTAGCTCAACCCATAATCAATTTCTATTAATTCCAAAACCTCTCGAAGGGATTAAAATATTTTCTAACCTCCTTTCTTAGTGATTCAAAGCCCGGTTAGTAGATATTCACCTCTTCGAGTACGTGGTTTCATCCCAATTGATTCCCCTTCTCTCCCCCATTCTTCTCCCATTCTTTTGGTGGGTTATTATCCTCTGTTTTATTAGATATAGATATAGATTTGTTGAATCTAGACCTAGGATTTTGGATCTAGATCTAGAAATAAGATGTCTTGATTTGTTCAATATTGGATTTAAGTTTTAGATATGGATCTCATTCTACGTCATTATTTCACAGAAATTTGGGATTTCCATTGGGTGAATGTTAATCAATGGATTGAGGTAGGTGGAAATAATTAGAATCCCAATGTCTTGATTTAAATTATTTGTATGTAATTGTATAATTTTTATTTTATGTTTATCAATTGATGTCTTGTTTGAATTAATTAATTTTTTGAATTAATTAATTCAAGAGATGTGAAATTTGGGATTTTGGGGAATTATAAATAGAGATAATTAATTTATGAATTAATTATGATATATTGAGTTCATTAATTTGAGATAATTAATTATATAATTAATTATGAGGTATTTATATTGTTTATTGGGATAATTAATTGATGAATTAATTATGATATATTAAGTTTTTTGGTTTTAGATAATTAATTATAGAATTAATTATGAGATATTGAGTTTAATAATTTAAGATAATTAATTAATTAATTATGAGATATTTAGTTATTTATTTGAGATAATTAATTTATGGATTAATTATGAGATATTGAGTTTTTTTATTTGAGATAATTAATTGATGAATTAATTGTGAGATATTGAGATTTGAGATTTGAGATAATTAATTATGGAATTAATTTTGGGATATTGAATTGGGGGATTTTGATTAATTAATGGGTGATATAATTAATGTGGTTGATGTGATTAATTAATTGGGAAATTAATCAAGGGGAATTATTTGATGAACTAATTTTTTAATTAGTAATGAAATTTGTGTGGATAGTTAATTATTGAATTAATTATGTGTTGGTGAATGGTAACATGGACATTCAATTGTGAAATTATGAATGGTAACATAGTCATTCAATTGTGAAATTATGAATGGTTACATGGTCATTAAATTGTGAAGTTATAAATGGTAACACGGTCATTCAATTGTGATATTATGAATGGTAACATGGTCATTCAATTGTGAAATTATGAATGGTAACATGGTTATTCAATTGTAATATTATGAATGGTGAAATGGTCATTAAATTGTGAGATTATGATTGGTAACATGGTCATTCAAGTCTGAAATATGAATAGTAACATGGGCATTCAAGTATGAATTAAAGTATGGTAACAATGGAATTCTGAGTTATGATATCCCTTGGGAATAGTCCAGACTCCAGCATGGGCTGAAGAAGGTATTGAGATACGAGTGTCCATGGGAACCTGGGGGTTTATGTGGTTAAATAAATTATAGTTTATGATTTGATAATTTTTTACTTATAAATTTTGTTTTAGTATTTATACAACTACATACATTGTTATTTGAAAATATATTGTTTTAGATGTCATTGGTGGTGACCTATTAAGTTGTACTCACACCCTACTCATGTTGCCTGGTCAGTACCTGAATAGATTTCATGTTTATAGGATAGGATAAGGTAAAAGGCCTTGTGTTAGATGGATGAGTTGGGGTGGAGCATGGGTGAGTGAACCGTACATGGTTTGGTATCCACTTGGTATTTTTTAATGTATTTACTTTTTAGTTTTCATTCTGACACTTGACATGTACATTATCATTGAATATCTATTGTTCAGTTTTGATATTTTATTTCCAGTTTTGGTTGCCATGTGATATTTTCATCCTTATAGTTATGGTTATATATTTGGTTATTGTTTATTTATTTTCCACTGGTGTTTTACTCTGAAAAAGAGGGAAGAGTCTCCCCATGACTGATATTAGACCCTCACTGATAGTCGGCAGCCTTTGGCATACAGGGAGGCATGCATTAGGTCACGTAGTACACTGGCTTGGGGTACCGGTGTGTGCCACCCAGGTTGGAATGTTACAATATAAACCTATGGTTGGTTTTATCTTGAAAAATTCATGTTTTGATCAAAAAGTTGTGTTTTGGTTTTTAAAGTGAAATTGGCATATTGAAACTGGAAATGGGGAAATTGTATTTAAAACTATTTTGGAATAATTTTCCCATTATTGATTGATTGATTATGCACAAGATATCCTGGGTAGTTAGTGGGTTATTTGGGACAAACATGATAGAGTGGGAATTCCCTAGAAATGGATTTATGCTTTACAACTATAATAAAAACCTAGTTTGAACGATCTTATCCCTAGTGGGATATTGATGAGTCATTATGGGCCAGTGTCTAAGGGACGTGTGTGCACATTATTGCGATCATAAATATGAGATTTGTGAGGATACCATAGCTTAGAACTATCGTACCTCTTATAGGATTAATATTTTGTTTGTTTGTGATTATTTTTACATATAATCCATTGATTGTGAAACTAATTTACTCATTCCTAGTGATTTATATAAAAACATTATATAAAATGTTTAATTAAGAAATTGTTTGAAATTTTTATATATTTTTAAATGAAAAGAATGTTTTTGTTAATATGAAATTGTAAATCCAGGATTTTTTTATTTGAAATTGAAATCATGATTGTTGTCAATGAAATTCATCCTACGTAGGGAACGAACTCCTAGATGTTGTAGAGTTAATCAGCACTCAAAAGGGCCCTAAATCCCTCCAAACCATCCCAAAGGGAACCTTCGCAAAGCCCTCTGCAAGGCTAGCCCACCTTCGTGAGGACTACCTCCATGATCAACTTTGCAGCATCATGGATCCTCGGTGAGTCTGATGCCTTCTGACAGAGCACATCCTCTCTGCGGTGTTAGTGGCCTCTACAGTATCATTGGTCTCTATGGCCCACTCTGCACGACTTCTTCTACGATCCTCTCCATGTCGTCCCATACCCAGTGCGAGGCTGATGTGTTCTGACAGAGACCATCCTCTCTACAGCATCACTCCTTTCCACGGTGAGTTCTATGACCCTCACCAACCTTCGGTACCTATAAATAGAGAGCTCACCCCCATCTCAAACAACTGTTACTCCTCCATTTCAACTTCTGAGATTATATCTCGCAAAGACCTTCACAAAACCAAAAAATGAATTGAAAAATGTACTTTTCTTCTATGAACAATGCCTCATGTGCTTCTAGGCATCCATATATGGTGGGGATTCCCTTTGTGAAAGAATATGACCTTTATAGAGGATGGATCCCCTTCAGGGTGATCGAGACTTCACAAAGCGTAGAGCCTTCGCAAAGTACTCTCCAAACAAAGTGGGATTTTCTAAAGTGAAGTTATTCTCCATTAAGGATTCCCCTCGTGAATACCCTTCCCTTCATGAATCCCCTTCCATTCTTCAAGACCCTTCCCTTCACAAACACTCTTCCCTTCAAGAAGACTCTTCCCTTTGTGAACATCCTTCCCTTCGTGAAGGCCCTTTCCTTCACGAAGATCCTTTTCTTTTCCATGGCCATTCTCTTTGCAATTAACATCTTTCCCAGGTCTCCTACTTTGTGTTCCCCTCTCCCATACGGCCCTCTAGGTTTGTATGAATTGATTTCAAGGTCCCTTGGGAGATACTTAATTTTATGTTACTTTGCCTCATGCTTCTTCGTATAGGTACACTAATTGATATTTCTTCTTCGCATAGCCATGATAATGTGATCCCTTTAATGGATCAATCCACAACCCCATCTCCATATGGAATTGTTGGTTCCTTCCATTCATAAAGGGTTAAAGTGCACCATTTATGTAAGTCCAGGGGTGAGGATATAATCTTCATCGTCTGAGATGTAGGACGTTAAACTACCAAGAACCTGTATCCTCGACACATGATGTGAAACTATGATCACCACATAAGAAACAAGTCTAGAGAGGACCGTGAAGGGGATGGGAACCAGCACCTTATCACTCCCCTCTCCCTCTGAGATTTGTCTCCATGCACACCTCAGGCATTCTTCACATAAGCCCCAGAACCCTCTAGTGGGATGTTTCAAGTATGATGGCCATATCCTACTTGTATGTTTAGACACCCTCCTTTATCATTAGTATTACTTCCTAGAGTGATTCCTAATCTCCATATTATATGGGTCGCTAACCATTCGTAAGACCCATTCCATTTCTTGCAGATGCACCTTTCACGACGTGATCACTAGGTCTTTGTTACCTCTTGTTTCTCACATCGAGCATGACTCATGTAAGATTAGAGTATTCATAGACCATGACATACTATATGGTCCTCTAACCATCTGTAATCCCCATTACTTCTTCCCAAACAAACTAAGAAGACTTTGATCATTTCCCTCTCCAGGCAAGGTATGTAGGAGGCCTCTCTAAGGTTCAAGACCGTCATCCATCGGTACTGACCACTTCACGTCGGTTCACCCTCATCCTGCATGATGTTAAACTATATTCCCTTTTCATCCCGCATGATGTTAAACTATATGATTTAAAACTACGTGGGTTTTGATCTCTGTATCATAGATAGGGTAAGTAGGAAGCCTCCCAGAGGTTCAACCCCAAACACTGGTAAACTTTGGTGTCACCTTTGTTGGGACTCATACCCTTGGTCCACCACTTAGTGGTGTTAGACTATTTTTCGGGCTATTAACCATTCATAATACCTATACTATGTCTATACTCTTCCAACTAAGAGTGTCCCTCTTATGATGGGATGCTAACCATGCGTAAGCCCAGCTTGTCTTAGGGCTACTATCCTTTGTGTCCACCCCGATTCTATGCCCCATCCTGAATTACGTGTACTTTGATTCTCCTTCATAGAGATACGTAGGAATCCTCCCTGAGGTTCAATCCCGTCACCCATGTCCCATCCTGGTCTCTCCCTTGAGATTTTTTTTTTCGAGAAGGTCTTGACTTAACTCGGGGGGTTCTACTTCCTTTGGGTCCCATCCATGCATCCATTATCACGAGCCACCTCCTTAGGTGACTCATCACCCCACCAAACTACATGGACTTTGATTGCCACCCACTGGGATATGTAGGGAGCCTCCCTAAGGTTCAATCCCAACCCCACCGTTATGTTCATGTCAGTTCCATCACATTGATCTCATACACATCATCAAGTCATCCATCAACCATCCTAGTTTTACTCGGGCTGCCACATCCTGGTGAGATCATGTCATCAACTTCCTCACTGCTCCTAGAAGTACTCGGTCCACTAACCACACATAAGTCCCAACATGTCTTTGGGCTGTTGTCCATTTTGTGCACCTCGATCCCATGATTCACCCTCTAGAACTACATAGGTTTTGATCTCTATTTTCTATAAAGGGTACGTAGGAGGCCTCCATGAGGTTCAATCCTATATAATGGTAAACAATGATGTCCCCTTTGTCGGGACCCAATCATCCTTGGATTTGTCCTCATTGGGAGTCTTGATCCACCCATCTAGTAAGCCTCCCATGTGCTCCCTCCAAGGTATGTACCCATCTGATCCACTACCATTAGTGTTCTGATCTATTCTATTAGTCTTTTATAGACATTAAACTCACAGGATACCCCATGTTAAACATGGGAAGCTAAGGAAAACCTTGGATACATGCCTATGGCATACTATTCCCTGTACTCGAAATGGGATGGCTCGGGCTTCCACACCCTCAAGAAGCCCTGTCATAAGGGGAAAATCCATATGTACTAGTGTTCCAGTGCCCAAACACACTACATATGCTCAATGTGACTACTCCCCTGACCAAAGGTTTCTTCCCTGACTTGACCCCATGGAATTTCCTGGAAGAAGTAGTGTAATTAATCGGCATCCACAAAGATATAGAACTATGAAGAGTTTCAAAAACAACGTATTAATCTTTAAGGTAGACCCGAACTAGGATACAAATTTTGAGGAGGAATCTACAGAAAGAGAGAATGACATCCCATCATCTCATTTCAATCAAGAAGAAAACATCCCTGAATAAGCGACGGATGTCACCCACCTTTGGAAAGCAAGAATGCGGGGCAAAAAACAGCTAGTGCATCCCCACGCATGGATGCACACCCTAGCAAAAATTTTGGAAACAAAAATGGTGAACCCAACATGAATATTCTTCTCAATACGGAGATTAGTAGAGTTTAAGACATCAGAAGATAATCATGTCACCAGATCCAACTATCTGGCTCCAGGTCCCACTAAGAAAATAGTGGGCTTAGCGTGAAAATAACTAGGAGTTGGGGTAGTTGACCATTGGGCATCCCAGTCTATGACGTTGTCAGCATGGATCTTCCTATCCAACCATGGAATATTGAATGGAACTGGGTAACTAGGCACTGCTTTCCTATTTTCTATAATGATGAGTGAATTTTCCTACATTTTAAGACCCAATATCAAGATACAGAAAACCAATCACCTCCCCCCCGTAGATGTAGGGGTAGGGGTAGTAAGAATGCAGTAATTCCCCATGGCTTAATCTCCTATGTGATGTCTCCCATGCCCGTATCTACTGGGTTCCCACACCCCCTCTCACCCTCTAAATTTATTCATAGGAGGGTGATTGATACTCTTGTTCGATGATATGAACATAAAGTAGTTATCCCAATGAGGGACATGGCCCTCCAAGACATAGAGGCCTCAGTGCCCTGTCAACACCACCACCCCCAAGGGCCGTATAGGGAGTCGTTTCTCCCCACTCTTACCTTCAATATCTTTATTATCCTATCCTCGGAGCGCTCTTATGACTCACTCTATTATGCTGATGAAGTAAGGGATATCTGAGTCCACCCGATCTGGACTTCATCTAGGGAGCCTCTAAGGAGGGCTCCCACTTAGACTCGTCAGCATCACCATCCAGTCCTATAGACTGAAAATCAGGTGGTATATCCCCCTTGTACATCCATCTCTAGTTCGGCTAACCCGGCGTCAATTTCAGGTTCAAGATCAGGAGTATTCCCACCAGGGGTTATCATCATCCATGTATTCTGTGGCCCGATCCACCACCGGAAAGAGCTATCAACCCCCCATCATCATTGGGTGGGAGAACCTCTCAGTTACAGAGTAGGGGAACTTCCAATATCGGCCAAAGTTAAAGCACCAGTCACCCTATGAGTAGGTTGATCTGGCTCTCCCAATTACTGGGTAAAGCATCAGTCGTTGCAGGATATCCCGTGATAGTGACATTCGATACGAGGGCCCTCCCCATGCCACTATCATTAGCCTAAGCAGATGCCTTCCCCCTCTTGTTGACACTTGACATGAATTTATTCCCCATGCCTTTGATCTCAGGTATGAAACTTTTCCTCACATACTCGGTTCTCAATGCAAGGGTCTTCCTTTTCCAGTCACCCAACAGCATGGAGGCCCTCCCCATGTTCTCATTGATTCCAACAGAGGTTCTCTCCATTCTAGTAATCACCAAAGTGGAGTTCCTCCCTGCTTCATCAATAGTGAACATGAAGTCCCTTATTGTGTCCAGTATAATCAGTATGAAGGCCCTATTCGTACCACTGATACCAGGGATAGCTGACGTGAAGGTACTCCCCACACTATGGGAAGCCACCATGGAGGTCCTCCCCATGTGTTTACCAGATTCAGTGGAGGCCCTCCCCGCTCCAAAACTATCAAACATAGAGGTCCTCCCCGTGTTCCATTCGACATTTGTCCAGGTGCCCCTCGTACCCCAGATCATCAGAGTGGAGGTCCTCCCCACATCAGTAATAGACAATATAAATCCCATCCTCATATCTCATCCAGTGTGGGTGGAGGTCCTCCTTACTCTAGCACAAATCTACATGGAGGACCACCCTGTGTCAAAAATCTACCCTATCCTGAATAACTATCCTAGGGTAGGAGGGTGGGTATCCATCACTAAAGGAAGAATCCTGAGAAGCTTGAAATCGCAATCAAACTCGTCTGCTTTTTAGATTCTGAGGCTGAGTGAGATTCGGTGATGGAACCCTCACCCCAATCTTCTGTGTCAAGGGCTGGGGTAGGGACAAGGAATATAAGAATCATCCTTATAGAAAGTGAGGTCCACCAAATCCCAACATCCCTTCAAAGATACATATAGGAGGAGTAAGATTTTTCCCCTTTCCAGGGCCTGGCCTTACAGTCCTCTTTATCATCAATAGGATCATTCTCCACCTCAACAAGAGATCATGGAGAGTTGTTCTAGGGACCAATAGAGGATGAAAAATAGCGTGACCCACCACCAATGACCGCAGCCACTGCATGGGAAGCAGTGTTCATTAGTCCATCTTATAGGGATGTGGTGGCGTAATCAATTCATTCTTTATAAGATAGTTCAAGATGCGGTGAATTGTTATCTCAGGCACTGTACTCTTCACCAGCCATTCTACTTTCACAATGGTCTACTTTAGTTTCGTTACTATTCCCTCAACCACCCCCAGTAAATGAATATGGAAACCAAGGGCCAGATCCCGAGTCTGAATTGAGAATTTTTTGGAACCTGATCACTGTGGATCAGCTCCCTGAGATGTTCTAGCCCATTACAACAGCAGGTTTCAGCATTCCAGAATCTCTCACCCAGGAGGAGGTCATGTGATTCCACCAAACTCTCTACTCAACACACTTATATCTCCTTCATCGATGGGTATCTTATCCAAAGAGCTGGGAACACTTTGACAAAATTTTCCAGTAATGCCTCATGGTCGACTTGGCTATGCTCCCTGTGGATTAGCACCCTGAGTCACCCGGTCATCATTATACCCTCCAGCAATGATGCATCCAAAGCTTTATAGTGCTTCACATAATTATTAAGGAGGATTACTCCTACATATAGATCTGTGGTTGGGGGTAGTGTGCTTTCCTTCATTTCATTCCTATTCAGTGCCAACCCAACTTGCCAAGTGATATTGGGGATATGCCTCTAGGCACAGTCGTAGTTATCATGGCTGACCTATCAGAGGAAGAAACTGATCTAGGACTCATTAAAGAGAACTTACCCCCCAAGGGGGTTTCAAACCTGTTGGATCCTTTGGGTAGGGTTACTCACCAGCAAAGAAAATTATTGGGTCTTCCTGCACCTTATAAGTCGTTTTCCTTCATTCAGGACCCCAATAAGGGTAAAGAGCACACTGGGACCATCAAAACCTCTGACCCATCTAGCTTAGTGAAAAAGACGGAATATGACCCTGAAAAGGATTTGTTGTATCAATAGCTCATGGAAAATAAAAAGATAGTTGATGACCTTCTCTCTGAACATGCTATATAATGGAGACCAGATTATAGTAATCCTCGATTGAGGTAGTAGGGGTAGGTACAGCCTCCCCCCAACGAGTTGCCTCTAGGTGACTTTGACCATCCTTCCCATATAGATAGAGTAGAGGCTGGATTTTATGGAAAGTGGGTGTAATATACATCACCAAATACATCTGAGTTGTGTGATAACCCTCCTTAGGACCCAACTTAGGTTCCCCTAGTTGTTCTATAGGTTGTTCCCCCAATAGTCCTATAAGTCATTCCACCATCTACTCCATGAACCACTGGGATTTCTTACCATATTGAAGAACCTTCCAATGCACTAGTGTTAAGATATCCTCATAAAGTTCAGAATACTCATATAGATGATCTAATGGCATCACTTATTGCTCGCCTCGAGGCCCTAGAAACTCAACAGGTGGAAATCCTACCTGATGGAAAGTTGTAACCATAATGGATGGACGATATGCCAGCATGCTCAGGTTATGGGAATCCAAATTTTTCCCCCTTTAATGGGATGGGTGATCCGCTGCAGCATCTCGACCACTTTATTTCAAGGTGTGAACCCATGATGGGAACTCCAACGCAGCAGGAGACCACCAAGCTCCAGTATTTAGTTCAAACACTAGAAGGGCCTGCATTTGTTTGGTACATCCAGTTACCTATTGGGTCAGTAGCCAGTTGGGAGGAGCTTTTTAGGAATTTTCTCTACTAGTTCAGTTCCACCACCCATAAGACAAGCATTGCTGACCTCTTCAAATACAAGCAGAGTCCTAACGTGCGCATCGTAGACTTTGTTGCTAGGTGGAAGGGCCTCATATATTTCCTTGATATTCCACTAACCTAGGAGTAGCTTATAATGATGTATGTGGGGAATGTGAAGATTGAACTATTCCATTCTCTCATCACTTAGAACTTCCCAATTGGGTTTTGGGATTTCTCTGATAAAGCTCAATGTTTAGAAGAAGCCTTGTAGTAAGCCAAGTAGGCACATCCATTACCTTTTATGGTTCCCGCAAGAAGATCTGCTAAGGCTGAGCCTATTGTGGTGTCACAAATAGAGTCCCCTGGGTAGATAGAATTGTTATCAAAAGAGCCACCTCCACAACTTCATCGAGGCCCACCACCTCAGGCACAGCCTCTGGCCCAGCAGCGCCTACCTTAGAATCAGCAGGTTCCCCACGTAACGCGCCACCTCCACCTAGGTGAGATAATCTGGTTCCTCCTCCCCATCAGGCTCCTCCAGCCCTTCGTTAGGTCCAAGACCCCAAATCCCCCTTCTCGGATAGAAGGAACTAGACCTACTCATTTAAGGAGGCTCAAGTTCCCAGTTACTTCTTAAGTCCCTTAGATTAGGGAATCTTGCATTTGACGGAACGCAAGAGGCCCAAAGAGGTATAACTCATTGATTCCCTCAATTATTGACCATATCACTGGTTCCTTGGGAACACCCTCAAGTAGTTCTATGTGTTTAAAACTATATCTAAGACCAGGTCGATAACAATATAGTTAGGTTGTTCCCAGCCCCAGCATATGTGGAATGTGTGTTTATAAATCCTGACAGTGATAGCGAGAGTGAATAGAAGTAGGTTTCTAACTTTAGGTCTCAAAAATATGATGATTGGATGGATCTCAAGGAAGTTTCTTATACCCATGGTATTATTCATGCATGTTTGAATCGACCCGAACCTTCAGAATTCTTCATGTTACCTACAGCCACTACTTCTACGTTAACATCTCATCCTTCCTCTTCCTAGAAGGGAAAGAATCGAAAAATCAAGGGAAAGAAAAGTCCCCCACTGATGTCATCGTCATCCCGTACTCTTAACGATTTCATGCCCTTAGAGATGGAGATTGCCCCCAGAATCAACCTGGTGATAGAGGATTCTTCAAATGATGATCATGGGTACACTTTATTCAATATTTTTGAGATGGTAAACCCTTACATGGTTCTCAATGATGAAGAGTTCCAGGAAGACCCTCCCAATGTCCCCAGCTAACACAAGCATCAATGGAGTTGTGATTATGTGAATCACCATAATGAATTGGTTAGTACTTCTAGCTAAGGTATGAACACCACTGAGACCAGACAACAGGCCCAGTACAGAGCTCAGCATGTGCAGCCTTCTCATCTCATTTCATCATATCTACCTCCACCACTGTTTGTGCTACTTGATCAGGCAGATCCACCACGACTGTTCTATGTTTAGTCACGTTCTATCATGGATAGACCTCAGTCATCTAGCCCTTAGCTAGTAGTAACTCTATGTGGTTCGAATAGTGAGCAATGGGATATTCCTAACACCATATATAATCAACCGGTTTAACCATAAGCACCCATCAAATATCTTACCACAGAGTGACCTCCTGTCAACAGAAGTGTATTCCTGGCATGGAAGTATGATATCTTCAAGCATCTTTCCAGCATTCCTACAAAGCTCTCTATCCTTGAGATTCTATGCTTGTCAGTGGATATGTGTGAAGCCCTTTCAAAGGCTTTAAGAATCACCCTCTATTTTGAGACAGAGGTAGAATTCATAGAAGCCTTCCATACTAAGATAATCAAGCATGTGGAATGTCAATCCATTATCTATTTCTCTTGAGAAGATGAAGGTTCTTCTATATAGGGGAACATCCACCCACTGTACATCACTGGAAATTTCAATGGCATGGAGGTCTGCCACTTTCTTGTTGACAGAGGCTCTAGGATCAACCTTATCCTGACTGGGACACTCTGAAAGATGGAACTGTTTGAGTCATATCTGAGTCCCTCTAACCTGAAAATTCAAGGTTATGACAGGACAGAGCAGACACCAGTATTAAAAAATCTCTTGAAGACCCAGTTTGGTGGCCTAGTTTCTATCACTAAGTTCATGGTTGTCTCACAAGACACCACTTACAATACATTGATGGGTAGACCATGGCTCCACCTACATCCAGCAGTTCCTTCCTCATATCACTAATGCCTTAAGTACCCCCTTAATGCTCGAGTAGGCATACTCTAAGATGATGCTTCTCTCTTTGCCTCTTGTGAAGTTTGCTACTTAGATTCTGACTATTACAAGAGCAAGGGCAAGTAGATTCAAGCTAATGAGGTTGAATATGCTATGACTATGACCAATCTGTGGATAGACCTGGATGACGCCTGTGTTTTTTCAATTCACTGATTGGAGACCATGGCCCCGAATTTTGGAAAATTATTTTTTGTATCTGGAATAAGTGGGAAGTGTGTTCCCAAGTCTAAGTAACATCGTGAGATCACCTCATATTCCTACACAAATCAGGATCAAGTAATCCTATATCCCCCTAATCCTATAAGTTATCGGGATGTCTTCCCCATATAAATAGTGATACATCATACTTACCAGTTTCTTCGAGCAAGAATAAACCATCTCAAGTCAAAATGACACTATTTCTTTGATATTATCAAATGTGGACCCTTGGGTCAAAGGCTAGATGGGATCAGGTCAATAGCTTTTGTTGCCATGGTTTTAGCAATGTAGGAGTTCCCCAATTAGTTTCCATTACCGCTCAGGATGGCACCAGTGTCCCACCAAGATCTATCAACTCGAAGGAGTTGCCTCCTGTTGATGATCCTCTCTTCATGGATGAAGAAGAGGATTTGGAATATGACCCTCCTACATTCAAATATTGTGTCTCCACTACGATCGATGAATTAGTATAGGTGAACCTCAGCACTGAGACTGATTCAAAAATCACACTGATTAGCGTTGCTATGCCTGAAGAAGAGTGATAGTGATACGTGTATTTCCTAAAGAAACATCGCGATGTATTCACCTACAGTTATGATTAGATTCTAGGACTAGATCCTCATGTCGTCATCCACCATCTTGGTCTCCTAGTAAATCATTGTGGGTTCAAATAGACTCCTAGAAAGATGAACCCTTCTCATGGTTTCATGGTCGAGGCTAAGGTTGATAAACTCATCAAAGTCAACATCATCAAGGAGGTCTAGTACCCCATATGGTTAGCTAACATTGTGCCCATCAAGAATAATAATGGACATATTAGAGTCTGCATTGACTTACGAGATCTCAACCATCACTGTACGAAGGATGACTTTCCCCTTCCTGTGACAGAACTGTTGATCAATGCCACCGCTGGGTTCCAGGATCTCTCCTTCATGTATGGGTATTCTGGATATAATAAAATCTAAATGGCCTCTAAGGATGGATATTCTACCACTTTTAGGGCACCACAAGTTACTTTTTGCTACCAGTTAATTCATTTTGGTCTAAAGAATGTAGGTGTAACCTATTAGTGTTCCATGCACTGCATATTCAAGCCGATCCTTGGGACATTAGTGGAAGTCTATGTGGATGATCTGGTGGTTAAATCCCACCAGTTTTGGTACCATATTAGATATCTTGAGAAATTGTTCAGTTTCCTCTATTCCCACCATCTGAAGATGAACCCCTTGAAGTGTACCTTTGGGGTCACCTCTGGAAAGTTTCTCATCCTCATTTTTAGATTTAGAAGCATTGAGATCAGTCCATAAAAGATCAAGGCCATCAAGAAGATGTCTCTTCTGAGAAATATTCAAGAGCTTTTATCCTTTCAAGGCCACTTAGCCTATATACACCGATTCATTGCAAATCTGGCTAGAAAGTATAAGCTCTTTTCCTAGATCATGAATAAAGGTGATGATTATCAATGGGATGAGTAGTGTCAGACTGTGTTTGAGGAAATCAATTAGTACCTTCTATAGCCTCTGATTATAATACCTCCCATTTTTTGAAAGCTACTAGTCCTCTATGTGACTATGCTAGAGTGATCCCTTAGTGCTCTTCTCGCCCAAAAAAACAATGAGGTAATAGAGAATAGTTTATACTATCTCAGCCGCATTCTCCTCGACATGGAAACCAAATATTCCTCTATCGAGAAGAGAATCCTCGCACTGGTATTCGCGATGTAGAAATTGCAACATTAATTTCATCACCATGAGATACAGCTAGTGTCCCGAGTGGATCCACTAAAGTACATTCTAAATTGTCCCATGTTGATAGGCCATCTATCTCGGTGCGTAGTGATCCTTCAATAGTTTGACATCAAGTTTTTCCCCCAGAAGGATATTGAGGGATAGGCATTGGAAAACTTTTCTTTCTTCCCATACATCCCTCGCAGATCAGTATTTGGATCTTGATTTTCTAGATGAGGCAATCCTCTCAGTGGATCAATCCATTTCATATTGGAAAATACACTTTGATGGCGCTTCTCAAAGCCCTACCGATAGAAGACTCAATGATCTCAGACTCATCAGAGTGGGCCTGGGTGTCATCTTCATCATGCCTGCATAAGCTGCCATGCCCTATTCATTCCTGTTGTCAGAAGGTTATACCAACAATGAGGCAGAGTACCAGGCTCTCATCACTGGTCTCGTGCTGGCCCCTGAGATTGATGTTCCCCACCTTCATGTGAAAGGGGAATCTGAACTGTTCATCAATCATATCAATTGTGACTACATCATCAAGAAGTCAGAGATCGTACTACTGTTAGAGAGTACTCTCTAGCTGATGGGCCAATTCCCTTCTTGACCAGAAGTTACTCATGTCCCTCAATCATAGAACGGTTGAATTGATGCCTTGGGTGTTCTTGCCGCATCTCTTACAGATCCTGACCAGGATGACTTGATTATCCATGTGGTGCATTGAAGAGTCATATCCTCCATCACTTCGTACGATGATGATATCCCACATGTAATCCACCTTACCATCAATGCCTCCACATCAGGACCTCTAGGTTTCTCTACCGCAGTATTGTAAGGGACCCCTGACTGGAAAACTCCCTTTATCAAATATCTCCAGCACGGTAATATCCCAACAAAATGATCCAAACGTGAGTGAATCTGATGGTGTGAAGTGCATTTGACCCTCCAAAGTAGTCCCAGTCTTGATACGATTCTCTACAGGCATGAGTTTGATGGGATTCTTCTATGTTTCATTCAAGGAGAGGAGATTTCTCAGGTTATGTAGGAGGTTCATGCCGGTTCCTGCAGGGCTCATCAGGAAGGGCCGAAACTTTCACATCAGATCTGAAGATTGGGATACTTTTGGCCCACCATGATTCGTGACTACATTGAGTTTACCAAGATGTGTCATGCGTGCCAGATCCATGACAATTTTTTGCATCAGTCACTATAGCCTCTACATACTACCAAGTATTATTAGCCCTTTGTGGTTTGGGGACTCGATGTCATGAGACCATATCAACCAGTAACAGCTCGATAGTGTAGGTTTATCCTGACCATTGTGGATTTATTTTCTAAGTGGGTAGAGGAAATTTTTATCAAGGAATTCAAGGCCCATTATATCATTGAGTTCATGAGCTCCAATATCATCTATCGATTCAGAGACCCTCATGCCACCCTCACTGATAATGGCACCAAATTCTGAGCAGCTGAACTGAAGAAATTGTATTCCAAGTACAATATCTGTTCTAATCTTACCTCTCTCTATCACGTGCGATAAAATGGGTAGATATAGGCATTCAATAAAACCCTCTATAACATCTTTCAGAAAATGATTGGTCAGAATAAGAAGAGTTGGATGGAAAAACTTCCCAATACCCTTTGGCCTTACCAAATGATGACTCATAATTCCACTTAGGTAAATCCATATTCCCTGGTGTATGGAATAGATTTAGTATTTCCCATCGAGATTCAGCTACCCTCACTATGCACAGTTGTCTATGATTAGTAGGAACCAGATAAAGTATATTAAATCTATCTGGCTGAACTGGAAGCTCTTAATGAGAATAGGCTTCTCACCTTGCACAGTTTTTAGAGGCATTAGAATAAAATATCTAGGGATTTCAATAAAAAAAATTCACCTCCACTCCTTACAAGGTGACATAGTATTGGCCCTGAGAACACCAATGATACCAGGAAGGAAGCCACTTAAGTTGAACCCCAAATGGGAGGGACCTTATGTCATTCAAAAGGCCTACCCCAATGGTGCATACTCTCTAGTTACTATAGATGGTGAGCATATTACTCTTCCCACCAATTCCAAATTTCTCAAGCGGTACTTCGTATAAGAGAATCTCCATCCTACAAGACGTTAAACTACCAATCCCTATCTTGGAAGATGTTAAACCGCTCATCCTCATCCTGCAAGATGTTAAATTGTAAATGTTCCGAGCTCTATAACCTTAAACTAAGATCGCCTACATCCTTGTCACATGACATTAAATTTCATGGTGTTTTCAGAACTATGTTTGGCTTGATTCCCATCCTTATGGGATACATAGGAACGCTCAAACATCTTATCTTTGAGTCCAGCCCAACAAACCTCTTCTCCCATCCATGGGTTTAGTTCTCTTTAAAGGTTGTGTATGGTGAGATGTGGACTCATTTATCCCCCATTCACGCCCTTTTTACAATAGCCACATCATGTGACCCTCCTTCCAGAACATCCTTCATCCATCATCCTTACTGCATGACATTAAATTGTAGTTCGTCTTCGATAACTATGTCTGGCTTGATTCTTATCATCATGAGATATGTAGGAATACTCGAACATTTTGTTTTTGGGTCCAAATTGGTTTCAACTATTCTTTCTCTCAGCCGCTTGGCCTAATTTCTCTCCTAGAATTATGAATGGTGTGGCATATGTGGGTTTATGTCCTCATTCATGTTAGGTTATTTTCCATTCCATACACATTCCCCTATGAGATACCCCTTTTCTACATCTTCACTGCATGACATTAAACTACATGGTGGTTTCATAACTACGTGTGTCTTGATTCTCATCCTCATGGGATACGTAGGAATGCCTGGACATTTCATCTTTGAGTCTAGCCCTTTTTTTAGAAACATTCTCTTCCTCCTGGACCCTTGGTCTAAGTTCTCTGGGGGGGTGTGGTGTGGTGTGGACTTATGTCCTCATTCTCATTGGGTTTTCAAAAACCATGCCGTGTATCTCTCTCTTGAGATCTCTCCATTCCCCTTTTCTCCACTCATCTCCTTGAGTCTTCTACTCTCAATTGGGCCCATCAACCCTTTTCGGTGATTCACCAATGTGCTTAGATGAACTATGGTTTATGAACTAGAGTGTTGGATTCTACATGGACATGATTTCATCCATTCTCATACTTCACATCACTCTTTATTTTGGTTTCCATCATCTTTCACATCTGAAAGAACCCCCGAACGGTATGGATTCTTGACCTTATGGATCACATACCACTCTGGTCCAATGTCCCAGAGGATTTTGAATGACGTTATGTGATAGGTTCTGCATTTCAAAGATGGTCAGTGGTCAACCTTCATTTGTTGTTCCCATTTCAGGCCAACGCGATGCGGGTGTTGTGTTTCGAATATAGTCAACAGTTATCCTCCATAGTTGTTCCACCCCCATCAAACCCTAAATATTGGACTTTTGATTCACATCCATTTCCACTCTATCATGTTCAATTGGAATTTCAATACCCTTGGTACTATCCTTCTGTGCGAATTTTCATGTTAAGAGGATGAATCAGCATCGTGGCACCATACTTGACTCCTCACCATTTCCCCTTACTATGTATTCTATGTGTTGAAAAGATATTATCTACCCTTGTTTCCCACATAAAGCGTAGCTCACATGGGCCTAGGTAATTGGTCAAGATTTATGCCTGCATGGGGGAATATCACTTCTTTCATTCCGAGCTATATGAAATTAAACTAAGACCCCCCTCATCCTTACCGTATGATGTTAAACTACACAGATTTTGAGAACTATGTATGGCTTTATTCCTATCCTTATGGGATGCGTAGGAATTCCCAGACATTTTGTCTTCCGATCCATCTCAAGATCCACTAATTATCTCTTCTATTCAGACTTTTGGCCCTGATTCTTAGGGGATTTAATGGTGTGTCATATGTGGACTTATGTCCATATTCACATTGGGTCTACAATATCCTCACCACATACTTATCCTTATGGTCTAGTCCCTCCCATCTCCATCCTTATCGCATAACATTAAACTGTATGGAATTTCTAGAACTATGTATGGGTTGATTCTCATCCTCATGGGATAATTAGGAACACCCAGACATTTCATCTTTGGGTCCAGCCCCATGTCCTTTAATCTTTTCTATCCCATTGGCCTAAGGTCCCCTCTCCTTGGGATTGTGTGCAGTGTGACATGGACTGATGTCCTCATTCAATTCGAGTATTCTTTATCACGCCATACACATTCCCTTTATAACCTCATTCTTATATATTCATCCAATACATTTGACGTTAAACTATTATGCCTAGTCCCAAATTACTTTAAACTATTTCATATTTATCGCATGACATTAAAAAGAATGGGTTGGTCCTATCATACGACCTTAAACTGTGAAACTATTATCCTGGACGCATGATGAAAAATAGAAGCACATTGTGGTGTCCTCGCTTAAGGGGACATCATGATTGGTATTTTTTGGTCAGAGTAGAGTACTCAAGATGGGGGTGAATTGAGTATCTATTTAAAAATTTTGTAAAAAGTTTTCTTAAAAATTTTCCCCAATAAAAATGAATATAGCCCACTTAATCAAGGTAATATGGTTATAAAAGTTTTACTGTTTAAATAACCTCTCATAAGATTGATTAATTCTCAGTAATATCAATATGAATTATTGATACTACTTTTGAAGCTATTCTAATAAGGCAGAATAATTAAAACTTCTATCCAAGACAAACTATTAAAGTAAAATATAGTATTTTCTGAAATATATAGTAAAGTGGAGAAAAACTAAATTCAAAGACACAACGGATGAAACAAGTGGTTCAGTCTCAAGTCAAGAACTAATCCACTCCACTTGGTTATCACCTTCCACCAAGAAGTTTATATTAATAAACTTGATCCACACCCTGGATTGAGGTAAACAACAATGCATAGGACTTTCTAGGTCGCATGACATCTTCCACTGTTCTTCTTGGGTATAAACTACCAGGTCACACAAGGACATATTCCACACTTATCTATGGGATTAAACAGATGTAAAAATATATGAGAGGAAGGATATTTTGTATCCTTTAGTTTAGTATAGGAGATAATGTGTGTTCTAATATATAAACACACACACATTTCTCGAAAGATAAAAATAGTACACAACAGAGCAAAGATTATGAGATAAGGTTAGAAGTTCTCTGAGTGTTATTATATGTAGATCTGGACTTGTAGGATGAATTAGATGCAAGTATCGAGTCCTCTTGTGAAAAACAGAGTACCGCAAGTCTGGTTCTCTGGTTTCTAGTTAGATCTATCTCATGTTATTCGTGGAGTTGGTAATGCAAAGATGATTTTGATTTTTATCTATAGTAGTCCAGCCTTTAGATAAAGAGTGCTTCGTGTGTTCTTCAGTTGTATCTTTTTGCATGTATTGGTTCACTCTTCAAAAATGCTCGTATGTCTGCTCTTCTTCTGTGTATGTGTTCATATTTCACCCCATCTTATATTCCTTTTTAATTGCGAGTTCACACGTTAGAGATGATAGGATTCATTTCTTATGCACCTCGTACCTCATACTGTCAGTTGACATGTCTATAAAGAAACATTAATTATGTCAGTGCCTTTAAATGACTCAAATATGGCCGTTATAATTAAATTGAAAATGACAAAATAGATTAAAGAATGGTGTCAGAGTCTATCTAGAAAAAGTGTCTTCTTGGAAATGATTTCATCATGAAACGGCGTCTTTTTCTTTTCCTTTGAGTGGTGAGACAGTAATGATGGCATAGTTGTATTGAGATCATCAATCGGTAGCACATATGTGGTGTTAGGATCACGGTGTATGATCCTTTTCCAAACATAGAATGGTGTCTTAGTGATAGTAGCATGGAACCAGTGTCACAGACTTCATAAGATCGGAAACTGGTCATGGTTTCTGGGTCACAGTGTCTGGGCCACAGTGTCTAGGTCACAGTGTCTGGGTCATGGTGTTTAGGTCACGGTGTTTGGGTCACGGTGTCTGGTTCCTTTGCTAGAAAACCAGAACTGGTGGTAAACTCATGGTTTCTCAGACTTATCCAAATATTTTTAAATAGTATTAATCAATAATATTCATAGAATGAATTAGACTTAATCATTCATATAAGAAATCATTATAGAACAAAGTTAAATATAGTTTACAATAATCAAACATGATTTAGGATTACATAATTGGAGATAGATGAAATAGGATTAATAGGATTTGTAGGATTTTTTATCATTAAAACATGATTAAAACATAAGGAGTTCAATATTTTTGATCATCCACCATACCATTTTTCAAGGCCTATATATGGATTGATTCCTGTAGTGATTCCTGAATTCCCAGCCCTGGGTTTTTTGCTTAAAAAAACACGCACCCACACTAAAGAATAAACAAGATCCATCAAATGATGCTTCTTTTAGTGCATGGGCCAGACCTGCGTGATAGTATTTCCATTTTCATTGGTACTCTATCACGACATCTTCAAGAACTATGTATGGCTTGATTACCATCCTCATGGGATACATAGGAATGCCTATACATTTCGTCTACGGGTCCAGCCTAGGTACCTCAAATTCTTCCTTCTTTTCAGCCCCCTAGCCCGAACTCTATCAGAAGAACGTGGTGTGGTGTATGTGGACTTATTTTCTCATTCATTTCGGGTTTATAATAGCTATGTTGCATACTTCCCTTCAGGGGTCTCTCTTCCATTCTCCTTGCGTCCTTACTACATGACATTAAACTACATGGCATCTCAAGAACTGCGTATGGATTGATTCCCATCCTTATGGGATATGTAGGAACACCCAGACATTTTTCCTTGGGTCCATCCCTAGGTTCATCAACCCATTTTTTCCCATCTCTTCTGGACTTCTAGGCCTATATTATGTCTCACCGACATGATTAGATGCACTGTGGTTTAGTACCTAGATTGTTGTATTTCATGTGGACATGATTTCATTAATTTCCATGCTTCACGCCTCCCTTTATTTGGGTTTCTATCATCTTTCACATCTAAAAGGACCCTCGAACAGTTTGGATGCTCAACATTATGCCTCACCTACCGCTTTATGCCAACATCCTAGAGGATTTTGAATGACATTATATGACAGGTTCTGCATTTTGAATTTGGTCAGTGGTCGACCCTTAGATGTTATTTCTCATTTCAGGTCACACGATATGGATGTTGTGTTTCGAACATGGTCAACAGTTATCCTCCATCATTACACCACACCCATTAAGCCTTAAATATTGGTCACGTGATTCATGTCCCTTTCCACTCCATCATTTTCAAGTGAAATTTCAACACCCTTGGTGTTATCCCTTTGTGCACCTATGCACATTAAAGGGGGTGAATCAGTGTCATCAGGGTCATCTTCAACTCCCCACTATTTCCCCTTACTGAGTATTTCATGTGCCTTAAAGATCTTCTATACCCTTTTTTCCCACATATATCATAGATCACAAGGGATTAAGGATGTGGGTAAGATTATTGAATACATGTAAGAAACACACTTCTTTTTGTTTGAACTCTATGACCTTAAACTATGAGCTTCGGTCTCTTAGTTCGAGCATCATGACTTTAAATAGTGTACGTTCTTATAGAAATTTGTGGTGCGGTGCAGACTACTTTTTCCTCATTCAAATTAGGTCTCTTTATGGTACCACGTCACATATTTCCTCTTTGGGAATTTTCCCATTTTTTTGGTCCAAGATCTATGACCATAAATTAAGATCCCTTACATCCTTATTGTATGATGCTAAACTACATCTTCTACATCAGGAAATGTAACGATAAGTTACCCAGTTATACGATGTCTTCACTCAAGAAGACATTGTCCCTCTTTGATATTGGCCACCTGCTATACCACCTCCAAGAACTGCTTGTGGCTTGATTCCCACCCTTGTGGGATATTTAGTGATGCCCGGACTTTTGCTTGTGGCCCAATCACATCACCATGAACCCTCTTATTCCATTTCGTCCTGATTTTCCTCAGAAGTATGTGGTGTGGTGTGGACTTATTATTTCCTCATTCACATTAGGTTTTCAATAACCATTCCATGCACCTATCTCGAGAGTTCTCCATTTTTTTTCCCTTACTGTATGGTAATAAACTGCATAGGCATGTCCCACACACATGACATTATATTGGGCACCTTATGGTCCGAGCTCTGTGACCTTAAACTAAGATTCTTACCATCCATGTTCACATGACATTAAAATTCATAATAATTATGATATTCCTCTTTAAAAGATGATGTCACCTCCTTCTGGTATTAGTTGTCTTCCATACCACCTCCAAGAACTACATGTGTCTTGATTCTCATCCTTATGGGATACATAGGAATTCCCAGACATTTCGCATTGATCCTAGCCACAGGACCATTAACTTTATTGGTTCCTTTTCCTAAATCATGGTATAAACCCTATAACCTTAATCTAGGAGTTCTCAGTCTATCTAACATGACTTTAAACTATTGAGAAGGGTCCAGGAGGTACAACCTTAAACTATGTGCAACTTCCTGATCATATGATGTTAAACTATTCCATTGTCCTCAGTATATGATGATAAACTGCATTATTACCATCTCCATTTAGACGACTTAAAACTATAGGCCCTCCTAGGTCCTCACTAGAGAGGTCACTCCTAGAAATAGGCCTGATCTCAATTCAGACTGATACACTTACCCAATGCATTTTTGTTATAGTGGCATAATTCTAAGATTGTTGGACTCCATCCAAATAGCCCATCCTTCCATCACCACACTGTGTATGCCCTCTATTTTGGACCCCATTCCCTTTCACATCTAAAGAAACCCACTAACTGTTAGGATTCTTGACCTTAAGGCTCACCTACCATCCGGGGCCAATGTTCTAAAATATATCGGAGAAAAATTTGAGTTCAGTCTCGTGTTTCCAATATAGTCAGCGGTTGGCCATCATTTGTTTGTTTCTATTTCATGAAAACATGATATGAATGTTGTGTTACGAATTTGGTCAATGGAAATCTTCTATCATCATTCCATCCACACTGCATCCCAAATTTGGGGTATCCTAATTCACATTATTCCTTCCCCTTTATTTGGATTGATTCTAATGCCCCTGGAATTATCCTACTTGTGCACTATATCATGTTGGGAGAGGGCGGTTTGGCTGTTTTGAGAATTCTTCCCTGAAACTCTGGGTGGTCATTTAGACCCCAGGTGTCCAGTGATTGGTTATAATTCTCATATTCAAAGAGAATAATTATGCAGTCATACCTTGTTTCTCACATTGGGCATGACCCACGTGAGCTTAGGAAGTGATCGTTGAATATTTCATAGATACAATTGAGATAAAGTAATCAAAGAAAATAATGGGATTCATGAATGCAACCAAAATAAACAAGTATGAAAGTATTTTTATGAGTTCATACAAGTTATAATTCCCATGTATTTTCCCCTCCAACATATGGATTGACCTCCTCAATATAGAGTTCTATCTCTACCAATTTTCGTGCATGGCCTCCAAAATTTTCTCTTGCCTGGTAAATTCCCTCTCCTCTTCACTGGACGTGGGGTGAAATTCATCAACCCTAGTGTGTGAATGGTCTTCATCAGCTTGGATATTAGCCATATCTTGGGATTCTCACCTCATCTGCTCCTCATATTCCATCATATGTACCTTTAATCGAGATATGAATTTCAATTGGGCACTAATGAAAGTAAAATGTTCAGTCACCCACACTCTCAAACATCGTACTTCTTGCTCAGCCTATTGAACTCTTTGGATATTTATGAAATTACTCTATTTTTGACCAACACTGAGGCTGAATGCATCCTCTCGCACCTTCTCAGCAAGGTAATCTCGAATGATCATGTGAGGTTGTCAAGCATCCACTCCTCCAGCGTATAGTTCTCACAGTTGGGGGTGAATTTTTCCCATCTAATTTATCCACTGTGATTGTGGGGTGTTGTTGATGAAACATTTTATTAGTTTCCATGATCGACAGCAGACATACTTGTTATCCTCTTCATCATAATCATTCTCATCCCACTCCTTTGGGTTATTAGGTTCATATTCGGGAAATTCCACCAGGAGATCAGCAGTTGGATCTTCTTCAGGATGGTCTTCATCACTTGATTCTAATTCAATGATGTCCAATTGGCCGACTCTAAACTCTATCTTGCCTGAAGTATCTCTCATCACCACCGATTTATCATAAGGGATTATAGCCTAGTCATCCTAGGAACTCAGTGCTACAGGGATCAGCACCCCTCTTTGGAGTGGAGCCTCGAGTCTTCCAGCCATCTGCACCAGAAACATGTGTACCATCCTAGAAACTATGTAGACATAGGTCACATTAGCCAATTTGAACGATCAAATAATGGGTACAGGTCTGAAGCATGAGACTTACCCTGGTCAGCCGCTTGATCTCGCCACGGGTCTCTCATCATTGGGAGGCTAGTACGTGGCCCTCCATATATGATTGTGGGATTTGAATATTCTGAGGAGGCTACCCCTACTCCTCGAGCACTGTTGGATTCTGAAACCATTATCTCTCTAGCTACAAGTCCCGGTGTTTGGCCCTCTACGCCTGTCACACCTTTATTCCCATCAGTGGGAGTGGTTGATTGAAGATTATTATGTAAAAATAAGTTTCATTTGAGAAACCAAGATAAGGTAATAAGGGAACTGGCACAATGAAAGGGAGTGGGAACTCACTTCTAGAGTTACAGCGAACTCGCCCAAGGAAATTCCCCCCTGAGGTCACTATTTAGCATTTTTTTTAGAAGAGTCTTCCTTAGAAGTCCACTCCATTGCCCCACAGAAATCACCCTCATTGACTTCTTCCCCCAAATATTCATCTACATGACTGGGTAAGGGAAAATTCTCTACCATTTGAGCTTCTGTAAATTCTGTAAGAGTAATCATGTTCAACATCAACCTTACCCGGTGTTTCATTTGTTGCATGTCACCACAGGAGTGTATTACGTCCTTTAGTTCCATCAAAAACTTTCTTCTCTCAGTAGTGTTAGAGTTGAATCTGCCTTTTTCAAAGCCAAGTTCTACCAGCTTTATCCCATGCATGTTCAAGTTTTTCTATAGGTCGTTAACACTGAGATACTATTTTCTCTTTTCCCAATCTTTCCAGGCCTTCGAAAAGACAGCATCATAAATAATTGTTACCATATGTAGTTTCTTCCCTATATCTTGAGGGGGGACCCTACAAAATCCCCAGGATGATTCACCTCTCTCTTGGGTCCTCCTAGGTAGAGCCATCGGGCCTGGCACTACTACCAATCTCCCTTCACCCCCAGCTAGCACTAGTCTGGGGTCTACTAATGTGTGGCCTACCGCCCCTTCTATTATGGACTCTTCTCCTTGACACATGTTCGCACCACATTCTTGACATCCCCTTCATCACTATTCTATGTTGAGGTGTAGAAACCACTTTACTTTCCCAGATAGTCAGTCGCTTTAGAATCTCGCCAGGGTAGGCAGCCTCCTAGCTCTGTGAAAACCCATGAGCCAGTCATAATGCAGCATTGGATGGAGGAAAATCATTCCACATATTTCCATCCTACCTTATAAACATCATCCATAGTTATTGCATCACATATGGATGGTTCTCATGGTGCACATTTGTATACACCTATGGAGTCAGCCTCTACATGAACCAGAATTGTCGTGTGAGCTGGTGTGGGGTATATGGTTTACATATAGGTTCATAGTCTACTTTTTCACCTAGAACACCTCCACAAAAATATAGAATATATGACCACTTCTCTATAGTATTTGTTTCATCTTCATCATAGGCTCTGGTTGGAAAAGGAAATGGGTGGAATATGAATTTCTCTTCCCACCCCGTCTTACCTAGCACGGTCACTGCATCTAGCTTCAATGGGTCACTCCCTATAATATTCAAAATTTCTATCCAAGAATGTATCCCAAGAGGATAAATGGGGTTAAGATATTCATAGCCCCCATGTGTGCCGCAATCTAACTATACAAAAAGTGGAATAGCCCGCACACCCATAGTGGCCTCTTTCCCTCGCTAATGTGCCAAAATAGATGGTATAACTTCACTAGCACTAGTATTACTAGGTTGATGTGGTCTCTTCCAGACATTTAAGCTTCCATGATGAATGTAATTGGTCGCACCCCCATGCGGGCACCTCTGAATGGTAATATCTACCCATAAATCAGCACCGAGATGAATCTAGCCAGCCTGACTATCGACCGCTACTCAGTCTTGATGTTGTAACCCCATAGTTTCCACTAGTTGTACTCTAGGATCCACCATTATGAACCTTATTTACCCCATTGAGCTCCTCATGAACATATGGGGTCCTTATTAGTAGTGCTTCCTCCTCCTGTAGGAAATTTAGAAAATAGCTGAACCACTGCTTAAAGTGGATGTCTCGGGTGTTCTTCTTATCCTTGTTTATACCTAGTAATAGCCTCAATAATTCCATCTCTAAAGGAAAAATCTGGTTCTTATCCTCCTAGATGTTCATGGTGGGGAGTAACTCTTCATACATACCTCCTGGGATTGGGATTCTGGAAATTTGATTAAGGTCCCAGTGGTTGATGCCAACCACCCCATGATGTAGATGGAAAGTGTTGGTATCTGGTGACCACCGACTTAGAAATTCAAGTATAAACTCCCTCGGTTGAGAGACGTTGAATTGGGAATCCTAGTATGCTTCATACAGGCCTACCCACCTTAGTACATTTTTGAACTCTTCATAGGTCGCACATGCCCAGTAGGTCCAGGCTCAGTCATCAGTGAAGTTTCCACCCTGGTGAAAATCCCAGCTTGTGATCCACCCCTTATCTAGATTTCTAAGCCCTTCCTTGATAATCATATTTTATATAGGTGGAGACATCTCCTTCATCAATTCCTTTTCATCGATGTTGTTTACATGATATTAAAGGCAATTTGATGTGACTGGGGTGTGATATTTTCCAATGTGTCCATATGTCACCCTATACCATCAGTATTGCTTGGGGTGCTCCTAAACCAGTAGGTTGGATCATCCTTATTGGTTTCTGGGATGGATACTTCATCTCGCAAACCAAATCCATAAAATGGAAGGTGCTTTCATAGCAGTTATTCCTTCTACACCTCCATCAGCTTCTCCATTAATGATTTGTGATCATAAGTACTCTGTATGTACTCTCCTATTTTTATGTTATTTTCCAAGGCCTCCCTTTGAGAAGCATCAGCATGAGATTCTCATAAAACCTCCTGAGTAGCCATTAGCCTGAAGACTTGGATAATTTTTCTGGTTGGGGAACAAAGGTTTAATGAAAAATAATTCGTGAAGAATTTTCACGAAGCCTTTTCTCAAAGACAGTCGTAAACCACCTACCCTCCACAAAGAAGCCTTGACTTTAGCCTTCATCACAAAGGAATCAATGGATCGTGATGTCCCAGTTTTCAAAAAGAATTCACGAAGCACCATATCAAATAACTCTGGTTCATTAAAATATATTACGAAGAGAATCATTTCACAAAGAGAATGCATCGGCACAATCATTCATGAAGATCTAGATGTAAAAAAATGACTCTAGGTCCCTATTTATAGGCATTGACTTTGTGGTAACCCGCGAATGGTCTTTTTAGAGACCTGTGGAGGCTCTTCATGATGCCTCCTGCCTGCACTCATTGTTGCCTTTCTGTGAGGGACGCTTCACAATTTAGCTTTGCGATGGTCTATGCAACGTGACTTTGCGCTCACCTCTATGGCCCAGCTGTGCGATCCTCCATATGTTCAATCCTCCCAGTATCTCTGGCGTCTTACCCTCAGAATCTACCCCTCTTTTCTATCAGCTCCAATTCTAAGGGTGGGCATTTGTTAGTGCCTAAATTCATCCTATTTAGGGAGAAAACTCTTGGATTTTATAGAGTTAATCAATGCTCAAAAGAGTCGTAAATCCCTACAAATCGTCCCAAAGGGTGCCTTCGCAAATCCCTCTGCAAGGCTAGACCACCTTCGTAAGGAATGCCTCTGTGATCGAATTTATGGCATCACAGACCCTTGGTGAGTCTGACGCCTTCTGACGGAGCACGTCCTCTCTACAACATCAGTGGTCTTCATGACATAATTGGTCTCTACAGCCTCTTTGGCAATCCTCTTTGTGGTGTCATGCACCCTGTGCGAGGTCGATGCATTCTGACAGCGCCCCTCCTCTTTGCGGAATCACTTCTTTCAGCGGCTAGTTATGCGACCCTCTCTGACCTTCAGTGCCTATAAATTGTGGGCTCACCCCCCCCCCCCCCCCCCCTCAAACCACTATTACTACACTCTTTCAACTTTCGATCTTCCTTCTCGCAAAGACCTTCATAAAGCCAACAAATGGATCGCCAAAGGTACTTTTCCTATAAAAACCATGCCTCATGTTCTTCAAGGCCACCACCTATGGTAGGGATTCCCTTTGTGAAGGCATATGACCTTCAAAAAGGAGGGATCCCCTTTGGGGTGCTCGAGACTTCACGAAGCGTAGATCCTTCATGAAGTACTCTCCAAACAAAGAGGTATTTTCTAAAGATAATCTATGCTCCATCAAAGGCTTCCATTCATGAAGACCCTTCCCTTCATGAACACTCTTACCTTCGCAAACACTCTTCCCTTCACAAACATTATTCCCTTCATGAAGGCCCTTTCCTTATAGAATATCATTTTCCTCTCCATGGCCATTCTCTACGTAAATCCCCTATTTCCCATGTCTCCTTCTTTGTGTTCCCCTCTCCCGTATGGACCTCCAGGTTTGTGAAGTAATTTCAAGGTCCCTTGGGCAATACTTTATGTTATGTTTCTTTGCCTCATGCTTCTTTGCATAGGCATACTAATGGCTATTGCTTCTTTTTATAGTCATGCTAACATGATTCCTTCAATGGATCACTCCACAAACCCGTCTCTATACAGCATTACTGGTTCCTTCCCTCCACCAAGGGTTAAAGTGCGCTAATTATGTAAGTCCTAGGGTGAGAAGTGAATCCTCTCCGTTTGAGCAGCGGGGCATTAAACTACCAAGCACATGTGTCCTCAACACATGAAGTTAAATTGTGGTCACCAAATGATCAAAAAGTCTAGAGAGGACTGTGAAGGGGATGGGCACTAGCACTTTCTCACTCCCTTATCCCTCTGAGCTTTTTCACCATGAACACCTCAAGAATTCATCACGTAAGCCCCGACACCCTCTAATGGTATGTTTTAGGTACGATGGCCATATCCTCCTCATAGGTCTGGACACCCTCCTTTCTCATCAGGCTTCCTTCCTAGAGTGAGTCCTGATCTCCATCCTATATGGTCCACTAACCATGCGTAAGCCCCATTCCATTTCTTAAGGATTCACCTTTCGTGATGTGATCACTGGGTCTTTGTTACCTCTTATTTCTCATACTGAGCATCACTCATGTGGGATTAGAGTATTCATAGACCATTACATCCTATCTGAGCTGCTAACCATGTGTAAGCCCCATGTCTCCTTCCCAACTGAACTATGTGTACTTTGATCCTTTCCCTCTCCATGAAAGGTATGTAGGAGGCCTATATAAGGTTCAATCCCGTCATCCATCGGTCCCGACCACTTCTTGTCAGTTCACCCTTGTCCCACATGACATTAAACTATATGCCCTTTTTTTCATGCATGACATTAAACTGTATTCTTTCTAACTACTTAGGTTTTGATCCCTATCTCCTAGATAGGGTATGTAAGAATCCTTCCTAAGGTTCAACCCCAAACACTGTTAAACTTCAACATCCCCTTTGTTGGGACCCATACCCTTGGTCTACCTCTTAGTGGTGTTAGACTATTTTACAGGATGCTAACCATGCATAATCCCTACACTCAATCCATACTCCTCCAACCAAGAGTGTCCCTCTTGTGATGGGATGCTAACCACGTGTAAGCCCCAGCATGTCTTCGGGCTATTGTACTTTGTGTACACCCCAATTATATGCCCCATCCTGAACTAAGTGTAATTTGATTCCCCACCATGGGGATATGTAGGAATCCTACCTAAGGTTCAAGCCTATCACACATGTCACATCCTGGTCTCTCCCTTGTTCCTTTGTATTTTTGGAAGTTCATGCCTTAACCCGGAGGTTCTACTTCCTTCGGGTCCCATCCATGCATCCATTCTCACAATACAAATCCTTAGGTGAATCATTGCCCCATAAAACTATTTGGACTTTGATTCCCACCCACTGGGATACGTAGGAAGTCTCCCTGATGTTCAAGCCCAACACCATCATCATCTTCACGTCAGTTTCATACCATTCATCTCATACACATCATCAAGTCATCCATCATCCATCCTGGATTTACCTGAGTCACCACATCCCGGTGATATCATGTCATCCACTTCCTCACTACTCCTAGAAGTACCTGGGATACTAACCACGTGTAATCCCCAGCATGCCTTCAGGTTGTTTTCTATTGTGTACACCCTGATCCCATGATTCACCCTCTCTAACTACGTGGGTTTTGATCCCTTTCTTCTATATAGGGTATGTAGGAGGCCTCCACAAGGTTCAATCCTAGCCAATGGTAAACCATGGTGTCCCCTTTGTTGGGACCCAATCATCCTTGGATCCTTCTTCATTGGGCGTCTTGATCCACCCATCTAGTAAGCCTCCAAGGTGCTCCCTTCTAGGGATGTACCCATCCGATCCACTCACATTAGTGTTCCAATCAGTCAAATCCATCTCCTCTAGAAGTTAAACTCGCAGCATACCCCATGTTAAACATGGGAAGATGAGGAAAACCTTAGATACATGCCTATGTCATACAATTCCCCACACTTGATGTGGGATGCATCGAGCTTTCATTCCCTCAAGAAGTCCTATCATAAGGGGAATAAATCCAGGTGTACTAGTGTTCCAATGCCCAGACTTGCTAACGATGCTCGACGTGACTACTCCCCTGACCAAAGGTTGCTACCCTGACTTGACCCCATGTAATTTTATGATATAAGTAGTACAATTAACTGACATCCACAAAGATATGGCACTAGGAAGAGTTTCACAAACAATGACTTAATCTTTAAGGGAGACCCGGACTAGGAGATGAATTCTAAGGAGAAATCCACAGAAGGAGAGACTGACATCCCATCATCCCTTTTTGATCAAGGAGAAAATTTCCCTGAATAATCAATGAATTCCAACCACCTTTGGAAAGAAGAAATGTGGGGCAACAAACAACCAGCGTGTCCCCACGGATGGATGCGCGCCCTAGGAAAAGCATCAAAAACAATGATTTGGTTTATTTATTGTGGAATCTTATATGGAACACTTAGTTTGAACCTTCTAGGATTTTATCTCATACCCTACCTTTTCATTTTGGAATTTGTAGATTTCCTTCTAAAATGTTCAATAAAGGGGAAAGTGTTACTTGGAGGTGGTGTTTATTCTTGATCTTCGTACTTGGATTGTTGTTTCCATTGGGACTTGGGTTTTTTATGTTGTTCTTATGGTACTTTTTGAGGAAATTATTAGGTTTTTTATACCTATTTAAATTATAGTTTTATCCCATTTGGGAGTTTTCTTTGAGCATACTGATACGTATATATTTCTTCCACTATTTATGTGGAAAATTTGTTCCCAATTTTACCTTGTATGATTCCAGGTGCTAGTCACCAACTTGTGGAGGTCAAAAATTCCATTTGGGCCATGTCAAGATTGGATTAGGTATCAAGGTACCAAATTATCCCAACCAATTTGTGATAAATTGGTATCAAAGATTTATGTTAAGCATTTTTCCTTGATGTCAGTATGTAGTTGAGAGATATTCATAGGACTTAGGAGGTAGTTTCGAGTGATTGTCTGGCCATCTCTCATTCTAATGAGTCGTAAGTCACTAGGGGTGGATTGGGAAATATTTATTCAGGATTAGTTCTAGTATTATTTTTAATTTTTATTTGGTTAGTTAAAATACAAATCTTTTTTTCTTATCTGATGGGATTAATTTTTTTATTTCTCTTGTTTGAGTGTTAATATGTGTAACATTATGACGTCTTCAATGTTTTTTACTAATGTTATGTAGCATCATGACTCCAAGAAGGTGTGTGTATAGGATCAAGGAGGAATACTATGATGAACCACAGTGAGAAAATCCTCTTGTGTACTAGAGTTTGGTTGAGTTTATCGTACATGTTGTCCAAGTTCTGGGACAGGCACCTAAACCTATTCTCATTAAGGCTCCAACTGTGGAACCTCAGAGGGATGAATTCTGGAGCCATGCTCAGAATTTCCTTCACCAAAATCCACTATCATTCCAAGGATATAATTATCCTCAAGAGGCTAAGGATTAGTTGAGGATAATTGAGATTCTATTTGAGTTCTTAGAAACTCCTGATATGATCAAGGTGAAATGTGCCACCTTCAAGATGGAAGGACCTGGTATGAGATAGTGGGACATGATGGTGATGGTGAATAATCATGAGGGATTATATTGGAATGAATTTAAAGTTATTTTAACCAACTAGTTCTATCCAGAGTCTATGGTGTTGGATAAGGCTATAGAGTATTTCAAAATCAAGCAGGCTGACAGGACTGTGGCTGAATATGAAAATTGATTTGCTAAGATTGTGCAGTTTTCACCTGAGATTATATCAAATGAGAAAATTAAGACTTGAAGGTTTGATATGGGACTTAAATTTTATATTCATTATCATGTTTTCTTATTGAATCTCTCTTATTATGCTGATGTACTGGATAGAGCATTGATGGTCGAGCTTGATCTGGATGGTAAGTTAGGGTTGATGGGAGTTCCTTTTTCTCCTAGTGGTTGTTCTATGAGTTACTTCAAAGGAAATAGAAAGATTGATGATTATATTGGTGGTCCTCAACATATGGGTTCTTCCATACCTCATGTAGTGTCGGTTAGAGGATATTTGATTTGCTACCAGTGTGGCAAGCATGGGAACTCGAAATGGGTTTGCACTGAGGTACCCAAGATATGTGGTTACTTCTAATGTTATGATCACTTGTAGAAGTTTCTTCACGTATATTATTCTCCACATAGTGGAACGATATCATCAAAACCTAAAAATATTTTGGTGCAATCAGATACATCACGAACTAAGGGGTTCTATCCAGATGCATCCAGAATAAAGTTTCTTTACATGGTGGAAGGGTCTCCAGAGTAAGAAGATATGGGTCCAGTAATTGTGGGAGGTACCATCACTATTGATTCATCTTTAGTGAATTATTTATTTTATATAAGTACATATCATTCATTCATTTCAAATTTTATTGTGAATCTTCTAAATATTACTATAGATCTTTTATCTTATGTGATGGATATTACAACACCCCTTATAATGAAGAGAGAGAAGGTTCTTTGTTATCCTACTTGTGTATTCTATTTATATGAGATCGATCTTACTTGGGATTTTATGGTTCTTGATATTAAACCTCTTGATTTTATTTTTTGTATGGATTGGATCATTGGTAATAAGGCCTTAATTGACTGTTATCTTTGATGGGTCTCCTTTACTGTCCCTGATGGGGTGTGTCGTATCCTCTTGGGAGAATGGGACCCATTGTCAAGAAAAGTAGGATCATGTTATCTAGAGTTAGGAAAAGTAATATCTATGTTATCTTTTGATCTAGAGTAATAATCCTTGTGTAGTGATCTCTCTCCAGTTTTCGTTAAGTTTCCCAATGTTTTTCCTTCTAGCTTCTCTGGTTTTCTGCTAGTATGAGAGGTAGAGTTCTCTATTGATTTAGTACCTAGTACATAGCTGGTATCAATTAATTTATATGGAATTGATCCATATGAAATTAAAGATTTGAAGACTCAGTTGTATGATCTTCTAGAGAAAGGGTTTATACGTCTGAGTGTGTCACCATGGGCGGCGCCCATTATCTTTGCTAAGAAATATGATGAAATACTTTACATTTGTATTAATTACCAAAAAATAACCAATTTATGGTAAATAAAAGGTATCCTTTGCAATGTATTGATGGAATTTTTGATTATTTTAAAGGGGAGAAGTGGTTCTTGAAAATTGATCTTCAATATGGTTATCATCGGTTGAGAATAAAAGAACATAACATTCAAAAAACCACCTTTTGAAGTACATATAGCCATTATGAGTACCTTGTCATGAAATTTGGTCTAACCAATGCTCCTATAGTGTTTATGGATTTTATGAATAGGATATTCTATGAGTATCTTGATACTTTAATGGTGGTCATTTTGGATGAAATCCTTATTTACTCTAATTATGAGGAGGGCCATGTGTGTCATATGAGAGTAGTTTTATAATTTTTGAGAAATCGGTAACTTTATGTCAAGATATAAAAATGTGATTTATGGATTAAGGAATTGAATTTCTTAGGGCATGTTAGAACATGGTATCTCATTTGATCTTCATAAGTTGAAAGATGTTATAAAATGGGAGAAACTGTGAAATGTTCTTTAGATTTAGAGATTCTTGGGTTTAGCTGGATAAAATTGACACTTCATTAAGGATTTATCAAATTTCAATTATCCTATGACTACTCTAACTTGGAAGGGAGTTAAGATTTATTTGGATGATAAATTTCAGAGTTCTTTTGTTGAGATGAAATATCTTTTGACTTTTGTGTCATTTTTGACTCTTCTAGAGTTCAGTAAGGGCTATGTGGTCTTATGTGACACATCAGGTCCGGGTTTGGGTTGTGTTCTTATATAGGGTGACCATGTGGTAGCCTTTGGATCTCGGAAACTTATGTTACACGATAATAATTATCTTAATCATAACCTTGAACTTTCAATTGTGATGCATATGCTTAAGAGTTAGTGTCATTACCTTTTCAAAGAAAGGTTTACTATTTTTTCATACCTTACAAGCTTGAGTTATATCTTCTCTCAAAAATATTTTAATATCTTCCAGAGTCATTGGGTGGAGTACCTGTAATCTTTTGATTTTGGCATTTCCTATACCCCATAGAAAGGGAATGTGGTTGTAGATGCTTTGAATAGGAAACTTATGACCTAGACTATGAAAGAATATTCAAAATAGTGGAATTTGATGGATCTTTTTTCATGGTTTTATATAGAAGCTTGGGAGATAGTGGATGAGGTTGTTTTGGATATATTTCAGTTGACATCCGCTCTTCTCGATATGATTATTTAGGAATAATAGATTGAAAATGAATTTTTTATCATTAGATACTCCCTTTGTGGTGGGGAGACTATTTATGAGTGGTTGTTATCCATAGAGGGTATTCTATGCTTTTATAATTGTTTTTTTATTTCATTAGCGTGATAAAATCTGTGATGGGGGGGTATCCATAATTCCTATTGGGATGAGAACCCAGGAACCATGAAGATGTTTTATGATATGCAGTGATGATTCTAGTGGCTAGGTATGAGATGGGGAATTTCTGATTTTTTTTTCATTGTTATACATGCCTGTAGGTCAAGGCCAAGCACTAGAGACCTTCAAGTTTTCTTCATCCACTTCCAATGCTGACTTGGATGTGGGATTAAATTTATATGGACTTTGTGGTTGGGTTGTCATTTACCCATATAAATAATAATTCAATATGGGTTGTGATCGATAGGCTAGACAAATTGACTCACTTTATACCCATTTATGATGAAACCAAATTTAATGATATGGGAAATCTTTATGTGAGAGAGTTTTTTCATTTGAACATAGTTTCATCTACTATAGTATCTGATATAGATCCTTGTTTTACTTCTTACTTTTGAAAATTCCTTTAGGAGGCACTGGGATCTCAGGTATGTTTGAGGATGGAATACCATTCGTAGATGGATGTCCAAGAAGAAAGGGTTATACATATTCTTGAGGATATGATTCATACCTATTTTCTTGACTTTATTGTAGCTTGGGATGATAATTTGGGGCTGGTTGAGTTTGATTATAATAATAGTTACCAGTCTACATTTAGAATGGATCCTTTTGAGGCCTTTAATGGTCAGCCTTTTAAATCTTTGTCGTCTTTCTTGGATATTGGTTAAAGTTACTTAGTTAGACTGAGCTTGGTTCAAGAGAAAACATCAAAGATTTAGTTGATTTGTAAAAGGATATTGAAAACATAGATCTGGTATAAATCTTATGTTGACTGTCACCATAGACCATTGGAGTTTTTAGTGGGTGAATGGGTGTTCTTGAAAGTTTCACCTCGTTTTGGTCATCAATGGCTTGGGAGGAAAGGGAAGCTTGCTCCTCATTTTGTGGGACCTTTTGAGGTTTTTGAGCATGTGGGGAATGTGGATTCCCATTATAAATTTATCTATAGTTTAAGTTAATACATAATTTGTTCCATGTATTGTAGTTTCAAAAGTATCTTTCTGACCCATCTCATGTTCTGAGATGGAGTGATCTTCACGTCAAGCTTGATTTATTCATGAGTGAGCATCTAGTCAGGATAGTTGATTTTGAAACCAAGGTACTTCATGGGAGGATGATACATTTGGTTCGAGTTATATGGAAGTATGGTTTTGATACTTATGAGACTTGGGAGAGAGAGACATTTATGAGAGAGTGGTAACCTCATCTTTTTGACATGGATACTTCTTGACAGGATTTCTAAGGACAGAAAGTTTATGTAGTGGGGTGGTTGTAACATACTATTACTATTTTCAGGTACTCCTTGAACCCTTTTTCGTTTCAATATTTAGTTTGGGTTTGTCTTAGGTGATTTCAGGGGGAAAATTGAAAATTTTGGAACTTTATGGGTTGTGAATGGTTGGCGCACCGTTTGAGAAAACCATGCACCCACCCAAGGTAAATTGTGCAAACCAAAATAGTGGGGATTTTCACAACTGGTGCACAGTTTGAAAAATCATTCACCCACCTAGTAGAAATTTAACACCCTATTAGAGGGGCACATAGTTAGGGAATATGGTTTGACAAACCTTACGGCCCTACCCAGTTAACCATGTATGCGAAATTTTTTAATTATAAAAATTTATTTAAAAATTCACAAACCCCCGTATGGATTCCTGATCAAACCTAACTTGGGATTGGACATCTCTTGGGTATTTATAGCTCTTAAGAACTTTTTTTTTCTACTCCAAACCTATTCTAAGGTAGATCTAATCTTGGATAACATCATTTGATTCATCTCCATTAAGAGTTCTTCTCTCGTTTTTTCTCTCCCACTCTCTTATTATTTCCTCCATAGGGTTTGTTAGATCATCCTAATTTAGATAGATATAAAAACCTTTGTTTTGGATCTTGAATCTAGGTTTGATTCCTTGATCTCTTTTTCCGACATCCTTCATTGGTAAATCTTGTTTCAGGTGTTGTGATACATGTTTCCATGAAAAAGGTATGTGGTTTCATTGGAATAAGAGGGTAAATCTAAGTTATTTAATGTAAACATTTATTTCTCTTCATTGGGGTATTTCATTGAATAAATAATGTTAAAATTAATTGTATGTTCCTTAAAATTCATTTAAAGTATACCTTTATTAATATTTATTATTTTTTGGTAGTCTTGAGAAATGACCTACCTAGAATAATAAGGGAATGAATTTTCGATATTTCTTCCACCGTGTTCAGAATATATAATTAATTAGAGAACAAAAATCATTATACACTTACCAAAACATATTATAGGTCTCTAACCAGATAGAAAGTGGTTCGGTTGGAAAGTTGTACAACCGCTCAGGTGGGTTTGAGCTCACCTATCTATAGGGAACAATAAACTGAAAATTTTATTACATTAATCATTGCTCCTAAATCACACAGTGAAATTGAAAAATTGATTTATATTAGTGTAAGTGATAGTGAATATACATGGATATTTTAATTTATTAGGTATTTTTGGAGTGACAATGGAAGATATGTTTGTACCTGTATTTATCTTTTCATGTCCTTATAATCTCATCTTCCTAGTGCATGTGACTTTGATAAATTTTAAATAAATTTCAATTTTTTGGATAGATTCCAGTAAAGGGATATTGATTTCCACATTTTTTAATGTTTCTAAAATCTCTTGTTGTTTTTTTTTATTCACTTTTTTCATGGGTGTTTTAAATTTAGAATAGAAGGGAGGTTAGTGATGATGTATGTCTTCTATCTTGGACTTTCCCTTATACTTTTTCAATGGTGTTGTATCCACTGGTAATTCTTCTTGAGGATACTTCTCAAGGATATATTATTCAGATTCTATAGGATATCCACTTCAATATTCAACTTGATATGGGGGGTATTCATTGTTCTTTAGTTCCTTTCCACTCCTCAATTAAATAGAACTAACATTTCCTTGTGGGTTAGGAATTTATTGAGCAGTAATCTTACCTAAAACTTGATTTTTCAAGTCATTGATGGAAAACATGACATGGCTATATTGTCCTTAAATATTCTTCAGTATTGATCCATGGGTGTTGAGATTAGTTTTCTAAGTATTTTGGGACTCCGAAAGTTTTTTTTAGAAAGTTATTCATGGAAGGTTCTTGATTTTTTCCTAGTTTATAAGCTCATAAAAGTTTGAGAAGTGATCCTCTGTAAGGGTGATAGTTGGGTAGTTTGTTGGAAACCCAGTTGGAAATGTGGTATTTGTGACTATTAGTTCCCAAATCCATATTTATTTTTTAAATACTCTCTAAATACTTGATTTATTTCTATTTTTTGGTACTATATTTGGTACATGGCATTATATCTTTTATTTCCTTGAACTTGAGGGCATCCATTAATATAGTGCTCCAAGGAGTGATAAAACCGGCATACCTAGGGGGTGTAGAAAGTGTAATCTCCTAAACTCTGTTCAAAGATAAATTTCTCATAATATACATTATTTATTAAATTTTATTTTCAAGTAAAGGTGAGATGGATATTTTTACCTCATTTACTCTTCTTTTTTTGGTTCTTATATTTAATTGATGATAATTTGGTAACTACTCTTAATCAGTTCTCTAACTTCGATAGGTTACTTTTATATCAGTGATCCTTTAGAAGTAGAATAAAGTAGGTTATAGTCATTATCCATCAATACTTGGTAAAATGATACTAGTAAATTTTCCTCTTCATAAGGTTGGTGTGGTAAGAATATAGTTCGTTTCATGAATCACTCTCAAAAATCATAAAGAGTTTATTCACTTTCTTGCTCAATCCTATAAATTTATTTTCTTAATTGGGTACACCTTGAGGCAGGGAAATATTTTTGGAGGAAATGTTTTTGGAGGAAATATTTGTACAGATTATCCTAGGTGGTGATATTTCTATGATGCAGGTTATAGAGCTATTAATTGTATTCTACTTTGAGAGATAAGGGAAAGACCTTCCAATTGACTTAATATCCTAAGACTCCTCTCTTTTTGAAAATACTATAGACATTAGAAAACTCTCCTAAATTTCAATTAGGATCTTCTCCTTCCAATTCATGGTATCAGTTATATCATTCATGTTCTAAGTTCAAAGTCTTGTTAGTTATTCATTTGTAATTTATAGTTATTGTTTTTGAAATTTTAGGCATACAATTCTCTTAAAATTCTATCTGTTCAAGCTAAATTTTCTCATTTATTTTCACTACCTATAGTAACCCTAGTGGAAGAAGATAAAGTTTATGGGGTGTCAATTAATAGAACAGTGACAAACTCCCTTTCCACTTTCTCAATGATTCTTAAGTTTTGAATTATTTCTAGGATAGTTTATTCAATCTCTAGATTAAGACCAATGATGTGGGATGAACTAGACTTCATCATATGTTGACATAATTTTAAACAAAAGTAATAAAAAACATTGTACTGTCTGGGAATAGTGTTAGGTTGATGAAAGTCTTATCACGAGTCCACCAGAAAATGAATTTTTAATCTTGAATTAAATTTAAAAATAGTGGAATCATATTGTCTATAATGATTCATATTTTCCATGAATTATTTTTAAATATTATATAGATTAATTTAGAGATCAAGAACTGAGACAGTGTGCGATTCTGAGACCCGGTGTGTTCGGAACAAATTTTTTAATAATATTAAAATATTAAATATCATGTACATACATTTTTCCTAAAAAGGTGGAATAACTTCTAAACGGGTATCCAGATCATAAATATAAGGGCATTTTTGTGTTTAGAGAAGTGGATTTATCCTAGTATAGGCCTAACATTGGCCTATGAGGGTTATCTGTGAAAAGTAGTTTCAGGATTTTTAAATGAATAAAATAAATTGAAGATTTATTTTATTTTAACATTTTTTCGACACAACGACTATTATTTTTTTAAAATGAGCCTTTAGTTAGGGATCTATGTTTAGTCTCATAACCCTATAAATTCCCTAGAGGCTCTGGAGAGAACCTTGAAGAAACCTCTCAAGCGAACGGTGATGGAATCACAGATCGACGATTGACGAATGCCATTCTTGACAGATCTCGCTAGCGATGGTGACGCGAAAACCTATATTCATCAGGGAGTGATCCAAATCAAAGATAGGATGTGTTATTTGGATTTAATCTTCCCGTTCTTATATTCAATGATGAACATGGACCAACCAATGAATAGGTTGGTTCGTGGTTCGATCATTCTTGCAGTATGGGATTTAATTACGGGATTTATGGGGTTGATTATTGTTTTGATTATTGATCATTCTTATGGTAATATATCAAGGCTGGAATAAACAATAACTAAGGTTCGTTCCTCGGATTTGTTCTTTGTGATTTTCTCCCCCATGTGCTCTATGTGTTCTTCATTCTTCATTGGTTTATGAACGATCGATCATTGCACCTTCGTTTCATGGCACAACGATCCAAAATTGAAGATCCAATACCTGGATGACCTAATAGAGGTTTGATAGACGAATCAAAGTGATTAGGGAGATATCATTCTTTGGGTGGTTTTCATCATATGGTTTTGAAGTGCTTTTTTAAGTCGATTGAAGGCCCAAAACACCTTGATTTGGTGTTAGGGTGATAAGTTGACCCTTGGTATGAAGTCTCAAGATGAACGGATCACCAAAAAAGGATCTGGGAGATTAACCAAGGCATGTGGAGGAAGAATGGAGGATTCTATAAAATCATGAAGAACACAGCATGCAATCCAATATTACACAGCATCTGGCCCCCACTAAGTGGTGGCTAGGGTTTTGGGAGATAGTTAAATGCCACATGGTGTGTGGCCCTGTCACACGGCATGTAGGCCCTTCCCAAATACTTGGTGGGTATCTCGAGAGATACATGGACACAGGGTGTAGTACACGGGTTGCCTATATGGAATGAACCCTACCACATGACTTGGCCTGGACCAAGTACATGGACTACCCCATGTACTGGTACACAAGTAGAGACACACAGGTTGAAACCACATACTGGCACCCTGCTGGAGTACATGGGTGGACCCTGGATGGAAGGAAATAGCATGTGACTTCTTCTACATGTCGTGTACCCATCTTCTACATGACACAGTTGTAAAGACATGGTCCATTGTACGTGGGCAGCACCTGGGGTCAAGTAACATGGAATGTGAACCTACTACATGTTGTGTATACCTTTCCACATGGCTTAAATCTCTTGTCCACCATACCTTGGACAAGTTTCGTTAGGGTTCGTACCCTTGATTGTTTCCCTAAAGGTGGGTGTGTATCATTTCATACTCATAGTAGTATGATCCCTTTGGTAGGACTTTCTGGATAGAGTTGTTAGAATCCCCCCCCCCCCCTAGAGAGGACCAAAGCAGGGTCCTTTATTCATTATTCATGCCCTAGGTAGAGTCCCTGGTATTGATGTGACCAACTTCACTAGGCATCGATCCTCTACTTAGCAGGTTAATCCATTTGGAGTTGTTGGTATCACCCCATGGACCTAGCTGTGATCCTCATATGTGGTATCATATTTTCTTCAGATCTATCAGTTTACCTCTCTCTCATGATGGTTCCCAATGAATAGTACTTCTCAAATAGACATCATCAGTGCTATCAGACTCAAGAGTGTGTTCTCTTAGATGAGTGATTCATGGAATCTTCGAGTTGGATCTCTAGTGTTGGTATATGGTAGTTGTGACTTACCACTAGACTGCATATCTTGGATTGAGTATATCTAGATATTCTTGTTATATGTGTTGTAGACATATATTGTACAGAGATGAATGTATCTTTTCTTTGTGTATTACTTTGTGGTTTCAGGGTGTCCTACTGAGTATTTTTATACTCACCCCTACATGGGATTTTTTCACATGTTTCGTGTCTTCTGCAGACGAGTGACCTTTTGACAGTCCTAGGAAGACTATGAATAAACAGTGCCTTGTGAGATCAGGCAGGCTGAGGTGTTCCTACAGCTACAGATATCAGTCCTAGTACCTCTTCTTACAAGTTGTACTTATGGTTATTGACTTCTTTTTGGTGGGCTTGTATTCTGGATTGGTTTACTTTACTGCACTTTACATTCCTGTCATATTATGGTTGGGATATAGTGGTATGAATTCATTTGGTTCTTAGTGGTTTTTACATTTCAACATTTTGTGGGCTTGGAGATGTGTGTGTGCGAGTACAGGTATATAGGCAATGCCTCCCATGTTAGTGATATGCCTACTAGATGCTAGTCACTAGCCCTTGGCCTATTAGAAGCGGGCTTGGGGAGTCACAGAACAGGACCCATTGGGACGGGTCATGACAAAGTGGTATCAGAGGAGGTTGGTTCTAATTTAGGACCAGGATTCTGTGAGATTGGTTTGGGGAAACATTGTTAAGTATTTCGAGTTTGTATTTCAATCCAGGAACTCCAGTGTTGGTATAGGAGGCCGACATATCCATACACCAGGACTCTAATAACCTTCTTTTTTACTCGGTACATGAGGACATCGGTTACAGGGAAAATAATGGTACATATATCGTATAAGAATGGGTTTTGGTTCCATATCATTCTTGATTCAGCTCTCCAGATATACTCATTGATTGTGGTACATCTTTTTTTCTTACAGGATTCCCCCGAGATGCATACCAACTACGATTCAGTAGCTCAATCATGAGGATGAATCCCTTGGTGACGAGGCTTCGATTAGGGACCAGCTCCCCAGATGTTACCTCTATGTGGTGAACCATCTATACCACCACCTGTGGAGTGGCACATAGTACCCGCAGTACCAGTAGATGAAGAGCGCAGGTTGAGTGCGCTTCATGAGATTCAGAGGCAAAGACCCCTCAGGTTCTAAGGTGATCCTGACCCTCAGGCAGCTTAGGACTGGCTTGAGGTAGTGACCTGAGTTTTTCGTCTAGTTAGGACACCAGTGGATCAGATGGTAGACCTAGTGGTGATTCTGCTGCACAGCTCAGCAGGACGATGGTGGAGTTTGGCTATCCAAACTCACGATGATGTGACTCTTTCATGGATAGAGTTCGAGCATCTCTTCATAGAGGAGTTCTCACCAGTTACGTTGAGATCTGTGCATATATAGGAGCTTCTTCATCTCCAGTAGGGTAGCATGATAGTGGATGATTATTCATCAAGGTATTTCAACCTTTCCAGGTACTCTATGGGTATGTTTAGAGATCAGTACTTCAGAGCTCAGACCTTTGAGTGAGGTCTGCATAAAGACATCCATGTAACACCTCGAGTTTTTTTAATTAAATTTAATATTGAATGCATGAAACACTAAATCACTAAAAACACCACTTTGTTATAACCTAGCTAGTAAACATAATTTTTCCACCTCTGTGATTTGAATTTTGAAAAACTGACATACACAGTTGTGTTCATTAAGATATTTAGAGCCTCATAAGACGAACTTAATTTTTAGGGAATAGTAACATACCCTTATGAATATTAATATGACCCTTATGAATAGTAAATAATATTATTATTTTATTTTATTAAGGTTATAAGATAATGAAATCTTGATTAATTTTTCAATGTGATATAAAATGAATTATAGTTTTAAAATTGTTATTTTTTGAATAAACTATGATTTTATTTAAAAATTAAATTAATAATATTTAGAAAATTATTTTTAAAAAATGGAGTTAATTTTTGAATTATACACATTTAAAAATGGTTATAATTAATTTTTGGTATTTTTATAAAATACTCAAATTTTTTGTGAATAGTGAAATACGGTAATTTACTGTATGTATACATTATCAGTTAAATTCATTATTCCTTGAATAATTAATAATGTAAGCACACTTATTTAAAACTCAAATGAACTTATTACTATTATGGGTCACATTAATCAACACTATTGGTTGTATTGAGGGAAATAATAAAATAATGAATAAAATATTCAAAATTCACTCCTCTCCTCCACTATAACCCCCCCCCCCACTCCCTCTTCTCTTCACTCATCTCAATACTTTTTCCTTGTCTAAGTTTTGTCCAAATAACCTTCCTTAGTCACTCCCCACATCCAGGAGCTCTTGTTCTTTCCAAAAGACCAAAACCCCTTCCCTTAAGGAGGTTCTCAAGGAGGTTATTTCAAGAGGTAAAGCGTCTTTCTTTTTCATTTAGTTTCATTTCAATTTATCTTATTTTCTCTGTATATCCTAACCTCCTCTTTCCAATTGATCCTTATAACTCTAGTATAATATATATACTAGAATTATACCATGTTAATGTAATAACCATTATCAATATTCCTACTCTCTCTCTCTCTCTCTTTTATAAATGAAATCATCATCTGTGAGGTTCCAATTTACAACCTTCATAGATGATGAAGTTTTGTTCTTAAATTTATCATTAATTAATAATCATGAAACCAATTTTATGGTTGAACCAGAATATAATATATGTATCATAAATTACTTAATATTCAGAAACTAGTATATGTACATAATATTAAATCATATGACCAAACTAGTTCCTAATAATCAAAATACCTCTAAAATAATCTAAGTGTTTGTCATTAATATTTCATCTAATGATTCGTCCTTATTTCATGTAAAAAATGATATAAATTACCATTAACACCTATTTATGTTCATAAATAATTTTTAAATTCAATTTTTGAGATTTACATCCATTCCACATGAACTCCATTACTTAAAAACAAGTGAACTGATTATGAAAACCAAGGAAACGAACACTTTAGAATGATGGAATTAAATCTTATAACTTATCAATAAGAACATAATTAACTTAATAAAATTATGATAAACTAAAAACATGTCTAATAGGTTCTTAATTAAGTTATTAATAATTCTAATTTCATATTCCAGGACCTTAAATTCAAGAATAGAACACATTCAGACTTAAGGTAAGGGTTTTCCACCCAAACCTCCATTTTTATTCGGGTTACTTTTATTGTCCACTTACCTCAATAAAGTTCTTATGTAATATTATTTACTCCTAATAAATTATGTTTGAGTGTTATATATATGTTTACCAACCATAATTATACTTTATTTTATGGGGAGTCACATGTTTTAAAAGGGAACTTTCAAAATTATTTCTGAAATACAAGTCGTTTCAAGAGAATTTCTCAAATCCTTACCTATTTTCAAGGGAACTATATAATCTATTTTTAGCAACCATTATCTTTCTAAAATCAATAATTTTATTATAAAAATACTATCTTACTTTAATTCTAGTTTTATAAAAATACTTTTCCAAAAGATTTCTTTTCAAAGTAAAAGAGTATTTACCTCAAGAATTACTCAATGATTTTATAAGAGTATTTTAATATATTTCAACACTATTGTTGATTATTATGTATGATATCATATAACATGTTTAATTGAATGGTTTATCACTATTTTTATTATGGACGTTCTATCCTAAAACCATTCACAAATTTACTCCAAATGTTTAGTGTTTAAGCTTAATGTTTGAGGAAAGTTATTTAAATTTCATATGTTAGTTTTAGTATGAATGTATATGTTGTTTATGTTTATCCTTGATCATATGAGGAATGAATTGGACTTATTATGTGATGGTTGGGGCCCACTATATCCCCTCGATACATCGGTAGGTCACTTGAGACAAATAGACATGGACTTGGTCGATGCCTTGCCCATTTTGAGATATGGTTTTGGACAAGGCCATAATAATTTTTATACATCTTGGACAAGGCCTTAACGGTATGTTTTAGAATGTTCAGGATATGAATTTCCCTCATTATGAAGCTATAAATTCATATTTCATGTGGTTATTTGACTAGTATAATACCCATGGTTATGATTTGTTATGGAAATGTTTACTCAGCTCATTTTCCTACCATATTATGTTCAAGTTTATTTTTAAAGGTATGTGTTATCAATTATTCACTATGCCTAATGTTTAAGTTTATAATATATTATATTGTATTGTTTACCCTTACTGAGCATCTGATCTCACCCCTTCTTATGTTTCATTTTTCCTAGGATAAGAATAGGTATATTATGACTGACTTGCAGGGCTAATCTTGGAGTGGTGGATGTTCCCAATGGAACTTATATGTTTTATTTCATTTCATGTTTTAATTATGTATGTATCTTGTTTCTAAATCTACTAAACTACTCATTCCTTCAAGATAAAACTTTCTTATAATCATGAAAATGTAATGTAATAAGGCACCATCTCCGGGTAATTGGGGTTGGGTCTTTACAGTTGGTATTAGAGGAAGTTTAGTAGAAAACTTGAAAAGTGTATTTAGAAAACATAGATTAGGGAACAAAATCATAAGATAGTATTTGAGGATAAACATACAAGAACATCCTAGTATTTTTGTAAGGAATGGACTATGTGTATCTTTCTAGAAAATACATCTATGTATGGATACTATAAGTGGACATGGTTCTGGAACAAATATACCTAGGAGTGAAAACTTAAACAAGGAGTTTTGGGCTTGACCTAGAGTATCTTCGTACATGAAAATGGGACTTACTACACACCTGGTTTGACACTCCTATTGGACATGCTTAGGATAATTCACATTTTCTTTACAAGCTATTATGAAGTATTTAAATGTAATTTTTTTCTCAAAGAAACCATGTTTGTGATTATGGGATTATCCATGCATATGATTTCAATTTATGATAAGTATTTTTCTAAGTTAAGATTATACATTATGATTAATAACCTAATCTAGTGTGTTCCATTATCTAGAAATGGAACCTATTGAAATAAATAGAAACTACATGAACACATGTATCCCATGTAGGTATTTCCCTCTGATGCAAGATAATGATGTTGGCTCTGGAGCTAAGACTGGTGCTAAGAAACTTATAACTATATTGGGATAACTGAATCAGGTTATGAACAATAACTTTAACCATATATAACATCCTGATCCACAACATGGAGGATCTATGTTGGATCACTTTATGCGACAACACCCTCCATCATTTAATGGGACTACAAACCTATTTGAAGCTGAGCAGTGAATAAGTTCCCTAGTGAAGATATTTCTCTCTTTGGGATGTAACGAAAGAGAGAAGGTTGTCATGGAAGTTTATCATCTATCGAGATATGTAGATCATTGGTGGTCATTAATCTAAAACACAAATGAGGAGGAAGAGATATAAGAGATAGACTAAAGGAAATTTAAGGAAATCTTCCTAGAGAAATACTTTCCTCATGAACAGCGAGTAGATATGGAAAGAAAATTTCTAAATTTGAGGAAAAAGGAAGATGAGAATATTGAAAAAGTATGAAGCTAACTTCACAGGGTTAGCAAGGCATGTTGTGAACTATATACATAATCCAAGGGGAAAAATTTATCGATTTTTTGATGGCCTAAATCCATTCCTATAATGGGAAATTCTCTCCCAAATTTTTTCATCATATGAGAATATAGTTTCATGTGATATCAAGATGAAAAAAGTGATTCTCTAAGTCTTATGACTTTAAGGTAAATCAAGAAAAGAAGAGGATTGCAGAAAACTCTATAAAAGGAAATAAGGAAATGTGGAAGAAGGGAAGAGTTGAATTTTCATCCTGTGATAATTTTGGAAGGAAACACCCTGGTTCCTGCTTAAAAGGAAAAGGAGTATGCTAAAAATATGGACATAAAGTCCATCTTACTAGTGATTGTAAGGGGAAGAAATAATATATTAATGTTCAATGCTATAATTGTTAGTATATGGGACACTATTCTAATGATTTTCCAAAGAATCAAGGAAACATTCCACAAAAAAGGCCAAGGGAGCAGGGACAAGCTTATGTGATCACAATAGCTGATATTGAAGTTCCTAATGATGTGGTGGAAATTACTTTAATCATTTCCTCAAACTTATACAGTGATTTATTTGATTCTGGATCATTGCATTCTTTCATATCTTCATAGTTTTTCAAGAAAATTAGATATTTCCCATTTGATTTAATAAGGGAGTTTTCAGTCAAAACTCCTAAGATAAGTATCATTGCAACAAAGTTGTGTCAGGAAGTCCCCATTATGGAATATAAATGTGATTTATCTACTGATTTTATTGTCATACCCATGATTGACTTTGATATAATCCTTGGTATGTATTGTCTTTCAAACAATTATGTGAAAATTTATTGCAAGAAGAATGAGGTTATAATTTTTTAGGATGACCCCATATCTTTATAATAGAAATGTCACCATATGATTCTCATCTAGATCCACCCCCAATAGATATACTAAATTCAATTATTGGGAAGGAAGGGAATGCAATAACTATGGGTGAGGAAGGGGATGTTCAGATAGAGGATGTACCTATTGTGCAAGAATATGTTAATGTGTTTCCATAGGACTTACCTAAACATCCTCCAGAGTGGGAAATTGAGTTTTCCATTGACTTAATTCCTAATTCAAGGGCCATATCAAAGACCCCTTATAGAATGGCCACTGTGGATTTAGTTTAATTGAGAAACAACTAGATGATTTTAGTGATAAATTATTTATTCACCCTATTGTTTCTCTATGGAGATCCCTTGTTCTTTTTATTAAGAAGAAAGATGGATCTATGAGGTTCTGCATTGACTACAGGTAGATCAATGCTATAAAAATAAATAACAAGTATCCCCTACCTCACATTGATGATTTATTTGATCAACTTTATAGAGCCCAATATTTTTCAAAGATTGATCTTTGATCTGGATATCATCAGTTTCTTGTGAGTAAGGAAGATATTCCAAAAACAGCATTTCGAACCAGGTATAAGCATTACGAGTTTACAGTAATGACTTTTGGACTAACTAACGCACCCTATATTTTCATGGATCTAATGAATAGATTTTCAAGGAATATATTGATGAATTTTTGGTGGTGTTTATTGATGATATCTTGTTATAATCTAAAAATCTACGAGGATCATGAAAATAACTTGCACACTATTCTGAAGACTCTTAGAAGAAATGAATTATATGATAAGTTTAGAAAGTGTGAATTTTGTCTTTAATTAGTTTCCTTTCTGGTCCACATTGTCTTTAAAGATGTAATATTTGTTGGTCCTATGAAGACAAAGGCTATGCAAGAATGGCCTACTCCAAAGAACATAACTGTGGTACGTAGTTTTATTGGTTTAGCAGGTTATTATCAACATTTTGTTCAAAACTTCACCCATTTAACCAACCCAATGACCAAGATTATACATAAATGGGTTAAGTTCATATGGAAAAAATAATGTGAGGACTGTTTTGAATAATTGAAGAGGATATTAGTGAATGGTCTAATCTTAACTCTACCATCGAGGAATGATATTTTTGTGATCTATAGTGATGCATCAAATAAAGGACTTGGTTGTGTCCTTATGTAGAATAATATAGTTATTACATATGTATCAAGGTAGTTAAAAATTAGTGAACAAAACTATCCTACTCATGATCTTGAGTTAGAAATGGTAATCTTTTCTCTAAAGATATGGAGTAATTATCTATATGGAGAAAAATTTTAGATATATACGGATCCCAAGAGTCTGAAGTATATATTCTCACATATAGAAATCAACATGAGTCAAATGGGATGGATCTAACTACTCAAGGATTATAATTGTTCCATACACTAACACCTAGTAAAGGCAAACAAGGTAGTTGATGCATTGAGAAGGAAGGATCGTGGATTTCTCAACAAAATAAGGATTGACAAGGATCTTTTGTACATGGATATAGTAAGGATGGACATAGGAATTATCAAAGAAGGTAAAAAAACATTAAATTTTCAATTGGTTTCCCAACCATATTTATTAGAAAGTATTAAAAGATCTCAACCTGATGATGATAACCTTTAAAAGAAAATTAATGCTGTAAAATATGGGAAGTTGGATGACTTCGAATGTGAAGATGGAATTCTGAAATTTGGGAAGAGGCTATGTGTTTCCTCTATACCTAAGCTAAAAAGGGAGTTATTGGATGATTCTCATAACTCAAATTTATCTATACACCCTAGTATCACTAAAATGTATAGATATTTGAAATAACATTTCTAGTGGGACAACATGAAATGGGAAATTGTGTATTATGTATCAATATGTTTAATATGTTAACAAGTGAAGGCCAAAAGACAACATCCTAGAGGATTCATGCAACCTATACCTATTCCTATGTAGAAATGGGATGAAATCACCATGGATTTTTTCACTAGATTATCCAAAACTCTAAGAAAGAATGATGCAGTATGGGTAATTGTGGATTGACTTATGAAATCTGTACATTTCCTCACTATAAGGGGGGATTTTCTACTGGATCACTTAGAAAGACTCTATATAAATGAAGTTTTAAGACTTCATGGAGAACTTCTCTCAATTGTTTCTGATCATGATCAATGATTTACATCTAAATTATAGAAAAGTCTTCAAAAATATTTGGATACTAATCTTTGATTGAGTACTTCTTATCACCCACAAACTGATGGGCAATCAGAAAGGATGATCCAAACCTTAGAGGACATGTTAAAATAATGTTCACTTGACTTTCAAAGTATATGGGATCAATATTTTCCTTTAGTGGAGTTTTCCTACAATAATAGTTTCTATTCAAGTATTCAAATGGCACCTTATGAAGCATTGTATGAAAAGAGATTGTGTACACCAACTTGTTGGGATGAAGTTAGAGAAAGGAGGCTTGTGGATCCAGATCTTGTAGAGGAAACAACAGTGAAAGTGAAGACTATTCAAGTCCATATCAAAGTATCTCAAAGAAGATAAAAAAATTATGTTGATAATCGGAGGAAGGATTTGGAATTTCAAGTGGGAGATCATATTTTCTTAAAAGTGTCTTCATGGAAGGGTGTTGTAAGATTTGGGAAGAAAGAGAAACTGAGCCCTAGGTACATAGTCCCTTTTGAAATTCTAGAGAAAATTGGATCTATTTCATATCTTTTGGATATTCCACCTAGCTTTTCTAAAGTACACAATGTGTTCCATGTCTCATTGTTGAGAAAGTACATGTCGAACCCAACGCATGTCCTCACTTCTGAAGGTATAGAATTAGAACCTGACCTATCTTACTGTGAAGAGCCTATCTGGATTCTGAACACTAAATAACAAGTGTTGAGGAATCGGACAACTTTACTGGTAAAGATATTTTGGAAAAATCATAAAATCAAAGAGGCAACATGGGATCCTGAGGATCTTATGATGAAGAAATACCCAAATTTTTTGTGAGGTAACATTCTACGAATTTTGACGATGAAATTTTTGTAAGGAGGGGATAACATAACACCCCATGTTTTATAATTAAATTTAATATTGAATGCATGAAACACTAAGTCTCTACAAAACACCACTTTGTTATAACCTATTTAGTAAACATTATTTTTCCACCTCTGTGATTTGAATTTTGAAAAACTGACATACACGATTGCATTCAGTAAGATATTTAGAGTTTTATAAGACAAACTTAATTTTTGGTGAATAGTAACATACCCTTATGAATAAAAATATGACCCTTATGAATAGTAAATAATATTATTATTTTATTTTCTTAAGGTTATAAGATAATTAAATCTTGATTAATTTTTCAATGTGATATAAAACGAATTATAGTTTTAAAATTGTTATTTTTCAAATAAACTATGATTTTATTTAAAAATTAAATTAATAATATTTATAAAATTATTTTCAAAAAATGGAGTTCATTTTTTAATTCTACACATCAAAAAATTATTAGGGTGAATTTTTGGGGATTTTTCTGAAATACTCAAATTTTTTATGAATAGTGAAATACAGTAATTTATCGTATATATACATTATCAGTTAAATTAACTATTCCTAGCATCATGGATGATGTAAGCACGCTTAGTTTGAACTCACATGAACTTATTACTATTAGTAGTCACATGAATCAACACTATTGGTTTTCTTGAGGGAAATAATAAAATAATGAATAAAATATTCAAAATTCACTCCTCTCCTCCACTATAACCCCCCTTCTCTCTCTCTTCTCTTCACTCCTCTAAAGACTTTTACCTTTTCTAATTTCTGCCCAAATACCCTTCCTTAGTCACTCCCCACATTTATGAGCTCTTGGTATTTCAAAAATACCAAAACCCTTCCCTTAAGGAGGTTCGCAAAGAGGTTATTTCAAGAGGTAAAGCATATTTCTTTTTCATTTAGTTTCATTTCAATTTATCTTATTTTATCTTTATATCTTAAAATACTCTATAAAATTTATCCTTATAACTCCAATATCATATATATACTGTAATTATACCATGTTAATGTAATAACTATTATCAATATTCTTACTCTCTCTCTCTTTTATAAATGAAATCATCGTCTGTGAGGTTCCAATTTACAATCTTCATGGATGACGAAGTTTCATTCTTCAATTTATCCTTCATTACTGGTCATGAAACCATTTTTATGGATGAAAAAGAATATAATATATTTATTATAACCTACTTAATACTCAGGAACTAGTATATGTACATGATATTAAATCATATGACCAAACTAGTTCCTAATAATCAAAATACCGCTAAAATAATCTAAGTGATTGCCATTAATATTTCATCTAATGATTCATCCTCATTTCATGTAACCAAATGATATAAATTACCATTAACACCTATGTATATTCATAAATAATTTTTAAATTCAATTATTTATATTTACATCCATTCCATATGAACTCCATTACTTAAAAATAAGTGAATTGATTATAAAAATCAAGGAAACTAACACTCTGGAACGATGGAATTCAATATTATAACTTATCAATAAGGACATAATAAACTTAATAAAATTATGATAAACTAAAAAAAATTAAAATAGGTTCTTAATTAAGTTATTAATATGTCTAATTTCATATTCCAGGACCTTAAGTTCAAGATCGGAACACATTCGAACTTAAGATAAGGGTTTTCCACCCGAACCTCCATTTTCATTCGGGTTACTTTTATTGTCCACTTACCTCAATGAATTTCTTATGTGTTATTATGTACTCCTCATAAATTATTTTTTAGTGTTCTATATATTTTTACTAACCATAAACCTGCTTTATTTTATGGGTATTCACACATTTTAAAAAGGGAAGTTTCAAAATTCTTTCCGAAATACAAGTCGTTTCAAGGGAATTTCTCAAATCCTTACCTATTTTCAAGGGAACTCTATAATCTTTTTTTAGTAACCATTATCTTTATAAAATCACTCATTTTATATTGAAAATAATATCTTACTTTAATTGTGTTTTTATACAAGTACTTTTCCAAAAGAACTCTTGTTTTCAAAGTAAAAGAGTATTTACCTCAAGAATTACTTGATGATTTTATAAGAGTATCTTCATCTATTTCAACACTCATGTTGATTATTATGTATGATATCATCTACCATATTTAATTTAATAGTTTATTACTATTTTGATTTTGGATTTTCTATCCTAAAACCATTCACCAATTTACTCTGAATGGTTAGTGTTTAAGATTAATGTTCGGGGAAAGTTATTTACATTTCATATGTTAGTTTCAATATGAATATATATGTTGTTTATGTTTATCCCCACTCATATGAGGAATGTATTGTACTTATTATGTGATGGGTGTGTCCCATTATAGCCCCTCGATGCATCAGTAGGTCTCATGAGACAAATATACTTGGACTTGGTCGAGGCCTTGCCCATTTTGAGACATGGTTTTAGCCAAGGACTTAATAATTTTTAGATGTCTTGGATGAGGCCTTAATGGTATGTTTTAGAATGTATGGTGTATTCATTTCCCTAATTATGAAGCTATAAATTCATATTTCATGTGGTTATTTGACTAATAGAATACCCATGGTTATGATTTGTTATGTAAATGTCTACTCAACTCATTTTCCTACCATATTATGTTCAAGTTTATTTTTAAAGGCATGTGTTTTCAATTATTCTCCATGCCTAATGTTTAAGTTTATTATATCTTCCATTATATTTTTTACCCTTACTAAGCATCCGATCTCACCCCTTCTTATGTTTTATTTTTCCTAGGAAAATAAGAGTTATATTATGAATAACTTGCAGAGATAATCTTGGAGTGGTGGATGTTCCCAATGGAACTTATATGTTGTTTTTTATTTCATGTTGTAATTATGTATATATATTGTTTCCAAATCTACTAAACTACTCATTCCTTCAGGATATGACTTTCTTGTAACCGTGCCAATGTAATTTAATAAGGCACCAGCTTCAGGTAACTGGGGTCAAGTATTTAAAATCTAACCCATCGTTATCCTTCTATGCATTATGACGTATGTTGGGGTTATTGAGCAAGATTTGGTAGTCAAAAGATTCTTAGATAAGTAGATACAGCCGATGATAGTCAGCAATGGATGATCAGGTGTAGATACCTCGGTAGCAGGGATCTGACATTAGTCTCAGGTATCTGGATGTGGGAGACATTTTAAGTGGAGGTCCCAAGATAGAGGATCTACAATTCAGGGCTCACAGGATGGGTCCAGTTATCCTAGGGAGGGGCAGTGTTATTCATGTGACGGTAGGGGACATTTCACTTGATATTTTTTGAATTGTCCTACTGTTTATAGGGAGACAATGGATGGACCACTAAGGTAGAGATAGCGATAGGATCAAGTATATTTGTAGGGCGGTGGATATGGAATAGTATCTAGGAGAGCATCGGGAGTTGGTTGATGTTCTGACTTGTTACCACCACCACCCCTAGGTGGTCTACACTAGGCTCAGGGGGATAGAGGACAGGGGAAAGTAAAACTGCATACGGTCAATTCATATGACCCAAGGTCTTCGAGAATGATTTAAGGTATGATCTATGTCTTTTCTACTTTAGCTGAAGTACTTATAGACATAGGTTCTAGTCATTCCTTTCTCGCTACATATCTTGTTCAAGACCTAGAGATTTCAATTGCATTGTTGACTCGACCCTTACCCTTAGAGACACCTACTAGAGAAGACTCAGTGATCACGCATTTTTTCTAATAGTGTGACCTAACCCTTGGAGGAGAGAGTTTCAGTTGGAACCTCTTAGTGGAAGCATTGAGGCCTTATGACTTCATTCTTAGTATGGATTAGTTATCCATAGTTTATGCCCATATTGACTATTTTAGGTGAAGGGTGTGGTGTGTCTGCAGTGATGGAATGAGTTTTTCCTTTTTCAGTGAAAAGGAAACCCAGACAGCACAGGATAGACTCATGCATGGGAGGTTTTAGTTGATTTCTCATCAGTTGGCTAGCTTAACCCTTGGTGTGGTGGATGTTATGAGTTTCCAGTTACCAGAAGTAGTGGAAAAGTACAAGGAAGTATTTCTTAAATATGTTTCAAGATTTTCTCCTCATTAGAATATATACTTCTGCATTGATTTACACCCTGGAAGGACACAGATATTTACACCAACATATCAGATGTCTCCTACAGAGCTTCACGATTGGAGGGTGTAATTTTAGGACTTGCAAAAGAAGGGTTTCATGAGACCCATTGTTTCACCCTGGGCGGCCCCAGTTCTGTTTTCCAAAAAGGTGGACAAGAGTTTTATGTTGTGTGTGGACTACTAAAAATTAAACCAGGTGACTGTGAAGAACAAGTATCCACTACTGAGGATCAATGAACTCTTCAATCATTTGAGAGGGGCACAATGGTTCTCGAAGGTTGACCTTCGATCAGGATATCGTCAGCTATAAGTATGGTGTGAGGATATACAGAAGATGGCATTTAGATGTCGTTATGGTCACTATTATTACTTGGTGGTTCCCTTAGTGTGAATAAATCCACAGAAGTGTTCATGGGACAAATGAACCATATCTTTCAGCCTTACTTAGACCGGTTTATGGTAGTCTTCATCAACAATATCCTTGTGTACTCAGCATCTGAGGAGGAGTATGAAAGACACTTAAGGATGGTTTGTGCATACTTTGAGAGCACCAAATTTATGGGAAACTCTCAAAGTTCTAATTATGGATTTAGGTTTTCCACTTTATGGTACATGTTATCTCATTAGATGGATTGGTAGTGGACCTGGCCAAGGTTGAGGCAGTGTTAGCATGGGAGACACCTAGGAGCGTGATGGAGGTGCGAAGCTTCCTTAGGCTAGCAGGCTATTATCGTAGATTCATACTTGATTTCTCCAGGATACCATCACCTATGACATATTTGACTCAAAAGGGGTAGCCTTTATTGTATATAGAGAAGTGTCGGTGGGTTTTTCAGTAGTTAAGGTAGAGTTTGACGAGCACTCAGATCTTGAGATTACCATAGGAGGGTGTCGAGTACGTAGTGTTCTGTGATGTATATGGAACTGGGTTTTATTGTGTCATGATGTAGAGGAAATCAGTGATTGCCTATGGTTCACACCATTTGTGACCACATGATAATAACTATGTGACCCATGATCTTGAGTTGGTAGTGGTAGTATTCACATTGAAGATGTGGTGACACTACCTGATGGGTGAGTGGTTTATCATCTACTCTGATCACAAGAGTCTTAAGTATATCTTCTCTTAGAAGGATTTGAACTTGAGATAGAGGCGATGGATATAGTTCCTTTAGGACTATAACTTTGAGATTTTCTAAACTCCTGGGAAGGGAAATGTGGTGGCAGATGCTCTCAGCAGGAGGTCTATTTCGCAATTGTTGAATAAGGCATTGAAGTAGTTGGCCTCATTACAGTTATCCTTTATGGATGGAGATAGAGCAGCCTACCTCCATTTAATGGTTGTTACCCCTCCAATCTTAAAGCAAGTCAGGGAGGCATATCTTGTGGATACCAACTTTGAGACCCTTCATGCTCATATGTCTACAGGACATGCTCCTAGTGGATATTAGAAAGGTGGGGAGCACATCGTCCTTTTCAGAGGATGTACAGTAGTACCAGTGGTGTTTCAGGAGGAGGTTCTGATAGAGTTTCATACATCCCCTTTATCAGTTCATCCAGGTGTGGAAAAAATGTATCAAGACCTCCAATGTTGATTTTTGTGGCCAAGAATGAAGGAGTGGTAGAGTTTGTTTCTCGGTGCCTTACTTGTCAGCAATTGAAGGTTGAAAACTAGGTTCTAGTGGGTTTAGATCAACCCCTTGAGGTGCCAGAATGGAAGTGGTATAGGATATCGATGGATTTTGTGATGGTTTTACCACGTACTTATAGGGGACACAATTCTATCTAGTTTATCATTGACTGATTCACCAAGTCATCTCACTTCCTATCTATCCAAGAGAAGAGTTCAGTAGAGAGCTTGGGATGCCTTTATGTTTAAGATATAGTTCGAATCCATGTAGTTCCATCAACAATTGTTTTAGATCATAATGATTGTTTTACATGCTAGTTGTGGAAGGGATTGTAGGAGTCTTTTGGAACCTAGTTATGTTTGGAACCTAGTTACATGTTGGACTTCGGCCATAGTTGGGAGGATCATCTACCACTAGTAAAGTTCATGTACAAAAATAACTACCATTCTACCATTGGTATGGCACCATTTGAGGCTTTGTACAGGAAACCGTGTAGGTCACCACTTTGTTGGACTGACCCAAAAGAGTTAGCACTTATGGGATCAAAGTTGGTGTGAGCTACTATAGAGAAGGTACAAATCATTTATAAGTGGATAAAGACTGCCTGGATCCTTTATAAGTCTTATGCTGACAGGAATATGAGGCCTTTAGAGTTTGAGGAAGGAGACCATGTATTCCCTTGGGTTTCACATAGATGGGGATTATAGAGATTTGTTTGGGGTGGAAAGTTATCTCTGAGGTTTATCAGCCCTTTTCAGATACTTCGTAGAGTTGGTGAGGTGGTGTACTGCATAGCTCTGCCTCTATAGTTAAATCAGGTACATGATGTCTTCCACGTGTCGTGACTTAGGAGGTAAGTGCATGAACCATCACACGTCATTGATTGGGGTGAGCTGGACATCGAGGATGGAGAGAATTTTGATGAGTACCTAGTGGAGATTGAGTATCAATAAGAGATGATCCTTCTTGGTTAAGCAATTACTTTGGTGTGTTTCTGATGGCAGCACAGGAATCTCTATGAGAGCATATGGGAGCAGGAGGCTCAGATTCATGCATAGTACCCACATCTTTTTTAGTAGCCTTTGTTTTGGATTTTCAAGGATGTAAATACCCAAGGTTGGGAGAATAAAATGTATTAGATTTTCAGTGCATTATTTTTAAATATTATGTGGATTAATTTCAAGAGCATGCACTGAGACAGCATGTGATTTCGAGACCTGGTGTGTTGGGAATAAATATTTTAATAATATTAAAATATTAAATAGCATGCATGCATATTTTTTCTGAAAAATTGGAATAAATTATAAATGGGTTCCCAAATTATAAATTTGAGGGAACCATTGGTTTTAGAGCAGCGGCTTTACCCTAGGTGAGGCCTAACATTAGCTGGCGTGAGTTGGCTGTGAAAAGTAGTTTTGGGATTTTTTAATGAATAAAATAAATTGAAGATTTATTTTATTTTACCATTTCATCAACACAATGATGAAACAATGATTATTTTTTTAAATGATCCTTTATGAATGGATCCATGGTTAGGATCATAACCCTGTAAATTCCCTAGAGTCTCTGGAGAGAATCCAGAAGAAACCTCTCAAGTGAACGACGACGGAATCATAGATCGACAATCGATGAATGTTTTTCCTGATGGATCTCACTAGAGATGATGATCCAATGACTGATATTCATCATCAAGCTATCCAAATCAAATGTGGGATGTGTTATTTGGATTTCCTTTCCCCATTCTTAGATTCAAATATGAACGCAAACCAAACAACGAACAGGTTGATCTGTAGTTCGATCATTCTTACGGGATGGGATTTAATTGTGGGATTAATGGGGTTGATTGTTGTTTTGATTATTGATCATTATTACAAGAAAGGATCAAGACCATAATGAACAATGGATGAGGTTCGTTCCTCATATTCTTTCTTTATGCTTTTCTCCCCCATGTGTTCTATGCATTCTTCGTTCTTCATTGGTTTATGAATGATCAATATTTTTGCCTTCATTTCATGGTGAAATGATCCAAAATTAAAGATACAAGAGTGGGATAACCTAATGGAGGTGTGAAGATGATGGATACAGACAAATAAAATTGATTTGTGAGATATCATTCTTCATACAGTTTTTATCGAATGGATTTAAAGTTGTTTTCTGGTCCAATAGAAGGATCAAAACACCTCAATTTGGTGTTGGGGTTATGAGGAGACCCTTGATCTAGAGCTTCGAGATGACTAGATCACCAAAATGGGATCTGGGATATCAACTGAGGTGCATATAGGAAGAATGAAAGATTCTAGAAAATCATGAAGTACACATTGTGTAATTCGAGATTACACGGCATGTGGCCCCCACTGAGTGGTGTCTAGGGTTTTGGGAGATAGTTAAATTCCACACAGCATGTGGCATTTTCACATGGTGTGTAGGCCCTTCCCAAAGACTCATCATGTATCTCAGAAGATACACGGACATGTGGTGGAGTACATGGGTTGCCTACATAGTGTGTGCCCCACCACATGACTTAGCCTTAACCAAGTAGATGAACTACCTCATGTATTGGTACACAGGTAGAGACACGCGGGTTGACACTATGTATTGGCATCAAGCCGGAGTACACGGGTGGACCTAGGATGGAAGGACACAACATGTGACTTATTCTACACATCATGTACCCATATTCTACATAACACTGTTGGAAATACATGGTCCATTGTACACAGGCAGTATCCGGAGTTAAGGAATACGACGTGTGAAACTACTACATACCGTGTATACATTTCCACATGGCTTGAATATCTTGTCCACTATACCTTGGAAAAGTTTCATTAGGGTTTTTACCCTTGATCATTTCTTTAAAGGTTGGTGTGTATCATTTCCTACTCATAGAAGTATGATCCCTTCAACATAACTTCCTGGATAGAGTTGTTTGGATCCCCCCCCCCCCCCCGAGAGGCCCGGAGCAAGATCCTCTATTGATTCTTCATGCCCTATGTAGATTCCTTGGTATTGACGTGACCAAATTCACCAGGCATTGATCCTATACTTAGCATATCAATCCAAATGGATTTGTTGGTATCACCCCATGGCCCTAGATTTGATTCTCATTTGTGGTATCGTATTATCTTTAGATCTATCAGTGTACCTCTCTCTCATGATGGTTCTAAACGAATAGTACTTATTGGATAGACGTCATTAGTGCTATCTTACTTAGGAGTGTGTTCTCCTGGATGAGTGTTTCATGGAATCTTTGAGCTGGATACATAGTGTTGGCATGTGGTAGTTGTGACTTGCCTCTAGACTATATGTCTTGGATTGAGTATATCTGGATATTCTTATTATATGTATTTTAGACATATACTGTGCAGAGCTAACTATATCTTTTCTTTTTGTGTTACTTTGTGGTTTTATTGTTTCTTACTAAGTATTGTTATAATCAACCCTACATGGGATTTTCCTTCATGTGTTGTGTCTTGTGCAGACAAGAAACATTTTGACAGAGTCCTAGGTGGACTAGGACCATATGGTGCCTTGTGAGATCAGGTAGGTCGAGGTGTTCCTATGGATACAAACAGCAGTCTGAGTACCTCTTCTTATAGGTTGGACTTGTGGTTATAGACTTCTTTTTGGTGGGATTGTATTCTAGCCTGGTTTAATTTACTACACTTTACTTTCCTATCGTACTCTGATTGGGATATAGTGGTATTCATGCATTTAGTTCTTAGTGGTTTTTAAATTTTAGCATTTTGTGGGCTTGGATATGTGTGCATACATACAGGTACATAGGCAATTACTCCCATGTTAGTGATATGCCTACTCGATGCTAGTCACCAACCCCTATCCTATTGGAGGTGGTCTTGGGGAGTAGTGACATAGGCCCCATTGGGACAAGTTGTGACATTATCTATAAAGAGGAGAGTGTTTTGGTGTGTTCTTATCATATTTAATGGGTTCAATGTGTGAAATCAATAGTTAAATTAGATTAAAATAAAATTTAGTTTAAAAGAAGTGGACAAACATCAGATACCCCCCCTCCTTACCCATTTAAATAATTATTCATTAACTCTCCTCTATTATCTCTCTAGTCAAATAAAACCTCAACCGATTACCCACCTCCTAGTTATTTCATCTTAATTAGAGGGATGCAATTATCACTACAGCATCTAATATCACTTTTCCTAGTGATCATATAACTCTAATCACTTCAGGCTCATCGCACTACTTATTATCACATCATTGAGGAAATTTTAGGTGGTTTGTGTGTGTAAACCATGGAGAAAGGAAGAAGAATTTAATTGCATAAAACATAATGGAATCTCCTAATATTAAATACAGTTAAAAAATTAAAAATAAATTAATAGAGGATAATTTTTAATTAATTATTGAATTAATTAACAAGGAAAATGGGGGTATCCTCAGCTCATCCATTGATGGCATAGTGTTCCATCACTGGAAAAAAATAAAGTATAAAAAATAGAAGAAAAAAAGAGAAATAAATAGTAGCAGTAGCTCCGGTTGATTGAAAAAATCATATAATAAGCCCATGTTCTAATGAAAAGTTCTCCCTCTTATGGTAGAATGATTTAGGGTACTTGTAATGCTTTGAAATTTACCATGTGATCAGCATGGACTTCTTCAATTTCCTTATATAACTCTATAACTTTCATAATATTTTTCAATTTCAATGTCGATACCTGGATAATTATCCTTCATTGAATGTTCAGTATGTGTCCAGATTGAGGGTCATGATAGATTTAGTAAGGAATCTTGAATCTTATATCTTCTTCATACTCTTCCCATCATCGATATTTGTATTGGTTTAAGAATAATCAGAATAGAAATTTTTTAGTACTTTATGGATTTGGTGGACATAGAATTATTATCAAGCGTAGAAAACAATGTGCATGTTTGGGTGGAGTGAACTTTGAATTCTTGGGCTTGAGTTGACTAGTGGGATTCATTATTAGGCTTGGTCAAACGAGTCCTAAATGTGTCAGGTTCAATTAGTACTTTCTTCTAGATGTTATTGTACTTGTGTGTAGGAGGAGACAGTGATTTTTTTAGTGCATGTTTACTTAAATAGGTGAAGGGTGTGATAGCTTGAAGTCTTCATATGGTAGTATATTTTGAACTTGATTCATGCAGTATTTTGATGAGTTCACCAATTTTTTCAGCATGGTCACTCCATTCATGGTAAGTGGGTTAATCATACAAATGGAATGCACGGTCACTTTCCTTTTCACTTATGGTGGCCTGATCAACTATGCCTATGAAGTGTGGTACCTTGAGTGATTGGGAGTTCTACATGTGTTCGTTCCATACCTTTTTGGAATTTTCTCATGCAGTCTCTTGATGATCATGGTGTCTTCATGTGATTGTTGGATTGATTATGCCTCCTTCATGCAATAGCTTGAGTTGGTTGTGGTGTCTTGAGCTACCATGAGGTACACTTCATGTAGCAACTTAGATTTGACATTTTTATAGTTTCCACCTTCACATAAATTAAAACACAATATTGGATATCATTTTAATCACTAAAATTAAATCTTAAAAAAATATAAATGAAGGATTTATATAGTTTAAGTCAAAATTTGAATAAATCATCAAAAATCAAGTAAAATTTCATTTATCAATTAATTCCAAATGTAAAAAATTATAAATATATATATATAATTCACTCAGGTTTTAAAATGGAAAGAGGGGATTTAAATATTGGATTTTGAAGGAAAATTTCAATAAAATCTCATTTTATAATAACCCCTTTTCCAAAATATTACAGAGGTAAAACACCTCTCAAAGCATCAGAAATACTTTTATATATCCCTAATGTTACTTTTATCTAAGTTATTTATATCTCTTCACTACTTATTTAATATTTCTAAAGGGGTAACTTTTGATTGTCGCACCCAACTATCATCATATGATATATTAACTTTTTTGAATTCTATACCTAACCCTGTGTCCACTCCAATCATCTCACCCAATCCCAAGATACCATCCCTATGGAGATAAAGGAATCAAACTACCCAAATAACCTTGTTTCACATCCCTAATTTAGAAGAGGAATGTACCATTGTTTTTTACATGGAAAATGATCAAAATGGACTACCTTCATGCCCAAATCCAAGTTTCAGGGAAGAAGATATGAAAAATTCAAAAAGGTATAACATTACAGATAATATACTCATGGGGAAAAAATGTGTAACCCCAAGGTTGTAGTTAGGTAATTTACTTTGGTTGGATTGTCATGTGATATTTAACCTACACTATGTGTCCATGGTGAAGGTTTTGGGTCATAGCAGAAGCGGTCTTTAGGCCCATTCCCAATAATGTTTTTTTTAATTCCTAAGATAAATACTTAGATTCAAATTAATAGAAACCCTATAAGATTTAAGAGAGGATATTTTCACATATGATTTATAATTAATTTATATAACCAAGAAATTCCTCATGTTGAATTTCATTCTTCATTGAAATTCATGATTGACCTTTTTTCATACCATAATTTCATCGATAGGATCTAAAGTAGATTTCCTATAGCAGTATCCACACTAGTCCACAAACCTCAGAACACTCCATATAGTTCATCAGGTTCTATCATGAATGAACCAATCACCTTTCATTGTTATTTTTTTATTACAACAAGAATCTCTTCATGGTTGAAGGATTAATTTCTTATTCTCTCTATCTCTTGAGAGGGACTAGAAAGATCGGCTCTTCATTTTTTAAGAGTGTTATTGATAATCACTCTCTAGAGTTGAGAGAATTATCTATAGATTCTATTATGTTCAAAATTCTTTATTCCATTGATTACATAAAAAATGATATAACTAGGTTAATATACATATGTTAAGGAATTAGTAATTGAAAAATGACCTTAACTATTCTATTAATTCTAAGTAAACCCCATGTCAAATAATAATAACATTATTATTATTATGTTATTGATGTGTGCTAAACTCACAGATAATCTCATTTATTAAATTAATTAATTTATATTTATTTAAATGAAATTTAATATATCATTTCCATCTAGTCCCTTAACTTAGTCTATAAGTCCTCAACAATTATCAGAAATTAAATAATAATAATTAATATATTATTTGTTTAATAAATAAATAAATATTATATCCATTATCATGTGAATAAATATTTATGTAAATATTCATGTGACCAAATAAATAATTGTTTATTAACTTGTGAATAAAAAAGAGATAAATAAATATTATATATTCATGTAATTAATAATTATCTTGCAAAAAAATATTTATTTAATATTCAACTCACATATATATTCTTTCAAATAATTATTGATTGCATATATGTGATCAAAAAACCCTAAGTAATTATTAAACCATAAAACAGGAATAATATTTATTCAAATTGTGAAATTCAAATAGAATTTAATTTTGATTTTGGATAAACATAGTGTGTGACTCTCTAATCCACTCTATATCAATTTCATTAGGTTAATTGGCCTAAAGTATAAAATAAATGTCTAGAAATACATCAATATGCTCATAGAGGAATAAGTTGATATTGCAAAGACAACAACCACCTATGAACACTCACTATGTAATATAATCCCTTTATCTCAATATATCAAATAAATAATATTGTATACTTTGTGTCATCAACCTATGTGATTGATTCCTCTTTATTTGACTTTCCAAAAATTAAATCGTTAATATCACACCATGTCTATAGATTTCATCTGATAGTTTCATTTCAATCAAAGTGTCTGGGATATCAACTTCTGTTAAATAATAAAATGGATAGATCATTTTTTTACTTGTTCATTATTACATATCACTTGTGATGTACTCAACGTATCCTACCTCTCCATGAGAATATGTCATCATGGTTTTCATAAATACATCAAAGTATGAAACACATGATATGTATCATAAAGTATAAATACCATTACGCATGTTTTAAAATAGGGATATCCAATTATATGAAAACATGTGGAATTTTTATGGTAAGTTCTATTCTCATAACCTCCTCTCTTGAAGATTACCAAGGGTGAACTTCATAAGAAGAAGTCTCAATGTCTTATAAGCCTCCTACCCATGATAACCTATATCATATGTGACCCATAAAATTATATCATCCTACCATAGAAAATATATTTAAGAATATTATCATAGCATCTCAAGGTTTTCATCATAGAAAGTAACTTATATGACCTTTAAATGTGAAAAATACTCTTAGGACATTACACATTAAATGTCACGTGGAAGAAACCTCATAATGTGATAATATATTTATTTAATATTTAAACTTCTTGAATATACTTTTAATTGAAATTAAAAATGGTTATTTATATGGAACCAACTCCTAAAGTCTCCCACTTGAACTAAATCCAAATACTAACTAGTTAGTTCTCACATGTTATACATGCTTCTGCTAAGTTTGGTTATAGATTTTAGTCCCCCCAAGAATTCTTATGGCTTAGGTCATGTCACATTCCTTTATTATAAATATGTTTACTACAAAATCACTTATCTAAAAAATCCCTAAAGAGATGATACTTTTAAAGTATATACTTATAGCACCCCGACTCAGATTCTACTTTAAGCAGTGCTCTGGGTTGGTTGACCAATGGGCCTTAGGTGTGCTTCGTTGTATGCCAAAGGATGAAAACTATATATATAATAATGGTCTATATATATAATTTCAATAGTGGGAGAATAATAAAACTAAGTGGAAGAAAAATAAAACCAGCGGAAGCATATACATAGCAGCAGCAACAAAATAATAAATAAACCAGCTCAAAGGCCAAAATCCCATTGTAGAAAACACACTATAGTAGGTTATATAGATAATAAAAGGTATATTCTCCCATGGATGACCATTAGTACATATATATAATAAGTATGCTGAAACAAAAAAAAGGAAACTTTGACTGATGTAGAGGAACCACCATGGTTCTTTTCCATCTATCTCATGCCATGCAGCACAACACGCTCACTAAGGTCTAGCTCTTGAGCTTGATAACTTACTTGATCTCAAAGAAATAAATTCTACATGCATCTCTAGGGTTCCATATAGGGTGTGATAATGAATCTCAGTAGGCCACCACCAATGTGTGCCTATCTTGCATCTATAATTATGTTGGTGTGTGCTAAAAATAATAAAAAGGTAGCACATGCACATTTAATAAATAACCAGCTTCCCTTGTGTTCAATAGCCGCAAGGAAGTGATCACATTATTTGATCATCATAAATATGAGTCTGAACATGTGCCCCCAATTATATATATGGAATAAAACAACTCTCTACATATATATAATTGTTGTGTCAAGGATCTATGTCTCAGTGCCCAAGGCATCCCCTGACGAAAAGCATCCCAGGTGAACCCTTAAGTTCCACCTATAATCAAGTCATTAGAACTATGTGACAATAATTAAAATTTTGAAATCCTTATGGCACACTCAATCAATAAGATCTAGGTCCCACAGACCTCTGCTCAAAGATTCCCCATCATCTCAATAACCTGACGTCCCGAGGCGTGATAATATCCGACCTCTAATAATAATGATCATTGTCATTTCAATAGTTGATGGCCCAAGGCATAGTGATGTATACCCCCCTTAATATCATGGACCAATGTCCTCTAGTATCTCGATGAGCCTCATCCCCCAATCAAAAATTTCATCACCATTAATTGATAGTTTATCACTATCCACGTGGATTTCTACTATAAGCACCCCCCTAATACATCTAATGGTCAACACCATCACCTAAAATTCATAGTCTATGGGGGCCTCCACCCACAATGATTGGTCAATTACACCTCATATGAGTCCTATCATTTTGAACATGACTCCAATGGAACATTGATAAACAAACGGTGAGCGGAAATCACCAAACAACCTAAGCAACATCATCCAACACCTCGTGCCCCTATGACTGGGTTGCTAAATCCTGATGGTAAACGTCATCTCAAATCACACAAGCTATTCCCGCATCCTAAAAACCTATTCAACTTAGTCTGAAGACCATGTCACCTCAACCTGGTGATCAACATTACCCCGAGTAACTTGTACCATGTCCAACCTGATGAACTGCTTCGCCTCTATCTAGGTGATCAACATCACCTCAATCCTCAGGCCAAGATCATCACGTTCCCATAGAAATAATAAATTTAATATAAACAATTTAATTTAAATCAAATACACACCCATATTAATCTGTCCAAGTGGTGGCAATCCCATTACCTATCCTAGCATGTATAAATGGAAAAGGTTGTGTCCAATGGCATCCCATGGAATCACTTTATTAATTTAAAACCATCAATTAATTTATTAGGGTCTCTCTCAGCCACACACCCCATATGTAATTAATAATTCATGCTTAACACACATAAAATCATGGAAAATCTAGTCACTACCTACCTCATACTAGTAGATGATCACTCGTCTGATATCAGACTCTAACTTGAGCCGAATCGGAAGAAAATAGTGTTTTAGATGAACGCCCTGGAAATAGGGAAAAAGAGATCACATAGATTTAGTGTTACATATAGATATATAAATGAATAAAATAAGGTATAGGATTAAAGGTTTTACTGGTTTGTTTCCAATGATACCAATGGAGCTCAGATCGGAGCTTGGACGATGAAATTCCCAAGCAACCTAGATAAAATATAAATAGAGGTAACCCACCTATGCATGTTGCTAAAGTGGAGGAGAAATGGGAGGAAAAAACATAAATATGAGGAGTGTAAATTTGGTAATTTTTACCAAATTAATGGGTTGAATGGTTTTGTTGCATAGTTTGGTTAATTGTGCACCAACCATGTGGTGCTCTCTCCCTAAGCACCACACACGTATGTGTTAGGCACACGGTTTTCAAAATTGTGAGAAAACTATGTGAAATGCCTTTATCAAAACTAAAGAGGTGATTGAATGGTCATGTACCCCAACCTAAATGGTTTTAAAAACCATGTCTAGTTCTACTGGAGGTTTTCACTGTTACTCTTGGGAGGCTTCATGGTTTGTCCAAACTATGCACCTCAGTCTGTACTTTCTTGAAACTGGGTTTTCAGGATTGGATGCACCCAAAACTCACTTGAAACCCAAAGGAACTTTTTGATCATTAAAAAAAATATAAAAATAAGGACTTGGGTCAATAAAACTCCTAAAATTAGGTTCTAAAGATCAAGAGAAGAGTTGACACGCTCACCAAACACAAAATTTCAAATAGGTTGGGGATTTTCGACCTGCTCAAAAACCCAGGATGTTATAGTCTCCCCACCTTAACATAGATCATCCCTAATCCATCAAGAATTACCTGAATATGGTACCAAACATACCCAATAATTTTAAAAAACTCGATCTAACTCAGTTATTAAGTCACATGTCAACTCCCATCAATGTGCTCCCCACTTTAGGAGTTACTTACCCGATCACCTCCTGAACCAAAATCAAACATTTTGATGGTCCACCGACCATCCCTAGACTCAAAGTCCTCCCATGATGCGCCATCATCCCTAAACCTTTTCATTTTCTCAAATCATGCATGTTTTATATCTGACACCCATAAAGTCTCGCATCTCATTTGATTTCCATAAGTACTTGTGCCATACATGAAACCCACAATATCCTACATCTCATCAGAATCTCAATATCTTGTATCTCAAAAGATGTTCAAAATAATATTTTATCATATATAAATATTCATGCCCATCAAAATCACAATGCCTATGCACCTCATATAGAACCTACATCACATCAATGCCCATAAGAAGTCTTGGTGCCATGAAACTCATATGTATATATCTCACATATCAATTCCAACCTACTAACCAACACCTAGTTAGTCTAGAAACCATAAACATATACTTCGTGCATCATAAATGACTATAAAATACCAATAAAAGGAAACCCTGATCATGCATATAATCAAGACATACCTCTAACTCTAGTCGGATCCCTAGCCTGCTTTCCATCTAGCATCTCTACTGCATGAACCTGGACTAAAGCTCGACTACCTAAGGTCTGTCCTCCCTATGAAGTTGCTCCAACTACTAGCCACTAACCCCACTATTGGGTCCCACTATCTCTTTCATGACATCCTCATGCAGCTAAATCTCGACTACTAGCTAATGGTACCATTCTTGGTCCCACCACAAATCCTTGAGTTTTCCTTGGTCCATGGCTCTCATTTTTCCAAGAAGGCTTACTATAGAACCTCTCTAGATGGATCATATGGATGCATGCCTGACACTCCTTTGAAACCCAATCGCACTGGGTCTAAACTTAACCCATCTTTCTACACTAGGAGTACACTACTAAAGACACATTCCTCATTTCTCTTCCTAAATATTTTACCTATCTTCCCTACTAATATTCCTCACAAACCCCCTTCCTATTACCTAAATAATTTCTTATAAGCTAATTTGATGTTGTCATCTGACACAAATATGAATGGTCCATCAAGTTCCCCTCAACTATCAGTTCCTAATTGACTATCTATGTGAATAAGGACAGTCTGATAATATTCACCTATACCTTTATGGTATATCACAATCCATCCTTGAAACATTGCACCATTGTGATGTTATCTTCCACCATAGCAAGTGAAAATCATGACAGGTCTAGGAAATTAGTAGCGTAGTCCATAACAGAAGTGTCTCCCTACTGAAAATTCATGAACTCACAGGATCTGTACACCCTTAGTGTCTCTGGTTCTTTGATCATGTACATCTCTAGCTTTACCCTCCACCATGGGGGTGTCTTGAGCTAGTCAAAGATGGTCTGGACTAACTCAATCTAGTTATCTACTACATATGGTCCACCCTCACCCTGGAATATCGGTGGGAATTATGACTAGAACTCATGATTCAGGTATTTTATAGATGGCTCAGCTCACTGATCTCTCCTTTAGATACCCTATATAACTCAAAACAGGCTCACCCTGAGTTTTTCATCCATCCATGGTACAAATTTTTCTATATATAGTTTTCTTTCCTATACTTGGGCCTATACCTATGCCTCATCATCATCTTAACCCTTTGGGGACTCATCTTATCCCTAAGGGGCTTTATCTTATGCATGCTCAAGAAGAATCATATCACCGACCACCTGACACTCCACCAGATCCCATTTAGGTGGAATCTTATTGAATACTAATAAAATGTTCAAAAATATATAACAATATATATATATATATCACAAATAGGAAAATTTGTAATATGCAGTGCATCTCACTACCCTTACACTCCCCTATCACACCCTATCATAATACATCTAGCCTCATAGCCCCTTACCTACCTATATCAGGGTCAGGTATCAAATTTAACTCGGCCTCAGGGCCCCCTACCTACCCATAACAGGTTCAGGCATCATATATCATCTAAGATAGATGAGTATAATTCCACCAAATAGGCTATATAGGAAAACATTGTTTAGATTCTTTTTTGACACTTTAAACAACTCACCCACTATCATAATCATTTCCTACCCTTATCAGGTTCAGTACCATATATCACATGCATACAACATAATATAAGGATCTCATTTGAACCACATTCTTGGGTTGGCTGAGTAGAATGCCATCAAAGAGGCTATATAGGAAAATGTTGTTTAGATTATTTTTTGACACTTTAAATAACTCATCCACTCTTTGTGTAATCCAAGTTTTCAATGACAATCACAAGAAAACATACATAATATGATCCTAAGTGTCTATCATGATTTGTAATCAAACCTCCTTTTCCATGTTGGGCTAAGGGTTAAAAGTTACATAACAGATAAATATCACACCCAAGTGAACCACACAAGGTGTAAATCAAATCAAATGTAAAATCACACTATAGAACATCAATCTCACACCCATAGAAACTTGGTTTATCCCCTATGAATGGGGATATATCCACCCAAACATGGTATTTGTACCCAGTTCTGACAACATCCTAGTCTTTGAACTACCATAACCTAAATATTAAGACCAACAGAAAAGTAACCATTTGATATCATTTATAACTAGAAAAACGCGGTTACTGTATAATATCTAGGTCTTGTTATGATTCTAGGAAACACCAAAAAGAACCCACTCTGGTGAAATTTATAGAACCCCAACCCAAATTCTACTTTAAATGATGCTCTAGGCTGGTTGACCATTGTGCCTTAGGCATGCCTCTCCGTACACCAAAGGTTTCAGACTGGTAGCAAGGGTATGAGAGGTGATAGAGGGGAGACTATACCCTCTGGTGGTGGTGATAATAATGGTATATATATATAATTACAATAGAGTAATAAGAATCAAACTCAATGGAATAAAAATAAAACCAGCAGAAGCATATACACAACAACAACAGCAGAATAATAAATAAACCGGTCCAAAGGACAAAATCAAATTGTAGGCAGCACACCGTAGCAGGTAATATATAAAATAAAAGGTAGGGTATCTCATGTCTAACCACTGGTATATACATATAATAATCATGATAAAACAAAAAAAAAATAAACTCAAGTTGGTGCATAGGAACCACCATAGTCCCTTGCCATCCCTCTCATGCCACGCAACACAACATAATCACTAAGGTACATCCCCTAAGCCTAATCCCTTACCTGATCTTAGAGACATAAAGTATACATGTATCCTAAGGGGCCCGTTTAGGGTGTGAGAATGAATCTCAGTAGGCCACCACCAATGTTTATCTATATTATATCCATAATTATGCAGGTGTATACTAAAAATAATAAAAAGGTAGCACATGAACATTTAATAAATAACCTGATTCCCTTGTGCTCAGCAGCCATAAGGAATTGATCACCTACTTCACCCATCACCAGTATGATTCTGAACATGTGCCCCCCAATTATATATATGGAATATAGAAACTATTTGCATATATATAATAAAAGTGGCAAGGATCCATGGATTAGCACCCAAGGAATCCCCTAACAAAAATCATCTCAGGTGAACCCTCAAGTTCCACCTGTAATCAATTCAATGGAACCATGTTCCAAAAATGAAAATGTCATCATCCTTATGGAATCCCAATCTATAAGATCTAGGTCCCATGAACCTTCACTCAAAGGGTCCTCTTCGACTCAATAGCCTATCATCCTAAGGCACGGTGATATCTAACCTTCAATAATAATGATCAGTGTTGGCTCAACAGTCGACATCCCAAGGTACAACAATGTCCATCCCCTCAATATTTTATCCCAATGTCCTCAAGTATCTCGGTGAGCCTCAACCCCCAATTGACGGTCTCATTTCCATCAACTAATGGTCTATCACCATCCACATGGATATATATGGTGAGAACCCCCCCAATATATCTAATGATCAACACCATCATCTAGGTTGCACAGTCTGTGGGGTCCTCCACCCACAATAAGTGGTCAACACCACCTCATATGAGTATTATTTGTGTGCACATGACTCCAAAAGTGTGTTGGACAACAAAATGTGAGTGGAAATCACCAAACAAACTAATCCACATCATATGGACCGCATGCCCTTGTGACTGTGTTTCTAAATCCTGATAGTCAAAACCATCTCAAATCACATGGGCCATGCCCCTATCCTAAAAACTTTTTTTCCTTAGTCTGAAGACCATGTCACCTCAACCTAGTGATCCACATCTCCCCAAGTAACCCGATCCACCCCTGGCCTAAAAAACTATGTCACCTCTGTTCAGGTTATCAACATCATCTAAATCATCAATCCAAGCCCATCATATTCCCATGAAACCAAGTAATTAAATATAAAAAAATGATTTAAATAAAACACACACCCTTTCTAATCTAAATAAGTGGTATCAATCCCATTACCTGGCCTAGAATGTATAAATGGATAAGGGTATTCCCAATGGCATCCCAAGGCATCACTTTATTAATTTAAAACTATCAATTAATTTATTAGGGGTCTTGCTTGGTCACACACCCCATGCATAATTAATAACACATGCTTAACACCCATAAAATCACATATAAAGATAGGCATCACCTACCTCATAATAGTAGGTGATCACTCGTCTGATATCAATCTCTAACTCGAGCTAAATTGGAAGAAAATTGGGTTTTAGAAAAATGCCCTGGAAATAGGGAAAAAGAGCTTGCATGAATTTATCATTCCATATGGTGAGACAAATAAAGAAAATAAGGTAGTGGAATAAAATTCCTACCGATATGGTTCCAATGATACCAAAAAATCTTAGATCGGATCTCGAATGATGAAGTTCCCAAGGAACTTAAGTAGAAGAGAAATGGAGGAGACCCCCTTGTGTGTGTGGCTGAAATGAATGAGAAAGATGAGGAAAAACATAAATATAAGGAGATTAATTTTGGTAATTTCACCCAAATTAATGGGACTCATGGTTTGGTCACACTATTTGTCTAACCTTACACCAACCGTGCAGTGCTCTTTACCTAAGCACTGCACACACATAGGCTAGGCGCACTATTTTCTAAATTGTATGCAAATCATGTGAAATCCCTCTGTCAAAAACTGCATAGGTGCTCACACATCCATGAAATCCCTCCCACATAGTTTTAAAAACTATTTCCAATGCTACTGGAGGGATGCATGGTTACTTCTAGCAGGCAGTATGGTTTTTTGAAACCATGTGCCTCAGTTTGTGCTTTCTCAAAACTAAGTTTTTTGGATTCGACGTGCCTGAAACTCACCTAAAACCCCAATACACTTTTATATCCTAAAACCATATAAAAACAAGTCCTTGGGTCAATAAAACTCCTATAATTGGGTTTTAAAGATCAATAGAATAGTTGACATGCTCACCAAACACAAAATTTCAAACATATTGGGGATTTTTGACCCACTCAAAAACTCAGGAAATTGTAATACTATATCCATTGATGTAACCTTGGTTCCTTATAAATATATGACATTGTAGTATTATCAAACCATAATGTTATAGCATTATTACCACTAGGTGAGACATAAAACTCCATGGATGAAGTTTTGTATAAAAATACTTCTTAAGCCGCATCAAATTTGTAATATACTCAGACTTCATTATAGAAATGATGACCACTAGATTTCTTGATCTCTTTAAACTCATGGATTCTATAATTAGGGATAATACATGTCCTTACTATGATAAAAAATTATTTTTATTTTTCTAGAATCTACTATTTGAATACTAGTTACTTATTTGCTTTGTAAACCAAGAATATATCCTTGGTACACCTCAAATGCTTTAGGATATTCTTGACTACCATATAATGGCATTCACCAGGGTCTTATATGCCTACCAACCTAAGGTATAAGAAATATTAATACTAGTGAATAGCATGGAATACATGATATATCCTATCATATATAAGTATGGTATTTTACTCACCTACTATCTCATGTGTCTTGGGACACATTTTCCTAAAGAGATTTATGCCATATGGAATTGGAAACAATCCCAAATTGGATTGTTCCAAATTTAATATCTTTAATACCTTATCAATATATGTACCATAACTTATTCTAAGTAGTTTGTTAGATATATCATGATATATCAAAATCACTACAACTCAACTGCTTTAATCCATTTTATAAAAATTCATTCCTTTCATCTTATCAAACTTATAAGACTAAACATATTTTTTTCATATATTATCAATATATTTAACTTGGAATGTTATAGTTCTCCCACTAACCTCTTCCATATACATGTAACATACTCATACCGAACAAATATTTTATTATCATTATGCTTTCTCCAATCTATAAATGTATTTTTTTCAACTTTCATATCATATTGGTATTTTATTATTTCAATAACCCTCTGGTTGTGTCATATAGACATATTCCACAAGGTTTTCATAAGGAGGTTGTTCTTGACTTTCACTCAACTAATATAATGATTATTGAAATTTTTTATAACAAGTATAATTCAATTAAATTTAGAATGATGATTGGTGGGGATGTATTATCATAGAATATGTTTATATGTACTATTACTTTCAATAATCGTATGTTCCTTATTGGTCTAGTCTTGACTATCCATGACCTGTTTTTTTTATAATCACCAGCAGTATCAATAAACCACAAAAACACCTATCATTAAAATTTTAGTGCATGAAATCTATTATTTAATTTTCAAATAAACTTTTTAATCTTAGTCGGTGTCATTTTAATATTTTCTTATATGACTTTTTATTATTATTGAATAATATATCACCCACCATAGTGAATATAAAACCACCTTTTGGTTTTAACCATCCTACATAGTATGTGTGTCTATAAAAATTCCTCTCACCGAGTCTAGTGAAGCCTAATGTTCCTATGCCAACTCATGTGCATTTGGAGCCTATATTTCATTAAATCCTAGATTGATCCCACTATCTCAAAATAGATGTGTTTCTCCTAAAAAAATACATTCAATGTTAACTAATACCTTTTACCATGAGGATATTAATATCCTAATATATTATAGGATAATTAACTAAGATACACTTTTTGGTTTCTTTGGTGTATGTTTGTATCTTGGATAAGATTTAACAAGTGATTACCATCAAACACCTAAGGTTGTGACCTGATAGATTCACATCATATCATAACTTATATGATATCCATATTTAATATAGTTGGCATGTGATTAATTGTTGCACTGCTATTTGCAAAACATGTCTTAGAAGAAATCATGAAAGAATTAAAATGCATATAAGTCTACTTATTGATCCTCCTTATACCACAATCTAGTGTAAGGGAATTCAAATTTAGTAATATAACCACCTAATATTTGAATTATTGGTGAATATTTGGTTGAAAATATTCTCCGAAAATACCACATGGAGAATCTAATACCTTTTACCAAGTGTATCTATTTTTTCACTGAGCATCCCTAGAATTTCTTAAAGGAATATTATTAGGTATATGAATTTATATCTATATTATCCTTATAATAGTTCACATGGATTTATTGAACTCATTCTAGAATCTTTGTGGTGTACCTTTATTTTTAAAGGTTTCTTTGTCTAAAACTTGATAAGTAATTTTTTAAGTATACCTGGTGTTGTAGATCAATAGAGACTAAACACCTTTTGGATATAATCTTGTCAATGAATATCAGTTTTACTTGATAAATAATTATCTTTCACAACATTTTTTGACCCTTATATATTATATTCATCATTATAGTTGGTTGGATATCCATGATTCAAGTATATCGAAATATCAATTAAGTATGAAGTGTCATAACAACATTAATTCCACATGAAATAATATCGTGTTGTGTCTAAATAGATACAAGGATAAATATTTTGGTAATACTTGATAAAAGATTGAATCGATCCATTTTGGAAATATATAAGTCATTCACTTCTCTTTAATGATCTAGTAATCTCCCTTATTTAACTCCTTAGAGAATACACTTTACTTCTTTTGTAATATCTTTATACTTCCTAGGTTCTTGGGAAATGAATTTAATATCCAAGAAGTGTAACTAAAATATTACAATAATGAATATACCTGGAGTGGAAGACTCTAATTGATTCTTCTTTAATTTATTCGAGTTATTTTTCAAATGAATTTCTTTCCATGTGAGATGAAAGAAGCCTCCTATTCATTATCGTGCCTCTAAATCTTTATCTCTTTAAAATATGTTGTAAAGACACCATTGGATATGGATTATCCTTTGGTATTTTCAACCTTGTATTTCATTTTTTCACCATAGGGGGTGAGGAACCGCATTCCCATAAATACTTATCCACTTGTTGAAGTATAGTCAAAGATTCATGAGTGGATTCTCCATAAAATTCATCTGGTCTTAGATTAATAAGGTGATCCTTGGTGGTAAGGATTATAACATGAGATCAATGGACTATTTCTTATCCAAATAAAACCTAGTTGGATAACTGGTCAATTTAATTCAAAATATTGAATTCAATATCATTATGTATATACACCTCTTCTAGTTTACATTGGTATAGTGTAGTAACAATATCATTTATCTTAAGCCTCTCTTTCCCCTTATCAAGTGATAGGAGGTGAGATATCATAGTATATGCATCCATGTCAGTATGTTGTATTATTATCTAGCTAATAGGATGATGCAACAGATATAAGAATCAGTCTTCATTAATATTCTATAGGTATCCTTTTCACCCTCACTTTCTCACTGAGGAGGTTGATTCAGAACATGGGATTCCAACACATAGGGAAACTTGTGCCTAAAAGGACATGCCTTGAATCTAGTAATGATCACAGTGATAATGTTGAGGTCAAATTACTTTTAGTTTTTTCTATAAAAATTAAAATCATATTTGAATTTATTTATCTTGATTACAAAAAGTGTGATGTAATAAATTTTATTTTATTAGTCTCCTGTTATTTTATAAAATCTCAATATCCCTCGCCATTGGATTCAGAATATCCTATCGCATGGATATTATAGTGGTAAGGATCCATATTTAACTTCTCATAACCCAGAATATGGCCATGAAAATTAATTGAAGGTATTTATTTAGGTGGTCTAGTCAATTGTATTAACTCATGGCTCCTTAATCCATTGAGTGGACTTTAAGATCTAGAAATCCTATGCTTGAATTTCTTTAATACTTGTCTCCAAATTGTATTGAATTGACTATGACCATTAAACTCAATACCAATTTTGTTAAGTCAATCTGTTATCCTTGTTAAGACCCTTTAATAATTGAAAGTGCCCTTGACTAGGGCTTAGCCAACACTTTAACTATGGGTGCATCTTAACTCGGATAATGGAACGCGATATCTAACTTAATATTTTCTTTGAGTTATTTTTATTCTTATGGGTAAAATTCCTTATTTTATCTTATTACATTCTTGTTAATATTATATTTATTTTACATAAGTGATAAAAAATGTATGATAAAATATTTATGCATAATCCATTTATTTTATTCCATTTTTCATGCTTTTTAATTCATTTATTTTATATGATCATGATAAGCATTCAATAAACATAAATAATTAACCATGAACTTGAAAAAATAGAATAAATATGTGGCATGATTATAAGCTTTAGCTATTGATTTTTTTATTGAGCAAAAAATAAAAAAACCCTTGATCCAAGTGGAATAACTCATTGAACCACCACTAGTTCGAGTTACAGCATTCCACATGTCCATGTATGTATCTCTTTGGTTGGTTTCACCTTGGCTCAGGTTTTGAACCACCTCCTCTCCTTGGAGATCCATCCTTTACATTTATTTAATCACATGCATGTAAGGGGAACCAGGGGTGGGGTTGCATAAATAAATCATGAACATATAGGTCCTACATAATAAATGTGGGAGGGATGACACACAAGTCGACATATTTAATTTAATAACACTTTGTCACACAATAAAACTCGTGCAATAAATATTAAATTAAATAGAAACTCAAAACATATGTTGGTCAGTAAAGATCATGATCATCCACACATGCAACGATTATACATTTAAACAAGCTAACATTAATTTCAATTTAATTATTTATTAAGATAAAACTTATGAATTAACAATTAATCATATTATTAATTAATAAAATATTTCATCTTAATTTTTCATCCAAACAATCCTTGAGATTCTCATACTATGAAATTTTAAATTAAATAAATTATTTAAAATAACTAATTACACTGCGTGTACTGACAAAGTACATGGTGCGTACATATCTTGTCAGTTACACAGCCTGTACTGGAGACAATATGGTATATGTCATTCTTCTTGAGTTACACGGTGTGTACTATCACTTGAAATGGTATGTGATATACATCGTGTATTTTTTTTTATTCATCTACTGTATACTTACACGACATGCCAGATTACACAACATGTCATATTATTACATAGTGTGTAGTTCTATGGGTCAAGATGTGTATCCATCACAACATGTATGACTAAACAGCATGTCATTAATATGCACGGTGTATACAACTAGTTCTGATCATAATGCACGCAGGATATATGATAACTATAAATTCCATGTAATTCCAAAATAACATGGAAATAATTAATAAATCATCTAATATCACACACAATCCACTGAGATATACTTGTCATGTAATCAGTGTGAAGAACTTTGTCACATGGCATGTATAGCTAGTTACACGTCAAATAGTTTGTTTCTGCTTTGTTAAATATTTTCCCTATGTGTTTGAGTTGCATGACATGTTAGAATCGGCATGTACCTTGCGTGATATGGAACAAATTACACAGTGTGTACACTAGATACACGGTGTGTAATTCTTTTCTAGACTACCTGCACTACACAAATGAGGCTTTGTCATGTTTTATGCACCATCATTTAAGGGTTACACAGTGTGTACACAGGTTACATGGTGTGTAATTCCTTCTAATCAGTGTTTCTTGGGTGACAGTCAATATGTGGATTGTGTATTAAACACATGACTTAATAATACCCTGTGTATTTGATTGCATGGTTTTACAGCAAACCATGTGTGATTACATGGTGTGTATTCTGATACATGATGTGTAATCATGCAAGTCATGTGCCAACTGGTAGTCCATACATGGTGTGTATTAATAACTATGTAATGGAACCCACATGATGTGTCGTGATTTACATGAGTGAATCCTTATGTGTTGACTGAGACTAAGCGTCATATATTTAAGGTACACATCATGTAATTATGTCATTTCACCAGAATCATCGACACCTCTAGATGGGATCTTCAAGCGTTATTCATCTATTCTTGGCCTCAATTTGGTCATATGAATATTGTTAGGTCCACTAGGCTGATTCACCAGAATCATCGACACCTCTAGATGGGATCTTCAAGCGTTATTCATCTATTCTTGGCCTCAATTTGGTCATATGAATATTGTTAGGTCCACTAGGCTGAATACCCTGAGAGGGGGGGTGAATCAGGGTATGACTAATTAAAAATTAATGCTCGTTCTGATCTTGTTTCGCTGTTAGGCAAAACACTATTCTCTCTCTTTCCTGCTACACAATATAAACAGAAAGTAAAGCAAGCGCAAGACACGGAAATTTTACTTGGTTCACCGCTAAGGGCTACGTCCAATGAGCATACGCCGACAGGTTGCCGGTCATACCAAATTCCACTAATCTTCACTAGCTGTGGATTACAAGGTTCGGGCTAGATCACTTCTATGCCCAGGCTCACTGCCTATACAAAGTTTAGGGTCATCTCACTGCTTTCCCAAGGGTCACTCCCTATTTCTCTCTCTCTGGCTCACTGCCGGTGGAGAGGATCACCTTCTTCCTCTTCCTAAGCTCACTGCTCCGGAAGGGAATCCACTCACAGTTTATAGACCTGTAGGTCTCTTCATTTGCATGAAGTAATGCATCCTTAACTGTAGATAGATGCTCTGTTAAAGTCCAACTTTCATCCACTGATGAATATCACTTTGCCTCTGACCACTGGGCAACTACTTTTGGAAAGTACCTTCGCAAAGCACCCTACTTCGCGAAGCTCCCAATTTCACGAAGCTCAAACAAGCCTTCACGAAGTTCCTGCCTTTTCGCGAAGCTCTCTCGCGAAGCTCTTTCGCGAAGCTCTCTCGTGAAGCTCAACCCGTTGCAAAGCAGCTTCTCTCGCGAAGCTCACTGAGCCAACGCGGAGCACACACCTTTCGCGGAGCTACAATAGCCGTCGCGAAGCTCCTTCTTTCGCGAAGCACACTGCCTCCGCGAACCACCTCTGCGAACCGAGAGCAATGGATTTTCTCTGAAAATTCTCTCTTCTTCGCTCGAAGGGGTCGGCCTCTATTTATAGGCGATTCCACCGACCCTCGAACTTTCCACGCGAAGTCAACGCCACGTCATCTCAATTCGCGAAGCTCCAATGTTTCTGCCGGAAATATGTCCAAATCGCGAAGCTCCACGGCAATCTTCCGTTCGCGGAGCTTGACGTAGTCGCGATGAATCACCGTCAAATTACCTTCACGGCTCGTGCCTTCGCCGCGAAGCTCCCTCGCAAATCCCTTCTCCGCCGCGATGCGCTTCAGCCTCTGCCGTTCGCGAAGCTTGACGTAATCGCGAAGCATCACCGCCTCCATTCTTCTGGTCTTCGCGATTTCCAAACCATGCATCCTATATTCGCGAAATTCATTCCTTTGCCATATTAAATTATGCTCTTCATGGAAATCCTATTTTCGTGATGCTCACCAAACTCCAAATTTTGGACCCCAAAAATTTGGCAAACACTGGGAAACGGCGCCACCTTGTACTGCTCTTTTTGTACCGCCTCCAGATCGTCCTTTCCTTTGTCATCGTTCTTTGTCAACATGGATTGTCAACAACTTCTCGGGAACTCGACAAATATCCATGAAACACCTGCTTTGTCAACAAACACAATCAACCCAAAAATACTGCAATGTTACCTTGAGGGATTTTTTCCCAACAATCTCCCCCTTTGGGTTTGTTGACAACTCTTCACAATTCTGCTCAGGATGATTTTCTGCACTTTGATACCTCACTGAGTCTTCTTCCAGCCGCTACCACCATTCGCCCCTTGCGATTCTGATAGCGTTCAAGGATTCACTTAACACGTACTCTAATCCCACATGAGCAATGCTCGGCGTGAGAAACAAGAGTAGTATGAAAAGTTCATCAATGAATCACATCATGTCAGACCCCAATTGTCGATTCCACCCTGATACCAATTCTTAAAATAAAACCAGTTGTTGAACCACACTGATACCAATTGGTGAATTCTTAAGTTGATACCAATTGTTGATAGCTGGACACTGTCTCACACCATTCCAACACCATTGTTCTGCTTTTATCACGATCCTCAGCTGTCGTGATTTCTATTCTTTGATCGTTCACTTCTAGCATCGTTAGATTTAAAACACTCCCCCTTTCTCATTGCTCCCCCTTTCTGGCTGCTCCACCTGTCAGCTTCTCCCCGTATCAATTATGATTTATCAAATATCCGCACGATTTTCTCCCCCATTAGATTTTCTCCCCCATAATTAACAAACACTTTTCTCCCCCTTTGTCAACGAACCCAAAGGTCACTCCTTTGTAGTCTGTAACATAGTAGAGAACACATATCAGCGCATTAGGGAAAAACACACCATACCTCGGGGAGAGGGGGGGGCACATCCACACTATTTCAAGTGCGGGGAGTCGACTGAACTCCCAGAGCCAGTCGATGTCTCTCAAAAGCTTCCTTGGGTAAGGCCTTTGTCAGAATGTCTGCAACCTGTAGCTCTATAGGCACATACTCCAACTTCACGATCCCCTGCTCAACTTTCTCCTTGATAAAATGATACTTTATCTCAATGTGCTTTGTCCGAGAGTGATGGACGGGATTTTTGCTGAGATTTATAGCACTTGAGTTATCGCACTGGATTCCGATCGGATACTTCACTTCAACTCCCATATCTTCAAGCTGCTGCTTCATCCACAATAATTGTGTGCATGCTTGAGTGGCCGCAATATACTCAGCTTCTGCGGTGCTTAATGAGATAAAATCTTGCTTCTTACTTAGCCAAGAAATACACAATCCACCAAGATAGAATGCACCACCTGACGTTGATTTTCTATCATCTGCTGAACCGGCCCAGTCTGCATTAGTATATCCCAATAACTCTGTCTGAGATTTGTCGTTGTATGTCAAGCCGAAGTCCACCGTGCCCTTGATATACCGAAGTATTCTTTTCACTGCAAGCATGTGACTTTCCTTGGGATTACTCTGATATCTCGCTGCTTGGCATGTGGCGAAAACAATATCAGGCCTTGTTGCGGTTAAGTACAACAGACTTCCAATGATTTGCCTGTATTCTGTGATATTAACTGCCTTGCCATCCTCATCTTTTGATAATTTCATCCGGGTAGCAATCGGAGTCTTCATTTCCTTGGAATTATCCATTCCAAACCTTCTTAGAACCTCCTTGCCATATTTGGATTGAGAAATGAAAGTTCCATTCCTTCCTTGTGTCACCTGTAGACCAAGGAAAAACGTTAGCTCTCCAATCATTGACATTTCAAACTCATTTTTCATGAATTCGGAAAACTGTCTGCACTGAGCTTCATCTGATCCGCCAAAAATTATGTCATCGACATACACTAGCACCATCATCCTTTGATTACTGTCATTGCTGAAATAGAGGTTGTAGTCAACTCCTCCATGCTGGAAACCAAACTTCTTCAAGTACTGATCAAGCCTTGAGTACCATGCCCTTGGTGCTTGTTTCAGCCCATACAACGCCTTCTTCAACCTGCAAACTTTGTTCTCATCCTCATGAATGAGAAAACCATATGGCTGCTCAATATACACCTCTTCTTCCAGAACCTCATTCAAGAATGCAGATTTGACATCCATCTGGAACACTTTGAACTTTCTTTGCACTGCTATGGCCAAAAATAATCTGATTGTCTCCAGCCTTACAACCGGTGCAAATGTCTCATCAACATCTATTCCCTCTATCTGGGAGTATCCCTTGCACACTAGTCGTGCTTTGTTCCGAATCATTGTGCCATCTTCATTCATCTTGTTGCGATAGACCCATTTAGTCCCGATGACATTCTTGTCTGCTGGCCTCAAAACAATCTCCCATGTCTGGTTCTTCTCAATCTGATCAAGATCTTTATTCATGGCCTGAACCCAGTTTTCATCTTCAGCTGCATCAGAAAAACATTTCGGCTCCACTTGAGACAAAAACGATGCTTGCTGTGATGATTTCATTATTCGAGTCTGAACTGGAGCTGTTTGATCACCAATGATATTCTGCCTATCAATTTCAGCTCGACTCTTTGGCTTTCTCACAGACACCGACTTGACACTTTCCTCTTCATCATCAGTATCTTCTTCTGAGTCAGCTTCTGCCACTTCTGCTCCCCCTGGGTTGCTTACCTCATCATCACTTTCATCCAGGAACTGTTCACTGGATCGTTGAGTATTCTGCTCATTTTCAACTATAGTGACATCATTGTTTTCAATGATTTTTTCCAGCCTTTTGTTGAAACATTTATACGCTTTGCTTTTCCCGGAATAGCCAAGGAATATCCCTTCATCTCCTCGTGCCTCAAACTTTCTATGATGTTCTTTGTTTAGAATGAAACACTTACTTCCAAAGATTCGAAAGTACTTCAACGTTGGCTTCTTTCCGTACCACAGTTTGTACGGAGTCTTCCCTTGCTTCGGACATAACAGGGACCTGTTTGAAACATAGACCGATGTCAAAACTGCTTCCTTCCAAAATTTCTCTGGCAGGTCCTTATCAATAAGAATTGTTCTGGCCATGTTGTTGATGATCCGATTTCTCCTTTCAACTACTCCATTCTGTTGGGGAGTTCTTACTGATGAAACTTGATGCCTTATCCCATGTTTCTCGAGATAGTTTTCAACCTGACTGTTTGTAAATTTCGTACCGTTGTCAGTACGAAACTTCAGAATTTTCTGCCCAAGCATCTTTTCTGATTCCCTCCTGTACTGCTTTATGCAACTGAACACCTCTGTCTTATGGGTAATTATGAATACCTAGGTCATTCTGCTATAGTCATCAATGAAAAGAACATAGTACCTTTGCCCATTTATAGCTCGTGGTGAGATAGGTCCACATACATCAGCATGCACCAATTCAAGCACTCTAGTTGATTTCTGTTCCTTTGGCCTGTATGTCTTTCTGATGATTTTCCCTTGTTGACAAGCATCACACGTATGAGTGCGATCACGTGATAGTTTGGGAAGGTCTCTAGAAGCATCACATTTAATGAGATCCTCTATAGATGGTTGGCATAGATGACCAAGTCGCTTATGCCACAGCTGGTTTTCTTCCTCTCTGGATAAAAGACAAGTATCTTCTTCCCCACCTACAAGATAGAGATTTCCCTTTGACCTTTTTCCCTGCAGAACAGCTGCTCCATCTTTTCCTTTCACAACACACATCTTCTTGGTAAATTGGATAGAGTGCCCAGAGTCACATAGTTGACTGACACTGAGTAGGTTATGACTGAGACCCTCTACTACCAAGACATCAGCACGTCTCATCTCTTTGCCCCCAAACTTGGCTTTCCCTGAGCCAACAATCTTCAGGCCTTCATCATTTCTAAATTTGAAAACTCCTTCTTTGTCATATTTTATGCCTGTAACAAGATCCTTATTACCCGTGATGTGGGATGTGCAACCACTATCAAGGATCCAAACACCAGATCGATCTGATGCTTTAAGGGCAATCTCCGCCACCACAGCCTTCTCATTTTTCTTCTTCTTGGTCCATACTTTTTCTTTCACACTCGGCATGGATTGAGGCTTCTGTTCTTTCTCAAAGTATGATGGACCACCCTCATCTTGCAAAGCCGCAAATCTATTCTGTGTTTTTAACTCACCTGTTGGTTTATTGACCTGCTGCTTGCGAGTGTTTTGATTATGCTTTGGCACATTTCTCTGAATGGTCGAAGTACAGTACCTAGCCATGTGCCCAAATCCTCCGCACCAAAAACAGTGACCTTCAAAATATGTTCTGGAAAACCGTTCTCTGTTTGGCTGCCATCTCTGTTCTTGTTCCCTTCCATATCTCTTGGCTATGGAACACACATACTGTGAATGTCCCATTTTCCCACAGCAATAACACCTGATATAGGATACATTCCTTCATGATACTTCAGCACTACGATTTTCCCTTTGGGATCTATAAATATTCTGATTCTGTTTTGTGCCCAAATCAACCTTCAAATTCGGAACAGGTGCTTGCGGTCTGACATTAACTGCCACCGATTTTTGTTTCTTATCAAGCCCTGAATCAACCTTATCATTTGAGATTTCTTGGTGATTCACTCCTGATGAACTACGAGCCTCCTCTTTCATCTTTTCTGTCTTCTGAATGGCCTGCTTCTCTGATATCACATTGGGGGTCAAGAGTTTTTCTTGATCCTTCATTTTTCGTCGTAGACTGACCACTTCTTCTTCAAGCTCTTTGATACGTCTGACCTGCTCCTTTCCTGTGTTAGTCAAACAATCAATTTCCTTCTTTTGTTCCTCAATTTTAAGCTTATGCTCAGCAATATTTTCTGAGCTCTCTGGTGTTAAGGATTTTAGTCTTTCAATTTCTTCTAACAGTTCTGACTTTTCTTCATCCTGTTGTTGCATATAGAGTTTGGCATCACGAACCACTTTATTGGCTTTCTTCGTTTTGGCTCTCTAAACATCTATCTCTTCAAGAGCTGCTTCCAATTCGGCTTCCATATCAACTCTTCCTTCAACTTCTTCTTCCTCTTCTCCAAAGTCGGTATCTTTCTTTTCCTGAGAACTACCGACGACCGCTACCATAGCATTTTGTCTATGATCTTTAAAATTTTCAAACTCCTCAACCTCTTCATCCTCAGACTCATCTGAACTATCTATTTCTTGTGAAAGAAGATTCTTCCTCTTGAAGAAATTTCTCTTGAACTGTTTCTTCCCTTTCACATATGCTGAAGATTTCTTCTTGGGAATTTCAACTTCATCTTCATAATTATCTTCTTGAAACTTTTTGGGGCACCTTGCAGCAAGATGACCAACTTTTCCACATCTAAAGCAAGCAAGTGGAAGCTTCCCTTGGAACTTTCCTTTTCCTCTTTGAAGATTTGAGGAGAAGAATGACATTACCTCATCTGTCTCTTCTTCTTCCTGAGAATCTTCAATGTTAAGCTTCTTCATGGCCTTAAATGCCACTTCTTTGGACATCCCCTTTTCCACAGCCTCATTATCATCGTTCCTCATTTCATATGCAACCAAGGTACTGTGCAAGTTGTCCAGTGTTAGCTCTTTTGGATCTTTATCTTCTAGTACTGAAACTTTTGGATTGAACCGAGGTGGAAGTTTCCTCAAGATGCACTTTACGATCTTTATGTCTTCAATGACTTCTCCAAGACCTCGCATATCTTCTACAACAGTGTTTACCCTGTCAAAGAATGCGTCAACAGACTCATTCGGGTTCATTTTCAGATCTTCATATTTGTTCCACAACACCTGCAGCTTTGCCTCTCTGACCTTTGTATCCCCTTCATATATATTCAAAAGCTTTTCCCACATGGAATGTGACGTTTTACATGACATCACCTTTGTATATATGGGATTGGAAAGGGCTCCCCCTAAGGCATTGATTGCTTTGGAATCAGCATCCAACTCTCTATGCTCAGCTTCTGATAAGGAACCACTATTAATATCAGTTGTGATACCATGCATAGTTGCTGAAAACACATCCATTCCCAAGGATCGGAAATAGTGTTGCATCCGATTCTTCCATATCTGAAAATTATATTCGTCGAAGATCGGAATCCCTTTATGATTGGTTACCTCCATTGAGAGAAGAACAAGTTTCAACCTTCCCTCTGATACCACTTGTTAGGTACACTAGGCTGAATACCCTGAGAGGGGGGGTGAATCAGGGTATGACTAATTAAAAATTAATGCTCGTTCTGATCTTGTTTCGCTGTTAGGCAAAACACTATTCTCTCTCTTTCCTGCTACACAATATAAACAGAAATTAAAGCAAGCGCAAGACACAGCAATTTTACTTGGTTCACCGCTAAGGGCTACGTCCAAGGAGCATACGCCGACAGGTTGCCGGTCGTACCAAATTCCACTAATCTTCACTAGTTGTGGATTACAAGGTTCGGGCTAGATCACTTCTATGCCCAGGCTCACTGCCTATACAAAGTTTAGGGTCAGCTCACTGCTTTCCCAAGGGTCACTCCCTATTTCTCTCTCTCTGGCTCACTGCCGGTGGAGAGGATCATCTTCTTCCTCTTCCTAAGCTCACTGCTCCGGAAGGGAATCCACTCACAGTTTATAGACCTGTAGGTCTCTTCATTTGCATGAAGTAATGCATCCTTAACTGTAGATAGATGCTTTGTTAAAGTCCAACTTTCATCCACTGATGAATATAACTTTTCCTCTGACCACTGGGCAACTACTTTTGGAAAGTACCTTCGCAAAGCACCCTACTTCGCGAAGCTCCCAATTTCGCGAAGCTCAAACAAGCCTTCACGAAGTTCCTGCCTTTTCGCGAAGCTCTCTCGCGAAGCTCTTTCGCGAAGCTCTCTCGTGAAGCTCAACCCGTTGCAAAGCAGCTTCTCTCGCGAAGCTCACTGAGCCAACGCGGAGCACACACCTTTCGCGGAGCTACAATAGCCGTCGCGAAGCTCCTTCTTTCGCGAAGCACACTGCCTCCGCGAACCACCTCTGCGAACCGAGAGCAATGGATTTTCTCTGAAAATTCTCTCTTCTTCGCTCGAAGGGGTCGGCCTCTATTTATAGGCGATTCCAACGACCCTCGAACTTTCCACGCGAAGTCAATGCCACGTCATCTCAATTCGCGAAGCTCCAATGTTTCTGCCGGAAATATGTCCAAATCGCGAAGCTCCACGGCAATCTTCCGTTCGCGGAGCTTGACGTAGTCGCGATGAATCACCGTCAAATTACCTTCACGGCTCGTGCCTTCGCCGCGAAGCTCCCTCGCAAATCCCTTCTCCGCCGCGATGCGCTTCAGCCTCTGCCGTTCGCGAAGCTTGACGTAATCGCGAAGCATCACCGCCTCCATTCTTCTGGTCTTCGCGATTTCCAAACCATGCATCCTATCTTCGCGAAATTCATTCCTTTGCCATATTAAATTATGCTCTTCATGGAAATCCTATTTTCGTGATGCTCACCAAACTCCAAATTTTGGACCCCAAAAATTTGGCAAACACTGGGAAACGGCGCCACCTTGTACTGCTCTTTTTGTACCGCCTCCAGATCGTCCTTTCCTTTGTCATCGTTCTTTGTCAACATGGATTGTCAACAACTTCTCGGGAACTCGACAAATATCCATGAAACACCTGCTTTGTCAACAAACACAATCAACCCAAAAATACTGCAATGTTACCTTGAGGGATTTTTGCCCAACAAATATGAATGAATGTGTAATCCTAAAAAACTTGACTTTCAGATTAAAGAATGAAAACAAAAAATGAAAAACTAACAATTAAATGTATAAGATCAATGATTAAATAAATAATTATAAATTAATATGTAACTTCTATGATATTTCTTAAAATGTTCTGGGGAGCGGCGAAAGTGGTCATCGAGCCCATGACCAACAATGTTTTTCATTTATTCCTTGGATAAATCCTTATAAATAAATGAATTTCAACCCTAGAAGATTCAAGAGAGGATATTTTCTAATATAATTTATAATTGATTTATATAACCAAGAAATGCCTCATGTTAAATTCCTTTTTTTCATTGGTGATTCTGGTTGACCTCTCTTTTCATACCATCGTTGTGTCGAGAGAATGCAAAGTAGAATCCTTATAGTGGTATCCACACATGCTCTACAAACCTCAAAACTTCATGGATGGTTCGGTGAGTGTTAGCGTAAATGAACTGGTCATCTTGTGTCACTCGTCGTTGATCACAATAAGAATCTCTTCATAGTTGAAGGATTCTTCTCATGTTCTCTTGATCTCTTAAGAGAGCGCTCTTGAGAATATCTCTCTATAGTTGAGAGAATTTTATAGAGAATTTATTTTGTGCACAATTCTCTATTCCATTGATTACATATAAAATGATACAACCATGTTAATATACTTTGGTCATAGAATTAGTAATTTCACAAAGGCCCTTAACCAATCTCTTAATTCTAAGTAAACCCCACATTGAATAATATTATTATTATTATTATTATTTCTTTGGTGTAAAATAAACTCATGGATGATTTAAATATAATTTCTTAAATAAATAAATTAATATTTATTTAAATAATATTTAATATATCATTTCCATCTCAGCCCTTAACTCAGCCCATCAATCCTCCTCATTTAATAAATAAATATTATATTCATTGTTGGGAGAATAAATATTTATTTAAATATTTTTATGACCAAATAAATAATTGTCTTTTGACTTGTGAATAAACAAGAGATAAATAAATATTTTATATTCACGTAATTAATAATTTCTTTGTGAATAAATATTTATTTAATATTAAAATTACATATATATTCTTTTGAATGATGAGTGATTGAATCTATGCAATCAACAATCCCAAAATAATTATTAAACCAAAAAACAGGAATAATATTTATTCAAACTATTAAATTCATATAGAATTTAATTGAGATTATAAATACACTTAGTGTGTGACCATCTAGGTCTCTCTCTTGGTGGCATTAGGTTAACTAGACTAAATTCCAAGATCTTCATCTAGAAACATTTCAAGCCACCCATAGAGAAAGAAGTTAATATCACAACATTAAAAACCTCCTATAAATGCTCACTATGTAATATAATTTCTTTGTCTCAATATCTCCAATCAATCAAGTTTTATACTTCATGTTATCAACCTATGTGTTTGATTTCTCTTTCTTTGACTTTCCAAAAATGGTCAATGTCACGCCATGGTCATGGATTTTATCAGATAGTTACATTTTGATCAAAGGGATTGAGATATCAACTTCTGTTAAAGAATGTAAGGGGGAAATCCTTTCTTGACATATTCATTCATGACATATCACTTGTGACACACCCAACGTATCTTACCTTGTCATGAGCATATGTTGTCATGGTTTTCATCAATACGTCAAATTACATTATGTGTGATATGTGTTAGAGTTGGTGTCCTGAGAACCAACTATTTTTACTTTGATTTCATGAATGTACACTTATTATATATTGTTCATTGTTCTTCATGAATATAATATAATAATGTCCTAGAATATTTGTTGCATTAATAAGGTCGTGGAAGATCCTCACTGTGATGGGAACATTAAAATGCTATAACAATATTCTTAATAAAGTTCTATGGTTGGATGACATACTATGATAGGACACATAGTATACAGACCATCATGTGTGAGTACTCGTAAGAAGATGAGACTCTCTCTCATGAAGTTCGCACTTGGTAATCTCCAAGATGGGAGATTATGAGAACAGACCCGCCAGTAGTAATTATGCATGTCATGGTGTCATCGGACATTGCTATCTATGAGTGTGTGTAATGGTCCTTAGACTGTAAGATTATCATTAACTAATGTCATGACTCACTCACTTAGATTTGCTGATGAAAACTGTCACAAAGACAGTTGGTGAGAAGTAGGGTACGTTGGGTGCGTCACGAATGACATATTGTTAATGGATAAGTTGAGGAAGGATTTTTCCATTCCATATTTATGGAATTAGATATCTTGGGCCCTTTGATTGAAATAGATCTGTCACCCAAATTCCATGGCCATGGTGTCACGACGAGTTTATTTCTGGAAGTCAAAGAATGAAGGATCAAGCATATAGGTTTATGACACTTCCATGAAACCTGCTTGATGAGATATTGAGACAAAGGGATTAAATTAAATGGTAAGAATTCGTATGAGGTGACACGTCAATGCGGCATCAAATTATTTCTCTTGGGTTCCTTGACCCATTACTAGATAGTAATCTTGGACTTTAGGCAAGCCTACTTAATGCCAACGAGAAAGAGGCCTAGAGGGTCACACACTAAGTGTATCCAAGTATCTCAAGTAGAATAAAGATTATTCCTGTATGTGGTTTAATAATTATTCAAGGAAGCCTAAATTGTTTTAAAGTTGGATGAAGAATAAAATGAAAACAAGATATACACATCGTGTACATTGAATGTACACACCGTGTAGTTTTCATTTTGGAAATAAAATGAAAACAAGATATACACGTCATGTAAATTGAATGTACACACCGTGTAGTTTTCATTTTGAAAAATAAAATGAAAACAATATATACACGCCATGTACATTGAATGTACACGCAGTGTAGTTTTCATTTTGGAAAGGAAATGAAAAACGAGTAAACGCCGTGTATTAATGATTACACACCATGTAGTTTTTACAGGCGGGATTGTGAGTAAATAATATCATTTTATTATAATCAGTGTGGGTACATGTCAAGGAATTAATGATTCGACATGGGGTTTTCAATAAGAGTTAATGAAATAAATAAAACACGTGACGTGTTTATTTATTATCATAACTCTATAACCTCAAACCCGATTATAAATATCCTCACAACCCCAACACTATTCCCTAATAGTTGTGCACAATAATTCTATAGAATTCTCTCAAGGTTGAAAGAACTCCTTCCTCCAAGAACTCTCTCAAGATCAAGAGAGATCCTTCTCCATCGGATCAAGGTGATATAAGGCGGACAATGCAAGCAAAGGCTTCTCCACGCTAGCACCAGGAGATTCCTTCGGCAACGTCCAGAGATACGTGGTGCACGTGTGGATCACCACTAGAGGAAGTCTACACTTGGCTTCTGCGACGCAACGATGAATCACATCAGAACGTGATCAGAAATATCAATGAAGAAAGAACGCCATAAAATGTACTTCTTGTTAATTAATTAATTAATTATAATCAACCTGTGATAATCCTCCTTTGTGGTTCCGGGACTATTTTTCTTCTTTGTCTATTTCTGTGATTTGATCCGTGGAGTCTGGCATTTATCATCGTATTTATCCCGGATTGATCATTGCTAATGACAAAAAGTCAAGTGGGCACATCCACCCACGAGCTTCCACTACGCTCGGGACCTTCAAGTGGTATCAGAGGGGTCACAACGTTGATTATAGTTATTTAATTTCTGTTGATAATTTATGCATTTATATTTGATTCAATTCAAGATAAATCGTTCTATAAAACTGAATGAATGAGATATGTTCTTCCTCCTTAGTTTCTCAATTCACATCACATAAACGACCTTTTAATTTTGATTTTTGATTAAAATAAAAATGAGGAACTCATCCGGAGGAGCTGCTCATTCTGTCTGTACAACATAGGAATACACGGCATGTAGTGAAATCTACACGCCATGTACTTAGGTTCAACGAACAGATACTAATCTGACAAACCATGCCGTGTGAATTGAGCATACCTAAGTTTTTTAATACACCGTGTTGACCAGAACTAAACAGTGTGTGGAAATTGGAATACACGGCATGTATGTTGAATCAACACGTCGTGTAGTCTGATCCGGCCTAGGTGAAACTGTGTACAAGGATAAGTCGTGTAACCATGTACACGGGATTGATAGGTCGGTAACCACGTAACAAGGAATTTCATGTTGTGTTAGATTAATCTACACGTTGTGTACTCCAAAATTTCCAAAAAGTACAAAAACCACGCCAAATCCCCAGCGTGTACTTTGGATAAAGGGTGAAAACAAATACACGCCATGTAATATAGCCTACACGCCATGTACCTTCCAGAAATGGAATTTCATCATGTTTCCTCCAAAGTAAAAAGACCCATATGAGTAATATGGATGAGAAGAATCTCAAGGAAATTCAGAAAGGAATTTAATATAATTAATTAATTAATTATAAGATCATAATTAATTGAATTCAAGTGAGACTTATCTTGAATAAAAGAACGATTAAAAGAATTTGAATACTAAATATGCGTAAATGTCATTGCATGCTATGGATGATCATGAGCTAGACCAAAGACTCTTTGTGTGTGTGGTTTAATTTAAATTTATTTAATTTAAATTCAATGTCCTGCAAGCCTTCTTCCAATAAAATGTAGGGCATGCGTACCCATGGTTTCTTTAATGTAAACCCCATGTAATGGAGGATCTCCCCAGCCAGAGGAGACGATTCAAAATCCAAAGTTGAGGCGAAACCAACCCAAGAAGATACAAAGGTGGACAGGTGGGAGCTGCAAAACACGAACCATCGGGTTCAAGGTGTTTTTCCCTAGGTCAGGGTTAGCTTATCAAAACCACTAGATAAGATAACCAATAGAAGCTCGCAATCATGCCATCTTATTTTATTTTTTTCAGATTGCATGGTTTATTTATTATGTATGTGTTGCCGCGATCACATAGTTAATGAAATAAACAAGCATGTAAAGATGGAATAAAATAAAAACTGGACTATGCGTAAACATTATGAGAACATGGTTAATCACTTAAGCAAGAATCACTTAATATTAACAAGCATGTGATAATGAAAAACTACGCATAAAGGATTGAAATCCCTCAAATACCATATTAAGTCAGACCAAGACTTCCGTTACTTGATTAAGGGAAAGACTCAATAAAACTATGTGTTTGACCAACCCTTGTTGGGACACTTACTTTTATAAAGGAATATCTTATGAAAATTTCAGGTTGACTTAAACATTTTACATCAAGAGGAGTAGCCCTTGCTAGACTTGTTGTAAAATGGAGGCAAGTGTTGAGGAAATCCAAGTCAGGATTTTAGTATTGGGGAGTCCACTCAACAGATCAAGGAACTGTAAGCTCACAGTTGGCAAAGACTTGCCTACCTAAATACCTTTAAATAGCTTGACCAACCCTTGTTGGGGTTATGCGAAGGGGAATATGGATCCTTGCCACTAGAATGTCATAGCAACTAGACATTTCAAGTTCAATGGTATGGTTCATTGGTACATGATAAAATAGTGTGAGAATTAATAAATTTATTTATTATTTTTCATAAAATGTAATCAAAAGGTACTGATAAATCTGCTCTTTTAATTTTTATAATCAATATGAAAAACTCGTCAACCACATTTTCTCTGTGATCAATTCTGGATAAAGATAATATCCTCACCGGCAGTAACTTTCAGGAATGGTTTAGGCACCTTCGAGTTATCCTACACCATGAATGAAAGTTTTACGTGCTGGAGTCCTCACTTCCTGATTCTCCTGCCCAAGGTGCAAGTGATGAATATTTCCTAGTCTATGATCAACATTTGAAATATGCACTCGACGTTCAATGTTTGATGTTGTCATCAATGTCTAGTGAGCTCATGAAGTCTCATGAAGATATGGATGCTTATAGCATGCTCGAGCACCTCTGTGGTCTATACCAGGAGAGAGGAAGACAGTAAAGGTTTGAGATCTCCAAGTCTCTATTTCAGATCAAGCTTGGAGAAGGTGCCCCAGCTGGGCCTCATGTAGTCAAACTCATTGTCTACATTGAGCGCTTAGAGGTTCTAGGGTTTAAACTCCCCAAATAACTGGGTACCGATCTCATTCTTTCATCACGCCCCCAGAGCTTCTCTAACTTTGTTGTAAATTTTAATATGAACAACATTGAGAAGTATCTATCTGATCTTCTTATCCTCATTCACCAAGTGGACAATGATATGAAGTGTGAAAAGCCTTTTGTCCTTATGGTGAATAAAAGGAAAGGGAAGGCGAAGAGCTTTAATCCCAAAGCTTCTTCAAGGCCTTCCAAGAAAAGGAAGATCAAAGGGGAGGTAAGAGAACATGAGGTTGTTTGTTTCGCATGTGGCAAGAAGGGACACTGGAAGAAAAACTACACCCAGCCAAGGAAGCAAGGGGAAGCTTCAGGTGCCTTTGTTATCGAATGAAATCTATCTATTTCTACTAATTGGGTATTAGATACTGATTGTGGTGCTCACATATGTATCCAAATACAGGAACCAAGTAGATTCATAAAGATTGACTGAGCTGAGGTGGGTCTGCGAGCATCCAACGGAGCCAGACTCGCTGTTGTAGTTGTCGGAGACTACCACCTCACATTGCTTACTGGGATGGTCTTGGTATTAAAAGGATGTTATTATGTACCCTCTGTAACCAAAAACATTATTTCAGTATCCAGATTAGATACTGATGGATTCATCTTCAAGTTTGGAAATGAATGTTGCTACTTTTATAAAGATAGAATTTGTTTTGGTAGGGAACATTTATATAACGTCCTTTATGTGTTAGACTACACAAACCAAGTAATGGAAATCGATGACAAATTTAATTCACGTGACTCATACCACACCCAACTTTGGCATCACTGGATAGGTCATGTCAATGAGAAACATTTGACAAAATTACATCAAGATGGTTATTTAGATTCTTTCGAACTAAAACCACTTGGTGTATGTCATGCGTGTCTACAAGGAAAAATGACCAAAGCCCCATTTAGTGGGAAAGGTTAAAGGGCTAAAGATCTTCTAGAATTAGTTCACACAGATGTGTGTGGACTATTTGCAGTTGAAGTAAGGGGTGGGTTCTTGCACTTCATAAATTTTACTGATGATTTTAGTAGATATGGATATATTTACTTAATGTGGTATAAGTCAGATTATTTTGATCGGTTCAAAGAATACAAGAATGAAGTTTAGAACCAGCTTGGTAATAAGATTAATAAACTCTACTCAGACAAATGAGCAGAATATCTTAATTAGGACTTCATTGATTTCTTACAGGAGTTTGGGATTCTATCTCAACTCACTCCTCCTTACATGCCTCAATGGAATGGTGTAAGTGAAAGGAGGATCAGCACCCTATTGGACATGGTGAGATCAATGATGAGTCATGCGATTCTTTCATTATCCTTTTGGGGATATGCATTACAAACAGTAGCACACATACTAAACCAAGTACCAACTAAATTGATAGATGGTATTCTATACGAGTTATGGAGTGGACACAAATCCATGTTATCAAATTTACATGTGTGGGGTAGCGAAGCATTTGTTAAGGCCTCTTCAAGTAACAAACTTGCACCCTGAGGCACAAAGTGTACCTTTATAGGATATCCCAAGGAAACAAGGGGATATTACCTATACAACCCCTCGGATAAAAAGGTTACAGTGGAAAGACATGCCATATTCCTTGAGAGGGAGCACATATCCAAAAGATATAGTGTAACACCCTGAGCTTCCACGATACGCTTCTCTTTCAATAATGCAGTAGCGTGTGTTGTACGCAACTTCGAGTTCTAACACACACCACAACCAATCAAAGTAGCCGTTATGAATAGTAATACCCACTTTTTGAAACTATATATATTTTATATTTCAAAATGGACTTCATTTTTGGATTTGGAATATCGAAATTAGCCTATGTTGAATTTTTGGTATTTTTCTGAGAACTAATTTTTTATGAATAGTGAAAAATACTTAAAAACAACTTTTTTAATCAAAATAATTTATAGTGATAAATTATACTATTTAGTGGTTTTAAAGTATAATTAGAATATATTTTTACCATTTTATCCAATGGTGGTCATTAGAATTAATTTAACATTGAAATTGGACATAAACAATTGCCAATCTTTTGATATAAATTGTTTCTTAAAAACACGCTATTTGTTGTGACAGCGGGAATTAATTATAAAATTAATTAATGCAACTTATATGTTTGGAATTTTGTAAAATAGACATCATTTTTGAATTCAAAATATCAATTATAGCTTAGGGTGAAATTTTGGCATTATTCTGAAAAACTTCAATTTTTGATGAATAGTGAAACCACTAAGTGGTAGTTAAAAAAACTAATTTTTCGTTTAAATGAAACATTACCACTTCTGTGATTTGAATTTCAAAAATCCGACCTACATGATTTTCATTAGGAAGTAAAATGTGGTTCAATGGGATTAAAATAATTTTTTGGTGAATAGTAACTTTTAAGTTCTTAATCGCGATTAGAGGTAATTAGTGTAGTTTAAGGTAAAAATAATGTTTTAATAATATGAGATGAGCTTGACACATGTCCTACCCTCATTTTATGTTCCATGGCCGACCAAGACAATCCATGGGTCAACTTGGGGACCCCATGGAGCCACTTTAGTTGGAAAATGACATAAATACCTTTTATTTAATGTTAAAGTAAAAAATGACACAAACATGAAATGTTTTACTAAAACAATTTTTACATGGGGTTATAAAAGTCATATTTTTTACTATAAATAGTCATTGGAAATAAAAAAATATTTCCTACATCATTGTATTTTTTTTATAATTTTTAGAAATTAAATAAATTAAATTATTTATGACATCATGATGATGCAGTGATGACCTCATTATTTGACGATTTAAATAAAATAAAGAGATAATGTAAAATACAAGGCTTACACTTGTCAAAAACCTATTGGATGAGTAGATTTAGAACCCTTATCACCTTAGCCTCTAATTATATAAGTTTGGGACCTCTAAAATCCGAAACTCATTTTATAATAAAGTGACTTTTCTTTACTTTCCAAGAGTACCCCTCCTCTCCGCTTATAAAAGGCTCCCACCTCTACCACCTCATTCACACTTTCAAGACATTTGGATCAGCCAACCTCTGCCCAAATACTCTCCCAACTTCCCCCTCCTACTCCTAGAAGCCTCACTTTGGGCAAAACTCTTCCCAAGGAAGCCTTTGGCTCAAATCAAAAAGAGTTACCCGATTTTAAGGTAATGTCTTCTCTAATATTGTTTTGTTTTATTTTTCTTCTCCAACCCCCTAAACACTTTTTATTCATTTATTTTGTAACAAAACCAGTATCCTCAATATACTAGGATGTTGTTATAAGAAGTATTCGAGCTACAATTACACACACCTACATCTAATGGTTAAAGAACATACTGTTTCTGTGGATGGTGAATTTTTGCCTCACGAAACGATGATTGTTCAACACTCATATAACACCTTCAAAGGTGGCCATTAAGATGTCACTATATTTATATATGATATATAATATGTTTATGTTTTCCTTATGCTTCTGTATTTCTCATTTATGGCATACTTTATGATTTCCATTATGGGTAAACGCGATAATTTCATTTTAGGAAGTGTGGACTACCGCCCCCTCAAAGTGATTTGAATCGTTAATGCCATATGTGGGATGTATAAAGGATGGAGTAAATGATATTATATATGATGTTATACTGTAATTATAATATACCTTTATATCATTATGATTTCATTAAATATGAAATAGAAATGAAAGTAGCGTTCATGCATACGTACGGCTTACCGTCTCCATGAACGGTGCATTTCATTTCTTACCTCTAAACGTTATGGAATATTATAAATGCATGTATATACTGGATATATATGAGATATATGATATCTATATCATGAATATAATTCTGGATATAATGGATATATCACCACATGAACAACTTGTAATTATAAGAATGTTATTTTTGACTCAAGTACCTAAGATCGACAAAATGACCGTTATAAACTTAAATAATTACATAATGTTCATAACATGGTAATAAGGGATATAAAAGGAATAATTAACATGAAAAAGGTTCTTAAGTAAATAGGAATTAACTCTAGTTTATTATTCAGGAGGTTAAAGAACGGTCGAGTCAGGACAGGACGCAAGGTAAGGGAACTTCTTAACCCAATTTCCATTCTTTGGGTTAATATCCTACTTTCAAATTATGTCATGATATTATTATGTCCTATCTTGTATTTGTACTTTATTTATGTGTACTTATAATGAATACACATAATAGATCTATTTTATTTTAAAAATGATCTTTTTAAGGACTTTGTCTCAATCTCCTTTCATTGAGGCATATTTGGTTTTATACACAACTTTCTTTTATACGGTGTATAAACCCCTTTGACTTTTACGTTTATTCAAAAGGAATCTTTTTTATACGAAGTGTTTTACTAAACGAAAAAAAGGGAATGTTTTACTTTCCGTACTTATGCGGCGACAACGAATTCTCCGCCGCCGTGACCATTATTTGAGTTTCGGCTTCCTCTACAAGCCATCACTTTTTTTAATGAAAAATAAATACAAAGTTTTAACTTGCTTTTATTTTGGTATTGAAAATGGTTTTGAAAGCGTTTTTATTATATCAATGTGTTGTATTGACATCTTGTGATTGAAATGTGTAAATGTTATGTTTCCTTTATGCATGTTTTATGTGATACGATTATGTTATGGTTTATGATATGTTTAAACCTATTCATATGATGAATGCATTGGACTTAATAAGTAACGGGTGGAGCCCGCTATAGCTCCTCGATGCATCGGTAGGTCTCATGAGACAAACTAGTGCCTTGGCACGAGGCCTTGACAAAATTTTATTTGTGGTCTTGGAACGAGGCCTTGGCTACGTGGTTATGATAGTCTGGCATTATGCATTCCATCATTATGAAGGTGGTTATTGATATTTCATGTGATTATTCGACTAGTAGAATATCCATGTAAGTAAATGGCATTATTTCAGTTTACTTTTGCCATATTATGCTAAAGTTCAAGTTTAAAAGGCTTTTGTTTTAGTTATACATTGCCTTAAATGTTAATGTTTATTTATGAAAGCTTCCGCTATATTGTTATCCTTACTGAGCATCTGAGCTCACCCCTTTCAATGTTTTAATATTTTTCAGGATGTGAAGAAGTATAATATTAATGACCTACAGGGATAATATAAGGGGATATGAATAGAAGATGTTGTAGTTTTGTTTTACTTTATGATGTAATGTAAGACTTATGAATGTATCTAGTGTTTCCAAGGCTACTAAACTAATCGGTCTTTCGAGACTTGATCTTTTGTGATCATGCCAATGTTACGAAGTAATGCACCGACTCTGGGTAGCTGGGTTCGGGGCGTTATAGTTGGTATCAGAGGCAGTTTAGTACTAACCTTGGAAGCTAGATTTAGATAAACTCTGATTAGAGCACATAGCCCGAAGATAGACTTTGAGGATTAGTATAGAAGAACTTCCTAGAATTTTGTTGTTGTAGAGATTCTGTGGGTTTTCCAAGCAATACATCCCTGTATGGATACGAGCAGGTAGAGGTGGCTCTGGCACAGATGTACCTAGGGGTAAAACCCGAAAACACTGCTTTGAGCTAGACTCGAACGGGAACTGGTGCATGACAACGGGTCTTGCTGCACTCTTGGTTACGACACTCCCGGAGGATATGCTTAGGATAATTCTCATTTTCTTTACAAACCAATATGAAGGGTTATGAGTATATACTTCCTCAAAGAAAACTTTTTTTATGATTATGGATTATATCCATAAATAGTTCAATTTATGTTAAGTATTTTACAAGTTTGGAATTATTCATTGCAATTCATAAACTAACCTAGTTTATGCCATTGTTTAGAAATGGCGCCTAGTGGAAGGAATGGAAACCGTATCAATACACGTACTCTGTGTAGGGATTTCCCTCCTTCTCAAGATAATTATTGTGGATCTGGAGATACAATTGGTGCTGGTCAACTTATTACCATACTGGGACAACTCACTCAGGTTATGAATAATAACCTTACTCATATGGAGCACCCTGATCTGCAACGTGGAGGATCAATGTTAGATCGCTTCATGAGGAAACAACCACCAACATTTAATGAGGGTACAAATCCATTAGTAGTTGATAAATGGATAAAATCCTTAGAGAAAATATTCCACGCCTTGGGGAGTAGTGAAAGGGAAAAGGTTATCATGGCAGTTTACCGCCTCACTGGAGATGTCGATCAATGGTGGTCGCTGATTCAAAACACAAAGGAAGATGAAGAAGTATCAAATATGGAATGGAGAGAGTTCAAAGATCTTTTCTTAGAAAAATACTTTCCACATGACCATCGAGGAGATATGGAAAGACAATTTTTGAGTCTGAGACAAAAGGAGGATGAGAATGTCGCAAAGTATGAGGCCAACTTTACAAGGTTAGGGAGACATACTGCAGATTATATACGTAACCCAAGAAGTAAGATTGATCGTTTCTTTGATGGGTTAAAACCATTTCTCCGTCGAGCTTTAGTATCACGATCTTTCTCAACATACGAAGATATTGTCTCGTGTGCAATCAAGACGGAAAAGGAATTCTCTAAGTCCCATGACTTTAAAGAAAAGCAAGAAAAGAAGAGAATGGTGCAACAAGAGATGGATAAAGGGAAAAAGGGAAAGAAGGATTTTCCATTATGCGATAATTGTGGGAAGAATCACCCTGGTACTTGCCTAAAGGGAATGGGAGTTTGTTACAAATGTGGAGAAAAAGGTCACCAGGCTCGTGATTGCAAGGGAAAGAAAAAGGCTATCAATGTTGAATGTTTCAATTATAGGGAAATGGGGAATTATGCAAATGAATTTCCTAAGCGTCAGGTTAACATACCTCGGAAAAGGACAAGGGATCAAGGCCAAGCTCATGCTGTTACTACAGTTGAAGTTGAATAATTAATGTATTGGTGCTTTTGGACTCATGGATTATATTCTGGTTATTAGAATAATGTGATATATATAAGGATTGTACTGCAGTACTTGTTGTTTCAGTAAGGTTTTAATATGATGAAGGTAATCATATTTTAAGTATGTGACAATAAGAGAGGCTTTACTTTGTTTGGGGAATCTGATGTTACAATTGATTTTGGAATTTAGAGACCTTTTAGAAAAAGTATGGACGGAGGTATTTTGGATAACTATAAAGGTTGGAATGGATTAAGTTGATCTTTGGATAGTATTATTTAAGGTTAAAACATTTCTGAAGATTATTTTTGGAATATTATAATACTATAGTTTTAGGAAGAGGACAACCTGCAGGGTGGGGAATAACCCGTCGCGTCGGACAAAGCTGTAGGAATCGAACCCACAACCATAGTGCGACAGGCCTTTATCACCTACCACTAGCCTACAGGAAGTCCCTGGCTAATACAAAATAGTTTTACTAATCTAAATGGTATGTGTTAATATTTGGAACCTTATAAAATTAGGATAAATAGAATATTTTTGAGTTCTATTATCTTTTTGAGTGAAAGATGAGTTTGTGGTAGAAATTAATTGAAGGTTGAAACTCTACTTGTCAAGAATAAATATATATATATACCTATATCTTATTCTATGAATAAATCAATTCTTAAACTTTATTAAAGGGATATTAAAACAAAAAAATGTGTTATCCTAATACCTTATGTCTTGTTGAACTGATGATATTTTAAATCAACATGGATTGAAGGCTTTGAGGCCCTCAATTTGACACTTGTTTGTGATTGATGACCTCAATCACTCCCTACAAATATTTACGTTTTCCCTCCAATTATATGTCTCTAATTTCCACCAATGTTCTCCTAATCGAGATCATAATTGGGTGGTGACTTTTTCATTTCTCTTTCCCTCTTATTAAGGATAAATTTTATTAACCTTATTTCCGATGTGGTTTTTCCACAAAGGTATTTTCTATTTTCAACCTTTTATTTTCAAAGAAAAATTTCAAATTGCGAGGATGCAATTTATTGAAGGAGGGGAGAATGTAACACCCCGAGCTTCCACAATACGCTTCTCTTTCAATAATGTAGTAGCGTGTGTTGTACGCAACTTCGAGTTCTAACACACACCACAACCAATCAAAGTAGCTGTTATGAATAGTAATACCCACTTTTTGAAACTATATATATTTTATATTTCAAAATAGACTTCATTTTTGGATTTGGAATATCGAAATTAGCCTATGTTGAATTTTTGGTATTTTTCTGAGGACTAATTTTTTTATGAATAGTGAAAAATACTTAAAAAAAACTTTTTTAATTAAAATAATTTATAGTGATAAATTATACTATTTAGTGGTTTTAAAGTATAATTAGAATATATTTTTACCATTTTATCCAATGGTGGTCATTAGAATTAATTTAACATTGAAATTGGACATAAACAATTACCAATCTTTTGATATAAATTGTTTCTTAAAAACACGCTATTTGTTGTGACAGCGGGAATTAATTATAAAATTAATTAATGCAACTTATATGTTTGTAATTTTGTAAAATAGACATCATTTTTGAATTCGGAATATCAATTATAGCTTAGGGTGAAATTTTGGCATTATTCTGAAAAACTTCAATTTTTGATGAATAGTGAAACCACTAAGTGGTAGTTAAAAAAACTAATTTTTCGTTTAAATGAAACATTACCACTTCTGTGATTTGAATTTCAAAAATCCGACATACATGGTTTTCATTAGGAAGTAAAATTTGGTTCAATGGGATTAAAATAATTTTTTGGTGAATAGTAACTTTTAAGTTCTTAATCGCGATTAGAGGTAATTAGTGTAGTTTAAGGTAAAAATAATGTTTTAATAATATGAGATGAGCTTGACACATGTCCTACCCTCATTGGATGTGTCATGGCCGACCAATACAATCCATGGGTCAACTTGGGGACCCCATGGAGCCACTTTAGTTGGAAAATGACATAAATACCTTTTATTTAATGTTAAAGTAAAAAATGACACAAACATGAAATGTTTTACTAAAACAATTTTTACATGGGTTTATACAAGTCATATTTTTGACTATAAATAGTCATTGGAAAGCTAAAAAGATTTCCTACATCATATTATTTTTTTTATAATTTTTAGATATTAAATAAATTAAATTATTTATGACATCATGATGATGCAACGATGACCTCATTATTTAACGATTTAAATAAAATAAAGAGATAATGTAAAATACAAGGCTTACACTTGTCAAAAACCTATTGGATGAGTAGATTTCGAACCCTTATCACCTTAGCCTCGAATTATATAAGTTTGGGACCTCTAAAATCCGAAACTCATTTTATAATAAAGTGACTTTTCTTTACTTTCCAAGAGTGCCCCTCCTCTCCACTTATAAAAGGCTTCCACCTCTACCACCTCATTCACACTTTCAAGCCATTTGGATCGGACAACCTCTTCCCAAATACTCTCCCAACTTCCCCCTCTTACTCCTAGAAGCCTCACTTTGGGCAGAACTCTTCCCAAGGAAGCCTTTGTCTCAAATCAAAAAGAGTTACCCGATTTTAAGGTAATGTCTTCTCTAATGTTGTTTTGTTTTATTTTTATTCTCCAACCCCCTAAACACTTTTTATTCATTTATTTTGTAACAAAACCAGTATCCTCAATATACTAGGATTTTTTTATAAGAAGGATTCGAGCTACACTTACACACACCTACATCTAATGGTTAAAGAACATACTGTTTCTGTGGATGGCGAATTTTTGCCTCACGAAACGATGATTGTTCAACACTCATATAACACCTTAAAAGGTGGCCATTAAGATGTCACTATATTTATATATGATATATAATATGTTTATGTTTTCCTTATGCTTCTGTATTTCTCATTTATGGCATACTTTATGATTTCCATTATGGGTAAACGCGATAATTTCATTTTAGGAAGTGCGGACTACCGCCCCCTCAAAGTGATTTGAATCGTTAATGCCATATGTGGGATGTATAAAGGATGGAGTAAATGATATTATATATGATGTTATACTGGAATTATAATATACCTTTATATCATTATGATTTCATTAAATATGAAATAGAAATGAAAGTAGTGTTCATGCGTACGTACGGCTTACCGTCTCCATGAACGGTGCATTTCATTTCTTACCTCTAAACGTTATGGAATATTATAAATGCATGTATATACTGGATATATATGAGATATATGATATCTATATCATGAATATAATTCTGGATATAATGGATATATCACCACATGAACAACTTGTAATTATAAGAATGTTATTTTTGACTCAAGTACCTAAGATCGACAAAATGACTGTTATAAACTTAAATAATTACATAATGTTCATAACATGGTAATAAGGGATATAAAAGGAATAATGAACATGAAAAGGGTTCTTAAGTAAATAGGAATTAACTCTAGTTTATTATTCAGGAGGTTAAAGAACGGTCGAGTCAGGACAGGACGCAAGGTAAGGGAACTTCTTAACCCAATTTCCATTCTTTGGGTTAATCTCCTACTTTCAAATTATGTCATGATATTATTATATCCTATCTTCTATTTGTACTTTATTTATGTTTACTTATAGTGAATACACATAATAGATCTATTTTATTTTAAAAATGATCTTTTTAAGGACTTTGTCTCAATCTCCTTTCATTGAGGCATATTTGGTTTTATACACAACTTTCTTTTATACGGTGTATAAACCCCTTTGAATTTTACGTTTATTCAAAAGGAATCTTTTTTATACGAAGCGTTTTACTAAACGACAAAAAGGGAATGTTTTCCTTTCCGTACTTATGCGGCGACAACGACTTCTCCGCCGCCGTGACCATTATTTGAGTTTTGGCTTCCTCTACAAGCCATCACTTTTTTTAATGAAAAATAAATACAAAGTTTTAACTTGCTTTTATTTTGGTATTGAAAATGGTTTTGAAAGCATTTTTATTATATCAATGTGTTGTATTGACATCTTGTGATTGAAATGTGTAAATGTTATGTTTCCTTTATGCATGTTTTATGTGATACGATTATGTTATGGTTTATGATATGTTTAAACCTATTCATATGAGGAATGCATTGGACTTAATAAGTGACGGGTGGAGCCCGCTATAGCTCCTAGATGCATCGGTAGGTCTCATGAGACAAACTAGTGTCTTGGCACGAGGCCTTGACAAAATTTTATTTGTGGTCTTGGCACGAGGCCTTGGCTACGTGGTTATGATAGTCTGGCATTATGCATTCCATCATTATGAAAGTGGTTATTGATATTTCATGTGATTATTCGACTAGTAGAATATCCATGTAAGTAAATGGCATTATTTCAGTTTACTTTTGCCATATTATTCTAAAGTTCAAGTTTAAAAGGCTTTTGTTTTAGTTATACATTGCCTTAAATGTTAATGTTTATTTATGAAAGCTTCCGCTATATTGTTATCCTTACTGAGCATCTGAGCTCACCCCTTTCAATGTTTTAATATTTTTCAGGATGTGAAGAAGTGTAATATGAATGACCTGCAGGGATAATATAAGGGGATATGAAGAGAAGATGTTGTAGTTTTGTTTTACTTTATGATGTAATGTAAGACTTATGAATGTATCTAGTGTTTCCAAGGCTACTAAACTAATCGGTCTTTCGAGACTTGATCTTTTGTGATCATGCCAATGTTACGAAGTAATGCACCGACTCTGGGTAGCTGGGGTCGGGGCGTTACAGATAGTGGGAGAGAGATAGAATTTGATGAAGTTGAGGCTCAAGATACATAGGAGTTGGTACAAGAACAGATTCCACAAAGCCCCGTGGAAGAACAATCTATTCCAGAGACACAAGAACTGCGTAGGACCACGAGAGAGGTGATAGAACTAGAACGATATGGTTTTCTTGTCACTGAGGATGGTGACTCATTATTGGTTGACAATGATGATCCTCTTACCTACAAGGAAGTAGTTGAAGGCACAAACGTTGCCAAGTGTCAAGAAGCCATGAATTCTGAAATGGATTCCATGTACCAAAACCAAGTCTAGATTTTGGTAGATCCTCCAGTTGATGTAAAGCATGTTGGTAATAAATGGGTATTCAAGAAGAAACTGGACATGGAGGGACAAGTTAGCACCTATAAGGCACGACTGGTTGCAAAAGGTTTTAGACACCGTTAAGGAATTGACTATGATGAAACCTTTTCACTGGTTGCGATGCTGAAATCCATCAGAATCCTATTGGCCATTGTTGCTTACCATGACTATGAAATTTGGAAAATGGATGTCAAAACAGTATTCCTTAACAGGAACCTCCAGGAATATGTCTACATGACACAACCTGAAGGGTTTGTGACTCCAAAGGATGTCAACAAGGTATGAAAGTTGCAGAAATCCATTTATGGATTAAAGCAAGCATCAAGGTCATGGAGCATTCATTTTGATGAATCCGTAACAGAATTTGGCTTTGTTAAGAACGAATGTGAGCCTTGTGTCTATAAAAGGTTTAGAAGAAGTGAAGTCGTTTTCCTAATAGTATATGTTGATGACATATTACTAATTGGAAATGAAGTACCTGTCTTATAGTCAGTTAAGGCATGGTTGAATAAATGTTTCTCTATGAAAGACTTGGGCGAGGCGGCATATATTCTTGGGATCAAGATCCATTGTGATAGATCCAAGAGAATGTTGGGTCTGAGTCAAAGTACATACATTGACAAGATATTGAAGAGATTCGGTATGGAACAGTCCAAGAGGGGATTGTTGTCAGTGTCACATGGCATTCATCTTTCCAAGAAAATGTGTCTTCAGACATATGAGGAAAGAAAGAAAATGGAAAGGATCCATTACGCATCTGCGATTGGATCAGTCATGTATGTTATGCTATGTACAAGGCTAGATGTTGCTTATGCATTAAGTACGGTAGGCAGATATCAAGCTGATCCAGGAAACTGTCATTGGATGGTAGTCAAAACTATCCTTAAGTATCTGAGGCGTACTAAGGATATGTTCCTGGTTTATGGAGAAGATGGGGAACTAGTCATCAGAGGACATGTAGATGCTAGTTTCTAGACTGATCAAGATGACATGAAGTCGCGGACTGGATACATCTTTAGTTTGAATGGAGGTATAGTGAGCTGGAAGAGCTCAAAGCAAGGTGTGGTCGCAAATTCTACATCAAAGTCTGAGTATATCGTAGCTTCTAAGGCAGCTAAAGAAGCAGTATAGATGCGAAGCTTCATCCAAGAGCTGGATGTAGTACCTAGCAGTAAAGATCATATCACACTCTATTGTGATAATACTGCAGTGGTGGCACTTGTAAAAGAGCCAAGGTCACATCAGCGGACAAAGCACATACTTCGGAAGTATCATCTCTTAAGGGATTTTTCTCAAAGAGGTGAAGTTGTAGTGAGCAGTATTTACACAAAAGATAATGTGGCGGACCCCTTGACTAAAGATTTGACTTGGCAGAAACATGATCATCATGTGAGGTCTAGCGGACTAAAAGTCGTAGGCAGTTGGCTCTAGTCCAAGTGGGAGTTTGTTAGAGTTGGTGTCCTGAGAACCAATTGTTTTTACTTTGATTACATGAATGTACACTTATTATATATTGTTCATTGTTCTGCATGACTATAATATAATAATGTCCTGGAATATTTGTTGCATTAATAAGGTCATGGCAGATCCCTGCTATGATGAGAACCTTGAAATGCTATAATAATATTCTTAAATAATGTTCTACGTTTGGATGACATACTATGATAGGACATGTAGTATACAGATTGTCGTGTGCGAGTACTCGTAAGAAGATGAGACTCTCTCTCATGGAGTTCGCACTTGGTAATCCCCAAGATGGGAGATTATGATAACAGACCCGTCAGTAGTAATTCTGCATGTCTTGGTGTCATCGGACATTACTATCTACGAGCATGTGTAATGGTCCTTAGACTGGAAGATTATCATTAACTCATGTCATGACTCACGCACTTAGATTTGCTGACGAAAATCGTCACGAAGACAGTTGGCGGGAAGTAGGGTGCGTCACGAATGACATGTTGTTAATGGATAAGTCGATGAATGATTTGTCCCTTCCATATTTATGGAAGTAGATATCTCGGGCCCTTTGATTGAAATAGAACCGTCACCCAAATTCCATGGTCATGGTGTCACGATGAGTTTATTTCTGGAAGTCAAAGAATGACGGATCAAGCATATAGGTTTATGACACTGTCATGAAACCTGCTTGATGAGATATTGAGACAAAGAGATTAAATTACATGGTAAGCATTCGTATGAGGTGACACGTCAATACGGTATCAATTTCTTTCTCTTGGGTGCCTTGACCCGTTGCTAGAGAGTAATCTTGGACTTTAGGCAAACCCGCTTAATGCCAACGAAAAAGAGGCCTAGAGGGTCACACACTAAGTGTATCCAAGTATCTCAAGTAGAATAAAGATTATTATCGTATGTGGTTTAATAATTATTCAAGGAAGCCTAAATTGTTTTAATGATGGAGGAAAAATAAAATGAAAACAGGATATACACACCGTGTAGTTTTCATTTTAGAAATAAAATGAAAAAAAGATATACACGTCGTGCACATTGAATGTACATGTCGTGCACATTGAATGTACACGTCGTGCACATTGAATGTACACGCCGTGTAGTTTTCATTTTGGAAAGGAAATGAAAAACGAGTACACGTCGTGTATTAATGATTACAAGCCGTGTAGTTTTTACAGACGGAATTTTGAGGAAATAATATCGTTTTATTAAATGATATTTATTATAATCAGCGTGGGCGCATGTCAAGGAATTAATGATTCGACATGGGGTTTTCAATAAGAGTTAATGAAATAAATAAAACGCGTTACGCGTTTATTTATTGTCACAACTCTATAACCTCAAACCCGATTATAAATATTCTCACAACCCAAACACTATTCCCCAATCGTTGTGCACAACAATTTTGGAGAATTCTCTCAAGACCGAAAGAACTCCTTCCTCCAAGAACGCTCTCAAGACCGAGAGAGATCCTCCTCCATCGGATCAAGGCGATTTAAGGCGAACAACGCAAGCAAAGGCTTCTTCACGCTAGCACCCGGAGATTCCTTCGGCGACGTCTAGAGATACGTGGTGCACATGTGGATCACGACTAGAGGAATTCTACACTTGGCTTCTGCAACGCAATGACGAATCACATTGGGACGTGATCAGAAATATCAACAAAGAAAGAACACCATAAAAGGTACTTCTTGTCAATTAATTAAATTAATTATAATCAACCTGTGATGGTCCTCCTTTGTGATTCCAGGACTATTCTTTTTCTTTGTCTATTTCTGTGATTCGATCCGTGAAGTCTGACGTTTATCGTCGTATTGATCTCGGATTGATCATTGCTAATGACAGAAAGTCAAGTGAGCACATCTACCCACGAGCTTTCGCTGCGCTCGGGACCTTCAATATGTATTAATAATAATTGTAAATTCTAAGGACCATTACACACATTTGTAGACAGGAATATCTAATGACACAAAAACATGTAAAATTTCTACAGGCATGTCTGTTCTCATAACCTCCTCTCTTACAGATAATTAAGGGTAAACTTCGTGAGAATAAACCGCAATGTCTTATGAGCCCCCTACCCTTGATAGAGGTCAACCAAAATCACCAACTCCAACACAAGGAAGGTACATGATATGTGGGACCTTCAAGTGGCTCGAGCATGTATTGTCGTCAACCGAAGTTGTGTGGCCAAGGTACACAGCATGCTAACTATCCCACATTTGGGCCCAAGCGGTTAGTCAATCATGTGCTCTATACATGTATAGCATCTACGTACTTGAGAGCCACACAATGTGTAGTCCTAAGATACAACTAAGGTACAACTCATGTGATATTTAACACAGGAAACCCAAACCGCCACGAAAATCATGATACGCGACATGTGTTTCAAAAAAACATGTTATGTGATCGCTAAATCAAACCCCAGAAATTGCAGACGTCATAGAAAATATGATACACGGTGTGTGTTTCAAAAATCACAAGTCGTGTGATCGCAATATCGAAACCAGAAACCTTAGCAGCCTGGAAATCGCGTTAATATGTAAAACTTTGTATGCGCCATGATATTCATCTGTGCGCATGAACTCCTGCTTTTCTATCATGTGACAACCACTAAAATTAAATCAGCAAAACAAGACACATACAAACCATTGTTTTCCTTCAGTTCATTTCTTTTGTTTGGTCCTAAAACACATAGGCAAAACTAAAATAAACAGGGCAACATCAACACGGTACCAATCGCTATAATCATTGTATCCAAACACTTCAAAGCTTCCACACCCTACTTCCCCTTCCTCCCCCTCTCCCTGGCCATCTTCTTCCCCTTCTGTCCTTTCACACTCTTTCCCTTCTTTCCCCCATTTCCCTGTTTTTTGCTCATACCATGCGATCTCGAATCCTTCTTCATCCTCCGATCCACCAGAACCTTCCCCTTCCCAGCTTTCATCCGAACCCCCTTCTTTGCAACCACATACTCCTTCTGAGGTCTCCTTGGAGCAGCCGCCTTCTTGTAGAGCTGCTCAATCATCTTCCCCTTGGACCGATCTGAGATGTCTGCCTGCTCCGATATTGTGCTCGCCTTCTTCCGAGCCTTCTCCAGCTTCCTCATCGCAGCTCGCTTCTTCCTCGCCTTGGCCTCCGCAACCTTCTTGGCAGGCCGTGCATCAATCTCCTTGAACTGTGCCCGCTCTGCTGCAATCTCCTCCCGAGTCACCGGCTTGATCGCCTGCCGATGCTGCTTCTCCTCCTCCATGAACCACCGTGGCAAACCCAGACCCTTGTCATGGAACATGTACCGGTTGTATGCATCGTCCAACATGTGCTCCCTCTGTTTCTTCCTCAGCATCTTCTTGGCACAGGCCAGGATCTCGACTTTTGTTTCGATGTCTTCTTCAGAGGAGGAGTCACTTGAATCGGTGGCAATTGCAGGGACAATTTCAAAACTTTCTTTCCTGCCTTTAAAGGGTTGATCTGGTTTTGGTTCCACCACCTTACTTGTTGTTTTCGCTTTCTTCACCTTGCTGGTGTCGGATGCTTTTTCTTCTTGTCTATCTACATCCATTTCATCTTCGCTGTCAAACTTTCCCAGATCACCCTCCTCCATTGCTTTCGCAAATATGTCCTGACTGAACCACTTTGCAGCAATCTCCTCTTGAGTGGGTGCTTCCTCAATGACTAGTGGTACCACTAGAGGGTTGGCTTCCTCATGAATTTCATCATCTTCTCGATCAGGGTCTGAATGAATCACACCTGCATTGTCACTGTCCTGTAACACGGCAAAAGCCAGATTTGAATTGCCAAACAGATTAGTTGGATGCAAACAGGAAAGCTAAGGTGCATACAACAAAGGTTACATGCCTCCGGAAGTTCATCCACATCAGTGTAACTTCGCTTCACCCGCTTTCGCTGCTTGGCACTTCCCTCCCTTTTAGCCACAAAGTGTTCATAAGCCTCATCAAGAACCTCTTCCAGCTGATCATTGTATCTAACATCAAAATGCAAAGACTCAAAATTTTAGCAGGTAATAATAATAGAGAAATATCTGGTATGTTGAAAAGTGGGATGAACCACCTTTGGCGCTCTTCATCGGAGTCCATATCACTGGATAAATGATTTTCAGGTTCTTCAGGGGCTACTTCACCTTCGCTATCCACGGGATCGTCGCCCCCCTCATCACTGTGCTCCGTGTGATCTAAAGCAATCAGTTCTTTCTTTCCCTGTGGAACAGAGTTTCCCACTATTCAAGACTGAACTAAAAGTTTGTGATGTACTAATCTTATGCACAAATATTAAGACAAACAATAAGAAATACGATAAGATGAAAGAGAATATGATAAAAAACAGAATAGACCTTGATTGAAGAAAGAGAAAACAGCTCACTGTCAACAATACCATCTTCAAAAACATCTACTTGCATTCCTGTAGCCTTTCTTCGTTTGTCCTGAAAAATTTACAGGGTGCAACAAAATCATGGTAAGAAGAGGGGTAATGGGTGTTATAGTTTACCTTCAATCAAAAGGCATAAAATTGGAGTTCCAAGGGGCCAGTAAACAAGTGAGACAATTCACTCCTAAAAGAGTGGGTATCTGTGCATGAGGATTCCCTATTTGATGCAGCGCAGCGGGATAAACTCTTACATGCGGAACTCGGGGACAACAATAGTAGTGAGAGAATACTCGGAATTTTATTAATCTGGAAAAGTTGCTTACAATGGAATTTACCCTTAAAATATCCTAAGATGGAGGACAAAATAATAGTTAAATAAAAGAACTAAAATCCCCCACATGGGGTGTGCTGGGCTAGCACACAGTTGCTAAGGCGCTGCATCAGTCTCTCCCGCTTGGAAAGGACTCGACCTCTGTCTGAGAGAGGATAAAACGGCTCCTCTGGATTGAACAATTTAGCCACTGTAGGAGAAATCTCTCAATCATCCAGAAGTTCCACCACATCATCATTATCATTGAAACGTAGGACTTTGCAAGGGCCAGTATTTCTTGGTTTCAACTTGTTTTAAGTTCCCACTATCTTTTGGATGTGAACCATGACGAGATCTCCCGCTCATTTAATACTTTGCATTCGAATTTTCAATACTAAGAATCATTCCAGCTTGAATGTTGTTGATGTGAGAGGCCATATGCTCAGCAGTCACATTGTACCCAGGAAGTTTGGGTAATGGGATTTAGATCAAGGATATACTTCGAAAGGAGTTTTCCCCATGGTTAGTTTGATTTGCCGCATTGTTGAATGAAAACTCAACTAGGGCGAAAACAAGATCTCATTGCTTAGGGCGATCACCACACAAGCAATGAATAAGAATGTCAAGATGCCTCGATTTGAACATCTGTATGGGGATCGAAGGAGCTGCTAAAATTCAAATCCGTCTGAAACATTCCCCATAGAACACGCCAAAAGTGGCTGAGAAAATGGGTATCATGATATGACGTGATAGTTTTCGGAATGCCATGGAGTCTCACCACTTCCCAAAAGAATAATGTGGCCACATAAAATGCATCGACGGTATTTTTACAAGGAATGAAGTGCGCCATCTTCGACAATCGGTCAACCAATACAAAGAGAGTCATGGGACCGTTGAGTACGGGATAACCCCAAGAAAAAATTCATGGAGACGTCTTCCCACCAGTCGTGTGTGCATTCTGCTGAGATTATTCTGGGAATGTATATACTTGAGAGTTACATGGTCAGCATGGAGGATGAATTCTCGCTGAAAAGGTGCTGCTCCCAATGCTTCGCAGCTCGTACCACTCCATATAGCTTAATCTCGTACGCGGCCCCACTTTCAACGTGAATAGCTGAGCTTCTCACTCATAAATGCAACTGGTCGTCCAAACTAAGCTGTAGGACAGCCCCAATTCCAACAATGGATGCATCTGTTCCCAACTTGAACGGTATGCCAAAGTCAAACAACACCAAAAAAGCGGTGGAAAGTTTCTCCTTAATGGTGGCAAAGCTCTCCTCAACTACATCGCTCCAATGGAAGTTGCCCTTTTTCAAGCAATTTGTAAACCGTGCCGCGATCAAGCTGAAATCTCAGATAAATCTTCAATAAAAGGTAGCTCAAGTCCATGGAAACTTCGTCATTCACCAATATTCTTCGGTCGGGGCCACTCTCAGATGGCTCAAACCTTCTCCTCGTCAATTTGAATTTTGTCAACCGATACAACATACCCAAGAATGGTCAATTTCAGAAGCATAAAACCGCACTCCGTAAGGCTGACATAAAACATGTTTTCCTGCAAAACTCAAAGTACCACCCCTAGATGTTCAAAGTGAAGAGCAATTGTCTAGGTATATATAAGATTATCGTAGAAATAAACCACGATGAACTTATTAATGAAGAGTTTCATAACCTGGTTTATGAGTCTTATAAAAGTGCCCGTTGGATAGCTCGAATGGCATGACTAACCACTCATAGAGCCCCCCCCCCAATTTGCACTCTGACTATGATTTTGTTAATGGCTCAACTGTCAACACACATCCGCCATGAGCCAGCTTTCTTGGGAGCCAAGAAAGATGGAACGGCATAGGGGCTCATGCTCTCTCGCACGAAGCCTTTATTGAGCAATTTGTGTACTTGACCCTGGAGAATTTTGTGCTCCGTTGGACTCTCGTGCGGTAATGCGACAAATTTGGCACAGAAGTCCCCAACACAAGCTCAATGTGGTGTTGGATATCTCTTTTCTACAGTCAGGCATAACATTATGAAACTCATCAAGCAATTCTTAGAGGGGTGGTATAATGCCAGTAGGATTGTCTAAGAATGTTTGGATTGCCATGGATGTAACTGGCCTCTCCCGCCCCCTTCCTGAAATTAGCAGCACATAAAGAAATTACTGATTTTACTCGTACATGAGTGTCTTGGCACCTCATCAAAGGTGACAAAATGTAGTGAACTTCTCCCTTGGAGAACTCCGCCATGTTAGCCTGACCATTCTGGCGAGCATCAAGATCGAATTGCCAAAGTCTTCCCAACATAAGTTGACAAGCATCCATCTCGACCGCACCACAAACCACACAATCTTTATAACGATCAATCAAGAAGAGTACACTACATTGTTTTATGACTCGGATATCTCCAGTAGACCTTATCCATCCAACAAAATAAGGTGACGGGTGCTTTGTTGTTTTCAGTTGTCGCTTCTCAACTGCGTCTCGAGAGATTAAATTCTCTTAATTTCCCCCTTCAATAATAACTTTGAGCGCATGCCCATTCACCCAACATCGGGTGCAGAAGAGATTGTGACATTACGAGTCCTGTGCTAATTCAGTGGCCATCACCAAGCATTGCACAGCTTGGACTTCCCACTCTTCTTTGATGATGCCTTCTGGATTGATAAAATATTGTTCCTCCTCTTGTTCATGATCAGTTGCTCTCTAACTTCAACATATGCTATTAAGTTAACTCGGCCTCAGTTCAGGCAATTATTTGACAAGTGCCCTGGTTGGCATCGATGACACTTGTCGCCAAACTTTGGGCGGTGTTGTCTAGGTCGATTACGGTTGTTAGCATCACCTACAGCGGGCTATCTTGGCCGGTCTTCACCAGCTTTATCTGTCACTTCAGGAGCTTTGCCCTCCCTTAGTGGTGGGGGCTTAAACTCAAAGTTTTACTACCTTGTCGGGTCCCAAATTCGGGTCATGGAAGGGCTTGAGCGAGGGTGTCTTGGAAGTTGTGCCTCTGCCTGCGGGGCTCAGGTAATTGCCTCATCCAGGCTGAAAACGGCGATTAGTTGTACCTGGTTCTGAATGGCGGGCTAGAGACCTCCAATAAACCTTGAGATCTATTGACCCTCCGTCACCTGAAGGTTATTTCAAGCCGATAGTCTGTGATAATCTTGAGTGGACTGCTAGACGGTTCGAGCACCTTACCGACAACCTCACTAATATAACACCCGATCATAGTCGTTCAAAAGGAACCTAGGGTTCAAGGCATCCTTCATATGTCGCCAGGAGAGGATGGGATTCTTGCATTGTCATCGACGATTGTTATGCATTTGTTCTCACCATGCAGAAGCTCCACCACGAAGCTTATAGACCACATATTTGACCCAAAGATGCTTCGGTATATCCATCAAATGTATTTTTCGACCTTTGCAATCCAATCCAAAAAATCTTTCATGTTGAGGTTGTCATGGAAAGATGGTAGATTTGTTTTAATTCGAGGAGTCTGTCAAGGCCCGGGTGGTTCGATATTGTCGTCCCCAGAGTTTGAATCGTCCTTCTGTCAGGCTAGTAAAACTCAAACCACCGCGCCAATTTCTTCCATAGCGGACAAGGGAGGCCCATTATGAAATTAGACTTCCCGGTGACAGGCGGTCGGCAGCCAAGTTTGTGGAAGAGGCGCTACGTGAAGGTCTCATAGTACTCCTAAAAGTGTCACATGCTAGTTTCGGGATTGATTCTGCTAATAGCGGATTTGTTCTGGAAATTGTTGTCGCGGACGAATTTGCTCAAGGATTACTTGCACGGTTTGGTTAAGCAGAGAGAGTTTCATTAATTTCAAGGATTACTTGCACGGTTTGGTTAAACAGGAGGTGCACGTGGTTGGCTTCTGGCACGCTGAGCAGACAGCGGCAGTTCACCCTAGGTCGAACGCACACAGAGAGAGGGTCACGCACAGTAGGGAGAACTAGGCTTCCCTGGGTCTAGCGCGCACAAGTGAGTCATGTGCGCGGGTGGGTCGCGCACGGCTTCCCTTTCCTTTTTTTTTATGACTCGCATGCAAGGCCCGTAGGTGGGGTGAGCGCAAAGGGCCCTGCAACAAAGGGGTCAAGCCCGCCACGATTGGGGATGCCCGCAAAGAATTCATGCAACAAAGGGATCGAGCGCACGAGGCTTGGGGCCGCACGAAGAGAGTTTGCACAAGGGAGTTTACCGCATCAGATGGGTGAGATATGTATCATCATCGTGCGGGAAGAGAATTGATCGCGGGCACGAACCCTGAAGGCAGATCATGATGGATCGCGAGCCAGATTGGGCGGGGCGTCACGTCTATCAGTGGCACAAGCAAAAGGGGGGTTGCGGGAACGCCGATCCCAGGGAACAAGGTTGTCTCAAGCAAGAACTTACCCTAAAATCGTAGCAGGGGGTGTGATCGTAACTCGTTGGATCGAATAGGGATCGAAAAAGTCAACTTTAGGTCACCACGTCTATTTTATACATTCATCTATAATGTGGAAACAATAAAACATGCTAATATTATTAAATTATTAAATAGTTGTATTAGATTAAAATTGACAATTCACACAATACACGACATAAAAAGGGTTCTATAATATTGAAAGGAAAAAAAGAATAACTAAGCTAAAACAAAAAAAATGAAACCAAAAAATAAACTAGAAGTGGAATCATCCTCACAAACTAAACAAAAAAAAGCAAAAAAAAACGTTTCAAAACAAACAAAAAAAGAAACGAAACAAACCCAAACAAAAAATAGAAACAAAAAAGATTTCCAAAAAAAATGAAATGAAAAAAATCAAAAGAAACGAAACAATCTTCTAGGCCGTGGGGTACGAGGGTGGGGGCGTCAACGGACTATCCTGTTTTCCTCCCAAAAGTCGATCGAACTTGTAGAAGCGTCTTCGGTTGTTGGTGTCGGGAGGCAACAGCACAGCGAGCGGGTTTCACCCTTGGTTTGCCATTTCGACGACCAAGATTTTTTGAAAAAACCAAACCCGATAGAATCTAACCCACCCACCTCGAACGACCCAACAATCCCACGATTCCACCGAGTCGGCGCGTCCGACTCGGTGATCCTGCCAAAAACAGATACTGTACACGAGGCAGCACAAAGGAGGATGTTGGGATTGTTGGATCGTACGATCCTATGAGTTGGATCGCGAGTTGGACAACAATGCTAAGGAGGTTGGGATCGTGGGGTTGTTGGACTACATTGCCAGACTAGAGGATTGCAATCAAATGGTGACAAACGAGGAACAACCTCACTCTGATACCAACCAATGTAGTCCAACGGGATAAACGATCCCTTGAACGAGAAACTCAGGGAGAAAACAAGTAATGAGAGAATACCCTCTGGGGAATTTTATTAATCTGGCAAAGTCGCTTACAATGGACTGTTAACACCCTATTTAAAGGCCTAAACCCTAAAACAAATAAGACTAATTTGCCCTTCAAATATCCTAAGTTGGAGGAAAAAATAATAATTAAACAAGAGAATTAAAAGACCCCATTGTGGGCTGCACTGGGCCAGCATGTGGTTGTTAAGGCGCTGCATCGCTATTTGGAGTAACAATTCTTTTATGCAAATAAAAGAGAATCATTTCAAGTTTCACTAACCTTGGTTTGCCTCCTCGCAATAAGTTTCTTCTCTCGTTTCTTCTTGCGCTCCATAGCATGTGTCAACTCCTCCATTTCATTCAATATTCTATCATCTTCATTAATCGCGGTCACACTCTCACAGCTTTTGGCTGAAGAATCAGCTTTGCTTGTGGCACTCGAGGCCTTCCTTATATGCATCCGCCACCTAAATTATGAAAAAAACATGACTAAATGTGTTTTTTAAAGTCAAAAGATGAAAGGAAATTTATCAAAACATGACAAATCCAAATTTTATGTTTCAACTGAGATGATCAATGAGACATCACGGTGAAAGGGAAAAGAAAATGAAAGGCAAACTAGCTTGTAGACATATGGTCACATATAGAAAGTTGGATGGTAAGTGTAAAGTGCCTTACTTTAGAAGATGTTTAAAGTCTTGCTTTCCTAGTACACGCAAATCATCGCAGAGCAGCTTAACCTAGCCAAAATATATTAAACATTTAGAGCTTTGACAATAGAACTACAAAACATAAAGACAAAACACAAACAACTCACTTCTTCTGTTGTTAAATTATGTTCCTTTATTGGCAAACACGCTGGCTCCGTAAAAGATATAGAAGAAACCGAACCCAGGATATCAAGAGGAGTCTCAGACCAGATGAAATCTGAAGCTGAACACACTTTCCTTAAAATCGTGTTTCCATCCTCATACCTATTAATGAAAACCCCTCAGCAACAATGATAGCATAGACTAGAGAAATATGAACGTGCACATAAGCAATTACAGTAATAAAGGTACATTGATCATACTGGAAATGAATTTAAAAAATGCATGTTATCGATATAAAATTTATAGCATGAATATTCAGACATTTTAAAAAGAAGACAAAGGCACCTAAATTTACTGCAATACCTTTGTGACCCATTAAATAAGTATAAATTGTCCACAATAATTCTAAGATTACGATTGAAATCTACAGATCTCAGGGATTCCAATAAATGAGACAGACATTGCTTTTTTTAACAGAAACCACAGACCTCCTGTTACAATTCTATGAACTTCCTAGTGTAGCCCTCCCCCCACCAAAGCGGGTACCAGACCCCGGGTATTGGATGCACCTTGCAATTGAACTGGGTAGGACTGCCATCCCCCACGCTGCACCGCACTACCAGACAAGTTAAATCACCGGGCATGAAATTACAACGCCAAAACAAAACCAATGAGAGTCAGACCCCCGACCTCAATGACAAAAGAACGTTGCATGATCAAATTAGCATAGCTCCTATATGGCCTGGTCTGATCTAATAAGAGTGAAGGATTATAAAACCTGGCAATCACATTAGAAAAATGAGACTTGTGTAAAAACCTAATAAAATCATTTCTTAGATCTCGAATATACTAATATAGATAGCCTTTTGGAATGACACGTTATCCAGTAATAAGTTGGTGCTGCAAGGATGCTCAATTTGAACTGCAACTCCAGCAACATTAAGCATATACAGAAAAATAATTTTCTGAAAATTTAAATGTTTTTTTAATTATATAAAAGAAAATACATAAACCATGATAAACAACCTAATGCACAGGAAAATTAAAGACCTGTGAAATTTTAACATGGTGGGAAATTACCCATCACGGTGTCGCTTTTGCTTCGTTCCTCTAAGTACATCCAAAACCTGACAATGAAATAAAATACACCTGAACTACTCAACAAGAATATAAAAAATGAAAACCAGACTGCCAGAGAATCTGTTTCCCTTTACCTTTTTGGGCTCGGCAGATGCCTGAAAGAGATGCTTCACATCAAGAAGGCGCGGGTCAATCTTTGCAGGTGCCTTGTATCTCAAACCTAAAATATATATCTCTGCGGATGTTGAACGACTGGCTAATGGTTTATCAACCTCAACTTTCTCAAATAACTGCAGGCAAAATAAAAAAAAAACATAATCATATCCATGAACAACTAAGAAAGCAAAATATTCCATTAATATATATATATCTTTATCACCTGATTAAGACAGTACAGAACAGAACTGTAGTCCTGTGACCTGAAAACCTGTAAGAAGATAACACCAATGCCCCCAACATTCAGCATATGAACACCTTAAGATATAACAGCAACAACAAAAAAATAATAATGAAAATCAGACAATGATATGAAAGATAGCCTCTGCGATCTACTCATCCATTTGTTTAAATTTAAGGAAGGTTGTGTCCAATTTCCAATATTTAGGCTAATATCCTCAATTATTCTACAACAGTTACTAAATACTCATCATGGGCTCTTTGAATGACATGTTTCCAAAGCATCAACTTTTCAGCACTGCAACTATATATGCATCCAACAGCATCAAAATAAAATTTGAAATTAACAATCCAAATAAATATTTAATTTATCATCTCTATTGATTGAACCTACCGAAACTTAAAACTATGGAATGGAATCGTCAATTTCACCAATGAGTTAAGTCTCATGTTATTATTTTGTCAATCCCAAGTGCAAATTATAATTCAATAATGAAACATCCAAGTTATTAGCAGGGACATGATGCTATCGAACCAATGGGCCATTTCAAAATCTGTTTATCAGTCTCAATTGCCTTTCGTAATACTGTATGGACATCTACAAACTAAAAAAGACCAGCCAAGCAGCAGAACAGCATAAATAATAAACAGGGATGGAAAACATTGGAAGCAAACAACGGGAGTGATGCGCGAGTGATCTTAAGATGGATGGAATACCTTGGAAACAAATGTTCCTCTAGGGGACAAAAACTCAGTAGCCAGCTTTACCGAATCAATCACCAGGGCATTTTGACTGGTAGCTTCTGTGGCCCAAGCACCGCCCACGTTGGGTGATCCATCATGCAACACCAGGTCGAATGCGCGGCAGCCATTTTCAGCCATCAGCTTCTTGATGGTGGAACGACACTTTGTCTGGGTTATGTCGCCCTCAAAAGATACCGCGCCGCGGACGGGACGGATGGGCACGAGATCGACGCCAAGGACAAGACCGGCGACAGGCATGCGCTGGATGGCGACCTGCATCCACCCACCAGGTGCGGCGCAGAGATCGAGGGTAGCGCGAGCGGTGCTGAGGAAATTGTACTTGGAGTCCAGCTGGATCAACTTCCAGGCGGCTCTAGATCGGTAACCATGTTCTTTGGCAAGATGATAATACTTGTCCAGTCTATTTTTTCCCTTTACCTTCCCCATGTCTCCTTCAGCGCCTCCTCACACCTTCAGCCACCAGGTACACCGGCTAATTAGGGTTTTGGGGAAGAGAGGGAAGGGGACTGAAAAACGACGCAGCGGGTACTTCGCATTAATCAAACGAGATCGGGGCAGGGAGAACGATCGACAAACCACCGACTGCGAGTGAACCCTAACTCAGAACTCGCAATATCTGAGATAGCGGTCGGAATAGAAAGGAGGCGAAGCCGGGTAGCCGGAAGGCGGAGGCGGAGGTAGGGGCGGAGGGGGGCGGGGAAGAGTAGACTAGGGAGACGCGGGAGCGGAACGTCGAGCTGGGTGGGGAGCAGGGAAGAGCGATCACGAGGAGACCTAGGGTAAAAGTAGGGAGTGAAGGAGAGTAGTGAGGGTGAAAAATTTTGGAGTGGATGACACGTGTGGAAAGACATAACCACTCCTCGTGGAGCATGAGTTTGATAGATATAGTATACTAGTATTTTATTAAATGAATGCATCATAGCAATGCAAACAAATTATATACATAGATAATTAGAAATTCACTATATAAACTGGTTTCCAAAATCTTGTACGATAAGCTAATTTACACTATACATATCTAGAATTCTAATAATTAATAAAAAATGATACGTATGGAAAATTGTATTGAATGAATACAACTTGTCAATTGAATACATACATATGTGAATTTGAAAAGAAATAAAGAAGAATGGATACAAACATATTTTAAAAATCATACACATTGAATGCAATATCTCAACTATTCAGTGAATGCATTTTAAAAAATTGTTTATGCATTTCAGAGAATGTGCATAGTGAATACAATAGCACAACTATATGTATACGTAGAATTGTTTCACAAATTGATATTGATGAAGATGTGCTATGACATATCTGGAAACAGTGAATTAATAAATAATGGCGAGTATTGACATTAAATTAACTATAATTTAAAATTTAATAATGTATAATGAAGAAAGCGGAGAAAGTGAAAGTGAATCATCATAGGAAAAAATAGAGTATTATACTGTCATTTGTTCTTCAAATTATTTTGATACTCAACTTACACATACATTCTTACAATCCAAACATACCCTTTTAGCATTAGCGGATTTAAATTTTTGATGGCACGTATATTTCAATTTGAACATTGGAAGCAAAATTTCAAAGGTATCAAACCCCCTTAAAGGTCGATTGATCGATACAAAAGGTTATTGTAATATAGGCTCGTACATGCATTAACGGGAGAAAAATCTAGGTAGGTAAAAGGAGGTTAATAAAATTCATTCAAACCCGAGAACGATGATTCATCACTGGTACCGTAAAGGATCAAGGATGGATATCATGCCATTACCATTTTTTATTCTCCGGTCCTTTCCCGGCTAATGTTTCTCATTGCACTGTTCTATGCGCTTTCTATTCTGGACTATTTTAGGCAACAATCACACTACCAAATACGTAATCCGCAAATTGTTCCAAGTTACCTCAATCCTCTATTTTATGTAAATTTTTAACCACGCCAGGATGTACCTATACTCATTAAAAAATGCTATAAAATGTTCACAGGTAATTAAATAAGTTGTAAATTGATTAAAATCACAATACCAAACACTTCCTTATTCCAACACACTTAGTTAATGAGTACAACTGCAATCATCACAGCCAAGCCAACCTGACGTGAGAAATCAGAGGCCGGTGCGAGGAGACAAGAATGTCTAAGTATTAAAGGAGGTCATCGTTAGCTGATTGTGGGGGTGGGGTTGAGGGTATCGATTGACCCAACTAGTAGTAGCTACAAACCCATCAACATAATCAAAATGAAGGGGAAAATAGCCTATAATGGAATCTAGAAGAGAATTTCTTCTAGGTGTGACTATAGAGAGGTTGGAACTTGAGTCTCCTATATCTTGGCTGCAAGAGACAACTTCCAACGGTGTGTTATCTAGTCTTACCCCTTACATGCAATCAAAATAGGCACTGATTAAAATTAGGGTGTGTTTGACACATGAGAATACTTCTTTTCACTTCCAATTATGAAAATACTTTTTTCTCTAGTTATTTACATGGTGGAACACATTTTCTAACGTATTTTTAAAAAATAAAAACAAAAAATATTTTTACAAACCAAACGAAACCTTAATTTCATCATTGGAAAAGGAGAACTGGATTAGCTTTTCTTTTTATGCCAAGCCTATGTAGATAACACAACCGGACAATAAAAATGGGTAATTTTTTATTTATATTCTACAACCTATAGGCAGGTCGTGAGCAAAAAGGAACCGATCAAGGTAATTTATAGACAAATGTGCAATTAATGGCCCAAAATTGAAACGTGCATGAGCCTTCAAAGAGAAGAAAAAATCCATTGGTATCAGAAAAAAATAGAGGACATCATAAAGATGATGGTTATCCATGGCATCACAGAATGTAAACATAACGAAATACAATGCTAAAGAAAGTACAAAGCAGAAAAAGCAAAAAAAATGTTGAATATCTATATTAATAAACTTTTAAGCCACCCCCATTAATTCAAAAAGAAAAACAAAGGACAATGCTCCTTGCAATTCTTGCTTGCCAAATCCTGAAGGAGAGGAATGAAAAAAGAAACCGGTGTTACCTCTCTACATAAGGGGGGAAGCTTAATACCCTGTCGAGGATAATGAAGACAACTAAGGAGTAGTGATAGAGTGCAACGAAATTGAGGATCCCAAATCAAACAAGTGGGTTAGGGATCCAAAATCAAAGAAACCCTACTTGACATGAGAAACCAAAGGTTGATGCAAGAAGACAGGACTGTTGACGTATTGAAGGACACCGTGAGCTAGTAAAAGTTACTTCAAACCCATGTGAATAAGTAATAATTATGGAAAAGATATTAGTTTAAGTAAAATGCCAAAAATTAAATGATAAGAGTTCATATTCACCAGAATATATTTTTTTAATTTTGATTAAAAAACAGCAATTTGTTTAATGAATTCATCACACAATGTGAATTTATCTTAACACCATTGAAAATTAGTAATTTGTTAAATGAATCCATCTCAAGAGTAAGATAAAACCATCAAAAAGTTCAACACCAAAAAACTATAACATCCTGATATTTTATGTAATGTTTTTTTTTGAATAAATTAAATTTCTCTGATAGCTTATGTTACACGCAACACCGAGTTTTAATGAACCACGACAATAATTAATATTATTATTTAAATAAGGTTGTTATTTTATAGACATTGAACTTGGAAGAATGAATAAGAATAATCACATTTTAAATATTAAATATGATGGTTTTATATAAAGAAAACACATCGATAAAAAATACTTAATTTTCGGTAGCGTCTTTATATGTTTTGAAAAAACTATTTTCTCAAAAAAAGTTTTTTTAATTTCTTTCTGTGAACAATAATAAAATTAATTTTGAAACTTTTAAAAATGAATTTGATAACACAAACTTCATTTTTGAAATCATAATGTCAAGACTAGCTTAGGGTGAATTTTTAGGTTTTTTTCAAAAAAGATCAATTTTTTAATGAATGGTAAAAAATACTGTTTTTTATTGAAAACCACATTTTCATTTAAAGAATTTATAAGGTTAATTTTTGTTTTAAAATGCATTTAAAGTAAAATTAGTTCAATTATATATCAATTAATCCAATTTAGTTCATTGTAATCGTTTTTATATTGAATTTTGATGTAATTGTTGTTAAATTTTTGAACATTTTCTCTTTGGAAAATTGTTTTCTCAATGCATCTACATGTTTGATTTTAAATTAAAATTTTCCATTTTTGTGAATGGAATTTAGATAAATGGATTCCATATTTGAAATCAAAATAATTTATATTATCTAATAAGATCAACTTTATTTTTTACCATAATGAATAGTAAAAATTATTTACTCTGGTTAAGGTAAAAATGAGTTTATCAGTGGTTAAACTAAAAATATATGGGTTACAAATAACCCAAAAACCTGTCCAACACCCATTGGATGACCATATTTCAAACTTATCATGTCAAGGCTCAAGAATGGTCTATTTTGGATCCTTTTGGAATGTAAAAAATGTGGTTACACCTTTTTCTTTTCAAAAATTACAAGCGTGACACTCACATCGCTTATAAAAAGCCTCCCATTCTCCTCTCCTACTTACACTTTGAAAACCATTTAGTTCAGACAAGACCTACATAAATATCTTCCTTAATTCTCTCCTCTCATCCTAGAATCCTTAGTTTGGTCAGAAATATAACCTATGAAAGATTTTGGTGAAAACCTCATAAGGTTACCCGAAGAAGAGGCAATGTTCTTCAATGAATGTTCTTATTTTATCTATTCCCCTCACCTCCTTCAATTCTTATTAAACCATGCTTGTCACACCCCGACCTTTTTAAATTATTTTATTTTGTTATTTCTTGGCTTTGGTTAGCCTCGTCAAGGTGCGGGTTGAGCGCTGGTCATTTTTTTATGTTTAATGATTTTGGTGGGTTTCGAACTGATTCACGGGCACCGCACGGTTGGCGGTAATCGTGCAGTTGGCCCGGGTGCCCCTGTGGTTGCCCATTATTTAAAATAATAAAATTTTACATGAACAAAATAAGGTAATTATTTAAAACATAATAATAATATTATTATTGAGTAGATAGTAATAATATTATTATTAAATTTTTTTAATAATAATATTATTATTTAAAATTATTATTAATATAATTATTATTAAATTGTTATTAATGCCATTATGATTTAAAATGAAATGCATGAAATTATTATTATTATTATTATTATGTTATTATAAATATTAACATTATTATTGTTGTTATTATTATTAATGACATTATTTTTTTTAAAAAAGTTGAAACCCTAGGGGGGCGTTGCCCCCCCCCCTCTCCCTCGCGGTGCAGCACAACGCACCCCCTCCCCTCGGCCTCCTGGTGCATGCCTCCCCTCCTCGTCGGACCTCTCCACCAGCGCACACCCCTACTCCCTGTCCTCTTGCTCATTGCCCCTTCCTCCCCCCCACCTTCACACAATGAGCCCCCCTAACTACCCTCTTGTGTGCGCACGGCCAGTCCAGCTGGAGCCCTCACCTGCACCGCTCCCTTCTCTTGGTCGGCGCCCCTCCGGCAAACCCCCCTACCCCCCCTGCATAGCGCATCCGATCTGCTTCGCCGACAACCCTCTTCCCACCAGTTTATTGCTTTCCATTTTCTTTTGGGATTCCCTTTTAATTTAACCAAACCCTAATGCCTCAGGTTGATTTGCGTGTTTTTCTCTTTGCCTAGGGTGTGTGATTGGTCCATGGGGCGTTGTTATTCCTTCCGTTGAAGGTTTCGTCACATCCGCACTTGATTAAGGTAGGTGTTTCTGAATTTCCTTTCCTTTTCGGCACAACTAGAACACTTGTGTGTTTTAAATTAATTTTTAAAAGTTATTCGCACCTTTAGAAGTGTTATAGTTAACTCATTGTAGTGTTTTTGTATTAGTTAAAAATTGTTAAAAATAGCTTTGAGATAAGTCTTTCATTACCTGCAGGTGTTCCATGCCTTTATTTTCAATTTCAATCCATTTGATTCTTGGGTTTTAGTATTTAATTCTTAAACCTTTCACACCTTTATTACAATTATAGTTAGTTTATGATAATGATTTATCGGGGGTTTAACTTGCTAAAAATAGGTTTTGAGACGTTCTCCCATTTATGCACATGCTTTTTCCTATGTAATTGAGTTTGGATAAGTGGTGCTTAGTTTGAAATGGTTTTATTAGATGTTTTGGGTAGGGTTTACCAATTGAAGCATTTTATTAAAGTTGTTTAACTTGTTTTTTAGTGGATTTGTGAAACTTGGTGGTTTTTCATGGAGTCGTTCATCGTGCTAACAAAAGTGTGTGGGTGGCCTCTTCAAGGATGGCTTGGGAAAGGATTGCTTGTGCTTTGATGTTGGATGTGGGCATATCCATGGGTGCACGAAGTGCACACATGGACGAACCTTCAAATGAAGACAACATTGGGAGTGGTTCTATTCTCAATACTTGGTTTTCTAAAAAGGAATTATTATCTCCTCCTCTTCTCTATCTATTGGATAAACGGTTCTGTGTTTTTTTTCAAATGGATTGGGGTGATTTCAAACCTGTGTGGGAAGTGTGACATGTTTGGTGTTTGATAAAAGATGACTATTCCTTAAAATGGTTGAAACCTTGTTTGGCACCTTCAAGTGCATTGTGTATATTTTTAACTTAGTATAATGATAAATTGGATTCGAAAGAAAGGCCTGATTGAAAATTTTAATATGTTTGGGTGTGTGTTGGGAACTTAATGGTTTGTTTGGAAAAGGCATAGTGAAAATGGGATCTCTATTTGTTGGAAATGTTTTTTCTTAAAGTGTTTTGGTAAATGTACCTTGGATGGTTAAAGCTAAAGGCCCAGTTGACACTTTTTGTAACATCCCAAGTAAGTAATGAATAATATATATTTTTATCTATGTCTACTAATGAATTAGATAGTGTTTTAGAGGCTTAAAATGAGAATAAATCAAATCTTAAGCATGAAATACACTAATATTTTTAAAAGATTGTTTTACTGCCTTTGGATGACAAACCATTTTTAAATAAAACTTTTGACAATTTTATAATCTCTATTTGTCAAAATAAACATATTATTTATGATTGGGACATTGAAATTTACATTGGATAAATTTTTGGTATTTTTCTGACAATGTTCATTTTTTAATGAATAGTGAAAAATACTGCATTTTACATCAAAACTGCTTTTTCATCTAATTTAATTATATGGTTAGATTATCTTTTGAATTGGTTTTAAAGTTCAATTAGAATATATTTTACCATTTAATCCAATAGTGGTCGTTGGAATTAATTTCACTTTGAAATTGGACTTAAACTAGTGTCAATCTTTTGATACTTATTGTTTCATAAAAACACGCTATTTGCTCTAACAGCGGGAATTAATTATTAAATTAATTAATATAACTTATATGTTTTGAATTTTGTAAAATAGACATCATTTTTGAATTCGGAATATCAAATATATCTTAGGGTGAAGTTTTGGTATTTTTTCTGAAAAACTTCAATTTTTGATGAATAGTGAAACCACTAAGTGATACTTAAAAAACTGATTTTTCGTTTAAATGAAAATTTACCACCTCTGTTTTTTGAATTTCAAAAATCCAACATACATGGTTGTCATTAAGAAGTAAAATTTGGTTCAATGGGATTAAAATAATTTTTTGGTGAATAGTAACTTTTAAGTTTTTAATCGCGATTAGAGGTAATTAGTGTAGTTTAAGGTAAAAATAATATTTTAATAATATGAGATGAGCTTGACACATGTCATACCCTTATTGTATGTGTCATGGCCGACCAATACAATCCATGGGTCAACTTGGGGACCTCATGAAGCCACTTTGGAAGGAAAATGACATTAATATCTTTTTATTTAATGTTAAAGTAAAAATGTCACAAACATGAGTTGTTTTACTAAAACAATTTTTAAATGGGGTTATACAAGTCATATTTCTGACTATAAATATTCATTAGAAATATAAAAAGATTTACTAAATCATGATATATTTTTTATAATTTTTAGACATTAAATAAATTAAATTATTTATGACACCATGATGATGCAGCGATGACCTCATTATTTAACGATTTAAATAAAATGAAAAGATAATGTAAAATATAAGACCTACACATGTAAAAAACCTATTGGATGGGTGTATTTCGAACTATTATCATCTTATACTCGAAATATATAATTTCGGTACCTTTTAAATCCGAAAAGCATTTTAGAATAAAGTATCCTTTTATACCTTTCCAAGAGTGCCCCTCCTCTCCTCTTATAAAAGGCCCCCACCTCTACCACCTTACCCACACTTCCAAAGCCTTTGGCTCAGCCAAAACCTGCCGATTTTGTCTCTCCACATCCCTATCTAACTCTTAGAAGCCTCACTTTGGGTAGAAGTCTTCCCAAGGAAGCCTTTGAGCTCAAATCAAAAAGAGTTCCCCGATTTAAAGGTAGTGTCTTCTCTTGTGTTCTTATGTTTTATTTTGCTTCTTCAACCCCCTAAACTCTTTTTATTCATTTATTTTGTAACAAAACCAGTATATTCTATATACTAGGATGTTTTTATAAGAAGGATTCTAGCTACACTTACACACACCTTCATCTAATGGTTAAAGAGCATACTGTTTCCGTGGATGGCGAATTTCTGCCTCACGAAACGATGATTGTTCAATATTCTTCTAACACCTTCAAAGGTGACCATTAAGATGTCACTATATTTATATATGATATATAATATGTTTATGTTTTCCTTAAGCTTATGTATTTTTCATTTATGTCATACCTTTATGGCTTCCATTATGGGTATACGCGATATCTTCATTTTAGGAAGTGCGGACTATCGCCCCCTCAAAGTGATTTGATACGTTAATGCCATATGTGGGACGTATAAAGGATGGATTTAAAGTTATTATATATGATGTTATACTGGAATTATAATATACCTTTATATCATTATTATTTCTTTCCATTAAAGTATGAGATAGAAATGAAAGTAGCGTTCATGCGTACGTACGACTTACCGTCTCCATGAACGATGCATTTCATTTCTTATCTCCAAATGTAATGTACTATTATAAGTACATATATATAATGGATATATATGATTTATGTTACATATAAACGATGAATATAATTCTAGAATTAAAATATACATACCTATCATTTAGTTTTAATTCCATTAATATGAAAAAGAAATAAAAGTAGCATTCATGCGTACATACGGCTTACCATCTCCATGAACGATGCATTTCATTTCTTACCTCTAAATGATTATATAATATTATAAATGCATGTATATACTGGATATATATTATATATATGATATCTACATCATGAATATAATTCTTGATATAATGGATATTTTACCACATGAACAACTTGTAATTATAAAGAGTTTATTTTTGACTCAAGTACCAATGATCGTTAAAACGACCGTTATTAACTTAAATAATTACATAGTGTTCATGACATGGAAATAAGTGATATAAAAGGAATAATGAACTTGAAAAAGGTTCTTAAACAAGTAGAAATTAACTCAAGTTTATTATTCAGGAGATTAAAGAATGATCAAGTCAAGTCGTATACGAGGTACGGGACTTCGTCTCAATCTCCTTTTATTGAGGCATATTTTGTTTTATACACAACCTTCTTTTATACGGTGTATAAACCCCTTTTACTTTTACATTTATCCAAAAGGAATCTTTTTATACGAAGCGTTTTACTAAACGACAAAAGGGAATGTTTTTGTCGTACGTATGTGGCGACAACGACTTCTTTGCCGTCGTGACCATTATTTGAGTTTTGGCTTCCTCTACAAGCCATACCTTTTTTTAAAAATGAAAAATAAATACCATGTTTTACTTTTCTTTTATTTTGGTATTGAAAATGCTTTTCATAATGTTTTTATTATATCAATGTGTTGTATTGATATCTTGTGATTGAAATGTGGAAATGTTATGTTTCCTTTATGCATGTTTTATGTGATACGATTATTTTATGGTTCTTGGGAATTGTTATGAAGACGGGTGGTTCCGTGACAAACTAAGGGCAGGTGGGCCCGATATAGCTCTCCAATGCATTGGGTATTGCGAAGGAGTTAAACGTTAAGGTTTCTCCGAAGAGATTTAGGTAATATACTATGATGGGTATTCCAAACGTAACCAAGAGGGTTACTCCCTACGTAAGAATGTTATGAATGCTCAAGTTACCTTTATGTATTATGATTTCTATGATTTATTCATGATTTGATGAGGTATGTTAAAATGCTTATGTTTTATGGGTAAAGTATGATTTCATTCTTATGTATATATGTAATCATGTTTCCTTTCCATATTTTGATATCCCTTACTGAGCTTTTTATGCTCATCCCAAGTTTTTGAAATGTTTTTCACAGGTCAAGGGAAAGGTACATGATATGACGATAGTGTCAAGGAAGTGTCAAGAAAGAATCCATGTTTTATTTTAAATATGTTTCCGTTGATGGGAAAAAAGAATACTATCTTTTATGTAACCACTTTGTTTAAATGTGGAATATAATGCAAGTTTTATGATCTAATTCTCTAAAACTCTAAACCTGAAAAGATCCTCAACGTGTATTCTTGAAATATCTCAAGATTAAGTAATGTTTAAGGCTGGGGCCTTATAGTTGGTATCAGAGGTCAGTTTAGACAACTTTAGGAGTTATAAAATTGTTAAATTATAAGTTAATTTATTGTATGATTGAAATGATATAGCATTTACAGATTACCACGTTGCTTCACCTAAGGTATTTCAGTGTTAAGAATGGTTTTTCGTAGACGAAACAGAGAAGTTTTTTTTGGGAAGGCATGCTGAGGGAAATGAACTTTCAAATTAGCATACTGAGATGGTCAGAATCAGAATTGAGCAGTTTACTGCAGTGATGGCTTAGTTGACTCAGGTGATAAATCATGGTTGTTTTCATTGATGATATTTTAGTGTTTTCTAAAAGTAAAGAGGAGTATGAAATTCATTTAAGGGTTATCTTGCAAACCTTATAAGAAAAGAAACTGTATGGAAAATTCAACAAGTGTGAGTTTTGGTTACAATAAATTTCTTTCCTTGGTCACATTGTTTCAAAAAATGGCATAACTGTTGATCCTGCTAAAACAAAAGTTGTTGAAGAATGACCAAGACCCACAAATGTAACCGAGATCCGTTGTTTTCTTGGTTTGGCAGGTTACTACCGAAGGTTTGTTGAAATTTTTTCACGGTTATCTAGTCTAATGACTAAGCTAACTCGGAAGGGTGTTAAGTTTATCTGGACAAAAGAATGTGATGATTGTTTTCAGGAGTTGAAAAGAAGATTGGTGAATGATCCAGTTTTGGCACTTCCTTCTAGGAATGGTGAGTTTGTTATCTATAGTGATGCTTCATTGAAAGGACTTGGTTGTGTCCTTATGCAGAATGATTAGGTAATTGCTTATGCTTCACTCCAGTTGAAAATTCATGAGGTAAATTACCCTACACATGATTTGGAATTAGCTGCTGTTGTTTTTGCTTTAAAAATTTGGAGGCATCTTTTGTATGGAGTAAAGTGTGTAATATATACTGATCACAAAAGTTTAAAGTATATATTCACTCAGAAATAATTGAACATGAGACAGAGGATATGGCTAGAATTAATTAAGGATTATGATTGTACAATTCATTACCATCCGGGAAAAGCAAATAAAGTGGCTGATGCTTTGAGTCGAAAAAGTAATGCATCATTAAAAATGTTGCGTTTGGAACGTGATCTTTTGGTTAAGGATTTGATGAAATTTGGTATAGAAGTTGTTTGTGCAGGAAGTCCTTATGTTTTGTTTCAGGTATCAGTGAAATCTTCTCTATCAGACAGAATTAAGCAAGCACAGAAGCAAGACAGCGAGTTGCAGGAAAATGTAGAGCTGGTTCAGAAGGGTAAATTGCCTGAATTCAACATTGATAATTATTGTGTTTTGAGGTTTGGGAAGATATTATGTGTGCCTAGTGATTCATAGTTGAGAAATGAGTTGTTATGTGAGGCTCATAGTTCCCCGTTTTCAGTTCATCCTGGCAGTACTAAGATGTACAGAGATCTGCGGGAGTATTACTGGTGGGATGAAATGAAAAGAGATATTGTTGATTTTACTGTGAAGTGTTTGACATGTCAACAGGTTAAAGCATAATGACAGTTATCGAAAGGGATTCTTCTACCTTTACCAGTGCCAGAGTGGAAATGGGAGAATATATCCATGGACTTTGTTGTGGGATTACCGAAGACATCTCGAGGTAATAATGCAATCTGGGTTATTGTTGATCGCTTGACTAAATCTTCTCATTTCCTTACTATACGAGATACTTTTTCCCTAGATCAACTTTCTCATTTGTATCTTAAAGAGATAGTCAGGTTACATGGAGTTCCTCTCTCCATTATATCTGACCGTGATCCCATGTTCACTTCTAACTTTTGGAAAGGCCTTCAGAAGTCATTGGGTACTGAATTAAATTTTAGTACAACTTTTCATCCTCAATCAGATGAGCAGTCAGAACGAACAATTCAGACTTTGGAAGATATGCTACGTGCTTGTTCGATGGATTATCAGGGAAGTTGGGACCAACATCTTTCTTTGGTTGAATTTTCATATAATAACAGTTTTCATTCTAGTATACAGATAGCACCATTTGAGGCATTATATGGGAAGCGATGTCGAACTCCAGCTTTCTGGGATGAAGTGGGTGAAAGGAAGCTGATGGGACTAGAATTGGTAGAAGAGTTGGCAGAAAAAGTTCAGCTGATACAGAAACACATGAGAACAGCTCAGAGTAGGCAGAAGAGTTATGCTGACAATAGAAGGAAGGATCTCTCTTTTGAGGTAGGTGATCATGTTTTTCTCAAAGTATCACCATGGAAAAGTGTGATGCGATTTGGTAAGAAAGGAAAGCTGGGTCCAAGGTTCATTAGACCATATGAAATTCTGTAGAGAGTTGGATCAGTTGCTTACCGAGTGGCTTTACCTCCGAATTTATCTCAGGTACACAATGTTTTTCATGTTTCGATGTTGAGAAAGTATATGCCAGATCCATCTCATGTTTTGAGTCCAGAGGTAGTTCAGATGGAAGAGAACCTATCTTATGAGGAACAACCGGTCCAGATTCTTGACCACAGGGAGCAAGTTTTATGGAATAAGGTGATTCATCAGGTAATGGTTTTGTGGAAAAACCACATGATTGAAGAGGCAACATGGGAATCTGAAAATGCAATGAGGGCTAAATACCCCCACTTATTCGATAAGTAAATAAATTGTAGGGATGCAATTTTATAAAGGGGGGAAGGATGTAACATCCCAAGTAAGTAATGAATAATAGATATTTTTATCTATGTCTACTAATGAATTAGATAGTGTTTTAGAGGCTTAAAATGAGAATAAATCAAATCTTAAGCATGAAATACACTAATATTTTTAAAAGATTGTTTTACTGCCTTTGGATGGCAAACCATTTTTAAATCAAACTTTTGACAATTTTATAATCTCTATTTTTCAAAATAAACATATTCTTTATGATTGTAACATTGAAATTTACATTGGATAAATTTTTGGTATTTTTCTGACAATGTTCATTTTTTAATGAATAGTGAAAAATACTGCATTTTACATCAAAACTGCTTTTTCATCTAATTTAATTATATGGTTAGATTATCTTTTGAATTGGTTTTAAAGTTCAATTAGAATATATTTTTACCATTTAATCCAATAGTGGTCGTTGGAATTAATTTCACTTTGAAATTGGACTTAAACTAGTGTCAATCTTTTGATACTTATTGTTTCATAAAAACACGCTATTTGCTCTCACAGTGGGAATTAATTATTAAATTAATTAATGTAACTTATATGTTTTGAATTTTGTAAAATAGACATCATTTTTGAATTCGGAATATCAAATATAGCTTAGGGTGAAGTTTTGGTATTTTTCTGAAAAACTTCAATTTTTGATGAATAGTGAAACCACTAAGTGGTACTTAAAAAACTGATTTTTCGTTTAAATGAAAATTTACCACCTCTGTGTTTTTAATTTCAAAAATCCGACATACATGGTTGTCATTAAGAAGTAAAATGTGGTTCAATGGGATTAAAATAATTTTTTGGTGAATAGTAACTTTTAAGTTTTTAATCGCGATTAGAGGTAATTAGTGTAGTTTAAGGTAAAAATAATGTTTTAATAATATGAGATGAGCTTGAAACATGTCCTACCCTTATTGGATGTGTCATGAACGACCAAGAAAATCCATGGGTCAACTTGGGGACCCCATGGAGCCACTTTGGAAGGAAAATGACATTAATATCTTTTTATTTAATGTTAAAGTAAAAATGTCACAAACATGAGTTGTTTTACTAAAATAATTTTTAAATGTGGTTATACAAGTCATATTTCTGACTATAAATATTAATTAGAAATATAAAAAGATTTACTAAATCATGATATATTTTTTATAATTTTTAGACATTAAATAAATTAAATTATTTATGACACCATGATGATGCAGCGATGACCTCATTATTTAACGATTTAAATAAAATGAAAAGATAATGTAAAATCTAAGACCTACACATGTCAAAAACCCATTGGATGGGTGGATTTAGAACTATTATCACCTTATCCTCGAAATATATAATTTTGGGACCTTTTAAATCTGAAAAGCATTTTAGAATAAAGTATCCTTTTATACCTTTCCAAGAGTGCCCCTCCTCTCCTCTTATAAAATGCCCCCACCTCTACCACCTTACCCACACTTCCAAAGCCTTTTGCTTGGTTAAACCCTACCCATTTTGTCTCTCCACATATCTCTATAACTCTTAGAAGCCTCACTTTGGGCAGAAGTCTTCCCAAGGAAGCCTTTGAGCTCAAATAAAAAAGAGTTACCCGATTTAAAGGTAGTGTCTTCTCTTGTGTTCTTATGTTTTATTTTGCTTCTCCAACCCCCTAAACTCTTTTTATTCATTTATTTTGTAACAAAAATAGTATCTTCCATATACTAGGATGTTTTTATAAGAAGGATTCGAGCTACACTTACACACACCTTCATCTAATGGTTAAAGAGCATACTGTTTCCGTGGATGGCGAATTTCTGCCTCACGAAACGATGATTGTTCAATATTCTTATAACACCTTCAAAGGTGGCCATTAAGATGTAAATATATTTATATATGATATATAATATGTTTATTTTTTCCTTAATATTCTGTATTTTTCATTTATGGAATACCTTTATGGCTTCCATTATGGGTATACGCGATATTTTCATTTTAGGAAGTGCGGACTACCGCCCCCTCAAAGTGATTTGATTCGTTAATGCCATATGTGGGACGTATAAAGGATGGATTTAAAGTTATTATATATTATGTTATACTAGAATTATAATATACCTTTATATCATTATTATTTCTTTCCATTAAAGTATGAGATAGAAATGAAAGTAGCGTTCATGCGTACGTAAGGCTTACCGTCTCCATGAATGGTGCATTTCATTTCTTATCTCCAAATGTAATGTACTATTATAAGTACATATATATAATGGATATATATGATGTATGTTACATATAAATTATGAATATAATTCTAGAATTAAAATATGCATACCTCTCATTTAGTTTTAATTCCATTAATATGACATAGAAATGAAAGTAGCGTTCATGCGTACGTACGGCTTACCGTCTCCATGAATGGTGCATTTCATTTCTTACCTCTAAATGATTATATAATATTATAAATGCATGTATATACTGGATATATATTATATATATGATATCTACATCATGAATATAATTCTTGATATAATGGATATTTTACCACATGAACAACTTGTAATTATAAAGAGTTTATTTTTGACTCAAGTACCAATGATCGTTAAAACGACTGTTATTAACTTAAATAATTACATAGTGTTAATGACATGGAAATAAGTGATATAAAAGGAATAATGAACTTGAAAAAGGTTCTTAAACAAGTAGAAATTAACTCAAGTTTATTATTCAGGATATTAAAGAACGATCAAGTCAAGTCGGATACGAGGTATGGGACTTCGTCTCAATCTCCTTTCATTGATGCATATTTTGTTTTATACACAACCTTATTTTATACGGTGTATAAAACCCCTTTGACTTTTACGTTTATCCAAAATTAATCTTTTTATATGAAACGTTTTACTAAACGACAAAAGGGAATGTTTTTGTCGTACGCATGCGGCGACAACGACTTCTTCGCCGCCGTGACCATTATTTGAGTTTCGGATTCCTCTACAAGCCATACCTTTTTTTAAAAATGAAAAATAAATACCATGTTTTACTTTTCTTTTATTTTGGTATTGAAAATGGTTTTCATAATGTTTTTATTATATCAATGTTTTGTATTGATATCTTGTGATTGAAATGTGAAAATATCATGTTTCCTTTATGCATGTTTTATGTGATACGATTATGTTATGGTTCTTGGGCATTGTTATGAAGACGGGTGGTTCCGTGATAAACTAAGGGCGGGTGAGCCCGATATAACTCTCCAATTCATTGGGTAATGCGAAGGAGTTAAACGTTAAGGTTTCTCTGAAGAGATTTAGGGAATATACTGTGATGGGTATTCCAAATGTAACCAAGAGGGTTAATCCCTACGTAAGAATGTTATGAATGCCTCAAGTTACCTTTATGTCTTATGATTTCTATGATTTATTCATGATTTGATGAGGTATGTTAAAATGCTTATGTTTTATGGGTAAAGTATGATTTCATTCTTATGTATATATGTAATCATGTTTCCTTTCCATATTTTGATATCCCTTACTGAGCTTTTTATGCTCATACCATGTTTTTGAAATTTTTTTAACAGGTCAAGGGAAAGGTACATGATATGATGATAGTGTTAAGTAAGTGTCAAGAAAGAATCCATGTTTTATTTTAAATATGTTTCCGTTGATGAGAAAAAATAATACTATCTTTTATGTAACCACTTTGTTTAAATGTGGAATGTAATGCAAGTTTTATGATCTAATTCTCTAAAACTCTAAACTTGAAAAGATCCTCAACGTGTATTCTTGAAATATATCAAGATTAAGTAATGTTTAAGTCTGGGGCCTTATACTTTTGGTATGGTTACTTGGAAAGAGTTTTGATGTTTGGAAATTGTGTGCCCATTTGGCAACCTTGTTGTTTTGTGAAATGTTTTAAATGGTTATATGTTATAGCGGTCGGCTTGGCACCTTCGATGATACGACGTGAATATGTGATATAAGTGTGTATGTATATATACATGGGGTACCTCTATAGGGGGATATCCCTTTATGGGTTATCGTATAGAGTGTCCGTTTTTGGGGTAGGCAAGTGTAGTGGTGGCAGGTAAGGTGAGTCATGCGTGCGAGAGCCTCCTACTTACACAGTACTATTACCACCATGGGTTCCTGGGTGTCTTTTAGTTGATCGAGTGATGTTTACTTTTTAGCCCCAATTAAATGGGTTGATACCCCATAGAATTGTAGACAGGCTAGGAGGGATGTGCCACTAGTGAGGCCAGGTTAGGTCATATAATTGATTATTGACTTAGGGGCTTCACCATACGCCAACAGGTGGTTCTGAAATGAGTACGTCCATGGGTCTTCTAGGGGTTTTTAGGATCACCCATGGTTACTGAATTACTTACATTGCTTGTTTAATTTTTGTTTTACTAGTTTATTTTCATCTTGCATTGTTTACCTGTTTACTTTAGCACAACTTTGGTATCACTTGTTTTGGTTTTCATTTATAAATGGCAGTTGGTTTTGGAAATGATTTGTCCTTGTATTGGATTTTAAAATGGGAAAATGATGTTGTTTTATTAAGATGTGAAAACCCTATTTTATAGCTGTATTTTTAATTAGTGTTTATGGACTGCTTTGGGAAAGGGGACTTTTGGATTCTGTGGTTTATCTTTGGCTTTCCTACTGAGCATCTCGGTGCTCATGCCTATCTTATCTTTTTATATGTAGGTCTAGTTTCTATTCTGATTTTCTAGGTTTGACTGCTTAGGGTTGGATCTGGGTTGGTTTAGTGGTTGGAGGTGACCAAAAGGTCACATGGAGGTCGTGGTGGGGTGGTTTCATTTTCAGTTTTGTGTTTTGTTTCCACTTGTTCAGTGTATTATGTATCTGAACCGATTGTTTATTTATTTATGTTTAGTTGTTGGATCTTGTGGCTTGTTTGGTTCAGTTATTTATCTGATCCTGGTTATTTATTTTGGGCTTAAATCATTCCCTATTGTATACTTTGATTCCCAAAACTACTTTCCATCCCAGGGGGATCAGGAATACCCTTCAGAACATGCCGTAGACCGGCTCGGGTGACCGGTTCAGGGTCGACCCAGGATGGTTCATGAAAAAATGGTATCAGAGCAGACCCTTGCTATTTGGGGTGTTTGGTATAAAGAGATTAGGACTATCAGGACTCGGGAGGTAGGTGTGGGAATAGAGTTGCAAACTATTTCTCACACTGATCATCGAGTTACCAGGGGTAGTTCGGGGTTTGTGTCTTCTGTCTTGGGTTGTTTTGGATTGAGGGATGACAATGGAGGTGAATAGGGTTATGTTGTGGCCTCACGTGGGGTGGTGACCCATATGGAGTCCAAGTTCCCAGTTCAAGGTCCTCTTAGTGTTATGCCTTACTTGGGGCATGATCCACCACCATATCGCCAAGTTAGGTATGGGCACTAGTTCCTCATTCTAGTGGTTCGTTGTTGGTTGTGTTTCATTTTGATTTCAGTTGATGTGATTGTGTGTTTAAATTGAAAGTGGACTTTTAAAGTGAAAATGGTTTTGGGATGGAAGTGCTTTCCTCAAATGGTTTTAAATGGGTAAAGTGGATTTTTAAAGGGGAAGTGTTTAGATTTGGAAAATTTGGTATGTGTCACGAACCGAATTGGGTAACCATCCAACCGGCCCCTGACCCGGCCCACAGTAAGGCCCAAAGGGTGTTCCCAATCTCCACAGGCTGGCACAAGTGCCTGGGTATCAAAATAAAGCTTGAGAACAATTTACCCAAATAAACAAATTTAAATAAATCAACCAACAATATTAAATGGACCAAAGTTGAAAGTCACAACCAAACATTCCGAAAAAACCAAAATTTGAGTTGCATGTTTAAAACTGAAAACCAAACAAGAGATACCACTCGGTAGGGTGACCAAAAACCAATACAAAAAAAACTCTACCTAGTGAGAGGACACCACCCTCAAGCCATCTCCACCACACCACACCAAGAAGTCCGCTAACAACCTGAACCACCACTCCCAAAAGCTGGACCCTTACCTGTATCAGATATAAACAAATCTACTTACACCCAAAGGTGTAAGTAGGGTGTGAACAATCGCCCAGTAGTATGCCACCAAGAAAATATTCCACACCCAATCATTGAAAGACAAATACATTTGTAATGATAAATAAAGGAAAGAAGGAAATGCTTGAACAACTTTGATGAAAACAATTTTCATGAAACAACCTTAAATAAAAACAGTTTAAAACAAACACATGTTTGCTTGTATAGTAACTCAAGTGACACATCATGTATCATCAGTGTGTTCAAAGTAACTGAGAGCACCAAAATATGTGAGAGGCCCTATGGGTACTAGTAACAGGTGGGACCTTAGAACATCATGTCTCAGTGAAACGTGGTTTAGAAACCATGACCCTCAGAAACCGTGGCTTAGAAACCACGACCCTCAAAAAATGTGGCTTAGAAACCACAACCCTCTGTCATTAATATGTTTAGTTAGTGTTACAAATGTCAATCCTGCTAGTGAAGCTAGGCCAAGCCACCTCCAGAACACTAGCTCACCAGCTCACTAGTCCTAGTCCCCCACCTAATACCCCATGCTTCCCTCTTTGTGATCATCTAAAATCCAAGTTCACATCACATGTCACATTAACACTTAAGAGTCAAACAAGGCGCTTACACACAAAAACACACCATTCTCACACCGATACCCTCTTTTAAAACCATACGCACACCAAATTTTTTTTTAGAACTTAACATGTGCTGCTTGCACATTAAATTAAACCAGCTGCATAGTTTTATAAAAACAATTTTTATAATTAAGCAATCCACTAAGAAAAATTATTAAACAGTTTCCAAACATGTCATAAAAATTTTAAAGGAAAAAAGTCACTCAAAACCCTTTTCAAAGCAAAAAAATATTCTAACACCATGCCAAAACATAAATCGCAAGATCCGCACTTCCTAACTCACACACTGAACAGTTTACAAAACAATGATAAACAGTTCAAAGTGGGTTTTGACAATAAAAATGGACTAACATCACTTAAACATACTTCTAACAAATTAAATTCACAATAGAACTTAGTCAAAAATAATTTTGCAGCATGAAAACTAATTAAAAAAGGGGATAAATTAATTAAAAAAACCAGTGAACGATCACTAGTTAACATTTGTGTATGGAATCACCTATCGGTGTGTCGCAAGTTTTGAAAAATTGGTGTGCAAGGACCACTGTGATCCAACACAGCTCAAACAAACTCAAATACACCCTAAAAACAATGCATCAACCCATTTGTGTCAGAATCAAACCGACCACAACCGAAAACCCCAACCCAAAAACCCCCAAAATTAAAGAAACAACCGAAATAGGGTGAACACACAAAAAATGAGGAAGTGGAAGGGGAAACCGAGCAAGATGGGTGTGACAAAGATGAGTTGCACCAGAAAAATCTAGCTGGAAAGAGAGGGATGACATGAGGGAAGGCAGTGCAGCTGAGAGGGAGGAGGGTGCGGTGCGACTGTCTGGAGGAGGGAGGAGGGTGACCCGACGCAGAGGGGGAGAGGAAAAGGAGGTGCGCGACGCAGCTATCCGGAGGAGGGAGGAGGATGGACCGGTGTGGAGGAGTAGGAGGGAAATGAGGTGTGTGGTGTGGCTGGGTGCGAGGCTGGGGTTGCGACTGTGGCTGGGTACGAGGCGGTAAGGAGGGTGGCTACAAGGAGGACGATTGTGGCTGGGTGCGAGGTGGTAGCTAGGGTTAGCTGGAGGAGATGCAGCATGCTAGGGGAGAGGGGCAGATGAACAGTGCCACGTGGGGAGGGAAAATGAGGGAGGAGAAAAAAAAGAAAAAAGAGAAATAGAAAGGAAGGGATAAAAAGAGAGAGAAAAGAATAAGAAAAAAAAATAAAAAAAATAAAAAAGAAGAAGGGTGGAATAGGAACCTAAAAAAAACTAAACCAATCTAAAATAAAAATGATATATGAATTTAATAATATAAGTTAATAAAGGGATCAATAATAATAATAATACTAATTATGTTAATAATAAAAACAATTATTTTATTAAAACCTTAATAATAAAAAGGTCCACCCACACACTAGGAAGGCCACTCAGCTTTGCCCGTACCCTACTCGCGCATCGGGAATTGTCAAGCTAATGTTCATTTATCAGTGCAAAAGTGCACAACTAACATCGGGCTCAGCTCGCATTCCAAAAAAACAATTATTAAAAAGGGAAGATAAAATCATGAGATAAAAATTAAAATTAAAAATATACCTCAATGCGAAGTCCGGGTGTGAAAATTCTCCCCACCATGAAAACTTTTCGCCCTAAGAAAGTCAATTCGAAGCCTGACCAGAGAATAGAAATGGGTACTCCTAATCAACCCATGACTTCCACTCCTAAGTCTCATGCTCATCATTTACATGTTTCCAAAGAATGAAAAACAAGGGAATGAACTTCCCACGAAGAACCTTCTCTTGAGAATCCACTATCCGCACTGGCCGCTCAAAAACTGATAAGTCGGGCTCTATCTCCAACTCCTCCCAATTCAATACATGAGATGGATCAAGATTATACTTTTTCAGTTGGGATACATGGAATACATCATTAATCAACATAAACTGAGAATAAAAAGATAACCTTTATGCCACCTTGCCAATTCACTCAATAATATCGAAAGGCCCAACATACCTCGGCGTCAACTTCCCCTGCTTTCCCAAGCAGCGGTGACCCAAGCGAGGGGCCACCTTCAAGAACACCCAGTCACCCACTAAAAAATCAAGATCCCGATGCCTCTAATAAATATAAGATTTGTGGAGACTCTAAGCTATCAATAATTGTTGTCTGATCAACTTGACTTTCTCAGATGTCTCCTGTACAATGCTCAGTCCCAAAAGTGAGGTCTCGCCTACCTCAACCCAACACAAAGAGACCGAAAAGGACGACCATAAATCACCTCAAAGGGTTCCATTCTAATAGAGGATTGATAACTGTTATTATAAGAAAACTCAACCAATCCCAAATGGCTATCCCATGAACCTCCAAAACCCAACACACATGCATGAAGCATGTCCTCCAGAATCTAATTTTCCCACTCTATCTGGCCATCTGTCTGAGGATGGTATGCCATGCTCATATTAATCTGCGACCTCAAATACTTCTGGAGACCTTCCCAAAACTAATAGAAAAAGTGGGGGTCCCTGTTAGAAACAACCACTGATGACACACCATGAAGTTTGACCACCTCCTGAAGATACAAATGGCCCAGCTCATCCACCTTCGTTGTATCTATGATTGGGATAAAGTGATCTGACTTGGTCAAGCGATCAATCACTACCCAAATATAATTTCTTCCCTGAGTTGTACAAGGAAAACCAACAATGAAATCCATGGTGATCTCATCCCACTTCCAGGTAGGAATGGGTAATGGATGAAGTAGACTAGATGGTCTCTGATGCTCTGATTTCACCTACTAACAAGTGTAGCATCTTGATACAAATTCGGCTATGTCCTGTCTCATACCTGGCCACCAGAACTGGCAACAAACATCGTAATACATCTTGGTAGTACCAGGATAGACGACCCACTGAGACTGGTGGATATCCTACATCACCACCTTCCGTAGGGATAACGACACCACTACACAGCCCCTGAAGCACAAAATCCCCCCAGGATACAAAGACCACTCTGAAGAAATCTCCCCACCATAAAGAAATTACATAGACTGCTAACATAGCTCATCACCAGGATTCTCTCACTGAATCAATTCCAGAAGGGTAGGAGTCAACTGAATACTAGCCAAGAATGCACCTCCACTGTGCTCCTTGGTCTCCAAGTGCATCTGGGTGAAGAGCCCCATCAAAGTCCACTCATCGCTGGACTTCCTCAACACTTGCACTGATACCTTCCTACTCAAAGCATCAGCCACCACATTACCTTTACCCAGGGTATAGACAATGTCAAAGTCAAATCCCTATAGATACTTGATCCAATAGTGTTGCCTCAGATTGAGATCCTTCTGAGAGAAAATGTAGGCCAGGCTCTTATGGTTAGAGTAGACCACAAATTTCTCCCCAAAGAGGTAGTGACACCATGTCTTTAGGGTGTGCATCACCACTACCAACTCCAAGTCATGAGTCGGGTAATTATTCTCATGAAACTGGAGCTGGAGAGAACCATAAGCCACCACATGATTATCCTGCATGAGTACACACCCAAGGCTCATACCTAAAGCATCATAATAAACCACATAGACCTTCCCAGACTCTGGTAAGATCAACACAGGTGAGGTGGTCAACCACCGCTTCAACTCCTCAAAGGATGCCTGACACTATGGGCTCCATTAAAACTTCACCCCTTTTTAGGTGAGTGCGGTCATAGAGGAGGCAAGCCACGATAAATCTTGAACAAAACGCCTATAATAACCTACCAGGCCAAGAAAAATCATGATCTCAAACACATTACTCGGTTGTTCCCATGAAATCACTGCACAAATATTCTCGGGATCCACTGAAACCCCTTGTTATAAGACGACATGCCTGAGAAACTTCACTTCCCTGATCCATAATGTGCATTTCTAAAGTTTGGAATATAAGAGGTGATTCCACAAAGTTCCCAAAACGATCCACAAGTGATTCTCATGTTCCTCCTCAGATCTAGAATAAACCTGGATGTCATCCACAAATACCATGACAGAGGATTTCAGATATTGGTGGAACACCCTATTCACGAGTGCCATGAAAACCGCCAGAACATTTGTCAATCCGAAAGGCATGAACAGATACTCAAAGTGACCATACCTACTCCAGAAATCTATCTTAGGAATGTCCGCCTCTCTCACCCTGAGTTGGTGATAACCCGAATGCAAGTAAATTTTGGAGAACCACTTTGACCCCTTCAGCTATTCGAAAAAATTGTCAATTTGGGGAAAATTTTATTTATTCTTGATGGTCACCTTATTCAATTTTCGGTAATCAATGCACAACTGAAGGGTTCCATCAGCCTTCTTTATGAATAAAACTGGGGCAGCCTAAGGAGAGATGCTCGGGTGAATGAATCCTTTGGATTCCAAATCATCTAGCTATATCTTTAATTCCCTTAATTCAGTGGGGCCATTTGATACGAGGAAAGAGATATAGGTTGTGTTCCTAGAACCAAATCAATTGAGAACTCCATGTCCCGCTCTGGGGGTAAGCCTGAAAAATCATCTGGAAATACCTATGGAAACTCATTCACTACAGGAGGTAATCCACTCTGAGAAGCGCCATTATCATCCTCTAATGTGAGCGATGATAAATGGTAAGAAAGATTCCCCAAATCAGGAAGTGGAGGTCCTTCATGACCTGAACGAGGATCCCATTCCCTAAGAAATACCTGGGGCTGATCGTACCACGATTCACTGTTTCATTTTCACCCTTACACCGCTGTGCTAAACATATTTTGTATTAAAAATTATAAAAATATTATCAAATTTTTCTTCATGTTTGATTCAATAATTTTGTGTTTATCACTATTAAATAGGTCAATGATACTTGTTTTGAAAATTACAATGTAGGTGGAGGTGATTTAGAGGGCCCATGATGAAGTCCTTGAAAAATGGTCCAAACTGCGCAGGATCCAAGAAGTTCAGTGGACTCAAATTCATTATGATACTACATCTTGCATCAAAATGGGCTGAAATTTTGTGGGATTATCCAAAACTAATTGGGGTACAACTTTTATTTAATAACCCAAGAGATATTCATCCATTAAGGGGCCCAGCCGACCTGATCTGTCCAGCACACCCAATCTGCTCGAGGTCAAAAGTTGTGTGCAGTGATCTGTCCATATCTCGCGCTCCACTTGTTTAAATGATGCCAAAATTTCGGTGGAGATAGTCAATACGTGGGGATAAAACTTTTTAGTTTTCTATAAAACGTTTTAAGACTTTCTGGTAGGCTAAAACAATGTTCCAATAGGTTTTAGTAAATCTGTGTGCCCAAAACCACCTCCCACATTTCCTATAAAAGGGCACCTTGGGCTCCTCATTTAGAAGTTAGACCAGGAGGCAAAGCTTTGGTATTTTGGATACCCAAGGGATTACTCTCATCATCCAAGAAGTTCTGGAGTCCCCTATCCTCATAGAGGGATCAAGGATGAAGAAGGAGTTTCACCCGAGCCTCCTCCTCCTCACGATGGCGAGCTAAACGGTGGACGATCATTTCGAGGGAGCTACACTTACTTGGGAGGGAGTTACAGAACTTTTTCTTCCACTAGTTTTGTATAATTTGTGTGTTAAATATTTCACTTATGATTAATCTCTATGATCTTCTCTTCTGAATGCATTTGTGTGGTTTAATTTAAGTGAAACACTTTTTATCTCAACACCGATTGGGTTGAGATTTCAAGTGGGGATCTTGGTTTGTTCCGATAGGACAAGACGAGAACCCTATTAATATCACACATACATAAGATTTCAGTATGTTTTGGTAGCCTTAACTCTGTTATTGAGATCCAAACCTTGACAACACGATTGTTTTGTCAAGGGTTGGTGCTTTGTGCAACATTTTAAGAGGCAAGAGGAGAATCAAGATCTTAACAACCCTCAACCAAAGAATTGAACAAAACCATGTCAATATTTTCAGAACAATGAACTATCCAAGTTGTGTAGTGAACTTGAAATGATCTCCTTTATCACATAATTGTAAAATACCTATTTTATTTTTCAATTATTAAACTCTTTAAATCAATTCATTTTCTTTAAACTGTTTTCAAAAATACCCCCCTTTTTAGTCCCTTTTATTAAGAACACATACTCTAAACCTACCAACGCTCCTTGAGAGATGACCTAGGGTCTTCCCTATACTATAAATAAACCTTAAAAATATAATCAATTTGATGTGTCATGACAGCACGGTCAAATTTTGGCGCCGTTGCCGGGGAGCACTTTGGTTTTTTGTGCGTGTTTTTGATAAATTTTTTGTAATTTTTGTGAATATTTGTTTGTTTTATCTTCTACCTTTGAATTTGTTTTTGTGTTCTAATTTATTTATTGTGTAGGTTCTTTGTATGACGCGTTCTACTCCAGGAGACCTACAAACTTTCGAACCCGAACCGGAGAGGATCCCACATCAACAAAACCGAGACATAAAAGACCACACTTTGAAGGAGGAGACATCAAATATTAAAATTCTTCTTGATCCTTCTTCTTCTTCTGAAACCAAAGTTAAAACTGAACATAACTTGTATATCATGTCTAAAAATAACAGAACACTAAAAGAACTAACCTCACCTGATGTTGATATCCGACCCACTTACATTCAATTACAAGGCGAGGCACCCAATTTTGAACTAAAATCTGGTTTAATTCATTTATTGCCAAGATTTCATGGACTGCCTGGAGAAGATCCACATAAGAATTTAAAAGAATTTCATACTGTGTGTTCAACATTAAAACCTGCTAATGTGGATGAAGAACAAGTAAAACTTAGGGCATTTCCATTTTCATTAGAAGACATGGCTAAAGATTGGTTGTATTATGTTAATTCACCTATTAGAGGTTGGGATGACATGAAACAACTTTTTCTTGAAAAATACTTCCCAGCCTCTCAAACTGCAACAATAAGGAAAGAAATATGTGGGATAAGACAATCTCAAGGAGAAACCCTTCATGAATATTGGGAAAGCTTTAAAATATTATGTTCAAGTTGTCCACACCACCAAATAAGCGATCAACTTTTAATACAATATTTTTATGAAGGTTTAATTACAATAGATCATAACATGATATATGCTGCTACAGGTGGTGCACTAGTGGATAAAACACCAATCGCTACAAGGACCCTAATTGAGACCATGACACAGAACACTCAACAATTCAGTTCAAGGTCTAGTGTACCCATTTGAGGTGTCCATGAGGTGCAAAGTACTGAATTCGAGAAGAAGGTGGATGCAAAGTTTGAAGAGGTGAGTACCCTTCTACGACAACTTGCTCTTTCCCAAGGGAAATCTCAATCTCCTCCTCCCATCCATTGTGGAATCTTCTCTTCTGAAACCCACTATTTTGACCAATGTCCTCAATTGAGAGAAACTTCTGAGAGTTGTGAGGCAATATTTCCAGGACGCCCCTTTAACCAACCCTTTAGGAAAGAACCATACTATCCATCCAACCAAGGGTGGAAGGACAACCAAGCCTATAGGCAAGGGGGGTATTCAAACCAACCTCAACAACAATGGAACCAACAGGGTCAGAGTATTCATCCACCACCACCCATAAATCCTCAACCACCCCAAAGGCCATTCCAACCACCCACTTTAAAAACTGAGCCTAGCCTAGAAGATATGATGAAGCAAATGGCTGCCAATAATATCCAATTCCAACAAACCACCCAAGCAGCCATACAAGACCTAAAGACCCAACTAGGCCAACTTGCCAACTCAGTGGGGGAAATCCAAAGTCATGGGTCGGGTAAACTACCATCTCAACCAGTAGTAAACCCTAGGGATAAAGAAAATGTTAGTGCCATCACCCTTAGGAGTGGGACACAACTCAAAAGCCAAATGAACCCTCCATTAGAGTCATCCCATCCAAAGGAAACCACCATCCCAACTGCTGAAAATGGTCCAAGAGAAGAAAACCCTTTTCCTGAGAGAAGCCCTTCCAAAGTAAAGACTGTGGTTGTTGATGAGTCACCTATCCCAACCATTCCTCTTCCATTTTTTCAAAGGGCTGTCCAACCTAGGAAACAAAAAGAAAACAAACTTGATAAAGAAATCTTGGAAAATTTCAAGAAAGTATAGGTTAACATTCCTTTGATTGATGCTATGAAGAAAATTCCAAGATATGCCAATTTTCTGAAGGAGATGTGTACACACCGAAGGGGGATTCGTGGTGATGAGAAGGTGAGCCTGGGGAGGAATGTTTCAGCATTGATAGAGCCATCACTTCCCACCAAGTGCAATGATCCTGGGACATTCTCGATTCCGTGCACCATAGGTGAGTATTCATGTTCCAACGCTATGCTTGATTTGGGTGCTTCTATTAATGTGATGACCCACTCTATTTACTCTTCATTGCAGGTCGGTGAACTGAAGACCACTGGTATTGTCGTTCAGCTATAAAATTAGAGTACATCACACCCCTCTGGTGTGTTAGAGGATGTTCTTGTGAGGGTGCAAAATTTAATTTTTCCTGCTGATTTTTATGTGCTTAAAATGGAAGATGATAGGATGAATGGACATGCCCCAATTATATTGGGGCGACCTTTCTTAAAAACTGCCAAAAACATAATTAATGTCTATAATGGTACATTATCTATGGAGTTTGGTGGTAATACTGTCCAGTTCAATATCCTTGATGCCATGAATCACCCCTCAGAAGAACACTCCTCTCTCTCTGTCAATTCAATTGATGTTATCCCTTCCCCTGAAACAACTTATTTTCATTCCCCTGATCCCCTTTATGAGTTTTCTTCATTGATTGAAATGTTAGGTAATGAATCATGCATTAATTGATGATTTCTTGAACACAGAGGATCACATGACCATCGATGATACTGCTAAGCTTGTAAAAGCTCATTCCTCATCTGAGGATGTTACCATTGAGTAGTTAGATGAGATCAGTGACTTCTCATTGTCACACACACTTCTATCAATCCAAAATCCCCCAGAATTGGAACTGAAACAACTGCCTCAAGATTTAAAATACTCATATATTGAGAATGGAAACAAGTTGCCCGTCATCATTGCTAGTTAACTCCCTCCTGAGCATGAATTGCGACTGCTTGATCTTTTGAGGGAGTATAAACAAGCTTTGGGATGGACACTTGCTGACATTCCTGGCATTATCCCATCAATTTGTACACATCATATTTTATTAAATGATGAGGATAAACCAGTGTGGCAGTCACAACGTCGACTGAACCCAAACCTACTTGATGTTGTTAAAAAGGAAGTAACAAAACTATTGGCTGCTGGAATCATTTACCCTATCTATGACAGCCAATGGGTCAGTCCTGTTCAAGTAGTTCCTAAAAAAACCAGCCTTACTGTAATTAAAAATGAAAACAATGAATTGGTTCCAACTCGTGTACAGAATAGTTGGCGTGTCTGTATAGACTATCGTCGACTAAACCAAAACACTAGGAAGGACCATTTCCCATTGCCATTAATTGACCAGATGCTAGAGGCTAGCAGGGAAGTCCCATTACTATTTCCTTAATGGGTATTCGGGATACTTTTAGATCCATATTGCCCCCGATGATCAGGAAAAGACAACCTTTACTTGCCCCTTTGGTACATTTGCTTATAGAAGGATGCCATTTGGTCTGTGCAATGCTCCAGGTACTTTCCAATGATGTATGGTTAGTATTTTTTCGGATTACCTGGAGAATTTCATGGAAGTTTTTATGGATGATTTTACTGTTTATGGATCCTCTTTCGATGAATGTTTGAGTAGTCTTGCTTTTGTACTACGTCGCTGTATTGAAAAGAATCTCGTATTAAATTATGAGAAATTCCATTTCATGGTGAGACAAGGCATAGTTTTGGGACATGTCATTTTTGGGGAAGTTATCCAAGTGGACAAATCAAAAGTAGATATCATTTCCTCCCTACCATTCCCTAAAAATGTTCGGGATGTGCGGTCTTTCCTGGGTCATGCTGAATTTTATCGTCGTTTCATTCATGACTTTAGTAAAATTACACTCCCCGACTCCCGATTACTCCAAAAAGAAAAAGAATTTGATTTTGATAAAAAATGTGAGGAAGCTTTCAATAAGTTAAAATGGAGTCTCACATCACCCCTGATAATCCAACCACCTCGGTGGGATTTACCATTTAAGCTCATGTGTGATGCCTCTAACTATGCAGTTCGGGCAGTCTTATCACAAAGGGTCGACCGAGCTCCACATGTCATAGATTATGCCTCACGTACTCTGGACCCTGCCCAAGGAAACTACAGCACAACTGAAAAAGAATTTCTTTCCATTGTGTTTGCCTTGGATAAATTCAGGTCATACCTTCTAGGGTCCAAAGTCATTGTGTTCTCAGACCATGCAGCCCTCTGATATCTCCTAAAGAAACCAGAAGCCAAACCACGTCTCATTCGCTGGATTCTCCTCCTTCAGGAATTTGATCTAGAAATTAGGGATAAAAAAGGAGCAGAGAATGTGGTTGCTGACCATATCAGTAGGATTCTCCCATCCTCGGACATTGAATCATCCCCCTGTATTCCCATAAATGAATTTTTTCCTAATGAGCAATTGTACCGAGTGCAAGATGCTATTCCTTGGTATGATGAAATTGTAAATTATTTGGTAGCATCTTGCATTCCTGCTGATTTCACCAAAAACCAGGCCGACCGTCTAAAACATGAGTCTCGTTGGTACATTTGGTATGACCCCTACCTCTGGCACACATATAGTGATCAAGTTATTAGGCGTTGTGTTCCCGATAGTGAGTTTCAGTCTTTCCTTAGGTTCTGCCACACACTTTCTTGTGGGGGCCACTTTGGTCCCCAACAGACTGCTCGCAAGGTCTTAAATTCTGGTCTCTTTTGGCCCACATTGTTTCGGGATACCCACGAATATTGTAAATCTTGTCCTCGCTGTCAAAGAATAGGGAATGTTTCTAAAAGAAATGAGATGCCCCAACAACCCTTACTCTTCCATGACATTTTTGATGTTTGGGGCATTGAATTTATGGGACCATTCCCCAATTCATTTGGGAACCTTTACATTCTTCTGGAAGTGGATTATGTTTCAAAGTGGGTAGAGGCACGAGCCACGAGGATAGATGATTCCAAGACAGTTGTGGAATTTTTAAGAACCCAAATATTCTGTAGGTTTGGATTACCTAGGTTTATCATCAGTGATCAGGGTTCTCATTTCTGCAACCACACAATGCAATCTCTTTTGCGCAGGTATGGGGTTGGGCATCGAGTGTCTACTGCTTATCACCCACAAACAAATGGTCAAGCTGAAGTATCAAATAGAGAGGTAAAACAGATTCTTGAGAAAACGGTTCAGCCAAACAGAAAAGACTGGAGTCTTAAACTCAATGATTCATTATGGGATTACCGTACTGTATTCAAAACTCCAATTGGCATGTCACCATATTGGCTAGTTTTTGGGAAGAGTTGTCACCTCCCTATTGAGGTAGAGCACCGGGCCTACTGGGCTATTAAACAATGCAATTATAATCTTTCTGGTGCAGGTATTCAAAGGAAGTTGCAGATTCAGGAGTTGGAGGAAATGAGAAGAGATTCATATGAGAACTCCCAAATTTATAAGAAGCGAACCAAGGCTGCCCACAACCATCTCATCCTTCATCGTCAATTCCACATCGGGCAGAAGGTCCTCCTCTACAATGCAAGGTTGAAGTTGCACCCTGGTAAGCTTCGTTACCGTTGGTTTGGACCTTACATTGTTACTAATGTCTCTCCATTTGGTGTTGTCCAGGTTCAAAATGAAGACACCAAGCAAACCTTCACTGTCAATGGGCAGCGGCTGAAGCACTTCCATGAAGCCATTCCGGAGTCCCCAATGGAGGAACTCCATGTTCAAGAAGCAGTCTATGAATAACACTCACCAGGTTTTATCCTTCCTTCCCACAGTCTCTTTTACAGTAAGGACACTGTATTCTCTAGGTGTGGGGGGATGGGTACATTCCTGGGTTAGTTAGGAATTTTTTATCATCTTTCCTTCTTTTTCTCTTTTTCGCTTGTTGCATGGTATTGTCACTTGCCCCCCTATTTCCCCCCCTCACTTTTGTGCTAAAATTATAATTTTGATGCCTAATTTATCATGGAAAATGATGCCCGTTTTATCATTGATGTTATTGAAAATACATGAGGAATTTACCATTTTCAAGTTGTTTTAACATTCAAAAAAAAATCTGATGAAATGTGAATTTCAGCATGAATTCAACATTGTGGTGTGAATTTCTCTTGAAAATTGGTTGTTGGTCGATGATATGAATGGTTGTATCATTTTGAAGACATTAAGAAGAGTGGTACCCTTTTTTGTGAATAGTTTAAGGGAAAATTGTGTCATTTAATCTCTCCACAAAATTTTTCACCCAACCATGAAGTGTGAATATTTCTTACTTTATTGAAGGTAAATATAATTTAGGTTAATTTTTCTCTACTTTCCAAATGATCTTTACATACGTTCGTTCCTTATCTGATCTATTTCATTACTATACCAGATTGACCTACGCGTGTGTACCTGTTATCCGACTGTTGTACGCCCTAAAAAAAAGGGGTTGTATTTTGGGCAGGTCAAAAACCACCATTTCTCGACTTTTGATGTTGTTATAACTATTACAATTAGTGTCGTGAGGACATCAAACATGGGTTGAGATAAGAGTGTGAGATTTTTGCCAAGTGCAACTTTTGAAAAAAAAATATTGAGGGAAGTGATGAAATGTGCAGCATATGGGGATATCTAGGTCGAGAGCTTTAGGTTTGACTTCTGGGAATGCTTAATTGAGTGGGTCTTGGAATTTTATTGCAAAGGATGTAGGGCAGGTTCGGTGGAAAGAATCAAGTCAGTAGACTAATTTTAAAATAACTTATATTTATTTAATAGAAAGTGGAAAGAATAGCATGAAATGGTTGTCACACACACACGTGGAGAATTGGTGACATGATTAAATTTTGAATTATTTTCTTTGATTGGTATCATTAGTCTCTTCGAATTTCATTTGGATACAATTTTTTAGACGACTTTTTCCATGATCACTGAGAATAACTCCTCGGTGTGATTTTTGCTTTGATCACAATTCTATCAGAAATTAATTTCTCAAGAATGATAAATCTTCATGAATTTGGGAATATCTACATGCATAATTTTTAGGAATGTGAATTTGCCCAGGAGTGCAAATGTATAGGTGTGGGGGTGTGATCGTACCACGATTCACTGTTTCATTTTCACCCTTACACCGCTGTGCTAAACATATTTTGTATTAAAAATTATAAAAATATTATCAAATTGTGCTTCATGTTTGATTTAATAATTTTGTGTTTATCACTGTTAAATAGGGAAATGATACTTGTTTTGAAAATTACAATGTAGGTGGAGGTGATTTGGAGGGCCCATGATGAAGTCCTTGAAAAATGGGCCAAACTGCGCAGGATCCAAGAAGTTCAGTGGAATCAAATTCATGCTGATACTACACCGTGCATCCAAATGGGCTGAAATTTTGTGGGATTATCCAAAACGCATTTGGGTACAACTTTCATTTAATAACCCAAGATATATTAGGACATTAAGGGGCCCATCCGACCTGATCTGTCCAGCACACCCAATCTGCTCGAGGTCAAAAGTTGTGTGCAGTGATCTGTCCATATCTCATGCTCCACTTGTTGAAATGATGCCAAAATTTCGGTGGAGATATTCAAGATGTGGGGATACAACTTTTTAGTTTTCCACAAAACGTGTTAAGACTATCTGGTAGGCTAAAAAAATGTGCCAAGAGGTTTTAGTAAATCTGTGTGCCCAAAACCACCTCCCACATTTCCTATAAAAGACCTTGGGCTCCTCATTTAGAAGTTCGACCAGGAGGCAAAGATCTGGTATTTTGGAGACCCAAGGGAGTAATCTAATCATCCAAGAAGTTCTGGAGTCCCCTATCCTCATAGGGGGATCAAGGATGAAGAAGGAGTTTCACCCGAGCCTCCTCCTCCTCACGATGGCGAGCTAAATGGTGGGCGATCATTTCGAGGGAGCTACACTTACTTGGGAGGGAGTTCCAGCACTTTTTCTTCCACTGGTTTTGTATAATTTGTGTGTTAAATATTTTACTTATGATTAATCTCTATTCTCTTCTCTTCTGAATGCATTTGTGTGGTTTAATTTAAGTGAAACACTTTTTATCTCAACACCGATTGGGTTGAGATTTCAAGTGGGGATCTTGGTTTGTTCCGATAGGACAAGACGAGAACCCTATTAATATCACACATACATAAGATTTCAGTATGCTTTGGTAGCCTTAACTCTGTTATTGAGATCCAAACCTTGACAACACGATTGTTTTGTCAAGGGTTGGTGCTTTGTGCAACATTTTAAGAGGCAAGAGGGGAATCAAGATCTTGACAACCCTCAACCAAAGAATTGAACAAAACCATGTCAATATTTTCAGAACAATGAACTATCCAAGTTGTGTAGTGAACTTTAAATGATCTCATTTATCACATAATTGTAAAACACCTCTTTTATTTTTCAATTATTAAACTCTTTAAATCAATTCATTTTCTTTAAACTGTTTTCAAAAATACCCCCTTTTTAGTACCTTTTATTAAGAACACATACTCTAAACCTACCAACGCTCCTTGAGAGACGACCTAGGGTCTACCCTAGACTATAAATAAACCTTAAAAATATAATCAATTTGACGTGTCACGACAGCACGATAAGGGGGCTCCCATCAGGTTCCATAAAACTAACCCATCGTCGATATCAATCAATATGTTCTTGGAAGCACACCATCCAGTCCATGTCGAGGATCACATCAAACATGTCCATATTCATGACCAAGAAATCCCACTCCATCTCGACTCCTGACATAGAGAGTACACACGATATACACCTAAGGTATCACTCCCTCTTTTTCCCCAACGGTGTTACCAAATCCATGGAAAAAGATAATAGTTCAGTTGGTAGGTTCAACAGGTTCACAAGACGGAAAGATATAAAGAAAACTGAAGCACCAGTATATGTAGATATAGAAGATTCAATCAGGATGGTACCTCGAATAGTCGAAGGTCCTCCATCAGATCCCGCTGGTGCCTGATCCACAACATGCAGATGCCTAGTCCCTGCCTGAGAACAACCACTCACCTGAGGCTCTTCCCCAAAGAGGATTTGGTCCTACCACCATGGCCACCAAATCGAGATCCTGTCATCCTGGTCAGCTCTGAGTGAACTAATACCCCTCTAAAAGCCACAGATTCAGTCCCACTCTAGTAAGGATGTACAATCCTTAAAAAGTGCTGTAGATGTCTCACAAATCCACACCCATGGAAAGGCCTAGGAGGGTATGGACATACAGGTCGGATGTTCCCTACCCTTCTACACTGATGGTACACAACATACATTGTATCAGAAGCAATAAATGAGGTCTTACTAAAAGGATGGCCTGAGCTTTCACCCGCCTTCTTCCCTTGCTCATCATACTTACACTTCTTCTCAGATGAACTACCACTGCCAAACCTTGACATTGATCTAGGAAACCTCAACTTTCCTCTCTGATCAATCTCGAACATGAAAGAACGATCGACCACCTTGACATAAGTTCCCAACTTGAACAAGAAAACATGAGAGTAAATTTCTGTTTGAATTCCCTTCTCGAACTTCAGAGATTTCCACGATTTATTTGAATCAATCTCAGGAACGTACCACACTAGCTCAGCAAAGCGGTTTTCATAATCCATCACTGTCTGATCCCATTCTGAAAGATCTATAAACTCCTGAGATCTGGCGTAGGCCAGGAACTCAGGATAGTACTTCTTGTTAAAGATAGATTTGAAATCCTTCCAACTCATCTGCTCATGATTCCTAACCTGAAGCACCAATTCTCACCACTTGCGACTAGAACCCTCTAGCTAAAATGAGGCACACTTCACCCTGACAGCCTCAGGTGTGTCAAGGAACTCAAACATACACACCATCTTTTCAAGCCATTCCTCTGCCTCTTGAGGTTATGAGCTACCTCAGAATTAAGGGGGTTTATTCTTCAGAAACTCTTGAGCTTTATCCTTCTTGAAGATAGACTCATATCCTCTAGCTGGAATAGGAGCAAGATTAGTAGTCTCCCTTTATCCCAAAGCCTGAACAGCCTAAACTATAGCTTCCACCAACCTCTGATCAAGCGGTGAAGGAGAAATCTCTTCAGCTTCCTCCTATGGGTGCGTGTAAGCTCTCTAGTGAGGCATCTTGCTGCAAGGAGCAACAATCACAAAACGAACATCATTAATAAATCGTTTATAAAGAAAAATAAAATTTCAGCAAGGACAATAATCATCAATAAACCAAACATGAAAAAGTAACATCATGTCCAAACCACTTCTTCCCTGCCCGATGTCCACGCATAGTCTGCAGCCTAAATGTCCCACATAGAAGAGAAGTCAAACAAGCATCCTGACACCCCATGGCAACTCAAGGTCTGTCACAAGGTGTGCTGGCTAGACACCCTACTCACAACCAGAATTTAGAGCCCCAACAATCCTAGCTCTTGTCTAACTAGACTCGTCCCAAATAAAATAACCCAAACAACAAAACCTGCCTCTAATACCATTTTGTCATGAACCGAATCGGGTCGCCATCCAACCGGTGCCTGACCCGGCCCGCAACAAGGCCCGAAGGGTATTTCCAATCCCCACGAGCTAGAACAAGTGCCCGAGTATCAAAATAAAGCTTGGGAACGATTTAACCGAATAAAAAAATGTAAATAAATCAACCAACAATATAAAATGTACCAAAGATGAAAGTCACAACCAAACATGCCTTTAATCAAAAAAACCAAAATTTGAGTTGCATGTTTAAAATTTAAAACTAAACAAGAGATACCACTCGGTAGGGTGACCAAAAACCAATACAAAAAAACCTCCACCTGGAAAGAGGACACCACCCTCAAGCCATCTCCACCACGCCATGCCAAGAAGTCTGCTAACAACCTGAACCACCACTCCCAAAAGCTGGAACCTAACCCGTATCAGACATACACAAATCTACTTACACTCAAAGGTATAAGTAGGGTGTGATTAATCGCCCAGTATGATGCCACCAAGAAAAGATTCCACGCCCAAGCATTAAAAGACAAATACATTTGTAATGATAAATAAATAAAAGAAGTAAATGCTTTAAAAACTCTGATGAAAACAATCTTCATGAAACAACCTTAAAGAAAAACCGTTTAAAACAAACACATGTTTTATTGTGTAGTAACTCAAGTGACACATCATGTATCATCGGTGTGCACAAAGTAATCAAGATCACCAAAATATGGGAGAGGTCCTATGGGTACTAGTAATAGGTGGGACCTTAGAATGTTGTGTCTTGGTGAAACGTAGCTTAGAAACCACGACCCTCAGAAACCATGGCTTATAAACCATGAATCTCAGAAAACGTGGCTTAGAACCACGAACCTTAGTCATTCATATGTTTAGTTAGTGTTTAAAATGTCAATCCTTCCAGTGAAACCGGGCCAAGCCACCTCCAGAACACCAACTCACTAGTCCTAGTCCCCCTACCTAATACCCCATACTTCCCTCTTTGTGCTCATCTAAAATCCAAGTTCACATCACATGTTACATTAACACTTAAGATCCAAATAAGGTTCTTACACACAAAAACATGCCATTCACACACCGATACCCTCTTTTAAAACCATACGCACACCAAAAACTTTTTAGAACTTAACTTGCGCCGCTTGCACATTAAATTAAACCAACTGCATAGTTTTATAAAAAAACTTTTTATAATTAAGAAATTCACTAAGAAAAATTATTAAACAGTTTCCAAACATGTTGCAAAATTCTTAAAGGAAAAAAGTCACTCAAAACCCTTTTCAAAGAAAAACATATTTTGACACCATGCCAAAACATAAACCGTATGATCCACACTTCCTAACTCACACATTGCACAGTTTACAAACCAATGATAAATAGTTAAAAGTGGGTTTTCACAATAAAAATGGACTAAAATCACTTAAACATACTTCTAAAAAATTAAATGCCCAATATAACTTAGTCAAAAAAAATTGTAGTATGAAAACTAATTGACAAAGGGGATAAATTAATTAAACAAACCAATGAATGATCATCAATTAATATTTGTGCGCGGAATCACCTATCAGTGTGTTGAAGTTTTCTTAAAATTGGTACTCAAGGACCACAACACACCAACACAGATCAAACAAACTCAAATACACCCTAAAAACAATGCATCAACCCATTTTCATCAGAATCAAACTGACCACAACTGAAAACCCCAACCCGATAACCCCCAAAATTAAAGAAACAACTGAAAGAGGGTGAATGCACCGATGAAGAGGAAGCATAAGGGGAAACCAAGAAATATGGGTGTGTCGAAGATGAGTTTCACCAGAAAAATATGGTCATAAATAGAGGTCCAACACGAGGGAAGGGAGTGCGGCTGAGAGGGAGAAGGGTGCGACGTGACTATCTGAAGGAGGGAGGAGGGTGGCCTGACGAGGAGGGGGAGAGGGAAAGGAGGTGCACGACGTGGCTATCCAGAGGAGGGAGGAGGATGGCCCAATACATATGAGGAGGTGGGAAAGGAGGTGTGCGACATGGCTGGGTGTGAGGTTGGGGTCGTAGCTGTAGCTGGGTACGAGGCGACAAGGAGGGAAGTTGCAAGGAGGACGGTTGTGGCTGGGTGTGAGGTGGCTACTAGGGTTAGCTAGAGGAGACACAACATGCTAGGGGAGAGGGGAGGATGAATAGTGCCATGTAGGGAGGGAAAATGAGGGGGGATAAATGAAAGAAAAAAATAAATAAAAAAGAGAAATATAAAGGAAGGGATAAAAAATAGAAAATAATAAGAATACAAAAAAAATAAAAAAAAAAAAATAAGGGTGGAATAGGAACCTAAAAAAAAACTAAACCAATCTAAAATAAAAAAATATATGAATTTAATAATATAAATTAATAAAGGGATCTATAATAATAATAATGATGATGATGTTAATAATAAAAAAATTATTTTCTTAAAATGTTAATAATAAAAAGGTCCACCCACACAGCAGGCAGGCCGCTCATCTTCGCCCGTGCCCTACCCGCGCATCGGGCATTATCAAGCCAATGCTCATTTATTAGCGCAAAAAGTGCACAACTACTGCTGGGCTCAACCCACATTTCAACAAAATAATTATTAAAAAGGGCAGATAAAATCATGAGATAAAAATTAAAATTAAAAAAATACCTCAATGTGAAGTCTGGGTGTGATAGTATGTGTTTGGATATGATAAGGAAAAGAAATGCTTGAACCTTGACACTCTTTATGCAGGGTCACATGTGTGTGGGTATGTATGAAGAGTGCGTGGGGGAACTTGTCCATGGATGATGTAAGCGGGATTGGATGAACACGTATGTGATTCTTCATAAGGTACCACGGGTGGGTTTTTAAAATAAAAAGGGAAATGAATTTTTGGAAATTGGATTTGGTTTAAAATGAGGGTTCTAGTATTTTGAAAGTGGTTTGAAAATGTGGAGATTTTGAAAATTAATATGAAATGGGATTTTTGAAATGGTGTTTTGGTTGTGCTTGAGTTTGTTTGTATTTCGAGCTAATTGTTTTGGGCTCAAGATGTTTTCTTTTGATTGTGTTTTGGGATTGATGTCGGTTTCAGTTTTTGCTCCTCATGTTGTTCAGGATGTACCACCCAGAAAGTGTTCCCAAGGTTGTCAATGAGTCATGGCCAGTTTCTAGTTCCTTTTGATTGTTTCCTGTTTATTGAAGTAATCGATGTCCATTAGAGGTAGTTGTGTGGTTTGTGTAATTAGAGTGGGTCTTTAGGTTTTTGGGAATTCCTAAGGTCGTTAAGGTTCGTGCCATATCAGCTTTGTTTGAGGGTCCGGTTTTGGGACCAGTGGAGGTTGGATGTCCCACCATCATTGAAGTTTGGGGTGTGGTTAATGGTGGTAGGCTATCACGAAGGTTCCCCGTTTGGAAAAGAGTGCATTTAGGAGGAACCTATTCTTAAGGAGTCGTCCTCATTGGTTCTAAATTCTAGTTCGTCAGACCACTTTCTGGTGTGCCACTGGTGTGGTGGGTTCGAGAATTCAAAGCTATCTTGTCACATCCCTCTAAATTCCTGTACTCTATGTGGTCATTTGGTTCACCAGGAGAATCCACGTAGGAAGCGTTTCTTGAAGAAGGAGTTGCGACTGAGGGATGCTCGTGCCTGACTATGAGGTAGGAGATACTTCAACCATCATAGCCCTAGCCTCAGGTCTCATGGTGAAGCTCACGCATAGTCAGGAGTTGACCGAGGGTGTGTGGAACCTTAGTCCGGATCATGTTTTCAGCTCTGTGATATAAATATCCAGAGTTTCCTTATTCTATTCTTTCCGTAGTCGTAAGCTCATCCTTGTTGTGGGGGTGTGATGAGCTCATTCTACCGTAATCCAAGTGGCCTTATCTGCTCTTAGTGTGGTTTCTAAATATTTTGGATTCCTTGAAGGGTTTTGGGCCTATGAATAAATAGAACCATTCTGATTTTGGTCTTAGTTGTGTTCGTTAGGGGGATGTTTGGTTTCGTGAAATTAATGGGTGGTGTTTCTAGGCCCTTTCATAATTTGGGTGCATTTCCGTGAGTTTTCCTCTAGTGTGTTTCGGTTCTTGTAGAGGATTTCTCCATTCTAGCATCCTGGTATGCTGGGTTTCCCCGTAATAGGTTAAATCCTAGTGGTGGAGTTGTTCTGTTGGCATTGAGGAAGCGGGTTGTGTTTAGGCTAGGAACTCCATAAATCCTGGTGGTGGTAAAGGTTTTGTTCTGTTGTTATGGGAGGTGTTAAGATAATTTCTCTAGGGTGTTATTTGGTCCTTGTGGAGGAAGTTAATGAGTTTGGTTTGGGAGTTCCCACATCCCCCCCTGGGGGTGATGTGTTTAGGTTTCACGGTTTTTGTGTTAGTGAATTCTCATGGTGGAGAGAACCCTCCTGTGTTCTCCCCTCAATCCCAGGCAGTGGTTCTTCTTGAATTGGTCAGGTGTGATGTGTGTTGGCAATGGTCACCCCAAGGCTCTCGGTTTCCTTTGCTTTTGTCTGGGCATGGACTCGAGTTGTGTCAATTGTTGGCTTGGTGACTTTCTGGGGACATAAAGTTTTGTGGTGGAGAGAATTGCAACACCCAGAACTTTTTAAATTATTTTATTTTGTTATTTCTTGGATTCGGTTAGCCTCGCCAAAGTGCAGGTTGAGTGATGGTAAAAAAAATTGATGTTTAATGATTTTGGTGGGTTTTAGACCGGTGTACGAGCACCGCACGGTTAGCGGTAACCATACGGTTGGTCTGGGTTCCCCTGCGGTTTCCCACTATTTATAATAATAAAATTTTATAAGAATAAAATAAGGTAATTGTTTAAAACATAATAATAATAATATTATTGAGTAGATGATATTATTATTATCATTAAAAATTGTTAATAATATTATTATCATTTAAATTTTTTATTAATATAATAATTATTAAATTGTTATTAATGTCATTATGATTTAAAATGAAATTCATGAAATTATTATTATTATTATTATGTTATTATAAATATTAACATTATTGTTATTATTATTATTATTAACATTATTTTTTAAAAAAAATAATAAGTTGAAACACTAGGGGGAGTTTCCCCCCTTCTCCCTCACGACGTATCACAACACACCCCTCCCCTCAGACTCCTAGTGCATGCCTCCCCTCCTCACCATACCTCTCCACTAGTGCACGCCCCTACTCCCTTTCCTCTTGCATGTTTCCCCTTCCTCACCTCCACCTTCACGCAATGATCCCCCTGACTATCCTCATGTGAGTGCGCAGTTAGTCCAGTTGGAGCCGTCACCTGCACTACTCCCTTATCCTGGTCGGCGCACCTCTGATAACCCCCCTGCTCCCCCTACATAGCACCTCCGACCCACTTCGTCGACAACCCTCTCCCTGCCAGTTTGTTTCTTTCCATTTTTTTGAGATTCTTTTTTAATTTAACCAAACCCTAATGCCTCAAGTTGATTCACACCTTTTTCTCATTGTCTAGGGTGTGCAATTGGTCTGCGGGGTGTTGTTATTTCTTCCGTTGAAGGTTTCGTCACATCCGCACTTGATTAAGGTAGGCCTTTCTGAATTTACTTTCCTTTCCGGCACAACCATAACACTTGTGTGTTTTAAATTAATTTTTAAAAGTTATTCTCAGCTTTATAAGTGTTATAGTTAACTCATTGTAGTGTTTTTTTATTAGTTAAAAATTGTTAAAAATATCTTTGAGATAATTCTTTGATTATGTGTAAGTGTTCTATGTCTTTCTTTTCAATTTCAATCCATTTGATTCTTGGGTTTTAGTATTTAATTTTTAAAAATTGTTTCACAACTTTATTACAATCATAGTTAATTTGTGACAATGATTTATCATGGGTTTAACTTGCTAAAAATAGGTTTTGAGATGTTACCCCATTTATGCACATGCTTTTACCTATACAATTGAGTTCAGATAAGTGGTTCTTAGTTTAAAATGGTTTTATTAGATGTTTTGGGTAGGATTTACCATTATAAGCATTTTATTAAAGTTGTTAAACTTGTTTTCGAGTGGCTTTGTGAAACTTGGTGGTTTTTCATGGAGTGGTTCATCATTTTAACAAAAGTGTGTGGGTGGTCTCTTCAAGGATGGCTTGGGAAAGGACCTCTTGTGCTTTACTGTTGGATGCAGGCACATCCATGGGTGCACAGATTGCACACATGGGTAGGCCTTCAAATGAAGATGACATTGGGAGTAATTATCTTCTTAAGACTTGGTTTTCAAAAAAGGAATTCTTATCTCATATTATTCTGTCTCTATTGGATAAATTATTCCATGTTTTTTTTCAAATGTCTTGGGGTGATTTCAAAACTGTGTGGGAAGTGTGGCTTGTTTAGTGTTTGATAAAAGATGATTGTTCCTTAAAATGGATAAAAGTCTGTTTGGTACCTTTGAGTGCATTTTGTATATTTTTAACTTAGTATAATGATTAAGTGGATTTTAAATAAAGGCATGATTAATAATTGTAATATGTTTGGGTGTGTGTTGGGAACTCAATGGATTGTTTGTAAAAGGCATAGTGAAAATGGGATCTCTATTTGTTGGAAATGTTTTTATTAAAGTGTTTTGGTAAATGTACCTTGGATGGTTAAATCTAAAGGCCTATTTGAAACTTTTGGTATGGTTACTTGGAAAGGGTTTGATGTTTGGAAAATGTGTTCCCATTTGGAAACCTTATTGTTTTATGAAATGTTTTAAATGGTTATATGTTATAGCGGCCCGGTTGGAACCTTTGACTATACGACGTGAATATGTGATATAAGTATGTATGTATATATTTATGGGGAACCTCTATATAGGGATATCCATTTATGGGTTATCGTATAGAGTTCCCGTGTTTGGGGTAGGAAAGTACGGTGGCGGCATGTAAGGTGAGTCACATGTGTGAGAGCCTCCTACTTACACAGTACTATTACCACCATGGGTTCTTGGACGTCTTTTAGTTGATTGAGTGATGGTTTCTTTCTAGTACCGAGTGCATCCAGGGGTATTCTAGGGATGTTTAAGATCACCCATGGTTACTTAATTACTTTTTTTTTACTTTCTGTTGTACTAGTTTATTTCCATCTTGCACTATTTACCTATTTGCTTTAGAATAACTTTGGTATCAATTGTCTTGGTTTTTGTTTATAAATGGAAGTTGGTTTTGGAAATTATTTTTCCTTGTGTTAGATTTTAAAATGGGGAAATGGTGTTGTTTTATTAAAATGTGAAAACCCTATTTTATAGTTTTATTTAAAACTAGTGTTTATGGACTACTTTGGGAAAGGGGGACTTTTGGATTTTGTGGTTTATATTTGGCTTTCCTACTGAACATCTCGGTGGTCCTGCCCATATGATATTTTTAGATGAAAGTCCATTTTCTGTTATAATTTTCTAGGTTTGATTGCTCAAGGTTGGAGCAGGTTTGGTTTAGTGGTTGGAGGTGACTAAGAGGTCACATGGAGGTTGTGGTAGCGTGGTTTCATTTTCAGTTTTGTGTTTTGTTTCCTCTTGTTCAGTGTATTATGTATCTGGACCCATTGTTTATTTATTTATGTTCAATTGTTGGATCTTGTGTCTTGTTTGGTTTAGTTATTTATCTGATCCTAGTTATTTATTTTGGGCTTAAACCATTCCCTCTTGTATACTTTGATTCCCGACACTAGTTTCCATCCTGGGGGGATCGAGAATACCCCTCGGGACATGCCACAGATCAGCTTGGGTGACTGGTTCTAGGTTGACCCAGGCTGGTTTATGATAATTCTGGTATAATAACCTAATTATATTCCACTAAGATGTTTTTATGTTAAGGGTATGACCTACAACCATATCAACTTCTATCAAATGGGATACAAAATCATCATTCTTGTGTACGACAGACTACCGCCTAGTGAATTGATGTTATTTGTTTTCCATCACCACCTCTTACGGATGGATATAATGATAGATTAAATGTTTATATATGATATTTATGATATATTAATAATTATTTAATTATTATATCACATATACATTCTTAATTTCTATTCTGTGAGAATATTTTATAACGTTGCTCGTGTGTATGGTAGACTACCGTCTCGCAAAGCGATGTGATTCATCCACACTTTAAATGGAAGGTAATAAGAATGGGTTTAATGAAAATATGTGATATATATGACATAAAAATGATTCTTTAATGGTAATATATTATTGATATTTTTTTCTTTCAATCCACTGAGAAAATGGAAACAACATTCATGCGTACGTACAACCTACTGTCTCTATAAACGACGTATTTCATTTTCTATCTCTAATTTTTATAGATTACTATAAATTTATATATACTGAATATATGTGATATTTATATAATTTTTAACATTATATAGATGATGAAACCATGATCAAATTAATAGGACCAAAAAATCAATAAATCAAAACATACACAAAAAACAAAGTAATTATTTCCCAAAACGTGACTTTAACATAGAATTGTTAATAAATGGGTAATAAAATGTCATAAGTAAATCATATATGGTATGATATATATATTTATGGTTATTTAATAGATTTATAATAAAATTATATTTATTATACAAGATTTTTGAATGTGTACAAAGGAAGTCGAGACTTAAGGTAAGATATTTTTGTCTCAATTTACCTTCTTTGAGACATATGTTATGTTATGCACCAATATTCTTTTATGAGGTGTATATACAGACCCTTTTACATGTAATATCATGAATTTATTTATTATCATGATATTATATTTTTCATTTAACATTATTCTTTCATGGGTATTATGATTCAAAGTTACCCAAGTGGCAAGAGTTTTATGTTATAATCTCATCGTTTATCAGGATTGCTCATGATTATGCTTCCAATAATGAAATATTATGATATATCTCTAAAAAACTCATATATTCTCTTATACTCTGGTTATTTATGAATAATACATGTTTCCCTTCATTTTCTTATCTTTGGATACTCAATATTCAGAAATAATATTTTTTTTAAAGTAAAACGACTTTATTTCTCTCTTCAGTCGAAAAATCCCTTTTCCTCCATATCCATGTTTTATACAAATGTTTTAATTTTTTTTGAACATTATCCAAAGTATTTATTAAAAAAATTACCCATTTTTTAATTTTGAAAAATTTCTTTAAAATGAATCTTCATATCATTTTCAAAATAAGGCCCATTTGAATTTTACCAAAAATGTGAAAGGAATCTTTGTTTTGAAGTATACAGAATGAATAAAAATTTCCCAACATCATGACCATTTTTTAAGATTCCTTTATAAGTTTTCAAGTTTATTTTAAATGAAAAGTATTTCTATAATATTTTATGAATTATTAATTTTTTAAAAAATTAATTTTCAAAGAAATAATATTTTCCTCGAGAAACGTTCCAAGTGATTTTTAATTCAAAATCATTTTCCATCTAAGATGAAATCCTTTGATGTTACTTATATTTTACTAGGGATATAATCCAAGGATACCATTCTTATTCTTTCTATTAATGGTTTATGTTTATTATGACAAGATGTTTATGAAACCCATTTCTCTTCCATGAGTTATACCATGATAAAATGATTATGATACCCACTTCTTTTTCCATAGGTTATGATTTGATGAAGTGATTATGAAACCTATTTCTTTTCTGTTGGTTATGTTATGATGACATGTTTATGAAACCCATTTCATTTCATGGGTTCTGATATGATGAATGTTTTATGACCTTGCAACACACACATGCCTGATTTTCATTATGTGATGGGTGAGACCTATATCTCATTCTAATGCATTGGGTAAAGATTGATATATCATGAGATAAACAAGACTAGAATTAGGAGTGAACCTAGCTTAGCAAGGTATTCTATCCACTATGATAGTTTTTAAAGTGAACCTTGACTACTATGATAGTTTAGGGAGTGAAATCAACCCACTATGATAGTCTTAGAAATGAGTCTTGAACTATTAAGGAAATGATTTTATATGCATATGTATATACCACAAATCTATGTCTTATGATAATGTTATACTCTCATGGTTCATGTTCTTTGATTCTATTATGATTCATGTATTATAAACTATCAAGATTTATCTCATGATTCAAGTTTATGATCCATGATATGTAGGGTATGGTTTTCAAATGTTATTCTCATATTCACATACCCCTATGCTCATGATAAGTTGATATCTCCACTGTTTACCCTTACTGAGCATATGAGACCACCCTTTCTTATATTTTCTTTCCCCAGGTTATGATGAAAGGTATTTTGTATGATATGTCTAAAAAGGGTTATAGTTATGAAGAACATAGTGGGAGATGATGTAGCCCACTTATGGACCGGTTGTTTATGTGTCCAAGTTTCCAAAGGCACTATAACTTTATGATTTTTAGGCATGTGTTTGTGTAATGTAATGAATATTCATATAAAAAGATATAATATATATGTATGAGAAGTTTGGGTCTTTACAAAAATGGTTATCAAATGTACAACATATTAACGCCAAAATCATTCTGTCATGACCCCCTCCCACCAAAGATGCCCCTCTTGAGTTGGCAATGGTGAAAGGGAGATAATGACCCCCGAGTCCCACCTCCAGTAGGCCCCGGGGTGGCGACTAGCACCAAGGGTATGAGTTTTCACAAATATGGGAGGCATTACCCTTTTTATTATTTAATATCGGAAAATAGGACAAGTCAACCACCAAAAAGGAAAAGAACAAGTGTATAGAAATAAACCCAAACCAATCCCACATGCATGTTTAAATAGTTCTGAAACAAGGTACAAGTACAAGAAAGCTCAAAAGTACAATACCAAAAGAAACAAGAGTACAACAACCACAACAACACCAACTGTCCCGACTAGTAGGGTCCCACACGGCCCTGGTAGTCCTCCTGGAAACCTGAAAGTAAACGTAGGGTGAGCATACAAGTATACTCAGTAGGGAAACCTAAAGCTACCGTGCATAAGTGGGGAGGCATCCTAATGTCCCGTGAGAACAACAGAAGAAACCTAGAAAGTAATTCTATCCACCCAACCTCACGATCCACACTCACCAAAGACAATCATAATAGGTAATAGTATATAAGAACAAGAGTATTGGGTACCCCGCACCATTTCCCATTAGTTAGCTACTCTTCCTAATGGCGAACGTCCTGACGCTACCACACTCTTCCCGCCCACACACACCTAGGCCTCAAGAACCACACATCCCGCCCGCACACACCTGGGCCTCACAACCACACATCCCGCCCACACACACCTGGGCCTCACAACCACACATCCCGCCCGCACACACCTGGGCCTCACAACCACGTATCCCGCCCGCACACACCTGACCCTCATCCCAAAGATTCTTGGGAAACAGTAAAACCTTCCCGAAGAGTCTTTGGCTAAAAGACACCCCAATCGAAACCTACCCGAAGAGTCTTGGGTGTAAGGTCACCTCAAGCCATCACAACCTAGGAAAGAAGGAGCAGTAAGGAGCTAGTAACTAAGGGGAAAACACCCTCTCCCATGAAATGGGAGTGTTTGACACTAAGTGCTCAACATAGGTGGGGTGCGATAAAACACAAAGATACAGATATATATATGTATACCAAACACACAGCCCAATCTATGTCTTCTAAACAGAGAAACCACGTGCCTCGGCACTGCTACTACGAAGCATGCATACAACAAACAACCCCAACCCCATTTAGGTTTTCACGTTTCAGCAGAATTTGTTTATTAGTTCCTTAACCACTAGGAAACTATTCACAACCAACCATATCAATCGTTCGTAAAACATATCTCTGCCATCCACAAATCAAGTTAGGAAAACACAATCAACACAACAAGTCCCTTTTTATTGACCAACCAAACTCATTGATTATTATTTCTATTCCATTACCAAGCCCCACCATTCATTAACTCTTCCACATTTTATTTATTATTCACAACCCATAGCTCGTTCACATTCAAACCCAACCCTGTAGCCCCGCTTCCAACCACCATAACCACAACCACACCGTACATCATTATCCCTTTAATACCATTTATCACAGCCCCACTGCCTATCACTAACATAGCATTCACACCAACCCACAACCAAGCCAACCGCAGCCCCGCTGCTCACCTGATCCACAACAACCCAGAAAGACACCCCCATCACATGCCACGTATCCAAGCCTACACCCACATGTTCATTATTTCATTTTGTTCAACCAGGGTGATCTCACAAGGGTTCCAGATTTTCATTTAATCAGCCAACTTTACGTGATTAACCAAATTCCACATTCAACAAGGTTCCATTCACAAAAACGGTCTAAAAAGATAGAGAAACATTTAATTTCACAAGAAAAGCCCCCCAATGACCGTGATTTTCAGTAGGCATAAGCCTATTCAATTCACAACATAATATCACAGGATATAAAGATAAACATAACAACTTCCCTATCCCCATTCTTTAACCAGTTATTATCTTCGTTTAATGGTTCAACCATTTCTCATGAAGACAAGAGGATACCCACCCTGCATGATGCACAATTTAGAGAGAGACGAAGGTAAGAACCCTACCTCAATAGGTTCTGATCACAACGCTCCCCCAGATCAACTTTAGAAGACATCCGTCGGCATCCGTCACTTCTGTCAAATCCCAGAAAAACCTCCTCGGGTGGAAGTTGGAAAGTAAAGGCTGAAGGAAAGACAACGAATCCAAGCTCAGAAGTTCCGCCTCGTCGTTACGATCTCTTGGCCGCTGATGGATCGTAAATCAGAGCTCGGACAAAGAAGTTATGGAAGAAAAGAGCCTTCGAGTCTCTTGGGAGAGCTCTGCTCAGAGGAATGGGGAGGAGAGGGGTGAGTTGAAAAGGAGGAGGGGACACCTCCTTTTATAGGCGCGAAAAACAAAATTACACAATGTGTACTTTATGGTACATGACGTGTACTCGTCCCTTTCACACGGTCACCACGCGGCTTCCAACACGGCCTTCAACGCGGCATGCGGCCATTGACTAGTCAACAAATGGTTTGAGGGTAACGCGTATGCAGGGAGGGAATACACAACATGTAGTATTGGCTACATGGAATGTACTCATTTATTTCACACGGCAAGGACACAACTCCAACACGACACACGACTGTTGACTGGTCAACACACGTTTTGAGGGTAACGCGTACGCGGGGAGGGACTACATAGCGTGTAGTATTGGGGTACACGGCGTGTACCCATTTATTTCACACGGCAAGGAAACAATCTTCAACACGGGGTATACCTGGCGAGGGGGTACACAACGTGTACTCCAACTACACGGCGTGTAGTTTCAAAATTCTGAAAAGTGTGGGAAAAGTCCATTTTACCCTCCAGAACACTTCAATACCCTCTTTTTGACCAAGGAAAGGGCCGAAGAGGTCCGGGCCATTACACATTCATAGGATACCTCATGTGAACTTTGTAACCACTGCATTAAGAGGATGAAATGAGTTGAAAACAGAACAAAATGATAAAAAAATGAACAACCCATAGGCATAAAGACTGAAATTACTCATTGATATATAGATCAAGAGGAACACACATGCTTTAGGGTATCATTACCAATGTTTTAGTGGGTGTAAGGTATGCCCCATCTACATCTATCCTTTAGTATGTTTCCCATAATATCACCCATAACACCCAAAGCCAAGTCAAGGGAGTAAATCAACCTGTAATTATAGATCAAAGTAATAGAGATATATATCAGTATATTTGTTGTAAACACTCATAAATGGTGTAATACTTTTCTAGGGTCAAGATTATAATAAGATATGATTATCCTAAGAGTTTTATTAATCAATGTGACTACCATATAAAGTGTTATTTGGTATTAAAATGCCTCACAATGTCATATGCTAATGTTTCTTTACAAAATTTTTGGATAACCAATATCCACTGGTTTTTTCTTGACAAATTACACTTATTTTTCAAAATTCAAACAATAAAAACATACAAAAAAAGATTCAGAGGAACTATCAAGATTTTCACAGTTCACCTAATAAAAACCCCATTATTGGGAGCATGAGGGTAATTGTAGAGCATAAATCAATTTACATTCTACATCCAAATATTAAATCAAAATAATGAACAAAAATATGGGATGGTGATGGTCAACTATCAAAACACCCAAATATTTTATGATATATTTCTCTTTAAATAAATTTAATTTCTTTAATAGCTTAAAATTGAAAGGTTTAGAGGCCCGAAGTATAAGCCGGTGGACCGAGGATTTTAAATTTTTTAAATTGACGGGTCGACAGGACTAGTCGACGCCGATGATCCGAGCCCCGAAAAGGTTCGAGGATCTCACGTAAATTGTAAAGTGCACAAAAACTTAAACAGAAAACATACCTATTTCAAATCTGAAACTTTGGTCGACTATATCTCATCGATGGCGATCGTTTCTCGAATGATCCATAACAGGAACCCTCTAGATCATCCACACGTTCTTAAAAAACCCGCAGGAGCATCGATTGTCAAATTCCAGGTGCTAGCGCAGAGATCCGACGACGCTTTCGACGTCTCGACAATCACCGTATCGAGATGCCTTTGATGCTTAAGGGAGATCTTGATCCAAACTTCTTGGACCAAAATATTCTCTCTCTAGAGAGTGGGAGGAGAGAGATGCTCTGGATTTCATTCCATGTAATGAATGAATAGTGAATAGCCACACATGAGCGAGAGCCTCCTCCTTTATTTATAGTGGATTTGATAAATACCTGGTAGGGTTCCCCGACCCCCATTTATTTCAACATCCACTAAATAAATAATTTTGATGAACTAAACTACGTCAATATTATTTATTATTTTATCACATACTTGTAATATATATAAAATATATTACGTGATAAAAACCGAGCCATTTAACTTGACTCGCTATCCCGCTTAATATTAAACAAACCTTGAATATTAAAATAATATTCATTATATTGATATTTTCTTATATTTAATAAACTTTTAAATACATAAATTCAATCCCAAATATTTATAACTTGAATATTAATGAATTTATTTAATTATTTTGGTGATCGATAACTTGGAAAACACCCGGACCCTATGGCGGGGCCCACTATGTCCATATACCTATTCAACTGAATAGGGAAGATTCTTGAATACGCTATTATGTGTGACCCTCTAGTCCCTTATCTCGATAGTAGTGAATAAAATTCACAGACCAAGAGTGGAGTCTAGCAACCCATCATGACCCCTAAAGAGATAAGGATTGTCATAGCAATGACAACCAACCTACAAACACAGACTATTTACTATCATCTCTTTATCATTAAATGTCTCATAAAGTAGGATGTTCACTTGTGTCATTGTCCTTTTCTTGTTTTATTATTTGTTGATCTATCCGGATAGATTTTCCTTTCAACTACTTTGGTCAAAGACCTATAAAGGTAGCACCATCCTGATCAACCAGGCCTGAGATATACAACTTCCTAAACTTGAAAGTGACAAATACTTTCTTGACCATTCAACCAATGACATAACACCAATGATGCACCCAATACAATCCACCTCACCCCGATTTCAATACCATGGTTTTTTTCTTTCATCAAAGTATGCAGTCAAATGATACACATTGGTAATGGTCTCAAGTCAGGAGACCAATACACATGTCAATAGATAGGAATGAACAATGAAACCCAAAACATGTGGTGTTTCTATTGGTGAGTACGTCCTCATGACCTCACTAATAGAGATCACTAAGTGAGAACTTCATGAGAAGAAGTATCAATGCTTATGAGCCTCCGACACCTGATAGTAATTCATCTACTGTGTCCAGTCAGTAAGATGTATCTAGACCATAGAACATATATTTAAGATTAATGTCATAGTATCTTGAGGTTTTCATTATAGACTAGGATCTGCTATAACCTCTAGACACGAAAACTAATCTATGGAAATTACCATTATATAGTGGATGAAGAAATATCTACACTATAATGGTAATAATAAATCATGTATAACTAATTGTAAACATGATATGGTAATAAAAAATATGGCATAGTTGGGTCTTGGTAACCCACTATTTCAACACTCCCACTTGCACTAGATCCAACTTTCTAACCAAAAATGTTTGTTACTCACATTATAAAGACCATGTTCTTACTGAGTAATGGATTTAACTGCTGGGTCTGCCACATTTTCACCGCATGGCATATATGATATATGTGAACTCATCTCCTTGAGTAAAACTTCTCAAGAGATGGTATCCCTGAGTATATCACTTTTTTCCATTGTCATAACTTGATAACTTGGCTAGTAAGAATATAATAATTTACATTATGATAATACTTTTCTCACTAGGTGCGATTACAATAACTCTAATAAATCGTTACGAATGATAACTGCTTCTTAGCTACCTTAGAAGCTATAACATACTCAGTATTTGTAGATATGGATACCATTGGTTATAATGAGCTTGACTCGCTCATCACCTTAGCCTAACTACGTCACTAGATCAAATTGATCTAAGGATTGCTAGTTTATGTCCCACAATGACTAGTATCCTTGTTATCCACATACCAGGTACATATCATTTGTACTTACCGAAGTACAAGATGATAGTTCTGACTACATCTCTTATACTGCTCCTATATATAATTGATATCTACCTATAATAAAGTATATCCTGGCAGTATCAATTCTTTTACATATTATGGCATATATTATTGATCCATCGCTGAAGCATATGGTAATCAACTCACAACTTTAGTCTCTTCCCATGTTCCGAACATGTCAAACTGAAGAGATTAAGCCATGTGACATTGAAAATAATTCTGAACTTGAATTATTCCAACTTGTATTTTTCAGTATAATGTCACTTTATATATGATTGATTAGGTCCAAGCAAATGTTAGATCTACCTCAACAGATCCTTTTCCCTATAACTTAGGTTGTTACTTTAAGTTAATCATTAGATAATTGATTTTATTTTGGTCTTAACTAACTGTAAGACCAATATCTATTTTCTATATGTTTCCAAACATATTTTTCTTTGAAAACTTTAGCGGTCCCACTAACCTTTGGTAGACATAAGAAAAATATTAATTTAAAATTAATGCTCTAAGATCTTGTTGCTTACTTTAATCCAAAACTGGATTTCAGTAACTTGAAAACTTTATTGGCATTAGATAGTGTCATAATCCCTTTCTGGTTGCGTCGTATAGACACCTTCCATGAAAGTTGATTTTGACATCCAATGAACAATAAAATGATCTTAGAAGTTAGCTATGATAAGTAAAATTATAATAGATTTAGGCATACTGACTTGGTATAACCAATCGATCCTTATTGGTACCAATATTGTACCATCCATGTATCATCTCATTTGAATACTCACTGCAGTATTCAATTTATAAGCCCCTTTTCAATTTGATACATGGAATCCATTATTGAATTTTAATTGTCTTATCAATCTTAGCTAATTTTCATATACTGCTTACTTGTAGGATTTATTATTCTCAATGAATAATGAATCACTGACCGCGGTGAACTCAAAACCATCACCATGGTTTCATCCTTCCTATGCAGTATGTGTCACTGAAACATTCCTATTCTACATGTACTTGTGGAACTTGTTCCTATGCGAACCATTTGTGCATCTCGAGTATTGACTAAGTCCAAGTCAATTCAGCTCCCACTATCTTTAATAGAGATGTTCAACCTTATATAGAAATTCAGTATATCACTTGACTACATATTTTCTATCTTAGGAATTTATGTAATATCCTAAGCAACTTTTAGGATATCTATTTAGATGCACTATGTGTTTAGCTCGATACATGTTTGTTTTTTTCTTAACAAACGCTTTGCATCTTAACACATGATCTATGACATAATGGATTTTCATCATACTATAACTCATATGATATCCATTTTTCATTTTATTTTTCATATTTGTTATGGGTTTACACCTTTATTTACAAAGAACATGTTGAAATATGATGGAAGTTACTGCAGGTTTGTAACATTGATACTCCATACATCATAACTTTGATGTATAAAATGTGTGTTTAGGAATTTCTCCACGCTAAATTTTGTTGATCAATGCTAACATGTAATAATTTATCATTGATCCTCCTTATGAACATTAATACCATGATGTAGATAAGGTAATATACATTTAGGAATTACTCCACGCTACATTATCATGATCTATGAATGTTTGGTCAAGATATTCTTTAGCATACTGATCCGAAGCAACTCATATCTTTCGACCATGCATATACTTCATTAGTACATTACTTAATAACTTAAAGGAATCTTATGAAGTATCTTTACCTCTAGATTTATTTTGGAATAGTTCACACTCTCTTGTTGAACTAACCCCGAAAGCTTTTGTGGCGTACCTTTATCTCTAAAGTTTTTTTTGTCTAAACTAAAGATGTCAATTATATAAAATGTGTTTAGCTGTGCGGAGACTAAATACCATACTAGGTATATTCTTGACATCTAATTTTAGTTTTACTTGTCAAATAATTATATTTCCACAACTGGGTAAGTCTTAAATTTATATATTCATCACTTATTGCCTATGATTCAAGTACCAGTGAACTATTTGTTGAGTATGTTACCACAAACAACATTCATTCCAAAACTTGGAATAATGTCTCATTGTGACCAAAAGGGCATGTAATATAAATTTTTTGGTTATACTCAATAACTTTTTCAAATAAAATCATTCACCTGTCAATTCGAAGTTATGTGTTTCTCACCGCTAACTTAGGAATCACCCTTTCTTAGCTACTTGGAGAAAACACTTTACTTATTATAATGTTCCTATAATTAATTGGTTATTGTATTTAAATACACATATTTTATTGTCATATTGTATTAAATACCCAAGAAGTACATTAGAAACATCAATATATATTGATTAATATACCTAAATGAGAAGTAGGACTTGCTTCTAGTATTTCAGTTTATTGAATTTTTAAACTTACATAAATTTATTTCAATATATGTGATGAAAATAACCTCCTGTTAAATAACCAACCACTTTTCTTTAAAGGACGTGACGAAGGTGCCTTTGGCATAACTTTCCATAGGCCTTTTCTCATGTCTTTCAATTTATTCTCCATAATAACAAAGATGGTGCTATCTTTAATATTCTTATTACTTGGCGAATGTTACCTTAAAGGTAATGAAGCGCTTACTCTATATCGTTCATTTGTATCCTTAAATGAAACTAGAGTAATTGGGTGTAAAAGGTATAATAATGGGATAACATGAAATATTGTTAATTGTCTTTCACTTTACACAAACCGAGTTCAATCATTGAATTCAAATCTTGCTTCTCTTTCTCCTTTGAAAACTTCTTGGAGATGAGACTACATGTAATATCATCCATGTATTGATGTAGCGACTACAACTAAAATCAAACATTGATGATAGAAATATGACATAACCATCATATACTTAATTCATGAGTCTCCTGTAAGCATTTACACCCTCGTTTCCTGAGGTGGGTTAACAGATTGGGACACTAACACCTTGAATTTCCAATATAGTAATATTGTGAGTGAGCACCTATACTAAATTTTAGAAATTCGTGCTAGTTTGGACATTAGCTTTGTCCAATATTAATAATAGTTATTACTTGTGGCATTACTTTCCATTTTTCTACAAAATAAACTTTAGTAGATTATACTTTTATGCTTATTACTGAATGTGACATTACTGATTAAATTAGTCATTAAATGTCTCCCACTAATTTTTCAAATTCTAAGAACCCTTTGTACTAGAATCATAATACTATATCATTTGAGTGTTCTAGTGGAAAGAATCCCTGAACCTCCCTCATAGTCTATAAGCTATGACTATGCCACTACTCGGAGGGTCCAAGGTATGCTTTTGGCTGGCCAACCGCATTAACTCACAGTTCCTTGATCTGTTGAGTGAAGTCTCAGCTTCAAAATCATAATATGATTTACTCAATACTTGACTCTAAAATTAAAACAAGCTAGATATGACTATTTCTTTGCTGTAATTTTAGTTAAGTCGACCCACCACCCTAATAAGAACTCTCCGGTAGTAAGAGGAACCCTCAGCTATGGCATTACCGGCACCCCAAACACCCGGTTTTGTTCAAACTTGAATGATGGAAGGCTGTGGTGACTTAATATTACTTTGAGGGTTTTTTGTTTTTCTCTTAATGAATGTGATCCATTTCTATTAAACTTGTTCATCTATGTTTTCATGCTCACAACTGAACTTTAATAGAAAAACATACGCTGCTTCTTTATGCATTTTATTATCTATTATTTTATGTATTTTCTCGTTGTTCTAAAATGCATAAAATAATAAATAAATTCATAAAGGTAAACTACTACCTGACTGGTTTTGATCATCTAAATGACCTAATGGCATCATACCTAAGTCGAATCTTGACTCATAATGCAGCTTGCCCCTATCTTGCATGTTCGCTTGTAATCTAAAGCATTGTATTTTCTTGGCGGGGTCCACATCACGTCTTGGAGTATCACCTCATCTTGGCAGGATCCACGTGTCATCTTGCACCATCTTGATCAACACGCACCACCTCATCTTGGTGGGGTCCACGTCGTTCACCATCTTTGTCTGAAGTACAAAGGTAATCGCGCACAAGCGAGGGGGACTTGGGTATAAATGTACATCATGTAAATATTTGGCGCGCATGCCCTTATACATTTTAACCAAAAAGAAAGATGATGCACAGACCATCTATTTAATTAATTACATACATCACTCGCAGTTAAAATAATTAATTAAATAAATGCAATATACACAGGTCGGTGCTCAAGACCAGAATGTGGGTAAATAATGCGCGATAAAATTAAATTTCATAAATTAAGTACAAGGGTTATTTAATTAAATTAAATGAATTAAATAATTCAAATAATATAATTATTTACCAGTACTTTAATTAATTTAATTTTATGCCAAAATCAAATCAATTAATTAATTTAATTTCATTGCAAAATTAAATTAATTTATATCCCGGGTATTAAAATTTATTTATTTTCATCCACAATTAATATATTAATTTATTTAATTTAATTATGTAATTAAATTAATTAATCATATTAATTGAAATTATCTTAGGTCCCAAAACACCCGCTATGGCCTGTTGTGGGTTGCGCTAAACTTGCGCAGACCCGTAACGAGTCGGGCAAAGCCCGTGCTGGGCTTATCTGGACCAAGCATGTCTGCCCAGACCCAAACTTGGTCGGGCAGATCTACCCAATCCTATTTCGAGACAAACAAGACACTACAAATGATATTGGGGTATACATATACCAAAAGTAGGTTTGCGGTGATGCGCGAGGTTCAGACTAGCCGACAGGGATGGCTAGGAGCCAACCAGGGGGCCGCTGTAAGACCAGGAAGGCAGGCGACTTTTGGTGGGAGCAGGTGGTGTGCGCTGTGGCTTGGGGAGATTCGGTTGAGAGAGGGCGTGGGCTGCCTAGTGTTGGACTGGGTAGTGGTTCTGGTGCTGGGTCAAGCCACAAGAGAGGAGGCTAGGAGGCCGGATGACGATGGTTGGGAAAACACGAATGAGAGGGGCATTGGGCAAGCTGCTATGTGTAGAGATCGGGCCAACACGCCAGGTGAGGCGAGCGAGAGGAGGAAGCCGGCTCGACAGGAGATGGGTTGATGGCTACTACAAGGAGCCTGGGATGACAAGGGGGGCGACGGCCTGCTGGGTTAGGGGGGCGGCGGTGGCTGGGCCACAACAGAGGAAGTCAACGCTCTAGGAGGGCAGTGAGATCTGCAGAGGTCGCCTGTGCATGGCATCCCGAGGAAGGGGGGCGACCCAGGGGTCCCCACGAACCCCCCCACTTTTTGATTTTTTTGCTTCATGCTTATCCAGCCCGCCCCACCTCCAATTCCCCCCTATTTTTTAATTAAGTCTCCTCTATCATTTTTGAGTCCCCTCTTAAATTCTTTGTCTCCCCAAAAATATTTTTCGCACCCACAAAAATTTCTAAAGGCTAAATAGCCTTTTAATTTAATAATAATAAACTTATTATAATAAAATAATAATTTATTATTATTATATTATTATAATAATAAAATAAATATTATTATTATAATAAAATTATTATTCAAATTAGAAAAATTGTAAAATTTATAATTTGAAAAAATTTAATTATATTCGATGAACTGATATAAACTTGATCGGTTCTTTGGAATGAATAAAACTTAACACCCGAGACCAAACCGCGAATTTAATCCAATCCAAAAATTTAAAATGACCATAACTTGGCCGTTCGATATTGGATCAACGCACGGTTTGAATCACTGAGACTGTTTTGAACCCTCTACTTAATTGTAATGCAAATTTAAATTTCTAGGCTTAGAAAATCTACATGATACCTCTGATACCACTGATAGGTTTTGGGGCCCGCAGCAGAAGCCGGTGGGTCGAGGATTTTAAAAAATTTCATTGATGGGTCTACGGGACTTGTCGACGCTGACGATACGAGCCCCAGAAAGGTCTGAGGATCTCGCGTAAATTGTAAAGAGCACAAAAACTTAAACAAAAAACATACCTGTTTCAAATCTGAAGCCGTGGTCGACTGCATCTCATCGATGGAGATTATTTCTTAAAGGATCCATAGCAAGAACCCTCTAGATCATCCACACACACTTCAAAAACTCACGAAAGCGTCGATCATCGAATTTTGGGTGCTAGCGCAGAGATCTGATGATGCTTTAGACATCCCGACGATCACCGCATCGAGATGCCTTTGATGTTTGAGAGAGATCTTGATCTGATCTTTTTGGATCGAGAGATTCTCTCTCTAGAGAGTGGGAGGAGAGAGATACTTTGGATTTCATTCCATGGAATGAATGAATAGTGAATAATCACACATGAGATAGAGCCTCCTCCTTTATTTATAGTGGAGTTGATAAATACCCAATAGGGTTCCCCGACCCCCGTTTATTTTAATGTCCACTAAATAAATAATTTTTATGAACTAAACTACGTCAATATTATTTATTATTTTATCACATACTTGTAATATATATAAATTATATTATGTGATAAAAACCAAGCCATTTAACCCGACTCACTATCCTGCTTAATATTAAACGAACCTTGAATATTAAAATAATATTTGTTCGATTAATATTTTATCATATTTACTAAACTTTTAAATATATAAATTCAATCCCAAATATTCATAACTTGAATATTAATGAATTTATTTAATTATTTTGGTGATCGACAACTTGGAAAACACTCGGACCCCATGGCGGGGCCCACTATGTCCATATACCTATTCAACTGAATAAGGCGGATTTTTGAATATGCTATTGTGTGTGACCCTATAGGACCTTATCTCGATAGTAGTGAATAAAATCCACAGAACAAGAATAGAGTCTAACAACGCATCATGACCCCTAAAGAGATAAGGATTATCATAGCAATGACAACCAACCTACGAACACTGATTATGTACTATAATCTCTTTGTCATTAAATATTTCATAAAGCAGGATGCACACTTGTGTCATCATCATTTTCTTACTTTATTATTTGTTGATCTATCCAGATGGATTTTCCTTTCAACTGCTTTGGACAAAGACTTATAAAGGTAGCATCATCCTGATCAACCAGGCCTGAGATATATAACTTCTTAAACTTAGAAGCAAAAAATTCTTTCTTGACCATTCAACTAATGTCATACCACCAATGGCACACCCAACACGAGCTACTTCGCCATGATTTCAATACCATGGTTTTTTCTTTTCATAAAAGTATGAAATCAAATGATACACATTGGTAATGGTCTAAAGTTAGGAGAATAATAGACATGTACATAGATAGAAACGACCAATGACACCCAAAACATGTGGTGTTCCTATTGGCGGGTCCGTCCTCATGATCTCACTACTGAAGATCACTAAGTGCGAACTTCATGAGAAGAAGTCTCAATGCTTATGAGCCTACAACACCTGATAGTCATACATCTATTGTGTCCAGTCAGTAATATGTATCTAGACCATAGAACATATATTTAAGAATAATGTCATAGTATCTCAAGGTTCTCATTATAGCCTGGGATCTGTTATATATTCCCGGCACGACAACTAATCTATGGACATTACCATTATATAATGGATTAATAAATATCTGCACTATAATGGTAATAATACATCATGTATAACTAACTGTACACATGATATGATAATCAAAAGTATGACATAGTTGGGTTTAGGGCACCCACCATTTCATAAACAATACACGCAACCCTGGGTCTAAATGAACTGTAATAAAGTTTATAGTTATCGCCTAGTCGTTGGATTGACATGTATGTATATGAATAAATAAATTAGGAAAAATTTATGGTTTTCACATATATACAATGAATTCACTGGTTATCAATTGATTATAAATGAAAATAAAAATCATACAAAATTAAAAGAGATGTTTTTTCTGAAAAACTATTTTTATGCGTGCAATGTGTTTTTATCTAAATAAATTAAATTGATTACTATTAGTGAATAATTTTAATGAAATGTATGTATTTTATATTCAATAGGTTTTTTTATATTTATCTAATATTTTTTTTCTAGGAATGAGATAAGAATATGTATCAAGTTTTATGCTTAAAAATGTATTTTCTAAAAAATGGTTTTCGTCGCATTTTACGTACTTATTTTAAAATGAATCTATAAAAATTATAGAAATTGATTCTTGAAAAATTGATTCCATATTTTTAATCATGAGTATAAAATTTTGTAAATAAGTCCCATTTTTTCAATATTAATAGCAACCATAGTGAATTTTTATCACCTCGGTAAGGATAAAATTAGTAAAATAGGGTTAAAATTTTGGGATAAGGATTTAAAATTCCTATAAAACTTGCCTTTATCATATTTTATGGATGAAGTTTGAACATTTCCATCCAAGTATCGAATATATTTCCACTTGGTTCTATTTTTATTTGATCATGACCTTTATATTAATTTAGGAAAAGATAAATACAAAATATCACTCTTTTGACTTTAATATCTCCAACATTTTTACATAAGGAAAAAAAGAGGATAAGTTTAGTTATAAATATTTATTTGAAATATAAATTAATTTTTTTATCATAGTAATTTATTTTTAATTTTTTTGATTTAATAATTACCTTAAATACTTATGCAACACTAACACTATATCTATTCAATTAATAGAAAAATAAAATAATTGATTTTAAAAATATTAAAAGTAATACAATTTGGGTTAATGATTGCGCTCCATGAATTTTATAGATTAATATAACATACTAGAGATGTGTTAAAGGTTTATATTTTAATTACATTGTTTTTATATTGTTTTCAAATTCAAATCACATGAATAGTTCTTAAAATGACATTAATAATATTTTATGTTAAATATATTTTATTAAATTATTTAAAAATCATAAAAATATTAAAATAGAAAAATTAAGATGATTAAAGATCTAAAATGTCATCCCTTAGTTATTTATGAACCAATTTTCACCTTATAAATAAAATTATAACCCTTTAATATTAAAAATCCATCACCACAGTTAAGTTTAAAATTGGTTAATCAAGGGGTTAAACTAATAGATAAGGTTTAAAATGACACAAAAAACTATCTAAATTTCATTGGTAGATGATATTTAGACCTTACACTTGTTTTCTTTGAATATATGTCCATTTGGAATCATTTTTATTTAGAATTACTAAATTATATTTTAATCTTTTTAATAATTCCAAGTGCGTCTTTTCTCTCCCTTATAAAAGGACACACCATCTATCTTTTATTTACACCACTTTGAGCCATATATCTCAGCCAATACCTAATATAATATCATCTAATATTTCTTCACCACATCCTATAACTTATGGTATTTCCAAAATACAACCCCTCTAAGGCTTAAGCTGTAATCCAAGAGAGGAATCTCAATAAAGAGGTATAACTCACTACAAAAAATGCTAATTAGTGACGTTTTAAAACATTGTTAGTTCATTTATCAACATTTCTAAACAACTTCAGTAAATGAGGTGTCTCTAATTTAGTGATGTTTATAAACATCATTAATTGGAGACGTTTATAAACGTTGCTAAATTGATGAAGTTTATAAACGTTTCTATTTAGCGACATCTCATTTACCAACGTTTATAAATGTTGCTATTTAGTGACACATTTTTTACTGATGTTTTTCTTAAACTCTGCTAATTTAATTAATTTATAAACATCTCTATTTAGTGATGCCTCATTTACCGATATTTTTTTAGAAACGTCGGTAAATGACACCTCATTTTCCTGATGTTTCTAAAAAATGTAGGTAATTTTTCTTGTTTAAATATATATATATATATATATATATATATTTTGAACCTCACAATTTTTTTAAAAAATTGAAATTGTTTCTTATTAATTTCTTATAGTATAGGTTTTTAAAAAAAATTAAATGTTTTTTTCAGACGCGCACCTACCCAACGCCCCACCTTGCCTCCCCCCATTTCCCAAACTTCCCATCCAGTTTGATCCTAGAATGCACCTACCCCACCTTGCTTACCTGCCCCGCCTTACCTCCCATTAATTTCCCATCCCCTGCACTGAGCTCGCTCCAATGTGCTGGCAAAGGATTTGAACCCTCTATCTCCTCCCTGCACCCGTAACGCACAACCAACCCACTAATCTTATTTATTATTATTTAATTATATGATCTCTTATTTATATATATTTAAATTGATTTCACTATTTAAAAAATTAATACATTATATATATATATTAATATAAATATATAAATATATTATAAATATATTAATATATTATAAATATATCAATATATTATACATACATATATATATGTGTGTGTGTTTATATTTTATATATATGTGCCGCCCACACACACACATGTGTGTGTGTCTGAATATGCTTATATATATGTGTGTGTATATAAATATGTTTATATATGTGTGTGCGTGTGTATATAAATATATATGTATATGTATAAATATATATAATTATATATATATAAAATTATTCACGTTTTAAAACATTGGTAAAAATATTACTAAAATAGTCACATTTTTTAGAAAACGCGACTAAATTTAAAATATATACGTGTTTATATATATGTGTCAGTATTTAAAAAATTAATATTATATATATATATATAATTTTATATATTCATATGCATATACACACACACACATATATATATATATTTATGTGTTTATATTTTATATTTTATATTTTATGTTGATATATGTATATATATGTTTATATTTTATATCATATATATATGTTTATATTTTATGTATATATATGTTTATGTTATATATATATGTTTATATTATATATATATATATTATATGTTTATATTATATATATATATTATATGTTTATATTATATATATATATCTTATGTTTATATTAATATATATGTGTGTGTTTGTGTATAAATATATATGTGTATGTATACATATATAATACTAATTATAATTATACAAACACACACATATATAATTATCCATGTTTTAAAATACTAGTAAAATTATTACTAAAATAGCCACGTTTTCTTGAAAATGTGACTAAATTTAAAATATATATGTGTTTTTATATATAAATATATGTATATTTATATATTTATATATTTATATATTTATATATATGTTTGTGTGTGTGTTTATATATATATAAAGATATATATTTATATATATATGTGTTTATATATAAGTATTTGTGTTTATATATATATATATATTTCTAAATATATATTTACATCGATATAGAGAATTGATTTATATAAATGTATATATTTTTAGCGATGTTTTTCAGGAAGCGTCGCTAAATTAGCGATGTTTGTCATGAAGCGTCTCTAAATTAGCAACGTTTTTAGGAATCATCATTAAATTAGTAATGTTTTCAGGAAACATATCTAAATTTAAAAATTAGTGACGTTTTTAAAAAACATCGCTGAATTACAGTTTTTTGTAGCGACTCTTAACCAAGCATTTTCAATTTTATTTCTTATTATACCTCCTATAAATATATGGTATCCATTATAAAATAATTAATTTTGCATCATAATTATATTTATATTTTATTATGATTATGGGATAACCCTTTTCCACCTCTTTCCATCCCACATAAAATGAAAACATCGCTCGTGCGTACTTACGACTTATCGTCTCCACATAGCGATGTAATTCATTTTTCATCACCATCTTTCATGAATGGTTATAATGATGGATTTAATATTTATATAATAAATTTATAGCATAATTATTCTTCTTTAATTATAATATATTATCTACCTTCTTAAATTTCTATACATTGGAAAATGATAATGTCGCTCATGCGTACGTGTGGACTACAACCTCCACGAAGTGATGTGATTTGTTTTCCATTTTATTTTGAAATGGATGGTAATAAGGACAAATTTAATGAATATATATTATATATATGATATAATAATGTTTTTATAAAGGTTATTTATTATTTACCTTTCTTTCGTTCCATCTGTTAAAAAATGGAAATAACGTTCATGCGTACATACGACCTACCATCTCCATGAACAGTGTAATTCATTTTTCTATCTCTATATTTTATGGATGAATCTCTCTATCTATATATATAATGAATATATAGGATATTTATATCATTATTAACATTCTAGATATGATGTAACCATGATCAAAGTACTGGGATCAGAACCATTGAATCAGAATTCTCATAAAAATGAAATAATTAACATGTGAAAACGATGGTTTTAATAAGGATTTATTTATAAATGGGTGTTGAAATGTTATAATAGGATTTTATATGATATTATAAGTATGTAAATGATTCTGTTACATAATTATAATAAATTTAAATTTATTATGCATGAGTTTAAATCACTTTCAAAGAAATTCGAACTCGAGGTAAGGGATTTATGCTACAAGCACATTGTCTATCGAGATTGTTTATGATTGAGTGTAAAATGATGAAATTATATGATAAAACTATTAATAAAATCATGATTTTTATTCTCACAAGGTTATTTCTAGAAAATACATGTTTTCCTTTCATTTTACTTTCTTTAAGAACTCAAGAGACCGAAAGAATGTTTTTTTTAAGAAAAATCAACTTTATTTATCTTTTTAATCGAAAATATTTTTTCTTCGATGTCCATGTTTTCTAAAAATGTTTTAAAGAATTATTTTTACTATAATTATTGTTTAAATCCATTTTTACCCATGATATAATTTTTACAAAATTGGTTTAAAAGGAATCTTCTTAGCATATTCTGAATGAGGCACTTTTGACCTTTTACTGAAAATGTGAAAGGAATCATTGTTTTAACATACATGACATTAATTTTTTTTATACCATCATGAGCTCTTAATTATTTAAATATACCTTTATAATTTTTCAAATTCATTTTTAAATAAAATATTTTTCTTAATATTTGTGTTTTTTTTAATTTTAAATAAGTGATTTCAAAATGAAAAGGTTATTTTTCTCAAGAAATATTCTAATGATATTTTAAAGAAATTTTCTCCCATGATAACATCCTTGATATTAATTATGATTTCCTAGGGATATTATCCAATTATACCATCCTTATTCTTTCTCTGGATGGTTTATGTTTATGTGGATGAGATATTTACAAAACCCATTTATTTTCTATGGATTATGTTATGACGAAATTATGAAATATTTATGAAACCCATTTTATTTGTAAGGGTTATGATATGATGATATTATGAATGCTTTATGATATTATAGAAAACATATTTATGGTTTTCATTATGTGATTGGTGTTCCTATAATTATATAACCCTCTAATTCATTGAGTAAATTTTTATATCTCATGAGATAATTATGGGAAACAAGTCGATGTGCTTGGTCCGCTATGGGAAATAAGTCGATGTGATTGATCTACTATAAGAAATAAGTTAATGTGATTGATCCATTATGGGATACAAGTCGATGTTCTTGATACACTTTGAGAAATAAGTTAATGTTCTTGATCCACTATGGGAAACGAGTAATTATGGATGATCATTTTTGATATGGGAAACATGTGTTGATTCCTGATCCACTATGATTTTATAGTCTCAATATTTAACTATGACATATTAAATTGTTTCTATACCTATGATGGCGCTACACGTTTATGACATGAACTTATAGTTCATGATTGATTTATGATGATTTTTCACTCTTATGATTCATGTTTTTTGAATGATAAAGTTTTATGCCATGAATCATGTTTACGATCCACAATAGATTGGGTATGAATTTTTTAAGTTATGTTCATGATATCATACCCATATGATTATCTTATGATTTTATATGAATATCGATTGATATCTCTCTTGTTTACCCTTACTGAGTATTTGAGCTCACCCTTTCTTTGTTCCCTTTCTCTAGGTTATGAAGAAATATCTAAGTAGGCCATGTCTATGAAGAGTAATATGTGGGATGATATTTATGGGACACATTGAATATATTTCATGGAATAATATGATTGTGTATCTAGTATCTAAAGATGCTAAAACTTTACGGTCCTTGGGCATGCATTTGTGAAATGAATTAAATATTATGAAGGTTCTGGGTGTAGCAGAAGCTCTTTTGATGGGAATTAAATTAAAATTTATTTTAATTTAGAGTTTCCCAAAACCTCGAGATAATATCTTCCATGTTAAATTAATAATTAAATTATTTATATTGGGAAGAAATAATTACCTCATCTTAGTATCCTTTCTTCAATTATGTTGTTAATATTATGAAAACCCTTTCAAATTACCTTTGTTGTACTGTAAGGATTCAAGTGTAGAATCCCTTCTAGTGATGATACACACATGCTCCTTTGATCTCCAAGCAACGACAATTGATTTTTAGGTGATGGCGTGATGAATAAAATATATTATTTTGTTCGTCTTGATCGCTACAAGATCCTTTGGTATTGAAGAAGTTCTTCTCATTCTTGAGAGGAAGATAGGAAAATTTTGAGAGAGAGAGAGAGAAGTTTGTTGTGTGTAATGATACTCTATCCTCAATTTTTGATTAACGATTAACCCTGCACAATATACATAACCATCTATTTAAGAAGTTAGGGTTTAGGTTAAAATATTATTTAATTGTTTATTGACCCTTAAATAATATAATAATAGTTAATAAACCCCATTCCATAATAATAATAACAATAACAATATTAATATTTTATGGTGTGTGAGCTAACTTGATTAATAATAAATATTATTTTACAGGCTGGTAAATTAATATTTATCACAAAACACAGTCTTGGTCCATTAAAAATCCTCTACATTTTTTGAATACCTAAATAAATATTTAATAAAATATTTCATTCATCAATAAATATTTGTGATCGATAAAACTTGAATAAAATTATTCCTCAGTCTTGAGAATAATATTTATTCTAATAATAAAATTCAAATAGAATTTATTTAATTTCAACAAAAACACTTAGTGTATGAACCTCTAGGATTATTTTTCATTGATATTATGTGGGACAAACTAAATTCTAATATTACTATCTAGTAATGAGTCAAAGAACCCAAGAGAAAGAACTTAATGTCACAATGACAACAACCACATACGAACACTCACCGTGTAATTTAATCTCTTTCATATCAATATATCATCAATAAGGATTCATATCCATGCCATAAACCTATTCATGTGATATATCTTTATTTGAATATATAAAATAAACATCATTAAACCATGTCCATGAAATTTAATTTGACCATTATATTTCAATAAAAGGGTCGAGATATCAACTTCTATAAAGATGGAAGGGACAAATCCTTCCTCAACTTATTAATTAACAACATGTCATTCATGATGCACCCAATGTATCCAACTCCACCATAAACTATCATTATCATGGTTTATGAAATACATCTAAGTGCATGAGTCATAACATGCATTAATAATAATCTTAAAGTCTAAGGACCATTACACACACTCAAAGATATGAACATCTGATGACACCAAGTAAAAAATTCATGAGAATAAGTCTCATCCTCTTATGAGTACTCACACATGAAAGTCACACTCGATGTGTCCCATCATAGAATGTTATCTGACCATAGAACTATATTGAATAATATTGTCATAACATTTCAAGGTTCTCATCATAGTGGGGAACTACTATGACCTTATCAATGCGACAAATACTCCAGGAAATTATCACATTAATTTTATATAGAATAAAAATTAACATGTGATAAGATATTTATATTAATATTCACTTATTTGAATATATATGTAATCTAAAGTACAAAGTAGTTGGTTTTAGGGAACAGACTCCAACAAAATCCCACTTACACTAGAGACAACTATTAATTACCAGTTAGTCCTCACATGTAAAACATTCTTCTACTAAGTATGACTATAGCTTCTAGGTCTAACACATTTATATGTCTAGGGTTGGTAAATCCACATGTTTATATATAAAATCTATTTACTGCAACATTACTACCTTGAGAAAATAACTCAAGTAGTGATATAACCAAGTTTCCACCTATTGTTACCATGTCAAAATATTAACATCTTGACTAAATCCATAGAAAAATCTTATCATGATAATGATAAAACTCTTTATTTTTTTATAAACCAAAATCAGAATAGGATGTTGCTAAACCACTCCTTAAGATGCATTAGAAGCCGTGACATACTCGAATATTATAGATATAGATACCACTAGTTGTAATAAGTTTTTATTATATATCACCTTATTATTTTCTATGATTCTAGATAAAATTGAACTAAATTAAGACAAGTGTTAAATTCACTCAGTCACTAGTATTCCCACATCTCTAAACACTAAGAACTCATCCTGTTCTACTTTGAAAAGTACAGTTAGATATTTTTAATTGTAAGTTGATGTAGTTATGTTGGATATTTTTGATATTTAAATACTATGCAACATGAATTAGTAATATAAAATGTCAGTATATATCATAGAACATGAGATAAATTCTTAACACTTAAGCTTGTGAAATTATATCAATCTCAATAATATCTTCTTATTCCTATGCATGTTATACTGAAAGGATTATATGCCAATTACAATTTGGTCTTGGATTTTTAAAACTTGGATTTTTCAATACATTGTTAATATATGTACTACGACTAAATTGATAAAACTCATGGATTTATCTTATATATATTGTTCCCTAGAACATAATTGTTAATTTTAGCCATACTTGGAGAAATTTCATTCCTTGGTATTAACAAATTGGTAAGACACAACATTTTTTCCATATGTTATCAACGTATCTATCTTGAAAACTTATAGTGATACCATTAACCAGATAGAGATACATGTCACTCTTTCATTTCCAAATAAATATTATATAATCACTATGCAAGATTTATTCATAAATTAATTTATGTAATATGTATATATTATTGGAATTTATTGATGTCACTGACCCTTTTAACTTATTCCAAGTTGATATATACCATAGGGTCTCTTTTGGCCACATCGTATAAGCATCTATCATAAGATTTCCTTTAAGTGAGGTGGCCTTAACAATCAATATCCCAATATGATGATAGTAGAAATACATTTTGACAAAGAAGAATTCAAGAAGGATTTTATTTATGATGATTTATGTATAGGTTTTATCATAGACTAAACCTTTCAAAAATCAATCATGATTTATTGGTACCATCTTGTACTATCCATGTATAGTTTATCTTAAATACTCACTAGAAGTATCAAGTATTAGAAACATTAAAAACATGGAGTCATTGAATCTTGATACATGGAGTCCATTACTTGAATTTATACATACTTTTCAATCTTAGCATATTACCATTTACTGCTGCATTGTAAGAATATTTATTCTAAAAGAATAATACATTTATCACCCATTGTGGTGATAATAAACCATCTATTTGGTTATAAATTCCTACGCAGTATGTGTCTCTAGAACTACTCCTCCCACTAAGTTGTGTGGAGTCTAGTATTCCTATGACAACTCATGTGAATTCAGATCTGTAACTCATAAAATTTAAGTCTCCTTCCATTATCTTCAAATAGACAGGCTTACTTTATAGAAATTTAGTCGATCTTAACTAGATTTTAATATCCTCAATGGACATAAGATCATGAACTCATATGAAACTTAGTGTTTTGATGTTCATTTGTATCTAAGGATAGCTTTTAACAAATAGTTTTCAACAAAAACCTGTGGTAGAGTCTCAATAGATTCTTATCATATCGCAATTGATATGATATCCAGTAGACAATTTAGTTGGCATATGGTTTAGTTGTTTCACTTTTATTTATAAAACATATCTTGGAAGAAATAATGGAGGATTTTAAATATATATAATACTCACCATTGATCTTCCTTTTACTACCATCATGAAAATGAAACATATAAGGAAATGTGAGTTTTAGATTACCTTTACTTCAAATATATGATCAATGAATACTTGGATAATTATTCTCTGATAAGCCATCTCAGAGGTTCCTTAATCTTTACTAACTCCACTCATTTACTTCACTGATAATTTCTAAAATTTCTTAAAGGAATCTCATGAAGTATATGAAGTTACCTTTATCTTTAGAATAGTTTATGTGGACATGTTGAACTAACTTGAAAATCATTGTGACACACCTTTAATTTTAATGGTTTCTTTATCTAAAACATGATAAGTAGTTTGTTTGTATATCCAGTGTCTTAGCTCAATTGAGACTAAAACACTTTTATGGGTATAATCATGTCAACTACTTTCAGTTTTATTTGACAAAGAATTATCTTGTCACAATCAGGTAAGAGTCTTATATTTTTTTAACATTCATCATTCATTATAATAGATATTTATATTTCAAGAGTTATCGAACTATCAATTTAGTATTTAAGTACTATAACAACATGTATTCATAAAATTAAATAATGCCTCATTGTGTTAAGCTATACAATGAGATAAATATTTTGATCACACTTATTAGAAACATGAATAAATCCAATCTATCAATGAGAAATAGTGATCTCCCCTTGGATGACATAGGAATCAACCTTTCTCAGCTCCTTCTGATTTCACTATATAAACTTTCTATTCTTTCTTATTTCTTGTATTTAAATACATGTATGTTGTAAGCATATTGTATTTAATACACAAGCGATGAATAGAAACTTGATGAATATACCTAAAGTGTATGAAACTGCTTGCTTCTTCAATTCATTGCATTTTTTCCCAGTGTATAAGCTTTCCACATGAGAAGAAAATAACCTCTTGTTCATTATTCTTCCCTTGATTCCTTTTTCTATTTAAAGGATACTAAAAGGGATATTTTGGATGTATATTATCCATGGGATCTTCATCCTTTTATTTCAAAATTTTCACCACAAGGGGTGGAGAAACAAGTTTCAACTAGTCCTTATCTTCCTGGTGAAGCATGGGGAAATTTTTTTTGGAGTGACTTATCCATTTTTTTATCCAGTATTGGAAAAATAAGGATAAACTTGGTGGTAAGGATAATAAAATATGATTAATGGATAATTTATTATCCAAGTGGAAGCCTAATTTTTCTAACCGATCATTATACCCCAACATTTTGAAATCATGATCCACAGCTAGATTGCCTTCTTCTAGTTTACACTGATATAGTGCATTGACAATCTTATTTATTTCTAGCATTTCTTTCTCTTTCTCAAGAGATTGAAGATGATATATTATAGTGTGAGAATTTGTGTCCTTATATTGTATCATGAACTCTCTAGATATAGTTGATAGTATAACACAATATACACAGGAAGAATCCTCAACATATCTATGGTAGGCATCCTTGTCACCTTCACTCATCTTCTAGGGTGGCAGAACAAAAATAGGGGATTCCAACACATAATACATTTTTATGATAATAACACATCACATAAATTATTGTACCATATTGTTTCCGAAGCTTTCTCCGGGGCGCGCGCGCATGTCCGTCACTCATGGGAGGATGCACGGCTTGTTGCCCCGCATTCCCGCTTTCCAAAGGCGGGCGACATCCGTTCCTTATTCAGGGACGTCTGCTCCTTGATCGAAACTGGGATAATGGGATGTTGGTTCTTCCTTCCGTGGATTCCTCCTCGGAACTCGTCACCTAGTCCGGGTCTCCCTCATAGATTTAAGACGGGTTCGTGAAGCTCGTTCCCAGAACCATATCTACATGGACGCCAGTTAATTACACTGTTTCCGTCGAGACGCTCCAAGGGGTCTTGTCGGGGCAGCAACCTTCAGTGAGGATAACGGTCACGGTGGGGTGTTGTTGGCATGTCTTGACGCTGGGGATCGGTATTTCCGCCTTCCGTCCCTTATCACAGGGCTTCTTGATGGCGCGGAAGCCCAAGGAATCCCACATCGAACGCGGGGAATGTGTACCATTTGAGGTTTTCCTCAGCTTCCCATGTTTAACACGAGGTATGCCGCGAGTTTAATGTCTTGTGAAGATGGATCGGACTGATCGAAACACTGAGAGTGGATCAGATTAAAGGACCCCCTAGGGGGAACACCGATGTTGGGGCCATCACGTGGGCGGCTTCCCAGATACCATGGAGTGGGATGGGGTGGCATGATCTCACCGGGATGTGGCGGCCCGGGTAAGGATCAGGATGGATGGTGGAGTGAAGGGATTGAACCTCGTGGAGGCTTCCTACATATCCCCATGGCAGGGAATCAAAGTCTGCATAGTTCAGTGATGCGGTGGGATACTTGAAGAGGCGACCCGTGAGAATGAACGCATGGATTGGAGCCCGGAGGAAGTAAGATCTCTGAGCTAGGGCATGAGATTACCAAGGCACGTGGGCTCGAGGGGGAAGCCAGGATGAGATGTGGATGTGAGACATGGGGCTTACGCTTTGAGATGGCCCAAGAGGGGGAATACGGTTTAACGTCATGCGGGACGAGATACAGTTTAACGTCATGCGGGACGAGATACAGTTTAATGTCATGCGGGACGAGGGCACACAGTTTAACGTCATGCGGGACGAGGAATTTGGGGCTTATTCAATGAGGCGACCCAGAGTGGATATGGGGCTTACGCTCTGAGGCGGCCCATGGTGGTCAGAGAACCGACGTGGAGAGGTCGGAACGACCGGGCGGTGGGCTTGAACCTCATGGAGGCTTCCTACGTACCATGCATTGGCACGAATCAAAGTCCACGTAGTTCTCTGGGATGGGGCTTACACTCTGAGGCGGACCATGGTGGATGTCATGGTCGATGCGCACTCTAATCCCACGTGAGTCATGCTCGGTGTGAGAAACAAGAGGCAGCAGAGACCAGAAGATCACGTCGCGAAGGGTGTATCCGTGAGAAGTGGAATGGGGCTTACGCGTTGAGTGGCCCAAAGAGGAAACAGGGGCTTACGCGTGGTTAGCGGCCCTTGGTTCCGGGGCTTACTCCAGGGTGGAGGCCCGTGGTGCGACAAAGCACAGTGGGAAAGGGACTCCACTGGCCTTGGCAGGGGGGAAGTATGGATATGCACGGGTGCAACCTTCCGCAAGAAGCTATGGGATTACGCTCTGAGGCAACCCTTCCCCCGTGGACAAACGCCACTCCGACAAGGAGGATCTCATTCCATGCGAGGAAGATTCCATTCTTGTGGAGACGAGAGGCGTAAAAAATGTCCGAGCTGAGGGGACCCTGCGTGCGAAGCACGGGGTCAGACCACAGTTTAACGTCATGTGTTAAGGATGAGGTGCTTAGCAGTTTAACGTCCTACAGCTTGGACGAGGTGGGTTCGCTCCACACCCCTAGGGCTTACATACCCAATGCCCTCTACCCCTTGTGGGAGGGAAGGCATCGGCAAGGCCATAGTGAAGGGGGGCCGTAGGGAGAACCATTGAGGGGTCCACGTTAGCATGGCTATGCGGAGAAGCAATAGCCGTTAACGTGCCTATGCGAATAAGCATAAGGCAAAGCAACGCAACGGGAAACACCACCCAAGGGACCTTGAGGTTACTTTGTATGATCCTGGAAGGATGTACGGGAAAACAATGCGTGGCGTGCATGCCTGGCAGGGGAGACATCAGGTGCCGGCGCAGAGAGGCAGCCAAGGGGCGTCAAGGTGAGGGGCCCTGGGTTTTGCGCGCAAAGTGAAGGTTTGCGCGCAAAACACCGGGATGGTGCGCAATAGGGACATAGAATTGCATGTGGAAAGGGGATTGCGTGCACGGTATTGCGCGCATGGAAGGGGATTACGCGCACGGGACACAGATTACACGTAAGGAAGGAACCCGGAGGAGGGGAAAAATTCACTTAAGCCAGTGGAGTTGCGCGCAAAGGCGAACCCTTGGGCAAGGTTGCGCGAAAAGAGAGATTACCTGGAAGTCATACTGCGCGCGGGGGGAGTCGAATTGCGTGCACGAGAGCCGATCCGAATTCCACAACCCCCAAACCATTTGAGGTCGCCTTCTATTTATAGGCCTCGGGAGGCGTGGAATCCAGGCGGCGCACGAAATATTTCGCGCCGGAAACCGTCGGCGCGCAAAACCTCACCGCGCGGAACCGGGGCGCGCAAAAATTGCGCGCCTCACCAGCTTGATTACACGAAACCTGGGGATGCTTCGCACACACAACAATATTTCGCGCGGATCCTCCTTTATTTCACGCACCACTTTCCGGGCCTCCGGACCGGGCCTCTAATTCCGAATATGACTTCGCTTCGTCATTTTGAAACTTCCTCTGGGAGTTACAGAATTTTTCGGCGTCTATAAATGCCCCCCTCAGAATTGGATCGGCGAGAGGTCGCAACGATCGGATTCCGAGAGAAATGCTGAAACGCCGAAGTAGGGCCACTCCCGGGCGCGTAGCGCGCAAACAACTGACGCGGCGCACAAAAGGACGGATATGCATGGAATTCTCTCTTCTTCACAGCGCGGAACCCTAGCCTCGCCTATAAAAAGGGGCGTGGGGTCGCGAATCCATCCCCAAGCTTTTCCGCGCGACAGGCTTATCGCTCTCGTGTGCGAAATTGCTCCCGCGGCTGTGCGTAAAAATGCTCTGGCAGTGCGGAATTCCTTCCGAATTTTTGCCGTCTTTGTGTGCCTACTCAGGATATTCCGCACCTAACGTGCTGATTGTGCGAAAACACCCTGATTTCGCGCAACTACTTCATATTTCGCGCAACACTCTCCGATTCCGTGCACTGCATCCTGATTTCGCGCACCTCCCGAAAAATTCGATATGGTCGCAAACCGAGTTGATGAGGGGGAAGCCGCTGCTCGTAGGAGCGAAATGGCGGCAAACGAGGAGGTTTATGGTGCCAAGGTGATCATATCCAACAACCTGACCATGTTCAACCTGCTGACTCCGGCCCATAAGACGTATCCCCTGTCTGACAACCTCCCGCTCTGGAACTTTGGCATCCTGGAGGAGGTGCCCCTGCCGGGCTTCGAGGTAGACACACCGCGGTCATGGGTGACCCGAGAGGACAAGATTCCTCGCTAAAACATTACCAACAACGACCATCCTGCTAGGGAAACCAGACATATGGACGTATATGTCCTGAACCTGAGGACCAGGACCATTACCGGGGACGAGCCCGTCGTGGAGAATTCTCCGGCCCTCTACGCGAGTACGTTCCGTTAGAGCGTCGTGGACGACACGAAGGGTTGGGTGAAGGATTGGGACCTGCGGTCCGGGGGAAACTTCACCAGCGAGTGGGCCTAGGCGTTCTGGGTTCGCCATACCTGTGACCAGTTCGGGGATGAACTATGGTATATCGGCCTGTTCGAGGCGGTATGGACATCGAAGTTCCACTTCCACCATCAACCTGAGCTCGGGCCGGAGCTACTCACCAGGTGGTCTCCTGATACCAATACATTCCACCTTCACCATGGGGAAGTTGGCATTAGTCTCTGGGACGTTCACTGCATTGGAGGTATCCCATTGGAGGGCTACCAATATGATGAGTTCGTTCCTCCAAAGAATACCTGGGGAGACAGGTCGCGGATGCCTATGCTGACATGACACCTGTTGGAGCTGGCCAAAGAGAGGCTGGGGGTCAAGGACTTCCTGAAGGACATTGCCTACAAGGGCTGGTTCAGCCTGTTCCTTTGAGAAGGATCCGGCCATCAAGATGTCGGGACGTGGTAAACGGTGCCCAACCGCGGATCAGAGGAGCAGGGATGGGTCATACCGGAGGACCCTGGAGGCGGGGAAATACCAATCATGGGGCTATCGCGTCATCGAGGCCCGGGACCTGAACGTCCGGTATGCCGGGTTCCTTGCCGCCTTCCTGAGCGGGTGGCTCCTGCCGGTGCGGGACGCGAGGATGGGCATCCATCCAGCAACACTGGTGATGGCGGGCACCATGGTCGCCAACAAACAGTTCAACTTGGGTGTCCCTGTATTGGCCAAGATGTATGCCATCCTGGGTCGCATCTCATGAGGGGGGTCGCCTCGAAGAGTATGTGGTCCCTTCCAGATCTTCCACGGCTGGGTGGCGGCTCACCTTAGCGGGTACACTTTCCCAAACGCCATCCGTCCTCCGGGCAATGGCCTGCGACCATCCTTGCTGAACATCGCAGGGGTGGTGCCGATGACGCTCAATGAGGAGGGCATGAGAATCCGCATTGGCAACCATACCAACTTCAACTTCAGCCCGTTCCCCACCCCAGTCGGCCAGATGGTGGACAACGGGTGAGGCTCTCTGAAACAGCAGGAATATTTCCAGAGCATTCGGGGCGGGGTGCTCATGGCTCGGATTGACGGGAAGGTGATTTGTGAGCCTTACGTGCCATCCCGATTCGCCAGGCAGTTCGGGTGCCTCCAAAGAATGCCGAAGAAAGTATTCACGGCTATCTGGCAGGAGAAGAATCCCTGCGTTCTGCGCCAAATGTGGTTTATGTTTACCACCTTTGGCTTTGGCGATGTTGTTACTCTTCCTCCCACCAGGGTTGATGCTGGCCTAGCAACTGAGTATGCCGAACACTGGACCATCGCATACCCTGAGGGGATTTTACACAAGAGATTCCGGCAACTCAAGGTTACTTGCGTGGAAATCGAGCAACGGGGGAGAAGGCAAGGTGTCGCTGGAAGGGGGGAACCAGGGGTGCGACAGGCAGCGAGGCCCACGCAGGCCGGGACCTCAGCAGCGGGAACATCACGCAGCACCGCCGCGACCTCGTTGCCCGTAGGGGGGTTACATGAGGCGTCCAGGGAGCTGCCCGGGAAGCAGATAAGATACCTGCTCGAACCTTCCCAAGATGAAATTCTCCCAGCACTGTGGTCGGCCTGGATGACCATGCGACAATCGCTGAGCGTTGAAGACATCTGGTAGAAGATAATGCAAAACGAGATCCACCTGCCAGAGGTCAGGCTTATTCGCATTACCGACCGGGTAAACTTCCATCGGTGACATGCTTATCTGACGGCCATGGACACATACGCATGCCAAAGGGGTCGGCGTGTAGAGCCACCTTTCCTAGTGAAGGTGATGCTCGACCAGGAGCATGATCCGGAAGCGATGCCACCAGGAGAAGGCGACAATGAAGAGGAGTTGGGGGGGGGGGGAGGAGGATACTGGAGAAGACGAAGGCGAAGGAGAAGATGAAGAAGAGGGAGAACCCGAGGGTGAGGGGTCGCAGGGGGCGACCTACCAGGGGAGTCTCCGAGAGAGCAGTGAGATTATCAGCTCTGATCTCTACATAACTTAGATAATCGAGGTTTGTATCTATCTTCATTCCCTTTCCTTATTCATCCATTATCCTTTTCAACTTCTAACCCATTTCTCTACCTCACTCAAGAGTGCCGAAGTGTTGGCCGGGCATCCCCACTAGAGGAGGGAGGAGAGGAACCGGTGGGATAGGATGGGGATCCGACGCCCATCATTGAACTGGAAAGCGCAGAGGGGTCTCCCATTATGGCGGCTCCTATAGCGACCAAAACACTGGAGGCCGACGCTCTGGGTTCCTGTAAGTCCCACGCTTCACTACCAGTGCTTTTTATCCAAAGATCCCAACTGATCAGCATACGCCTTGCGGAGTGATCTAAACATTGGAGGCTCGTCAGGCTGCGGAGCCCGGGCCATCCGTGAGTGGACCAGTGGCGGACATACCACCTCATTCATAACGTGCTCCCTACACTGAGTCGGCCCCGAAAATTGGTGACCAGGGGGCAACGGACATCAGCGGCGCTGTTCTTGAGGCGAGGCCGGAAGATGACGGAAGCACCGTCGCTGCTGGAGCGAGAGAGGAAGGTCGCCCGGACGTCGAGGATCCTATTCCTCATGAAGGCGTCCCTGGGACAGATCCTGATACCGATCTACTGGCTGCCTTCCCTACGTATCGAACCGCTGACCCTGAGGAGATAGATGAATCAGACTCAGAGGCGGCCGAGGAGAGCCGGATGACACGACGCAGAGGGTGGAAGTGTATCCAGCGCTTTCTCAGACAGCCCCAGTCAGATTGGCTGAGGTGGATGGGATCATTCCAGACCTGGCTACGCTTCCTGTGCGCCGGAGGGGCTGACGCTCAGCGCCTTCATCTGACGGTCCGTGATTACATGGCCGAGAAGATACGCGAGAGCAGCCGGTGCACCGATGTTTCCCAGTGTCGGGAAAAATCGGCGAGCGCCCGAGCGTTGCTGAGGGTGGAGTGGGAGGTCCGACACCTTGAAGGGAAGGTGACAGATAAGGAGGCCTTCATTGCAACATGCTCTGAGCTTGTGGAGAAACTGACGGCCCAGCTGGCTGACGCGTATGAACAACTGATGGAGGCGAGTCACCAGATGACCGTACTTCAAACTGAGCGGGCACAGGCACAATCTAGGATTTCCGAGCTGCGTTTTTCGGTGGCTAATGAGGAGAGAGTTTTCAAGGAGCGAGAAGCGGTCCTGGAGGCTACCAGCCAAAGGGTAGCAGCGCTGGAAAGATCGATTCAGCACGCTGATCCCTAAGGGATTTGTTTTGGCCATCTCATTAACTTCTTTCTTGTACTGCTCATCATCTAAATCCAATACATATTCTTGGTTTAATATGATCAACCATAATTATGAAATGAATAACAACCCATCCCTAAGTTCCTGTGGGTCACACCCAACGTAAGAAGCAAAGGATACTCGTGCTATCATTTCCTCCAACTGTGGGGCGTTGACCAAGCTTCAGGCATCCGAAATTGGGCCTGGATTTCTGAGGAGACCTCAGACTGATTGATATACCACCTTCTCAATGTGCTCTGACACACGAGTGGGGCAATGACAGGGGCATTGAAATCCATCCGAACATAGGGATATGGAGAGGAAAGGTGAATCACACTGCCCAAATTCGGAACACTATGGGGCGCGACGATGGAGGATAACTGTTAACCATGGCGGAAACACAACATCCATATCGTGTTGGCCTAAAATGGGGACAATAAATGAGGACTGACCGCTGACCATGTTCACAACACGGGGCCTAACTCAAATATCATCAGTCAGTTTTCCGGAACGTTGGCCTAGGACAGCAGGCAGACCATAGGTCTATCATCCATACTGTTAGGGGGTCCCGTCAAACATGACCAGTCCTCCGGAACGTTGGCCCTGGATAGTAGGCAGACCATAGGTCTATCATCCATACTGTTAGGGGGTCCCAACGAACATGAAAGGGAATGAGGATCCGAATAAAGGGGCACGCAAAGTGTGGAATGTGGAGTGGTGGTTTGTTCGAACAGAGTCCAACACTCCCGAAATTGCACCACCATGGCGGAGGTGCATTAGGAGGATGTACCGACCTGATCACGGGTCATCCCAACTTTCAGGCAGGACCTATTTGGTGAGAGAACCGCCGCTTCCCATTATTACCATGGGGTATCCCGAACTTATTCGGGGTAGATTTCCCAATTACACCACTTCCCAAGAAGTCAGACCGAGAGGCCGACAATAAGGAGGGACGAGGTTTGGTAATCCCTGGGGCTGGACCCAAAACGAAGTTTCCGGGCATTCCTACGTATCTTATTAGGATGAGAATCAAGCCACATGTAGTTCTAGAAGAATAGTTTAACTCCATGTTGGATGAAATACAGTTTAACGTCATGCGGAACGAGGGACACATCTCATCTAGGGATAGGCACGACACGACGAGTAACCTGATGTGAATGAGGACATAATCCCGACCCACACCGTACAATCCCACAAGAGAGAGCGAGTCGTAGAAATCCAAAGAAAGGATCTTAGTTTTAGGTCTTAGAACTCGGACCAAAGGAGTAGGGGAATGGGAGACACACTGTAAAGCGATTGCAAAACCCAACGTGAATGGGGCAAATCCCTGGTTACTATGTGCTCCCAGGGACGCGTTTAGGCCGAGAGACCAAGCGCGAAAAGTTAGGCTGGGCCCATGGGGAAGTTCCCAGGCTCTCCTACGTATCTCATGAGGATGAGAATCAAGCCATACGTAGTTCTTGAAGGGCATCATGGCGCGATGTGGCGCCTGTGCAAAGAACGAAGGAGTCGTGCGGGTCTAGCCCTCGCACCAAAAGAAGCGGCATTTGATATATCTTGTTTGTTCTTGAAGGTAAATGGTTTTTCTTTTGTGGGGTGACTGGACTAGGGTAGAGATTCCCGACGTCTCCACAATAATCAAGCCATAAAAGGCATTGAAAAGCGACATGGTAATCGACCAATACCTGGCGTGATGTCCCCCATGGGGAGGTCATCACAATGCAGTGCCATTTTTCGTCGTGCGGCCAGGACGATATAATCACAGTTTAAGGTCATATGGTTTAGACCAACAACACAGTTTAAGGTCATAAGGTTTGGACCTGGTAACACAGTTTAAGGCCGTAAGGTTTGGACTTGGCAGCACAGTTTAAGGTCGTAAGGTTTGGACCTGACAGCACAGTTTAAGGTCGTATGGCTTGGACCTGACAACACAGTTTAAGGTCATATGGCTTGGACCTGGCAACACAGTTTAAGGTCGTATGGATTGGACCAGGTAGCACAGTTTAAGGTCGTATGGCTTGGACCTGACAGCACAGTTTAAGGTCGTATGGCTTGGACCAACAACACACGCATGTTGTGATAAAGCATACCTGACGCGGGTGGGGGCGTAATCCCATACCATCACTGCGCGCGATTCCGAGAGAGGAGCCTCAGGCCAAAGGGGCCTACGAGGGTTCAACAATCAGGGGGGAAAAATATGATAGCTCCCAGCTATGCTGGGACCGAAACACAATGTCCGGGTGACTCCTCATTTCCCATAGGGATGAGGGTCAAGCTGCACACAACCTATAAAGAAGAAACCCAAGCACATACTCTGGCGTTCAGATTGCGGGAGCCCTGAGAGACACCATTACATAGATAGGTTTGTCTGACGTGTGGGGGTGTACCGAGGGTTAGTATAAGGAGTGTCGATATTCCACCTTGAAACGGTGGGGCAGAACATAATGTGAATCATGCAACCAACATTCAGGGCCCGGGGAAGCCGGCGTGACGACTGAGGATTATTGCTGACCATGTTCGCAACACAGTATCCTGTTGCGTTAGCCATGGGGACAAAAAAATGAGCATCAACCGCTGACCATATTCGCAACGCGATATTTGTATCAATTTTTTGTATGAAACCCTCAGGGGCATTGGCCCGTGATGGTAGGAGAACCCTTAGGCGTTGTATCCAGGCCGTTCTTGGGGGTCCCTCTGGGTGTGAAGGATGGTGGGGCATGAATGAAGGGGAACACGAAGCTTGACAAGCGGATGTAAACTTTCCTAAGTCGAATCTAACACTCCAGGTCCTAGACCAGGGTACTCTGAACACATTAGAAGACCACTGGGAAGGGTCAAAGGGCTCAGTCTGAGAGCGGCCAAAAAATGGTGGATCCCCGGGAAAAGGGGGGGGGCGTAATACCAAACACCCTGGCGACCGAGAGATCATGGGATCTCCTAAGATATGGGGCTGGACCTGACATCTAGGTGTTCAGGCGGTCCTACGTATCCCATAAGGATGGGAATCAAGCCACACGTAGTTCTAAAAGAACAGTTTAACTTCATGTAGGACGAAATAAGGATATTAGTTTTAGGTCCTAGAACTCGGACCAAGGAGCCCAGATGTAGGAAAAAATGTGGTTTAAGGTCATGCTGGACTGTGTAGGGATCTTAGTTTCAGGTCTTAGAACTCGGACCAAGGTGAAATTTAGGGTCGTGCGGGACCAAAAGGTGTAGTTTAGGGTCGTGCGGGACCACACAGTTTAAGGTCATGCAGGACCACACAAGCCCTTAAGCAAAGTACTGCTTGAGGAACCTGGCGTTGGTGGGAGGAGTGACACGCTCACCACCCATAGTCACCAGGGAATACACGCCATTGGGATAGACCTTATGGACAATAAAAGGCCCTTCCCATTTGGGCTCCAACTTTGGTGGTTTCCTACCGGGAATCATTGGCGCTCTGAGAGCCAGCACCAGGTCACCTTGTAGGAAGGAGCAGAGGCGAACCTTCTTATTGAAAGCTTGAGCCATCCTGCTCAGATGCCTTTCCAAGTTATGTAAAGCGCGAAGCCTACTTTCATCCAGCGCTTCCAATTTGGCTAGACGGATTTCGGCAACTCTATCCGGCGCTTGCTGGTCATAGACCGCCATACGCAATGAGGGAAACTGGATCTCGATGGGCAGGACGGCCTCATCTCCGTATACCAGGGAATACGGAGTCACCTGGGTGGAGTTACGAGTCGTCGTCCTATAAGCCCAGAGGGCGTTGGGGAGCTTGTCCGGCCAACTCTTATTCTGACCAACCATCTTTTGCAGAATGTTAGAGAGGGTTTTGTTAAACGCCTAGATCTGTCCATTCGCCTGTGCATGATAGCGGGAGGTGTGGTTAGAGTGGATGTTGTACTTAGCGTACAATTTCTTCAACTCGGCTACTCGGAAGTTTGTTCCGTTATCCGTGAGGATAGAGTAAGGTACTCCAAACCGATAGATGGTATTGGAGCTCACAAAGTCAGCGATAGAACATGCCTTGAATTCCCTGAGCGGGATTGCTTCCGCCCACTTCGAGAAGAAGTCCTTAGCGGTCAAGATGAACCGACACTGGCGGGCCGTCGCCGGCGGGTAAGGTACTACGACATCCAACCCCCAGACTGCAAAGGGCCAAGAATACTTGGTAGTATGGAGAGGCTCTGGTGGCCGATGCACAAAATTAGCATGAACTTGGCATGCGTGACACCTATTGGCATACTCGATGCAGTCGTAGATCATGGAGGGCCAGAAGTATCCTAGCCTCCGAATCTGGTGGGACAACTTCGACCCGGCCTGGTGGGCGCCACAGGAACCAGCGTGCACTTATTGCATGACCTGTGGAATCTCGACTCCTTGAAGACAACGGAGGAGAAAACCATCAAAATCACGCTTGTAAAGGATCTGATCAAGGCTGGGACCGCTTTGAAGGGTGAAATGCGGTGCGCGATGCCGGATTCGTTCTCGCTCGGCTCGGTCCAGCGGAAGATTTCCGTGCTGGAGATATTCAACCAAGGGCGTCCTCCAGTTAGGGACTGTCTCGCTCTCCATGCCTAAAGCCCCCGGGGATCCAGACATAGGGGCGCCAGCGGTGAGATGGTTCACTCGCGGGCCACGATCTCCCTCCGGAATAACAGGAGCAATGACTCTTCGGTGCGCAACGTGGATGATTAGGTCATCCTGTTCGGGCTCCGCAAGTGATGCGGCCAGGCTGGCCAAAGCATCCGCTCGACTGTTCTGCGATCGGGGAATGTGAACGACCTCTGGCCGGGAGAGGAACTTAGCCATTAGACAGAGGGTACACTCCAGCAATGGCACGAGCTCTGTCTTTATGACAGCATAGTCACCATTGACCTGCTTGATGACTAGCTCAGATTCCCCTTTTACATACAGATGGGGTACGTTAACCTCTAGAGCCAATTCGAGGCCAGTGATGAGGGCATGATATTCTGCCTCATTGTTGGTGTAGCCTTCTGACAACAGGAATGAATATGGCAGAACGACTTGCTCCGGGGTGATGAAGACGATACCCATGCCCACTCTGTTAAAGCCTAGGATCGTTGATCCTTATACCGGTGGGGCTCCGGGAGGCACCGTCAAAGTGCATCTGCCTGCATGGGATGGCGTGATCTATTGAGAGGATTGCCTCATCAGGAAAGCCTAGATCCAGCGGCTGGTCTGCAGAGGTTGGGTGGGCAGCTAAGAAGTCTGCCAACGCCTATCCTTTGACGGCCTTATGAGGTACGAACCTGATGTCAAACTGGTGGAGGATCACCACCCAGCGCGCCAATCGGCCAGTCAACATAGGTCGGTTCAGGATGTATTTCAACGGGTCTACTCGAGAGACCAGCTATACCTCGTGGTGCTGCAAGTAGTGCCACAATTTCTACACGGAAAATACAAGCACTAGGCAGCTCTTCTCGATGGGATAATATCTAATTTCCGCGTCGAGGAGAATGCAGATGAGGTAGTAGAGGCTATTCTTCTGTTCCCTCATTGTTCTTCTGGGCGAGAAGTGCGCCGAGGGATCGCTCCAGGGTGGTCACGTAAAGGACCAACGGCTTTCCGGAAACGGGTGGCATCAGGACCGGAGGTTGAAGCAGATACTACTTGATTTCCTCAAAAGAGATCTACCACTCTTCGTCCCATCCATAGGCGATGCCTTTCTTCATGAGCCGAGAAAAGGTCTTACACTTGCCGGCCAGATTCGCAATGAATCGTCATATATAGGCTAAGTGGCCTTGGAGGCCTCGAAGCTTTCGAATATTATTCGGGGGAGGCATCTGACTGATGGCCTTGATCTTCTCTGGGTCGATCTCGATGCCTCGATACCTAAAAATGAAGCCAATAAACTTTCTGAAGGTGACCCCAAAGGCACACTTCAATGGGTTCATATTCAAGTGGCGAGAACGGAGGAAGCCAAAAACTTTCTCAAGGTCTTTGAGATGATCCTGGCGCTGATGAGATTTAACCACCAGATCGTCCACGTAACACTCCACCAGTGTCCCGAGAATCAGCTTGAATATGCGGTGCATAGCCCGTTGATAGGTGGCACCCGCATTCTTCAGGCCGAAGGGCATAACCTGGTAGCAGAAAGTACCCTGGGGGGCCCTGAAGGCAGTGAACTCTTCATCCTCAGGGGACATCCGGATCTAGTTGTACCCGGAGTACCCATCCATGAAGGAGAGGGCTTGGAACCCGGCCGTGGCATCAATCAACAACTCTGTCACAGGAAGGGGAAAATCATCCTTCAGACAGTGGCGATTGAGATCGCGGAAGTCGATGCAGACCCTGATCTTCCCTTTATTCTTCCTAACTGGAATAATGTTGGCTAGCCACCTGGGGTACTAGACTTCCTTGACGAAGTTGGCCTTGATGAGATTATCAACTTCGGCCTCAACCATGGCACCATGAGAGGGGTGCATCTTTCTGGGAGGCTGCTTGAACCCGCGATGGTTTGCTGGGAGGACAAGGCGGTGGAAAACTACCTGGGGATCTAGTCCCGGCATCTCGTCATAACTTCAGGCAAACACATCACGGTGCTGTACGAGGAAGTCTATGTACCACTGCCGTTCCTCGAGGGGCATAGCAGCGCTGACCAATGTGGGTCTCGGGTCCGCCTTGATACCGAGGTTCACCTGCACTAACTCGTCGACCGTGGTGGAGACGCCCTCCTCAAAGGCAGGAGGAGCATCTTCCATGTCCTCCTCTCCGCTTGCGGAAGGATCGTCCACGGGGGATCCATTTCGGGGCCACCAGACCCTGATGGGAAGCTGGCGCTGGCTTGGGCGGAAAAGGTCGTCACGTCAGGAGACTCATGCACCGCGGAGACCATGGCGATGAAGACGGTTGATCCAATCCCATCCGGCCTTCGGCCCAAGGGTCCACACTTTACGACATCAAAGTAGTAGTGGTGCGTTGGCTTAAGCCTGTCGATTTCAGCCCGGAAAAACAGACACGTATGACGTACTTTCATTTCCATGATCCCAACGTCCCGATATCATACAGGGGTAGGAGGCTCAGGGATCACCTGAGCCTGGCTGGTGTAAGAGTACGAGGTCCCACCGTCGCTTGGACCCGAAAATATGCCTTCCTCTAATACCCGAGACAACGAAGCACTGCCCCATGTCGGGTGTCGTGGCCTCCAACCGATGGATTGGGAAGACATATGCGTCATCCAAACCTGCCCAGGGATCCCTCATGACAGTGGCGGGCTCGACCTCACCTGCCAGGATCTGCTTGTCCTTGCTCTTGTAATAGTCAGCATCCAGATAACGGGCTTCACAAGAGGCAAAAGGAGACGCATCTCCTTGGAGCACACCCACTCGACCCTTAAGGGACTATTTGAGGCACTGGTGATACGATGAGGGGACCGCTACGTGAAGGTGGAGCCACGACCTACCCATCAACGCGTTGTAGGTGGTGTCCTGAGAGACAACCATGAATTTGGTATTGGAAATTAGGCCACCGAACTGGGTCTTCAGACGAATCTTGCCAAGTGGAGTTTGCTCGGTCCTGTTATACCCCTGGATCCTGAGGTTGGAGGGAGTTAAATCATCCTCAGATAACCCCAGTTTCCGCAGTGTCTGAGTTGGGATTAGGTTAATCCCGGAACTCGTGTTGACAAGACAGCAGCATACTTCCACGCCATTGAACTGGACGGTGATGTACAGTGGGCGGATGTGCCCCCATATAGGAAGGTCTTCATCTTCACCGGAAAACGAGATAACCGCCTGATATTCGGCGTCCTCAATCACCTCGGTGTGGAAGGCTTCTGCGGCCGCTACCTCCGTTTCAAATTGTAGGGGGCTCCTTAGAGCCTCGACGAGTGCCTCACGCATTTCAGACGATAGGCGAAGGGCCTCAAGGATAGAAAGCCTTGCCGGAATGCCGTCCAGGTGCTTCAGAACATCATACTTTCGAGCCAAACGTGAGCTTTTGCTTACAGGAGGCCGCTCTGTGATTGGAGGCATAAAGGGCCCTGTCGGCGGGACCGGTGACTGACTGGTACTAGGCACGTCTCGCTGTTCACTAGCCGAAGCCCGGGAGGTGGCTGCCGTGTTAGGACCAAAAGGCTGTAGTCGGTCGGTGGTAGGGCAGGGCTAGTTGCGACATGTACGAGGTGGTTTATCCTGATCCAGCAACACAAACTATGGTGGAGGCGAACCTGTTGACACTAGGTGAGGGAGCCGCATGTGCTGCTCTCTGTACCGGGCCTGCTACCTGGTCTCGGTAGCGTGCACAACCTGACTGGAGGTGACGACTGCCGTGCCCCGGCGATTCACGTAGCCACGACTCCTTCGACGTTGGAAATGGCCGGGGACATTAGGGAGGTCCACCTAGCGTTCCTCATCATCGAGAGTCAAAAATGGATTTACCAACTCTACGGTGTTAACCGAAGCGTACCCCTGGCTTTCACTCGAGGAGTCATCCACTACCGGACAGAGTCTCGAAGGGATCCCCATCTCTGGGGGCATAAAATCGCCAAGCCTGCGGGAAGATGACGACACTAGAAGGGCGCGTTCTTTCTTCTTGCGCCTCCGCTTGCTCTTCTAGGAAGAGGCAGGCTGGGACGACGATGCCAAAGCGGCGATCACAGACCCTGAGGGCTCTGGCTGACTCAGGCGGGCACGGATGATGCCATGGGCACGGGCGACCGTCCTGCGGGCCATCCAGTCGTTATATCTCCAAGACCCATGGTCAGAAACCTGTTCCCACTCATCCTCGTTGTCACTGCTACCATCTAATCTCACGAATACACCTGCCACCTGTGCCGGGGCTGGGCCCAACCTGACTATGTTGTTGTCAATATGGTCTTGGAGCCAGTATTTGAACACATAGCATTGCTGGATGGTGTGTCCTAGGATCCGGTGATAAGGGAAGTAGTTAGGTTGGTCAGTAAGATGCGCCTCTTCTGGCTTCCGGCACTCAGGCAGCCGCATGATCCTCTACTCCAAGGCGCTACGGAAATACCCGGGGACCTGGGCCTCGCCAAACGAGTAGGTCCGATTCCTTCTGTCCGAAAAGGGGGATCTTGGAGGCTGACCATGACCAGGGCCCATTGGAGCATGCTGAGGAGGTGGAGCCTGATCATCTCACCTATGTGGTGGCGGTGCGTTGCGCAGAGGCGCCTGCCGATTTTGTGGCAGTCGCTGCTGGGCCGGAGGCTATGCCCGTGGGGGTGGACCCCTATGCGGATGCTGAGATGGCCTTACTGGTAGCAACTCTAGATGTCTGGGGGCCTCTATCTGGGCTACAACAGCGGGCTCGGCTCTGGCGGCTCTCCTTGTAGAAATTACAGGAGGCAGCGGGCGTGCCTAACTGGCCTGTTGCAGGGCTTCTTCGAGGCGCTGAGCCTTGTCTGAGAAGTCCCGGAACCCTCCAGGGTAATTTTGAGTGATCAAAGAAGGAACCATATCTACCCTAACATTCCCTACACACATTATTAGTAATTTCTCCTGAGTTAGTGACATGTCAAGGGAGTACGTGAGCCCCTTCCACCGGGCGACGAAGTCCGCGACCCGCTCGTCGGGCCTTTGCTTGCACCTGAAGAGGTCTTCAATGTTCATCTTCCATGTTGTGGAACTAAACTGGTAGAGGAATTGTCGGTGAAGGTCCTCCCAACTAGTCACAAATCCAACATGGAGTTGGCTGTACCAGACAAATGCCGGTCCTTCCAGTGTCTGAACGAAGAAAAGGAGCTTGGCATCCTCCTGCTGCGCCAGAGTCCCTAACATAGGCCCACACCTCGAGTTGAAGTGGTCCATGTCTTGTGGTGGGTCTCTGGTCCCGTTAAAGGGGGAAAAAGTGGGGTTCCCAAATCCCGGCGGGGCCGGCTTATCATCCACCCATGCTGGGTATGGCTTGCCGTCCGGTGGGATTTCCACCTTCCGAGTTTCCAGGGCCTCCAAGCGGGCGATGAGTACTTCCATCAGATCGTCCGGACGTGGATTCCTGTCCTGATGGAGATCTCTAACCACAAGCACATTACCAGGCTCTTCAATGCGGTAGTCAAGCTCAGTAGCTCGCGGGGCGGCTGACAGAGTGACTCTCGGGGCAGCGGGAGGAAACCGAGCAGGGTCCCCCAGGTGATCTCGCCGCTCGGGAGGGTTCGGCGACACATATCATGCCCTCTTGCCATGGGCTCTAGCCTCTACCCTGTCGGCGAATGCAACATGGTCGTGGTTGCCTGGGTGAATCTCGGCAAGGGGTGGGTGCTTCTTCCCCTGCTGTCCTGGTCTAGGGTTACCGTAGTCAGGTCGCCGCTCTGCAATGCGTTTGGCCAAGAGCTCATCAACCAGCCTCTTTTTCTCAGCAAGCTGTTGGCGTAGCGTGGACTTCTCTGGATCTTCCTCTGCCTTCTGCACCGAGGCAGATGGGTCGGCGAGTTTGACAGACCCGATGGGCTCTTTACCCTTGCCGATGTTTCGGCTTAGTGTTAGTGCCTCCGTGGGTACAGGGAGACCCAGGAGGATCCTCTATTGGCGAGTAATCCTCCCATATGGGTCCAGTAGCAGCTTGTCCTTAGGGGTGAGTCCCTGTCAAGGGGCTCCACACCGTTTCCCTCATCTAAAAGGTCATCCATGTTGACTGCCACTGCCCTTGGCAACGTTCCCTCAGGGCCGCCCAGTGAATCGGGCTGTCGGCGGATCGCACAGAAAAGAAGGGCAGCGTACTGCCCCCATCCGTGGACGTGCGCGTGGGGGTGGCTTCCTCAATAAGTTTGCGGAGTACTTGAAAACTCTAGACGCATTGTTTCTGGAGGGCCCCGTGATGGCCTAGTGACTCGGGGTGCCGAACCACAGGGAGCACTGCCAGGTCGACCCGACGACACTGCTCACTGATATCCTCGAGGTGTTCTTGGATCCTGGGATAAGGCGCTAGCTGATGGAGAAGACGAGAGTGAGTCACCCGAAGAGTCTGGCGGAAGCATTCAAACTCTCCTGGGGTGAGTGACTCTGGCATATCAAAATCCGATCCTACGACCAGCCAAAACTTCTTGGGGAAGTGGCCCACTGCGAGGACGGTCCAGAAGCTCCATGACTCCGGTTCGGGGTCCGGACCTTGCTTCCCTAGCTCGTCAACCGAGAATAGTCGGGGAACTGGCAATGGCGCTGAGGCAGGCCGCCGGGCCAGTGGGCTGGCCGACGGGGAATACGGCGAACAGGCTAATTGACCGCTGATCCCTGAGTCATCCTCCAGGGGTTGTAGTGCCCTGGCTGCCACGTCGCGATAGGATGGGCCGACGAATGGGCCTCCTGTCACAGCGTCGGTGCTTGCCAAGGGTGCTTCACCTTGCGACTCTTCCATCGGTCTGATAAAACACTATTTAATTGAATATTTTATTGATAATAAATTATATAATTTCCTCACATTGTGTTAAATATGTTTATTTATAAAATATTTGGGATTTGATCATTCATTTGAAAATTTGGTGAAAATTCCAGTTTTACCCTTAATAGTGCACTGTATTATTTCAAAAATAAATATTTTTATATTTATTATTTGAATTTGAAATTTTGTAACAGTGTTCCTAACTTAATTATCTAAAACTTTTATTCAGGACACTAAAGCTAAAGAGTTAATTTGGTTGTTGAAATTGGGCCATGAAGTCAAAGTTGGGCTGGGCTCGCCAGAATGGAGAAGGTTCTGTATTTGGGCCATATCCTCTAGATACGGGCTTGGATTGAGCCCAAATTTTGAGGAAAGCTCGGGGACATGATGTGGCACAAATCATCCTTCTGGAAGTCCGGTCCATTCACGCGTTTTGGAGGTCAAATGGGCGGTTCAAGTTTCATTAAAATATTTGGCCGAGATTTTGCATTCACACTTGAAACCACTTTAAACCTAGCCTCCCCTCCACTCTATAAATTAGTGATTTTCTCATTTGGAGAGGCTGGTTCGTGCATTGGGAGATTGGAGGCAGAGGAGAATTGGTTTCAACCAAATTCTACAACCATTGTAAGAGAGGTAGCTCTTGAAGCAAGGATCCTCTCATCGAAGCCTCCTTCTCTCCTTCATGTTGTAATTGTTTTGTTTGTGTAATAAACTTCTTTGTTCTTCTTTTATTTCTTCTCTTTTCCTCTGTTTTATTTAAATTTATTCTTCTCTTAATCTTCCTCTTGGGGCTGGAATTCTTGAGTAGAAGCGATATTGGGTTATACCCATTATAAACCTTTGCACATGCAAAACGCTTCTACGATGATTACGCCACCAATGGAAGAGTAATTTTTAGTGATCGATCTATCTTCTACCCTCTTCATTTAATTATTTTGAATCATTGAGCCTACTGTAATTCACTTAATATGATCCATGAATTATGTTTTTAAATTTTAAGAAACTAAGCAAGCAATTGAACAATTAATACAAAAACACGCGAGGTCGAGATTTTGTGTAAATTGTGAGAGTGCGAGCTTAATCGGTAATACAAGACCACTTGGGATAAATTTGTAGAGTTCAAATATAATCCCTAAACACAACTCATCCTCATTTCCAGAATGGATTTGTGCTCTAATTAACCACTGACCATAAGCTAACCTTAGAACAACAATCAAAGCAGGGTTCTGCGATTGCATGTTCCGAAGCTAGCCTAGGGTTTAAGTAATTCCATCTTTGTGGTTAAGTTAACTCTTGTAGGGTTCGAGGGTTAACAAATTAGAGGATCATAATTAAGTGGATATTCATTTAAATGATAATGATTAATATGTAAATGAAGAGGTAGAGTTAGATCGATTACGCCTTTTAAAATATTTTCTAAAAAAAAACATCTTCTTGTTGTGTTATTTTAATCGGAATTCATTTCAAAACTAAAAACAAAAAAAATACAATCTTCTTCCAGAAAACTTCTTCTAGATTCATAAACTATAAACAACCCCCATCCTTTTCTAGTAGTGTTTTTATTCTCTTTTATTTTATTTTTAGAATACCTCTAATAAGATGTTTTAATTCACTTCCTCCTTTGAGAGACGACCTTGGTTAGCCCCCTATGCTACACCAAGTAAACTAAACATTAGCTTCATAGAGTGTTGTGCTTGGAGTTTTATCCAACGTAACTCACTTTTGAAGTTCTTTTGAGAGCGCGTGCGACAACGCTCTTTCAAATTGGCGCCGTTGCCGGGGAGGCAAGTAATTATTTCAACCAACTAGAGGTATTTATTTTATTTTACATTTTATTATTTTCCTCTCTTCTTTCTTCCTTCTTTACCCAATCTGATTTTTCATCCTCTTCTTTTATTTTCTCCTACTTCTTTGTGGACCATCAACTCAAACTTCTCATTTTTATTTTACTATGGTCCACCTTCTTTCTTTTCATTTTTATTTGATCTATGACACGAACTAATCCCGAAGATCTCTTAGATCTTGACCCTGAGATTGAACGTAGCCTTAGGGCACGAATCAGACATTCTCAGTCTACGGGAAGTTTCAACATTCAACCAGTTGGAGAATTACTCCAATATCAGAACATTGAAATTGGAAGCAATTCAAATTCAAACATAAAAGAGGAACCAATGGCTGATAATAATGGAAATGAACTTAATAGAACCATTCGAGAATTGGCTGCACCTGATATTAACTATCAACCAAATTGTATTGCATACCCAAATCTCGAATCGGACTTTGAACTAAAATCAGGGTTAATTCACTTACTTCCAAAGTTTCATGGCCTCTCTGGTGAGGATCCGAATAAACATTTGAAAGAATTTAATGTGGTTTGCTCAACCCTAAAACCTAAAAATGTCTCTGAAGATCAAATCAAACTAAGAGCATTCCCATTCTCACTTGATGGAGCTGCAAAAGATTGGATGTATTATTTACAACCTGAAGATGTAACTTGTTGGAACGATTTGAAATGACTTTTCTTGCAGAGATTTTTTCCAGCATCAAGGACCACTTCCATTCGTAAGGAGATCTCGGGGATCAAGCAAGCACAAGGGGAGTCCATGTATGAGTATTGGGAGCGATTCAAGAAGTTGTGTGCAAGCTGTCCACATCACCAAATCAGTGAGCAACTCCTCATTCAGTACTTCTATGAAGGACTCACAGCTATGGAGAGAAGCATGGTGGATGCCGCAGCTGGAGGGGCATTGGTGGACAAGACACCAATAGCCGCACGTGCATTGATTGACAAGATGGCCCAAAACTCCCAACAATTTGGCGATAGAGGTACACTACATGTCAGGGGAGTACATCAGGTAAGTCCTTCTTCTCTTGAGAGTCATTTGATTGATACCAAGTTAGAAGAATTGACAACTATGGTAAGGCAGATTGCTTTGGCACAAAAGACATCTTTACCTCCTCCTTCAAGGCCTTGTGGTATTTGCACTGAGACAAGCCACCCAACTGACTGTTGCCCACAACTCCAAGAAACAGAAGATTGTGCAGCAGTGTTCCCTGGGAGACCATATCAGCAGCAGCAGCAACAACCATATCCCCAGAAGAAGTTCGATCCAACATTCAACCAAGGGTGGAAAGATCATCTGGACATGAGGTATGGCTCTGGACAACAACAAAGGCCCCCCTTTCAACAAAACTTCCAGCAGCCTCCACCTTACCAACAGGGTTTCCAACAACCCCAAAGGAGATTTGAAGCTCAAACATCAACAAGTCAGCAACAAGGGAATCTCCAACCCAAGGTAGACTCTAACACTGATGATCTTTTGAAACAAATTGTTCTTAATCAACAGAATGAGCTGAAAAGTCAAGGTTCGGAGCTGAGGGAGTTGAAGACTCAAATGAGCCAGATTGCCACCGCCCTCCATGAACTTGTAAGTAAGAATTCTGGAAATCTACCTTCCCAACCCACTCCAAATCCAAAGGGGAATGTTAGTGCCATAACATTGAGAAGTGGGAAGCAAATGAACGATACAGCTGTACCTACCATTCCACCGGGATTCACCTCAACTTCAGAGAAGCCACATTCCATACCAACTGATGAACAATCCAAGGAGAAAGATAAAGGTAAGAAAAAGATTGATGATGTTCCTCCTAAACCACTTCCTTTTCCAAACAGGGTTGTTCAAACCAAGAAGATGGCTGAAGAAGCAATGCAAAAGGAGGTTTTGGACACATTCAAGCGTGTGGAGATCAACATTCCTCTACTCGAAGCCATTAAGCAAATCCCAAGGTATGCCAAATTCTTAAAAGAACTTTGTACCAATCGAAGAGGGCTCAAGGGAAATGAGAGGATCAACCTTGGAAGGAATGTCTCAGCACTCATTACACCAACTCTAGCAATGCCAACAAAGTGCAAGGATCCCGGGACATTCACCATCCCATGCACCATAGGGGAGTTTCACTTCTCTGATGCTCTTTGTGATTTAGGAGCTTCAATAAATGTGATGCCTCACTCTGTTTTCTCTTCATTGCAGATTGGTGAGCTCAAGCCTACAAGGGTAGTGGTGCAGCTAGCGAATAGAGCTACAGCATATCCGGCTGGTGTCCTTGAAGATGTGTTGGTAAAGGTAAAGGACATGATCTTCCCTGCTGATTTCTATGTACTAAACATGGAAGATGACCAGGTAAGTTCTCATGCCCCTATCATTATTGGTAGACCCTTCCTCAAAACAGCTAAGACCATTATCAATGTTCATGAGGGTACTCTTTCCATGGAATTCGGGGATGAAATCGTGAGGTTTAAAATCCTGGATTCTATGAAGTACCCACCAGAGGAACACTCAGCATTCTTTCTCTCTCATTCTGAGTCTCCATGTGATAGTCCCTCTATTTTTGATTCCCAATCTCTTGGGGACTATTCACTTCTTAATGAAATAATGAGTATTGGGTCCAACTTGATGTCTCATTCTACTTCATCCCCTTTAATTCATGATCTTTCTGATCTTGGGATTGGTTCATTTGTCCAATAATATTCGAATTCTGAGCATGTATACTCTGATTATGATATGGCTGCTAATTTTTCTGATGGATTTGATGCATTGTTCTCTCATTCAGATGATATGTATGATTGTGCACAGATGTCTACGCCACTCATGCTTCCATCCATTCAGCAGCCACCATCACTGGAACTAAAGCCATTGCCACCAAATCTCAAATACTCATACTTGTTAAGTGGTGAAAAATTACCTGTTATCATTGCTAACAATCTCTCTTTTGAACATGAAGAAAATTTTTTGAATCTTTTGAGGGAGAACATCAGGGCAATCGGGTGGACCTTGGCTGACATATCAGGTATTAGCCCCTCCATTTGCATGCATAGGATTCTTTTGGAAGATGGAGCTAAACCGGTGAGGCAACCACAAAGGAGACTCAATCCAACCCTTCTGGAGGTTGTTAAAAAAGAGGTTGAAAAATTGCTCGAGGCAGGTATAATCTATCCCATTTCAGATTCTCAGTGGGTAAGTCCTATTCAGGTTGTGCCTAAGAAAAGTGGTGTTACTGTTGTTAAAAATGAGAAAGATGAGTTAGTTCCAATGAGGGTACAAAACAGTTGGCGCGTGTGTATTGATTATAGGAAACTAAATCATTCCACTCGCAAAGATCATTTCCCCCTCCCATTTATTGATCAGATGCTTGAGAGACTAGCTGGGAAGACACACTATTGTTTCTTGGATGGATTTTCTGGATATTTTCAGGTTCCTATAGCTCCGGAGGATCAGGAGAAGACTACATTCACCTGTCCCTTTGGGACATTTGCCTATCGGAGGATGCCATTTGGACTTTGCAATGCCCCAGGTACCTTCCAGAGATGCATGGTGAGTATTTTTTCTGATTTTATTGAGACCTGCATGGAGGTATTTATGGATGATTTTACAGTGTATGGATCTTCATTTGATGAATGTCTAAGTAGTTTGGAAAATGTGTTGAATCGTTGTATTGAGAAGAATCTAGTCCTGAACTTTGAAAAGTGTCATTTCATGGTAGAGCATGGAATTGTCTTAGGGCATGTAGTGTCAAAACATGGGATAGAGGTTGATAGATCTAAGGTAGACATCATTTCATCCTTACCCTACCCTTCATGTGTGCGTGATGTTCGATCATTCCTTGGACATGCTGGATTTTATCGACGCTTCATCAGAGATTTTAGTAAGATCGCTCTACCCTTATCTCGATTGCTTCAAAAAGATATTGACTTCAATTTTGATGATTCATGCAGGGTATCATTTGATGAGCTAAAGAAGTGTCTGACCACTCCACCGATCATACAGCCCCCACGGTGGGAGATTCCTTTTGAGCTTATGTGTGACGCCTCCAACTTCGCGGTTGGAGCTGTCTTATCTCAGAGGGTGGAGGGACGTTCACATGTGATCGCCTATGCATCGAGGACACTAGATTCAGCCCAATAAAACTACACCACAATAGAAAAGGAGTTTCTTGCTGTTATATTTGCTTTAGATAAATTTCGTTCATATTTATTGGGCTCTAAAGTAGTTGTTTTTTCTGACCATGCAGCTTTGAGGTACCTCCTAAAGAAGCCAGATGCAAAGCCACGACTTATCCGTTGGATGCTACTTCTTCAAGAGTTTGACCTTGAGATAAAGGACAAGAAGGGGTCAGAGAATTTGGTGGCAGACCACATGAGTAGGCTTACTCACACACTAGAGGGTGACACCTTGGACCAGGTACCACTTCGGGACACTTTCCCCGATGAGCATCTCTATACCATCTCAGGTAAGCATCCTTGGTATGCTGATTTAGTTAATTACATTGTTGGCTCTGAAATCCCAGTAAATTTGAAGAAGCATCAAGTCCAAAAATTAAAAAGTGAGTCTAGGTATTATGTGTGGGATGATCCATACCTCTAGCGCATGTGTAGTGACCAAGTCGTTAGGAGGTGTGTTCCCGATCATGAGTTTGAGTCTGTTTTGCATTTCTGTCATACACTTGCTTGTGGTGGACACTTTGGACCCCAACGGACAGCTAGGAAGGTTTTAGACTCAGGATTATATTGGCCTAGTTTATTCCATGATTCCCATGTATTTTGTAAGTCATGCTCTCGTTGCCAACACACTGGAAACATTTCAAGAAGACACGAGATGCCCCAACAACCCATTTTATTCTGTGAGATTTTTGACGTTTGGGGAATTGATTTTATGGGACCTTTTCCTAGTTCATTTGGTTTCTTGTATATCCTTGTTGCTGTCGATTATGTGAGTAAATGGGTGGAGGCCAAGGCCACCAGGACTGACGATTCTCATGTTGTTGTGGATTTTTTCAAAGCACCGATTTTTTGCAGGTTTGGAGTACCAAAGGCCATCATCAGTGACCAAGGGACACACTTTTGCAATAGGAATTTTGCTTCCCTCCTTCGGAAGTATGGGGTGACTCACAAAACATCAACACCATACCACCCCCAAACAAATGGCCAGGCTGAGGTTTCAAATCGTGAGTTGAAACAAATCTTGGAGAAAACCGTGCAGCCAAATAGGAAGGATTGGAGCAAGCGCTTGGATGATGCATTGTGGGCTTATAGGACAGCATACAAGACCCCTATTGGTATGTCCCCATTTCGGATTGTTTTTGGGAAAGCGTGTCATCTCCCCGTGGAAGTCGAGCATCAGGCATATTGGGCTATAAAGAAATGTAACATGGATTTGGCCCAAGATGGAATTCAAAGGAAGTTGAAAATTCAAGAGCTTGAGGAGATTCGCCTGTCATCATATGAGAACTCAAGGCTCTACAAGGAAAGATCAAAAGCAGCTCATGACAAAATGATCCAACAAAGGGAGTTTCATATTGGAGAGAAAGTCCTTCTCTATAGTTCACGACTGAAGTTGATGCCTGGTAAGTTGCGTTCCAGATGGTTAGGTCCTTATATTGTGTCTAATGTTTTTCCTTATGGTGCAGTGGAGATCACACAAGAGGACACTGGAAGGAGCTTTACAGTCAATGGGCAACGTTTGAAGAGATACATTGAGGGACATCCTACTGATGCAGTGGATTTTATCACACTGCATGACCCCATCATCACTTGATCACATCAGGCTGTTCCTAACCCTTTCACTTTTATATTATTTGTCCTATTTAAAAATTCTGCATTTCATGTGCATATATCATCTCATGGGTTCACATTGAGGACAATGCAATATTTTAAGTGTGGGGGAGGGAACCTTTTAGTTTAGTAATTTCAATTGTTTTCCTGTTAAAAAAAAACCAAAAAACAAAAATTGTGTGTTTTTCAAAATATGTGTGTTTATTTTACAATTTTCTGTGTGTTTTTGAAACTTTTGAGCTGAAATGATTCTCATCACCATTTTTAAATCCATATCAATAAGTGAAACAATTTACCCCTTGAAACTAAGCTTAAATGAATGCTGAAATGACTTTGTTTCAAGTTCAAATATTTAGTAATTTCATGCAAAGTACGCTGAATTTTGAATCCCATGCCAATCTCACTGTATTTATATTTGAAATCACTTTCCTGTGAGGCTTCTAAACCATTATTTTCATATTCTTTACATTCACCTCACTTCTTGAGAGAGCCAAACCATACTTGATTTAACCAGAATTTGATCTATTCCTGTCAAAACTTGAGGGTTTGAGGTACTTGTGTTTAAATGATTGAGGCATTTGTTTGGTATTAAAACCCCTATTTCAAATAATCCTTTTTTTATAATGGCCTACCTTGAATATTTAATCCTTGTAGCCCTTAGAAGCCATGCACAGCCTGTTAGGTTAAGCCACATTACAAGCCAATTTTCCCTATCCAACCAACTCTTGAAGTGAAATTGCATAATCTAGTTGAGCTTAAGTGCGGGGGAAGCTGTCTTGTGTTGTGCCACCACATTATGTGATACTTTGGGTGGAAAATTAAATTCTGAAGAGATGTGTTTGCTGCTAAAGAAAGTCATTATATTGAAAGCTGTGCCTTTTCTGGAGCTTTCATGACAAGTGAAGCTGTGCCTTTTCTGGAGCTTCTAATTGAGGTGGAAAGCTGTGCCCATCTGGAGCTTTCAAGAAAATCATGTTCTAGAAGATTGACATTTTTTATGCTGAAATGATGAATGGTGTAAACCTTTCATGACTTTTCATGATGATGGAGCTGAATTGATACTATGGGGATTGAAGAGAAGACCATATTTAAGTGAAAATTAGATTAATGCAATTTTTCTTTAAAAGAGTCAAGCCCTCCTCATTCAGCCTCAGAGTTTTTCACATCTTAATCCTACCAACCGAAAGCCACAGAACAACCCTGAAAAGTCCTCATGATAAACATATGTCCTTGACTCACATCGGGTAGCGATGTAGGAATCTATCAAGCCTATGGTGACCCTTGTATGAGTTTGGATGAGAAAGACATTGCAAAAAAATTGATATTTGAGTGATGAGAGAAAATTCAAGCGAGGTAAGTGTTTTGTGCATGGGTGGATAAATGAAGTGGAAATATATTGAATGATATAAATGGAGAACCTGAAATAAGGTTTTTTATGAGGCATGATATCTTTTTTATTCTTGGTGTGAAATTTATTGATCTTGAAGATATGTGTTTTAAAATTGGTTTTGATTTGATATTGATGTTTACTTGATATGAGGTTTTGCCCAGGTGTGAAAAAGGGTAAGTGTGGGGGAGTTGATAAAACACTATTTCATTGAATATTTTATTGATAATAAATGATATAATTTCCTCACATTGTGTTAAATATGTTTATTTATAAAATATTTGGGATTTGATCATTCATTTGAAAATTTGGTGAAAATTCCAGTTTTACCCTTAATAGTGCACTGTATTATTTCAAAGATAAATATTTTTATATTTATTATTTGAATTTGAAATTTTGTAACAGTGTTACTAACTTAATTATCTACAACTTTTATTCAGGACACTAAAGCTAAAGAGTTAATTTGGTTGTTGAAATTGGGCCATGAAGTCAAAGTTGGGCTGGGCTCGCCAGAATGGAGAAGGTTCTGTATTTGGGCCATATCCTCTACATACGGGCTTGGATTGAGCCCAAATTTTGAGGAAAGCTCGGGGACATGATGTAGCACAAATAATCCTTCTGGAAGGCCGGTCCATTCACGCGTTTTGGAGGTCAAATGGGCGGTGCAAGTTTCATTAAAATATTTGGCCGAGATTTTGCATTCACACTTGAAACCACTTTAAACCTAGCCTCCCCTCCACTCTATAAATTAGTGATTTTCTCATTTGGAGAGGCTTTTTCGTGCATTGGGAGATTGGAGGCAGATGAGAATTGGTTTCAACCAAATTCTACAACCATTGTAAGAGAGGTAGCTCTTGAAGCAAGGATCCTCTCATCGAAGCCTCCTTCTCTCCTTCATGTTGTAATTGTTTTGTTTGTGTAATAAACTTCTTTGTTCTTCTTTTATTTCTTCTCTTTTCCTCTGTTTTATTTAAATTTATTCTTCTATTAATCTTCCTCTTGGGGCTGGAATTCTTGAGTAGAAGCGATATTGGGTTATACCCATTATAAACCTTTGCACATGCAAAACGCTTCTACGATGATTACGCCACCAATGGAAGAGTAATTTTTAGTGATCGATCTATCTTCTACCCTCTTCATTTAATTATTTTGAATCATTGAGCCTACTGTAATTCACTTAATATGATCCATGAATTATGTTTTTAAATTTTAAGAAACTAAGCAAGCAATTGAACAATTAATACAAAAACACGCGAGGTCGAGATTTTGTGTAAATTGTGAGAGTGCGAGCTTAATCGGTAATACAAGACCACTTGGGATAAATTTGTAGAGTTCAAATATAATCCCTAAACACAACTCATCCTCATTTCCAGAATGGATTTGTGCTCTAATTAACCACTGACCATAAGCTAACCTTAGAACAACAATCAAAGCAGGGTTCTGCGATTGCATGTTCCGAAGCTAGCCTAGGGTTTAAGTAATTCCATCTTTGTGGTTAAGTTAACTCTTGTAGGGTTCGAGGGTTAACAAATTAGAGGATCATAATTAAGTGGATATTCATTTAAATGATAATGATTAATATGTAAATGAAGAGGTAGAGTTAGATCGATTACGCCTTTTAAAATATTTTCTAAAAAAAAACATCTTCTTGTTGTGTTATTTTAATCGGAATTCATTTCAAAACTAAAAACAAAAAAAATACAATCTTCTTCCATCAAACTTCTTCTAGATTCATAAACTATAAACAACCCCCATCCTTTTCTAGTAGTGTTTTTATTCTCTTTTATTTTATTTTTAGAATACCTCTAATAAGATGTTTTAATTCACTTCCTCCTTTGAGAGACGACCTTGGTTAGCCCCCTATGCTACACCAAGTAAACTAAACATTAGCTTCATAGAGTGTTGTGCTTGGAGTTTTATCCAACGTAACTCACTTTTGAAGTTCTTTTGAGAGCGCGTGCGACAACGCTCTTTCACGGTCCCCAGAAAAGTTCCCCACCCTCCCTGACTGAGGCGGAAGGTGCTTCCGGGGAGGCCAGTGACAACTGTGGATTTGACCCCTGGGAGTACGCCAAGTCCTCGTCCTCCTGGATATAACTTCGGAAGGAGGAGGGAATCATACGGATCTCGCATTCAGGGAGTATGAGACTGACGCGCCGCGTCCCCATCCCTGCCCTCGACTCAAAGGGTTGGGGGGGAGGTCCTGTCTTCGAGTCGTATTCCGCCTCAGAGTCCGAGAAATGGACTGGTCTAATTTCCGTCCGGACTCCCCTGACATTCCTATTACGGTGAAGACGCCCCGCCTTCCTGCCCCTGGGTGGCTCCTCAGGGTAAGGATGATTTCCGTCAAGGATTCCCCTGGCCGGAATAGCGCTGGGGCAGAGGGGACTGAAGGCCGGGGTGTGGGAAGCACCGGGACAGATGTCGAAAGGGACATGGGGAGGACCTCCATGTGAGTGAGAGACTGGATACACAATGGCTCCATACTCGCGGCCAGCAGTAGGGGGAGTGACCTCATACCCGGTACAGTGGGTGCTGGAAAGAGTCATACCCGGAGCATAGCTATCGCGAAGAAGCCTCCGACTTTCTAGATCAATGTCACGGAATGAGCCTTCATGGTGGGTGGCACTACCGCGGATTGGTCCACGATGGCCATTTCCTGTGCCCGTGATCGGGAGAGTCGACCCAACCTGCCTGCAGGGCGGTCGGGGCTTCGATCCCAGTCGGGCATGTGGCTACCCCTTCTCAACGTGTGCGGGGGTCTGGTAACAGGAGTCAGCAGTGGCTCGGGCCACAGTGGTTGCTGACGTTGATGCCCCAGGATGGGCATTATCTTCCGCTCACGCCCGACACTGGCGTTGGGTCAGATGGATCGGAGCCGATGGTGCGGGCACGAAGATTTCCTGCTCCTCGGCCCAGGGAGTCGGGCGGCGGCGTCGACGCAGCCTAGCAGGGGTTCTTACCGTTAACCCCTGGGATGGGTCCCCGATCAGGTGGACCCGGACATCCCCCACCTCATTGGCATAGGGGAGGGATGTGTCAAGGCGCTCTGGGGATAGACTCCCGAAGCGGTTGAACGTCGGAGTGGGGAGTGGCGGCTCCCTGCGCGGTCCTCAGAGGCGGCGATGGTGGTGAGGTACAACCGCCTCTAGATCCAAATGGGCCATGCCCCTGGTGGGGATGATCCCTTCCTCGTCGTACCTACGAACCAAGTCGTTGATCACCCTTCGCTGGATGATTTCTGACGGGGAGAGGGGACGTGAGTGCCCGACAGCTACGGCGATCGAAGTTGGAGTGAATGTAGAAAAGGCGAGACCGCGTGGGGTAGCCGCGTCGGTACTGCCCCTGCCCCTGCGCCAGTGGGCAGGTGACGATCAAGCTCCAGATGTAGTGATTCGATTCCTAGAAGCAGGGAGATGAACTCATTAGTACTAATAGGAAAAGAAATCGACAACCAATAGCCTAGTGTCATTCCGTCTTCCGTGGTCGGCGAGAGGGATCCACACTGACGACGTCACAGAATGGAGTGCTCAACGTCCTGACGGCCTCGACCCCTGGCGGGTTTCACGTCCCGGTGATAGGTACCCGGTCCTGGTGACACGCCAATCTTCCGACACCCTGACCGCTACCATTCTCCGTATTGAGGAGAAGAGATTCACATCGGGTTCACCATTTTCTGTTTTCGACGCTTTCACCGGGGTGCGCGCACATGTCCGTCACGCATGGGAGGACGTGTGGCTTGTTGCCTCGCATTCCCGCTTTCCAAAGGCGGGCGACATCCGTTCCTTATTCAGGGACATCTGCTCCTTGATTGAAACCGAGATGATGGGATGTTGGTTCTTCCTTCCATGGATTCCTCCTTGGAACTCGTCACCTAGTCCGAGTCTCCCTCATAGATTTAAGACGGGTTCGTGAAGCTCGTTCCCAGCGCCATATCTACATGGACGCCAGTTAATTACGCTGCTTCTGTTGAGATGATCCAAGGGGTCTTGTCGGGGCAGCAACCTTCGGTGAGGAGAACGATCACGGTGGGGTGTCGTTGGCATGTCTTGATGCTGGGGATCGACATGTCTACCTTCCGTCCCTTATCACAGGGCTTCTCGAGGGCGAGGAAGCCCGAGTAATCCCACATCAAACGCGGGGAATGTGTACCATCTGAGGTTTTCCTCAGCTTCCCATGTTTAACACGGGGTATGCCGCGAGTTTAACGTCTTGCAGAGACGGATCAGACTGATCGAAACACTGAGAGTGGATCAGATTAAAGGAACCCCTAGGGGGAACACCGATGTTGGGGCCAGCACATGGGCATCTTCCCAGATACCATGGAGTGGGATGGGGTGGCATGATCTCACCAGGATGTGGCGACTCGGGTAAGGATCAGGATGGATGGTGGAGTAACGGGCTTGAACCTCGTGTAGGCTTCCTACGTATCCCTATGACAGGGAATCAAAATCCGCGTAGTTCGGTGATGCGGTGGATACTTGAAGAGGCGACCCGTGAGAATGAACGCATGGATTGGAGCCCGAAGGAAGTAAGATCTCCGGGCTAGGGCATGAGCTTCCCAAGGCATGTGGGCTTGAGGGGGAAGTCAGGATGAGACGTGGATGTGAGACATGGGGCTTACGCTCTGAGACGACCCAAGAGGGGGAATACAGTTTAACGTCATGCGGGATGAGATACAGTTTAACGTCATGCGGGACGAGATACAGTTTAACATCATTCGGGACAAGGGCACACAGTTTAACGTCATGCGGGACAAGGAATTTGGGGCTTACGCTCTGAGGCGGCCCAGAGTGGATATGGGGCTTACACTCTGAGGTGGCCCATGGTGGTCAGAGAACCGACGTGGAGAGGTCAGAACGACCGAGCGGTGGGCTTGAACCTCGTGGAGGCTTCCTACGTACCATGCATTGGCACAGATCAAAGTCCATGTAGTTCCCTGGGATGGGGATTACGCTCTGAGGTGGCCCATGGTTGATGTCATGGTTGATGCGCGCTCTAAGCCCACATGAGTCATGCTCAGTGTGAGAAACAAGAGGCAGCAGGGACCAGACGATCACGTCGCAAAGGGTGCGTCCGTGAGAAGCGGAATTGGGCTTACACGTTGAGCGGCCCAAATAGGAAACAGGGGCTTACACGTGGTTAACGGCCCTTGGTGTCGGGTCTTACTCCAGGGTTGAGGCCCTTGGTGCGACAAAGCACAGTGGGAAAGGGACTCCACTGGCCTTGGCAGGGGGGAAGTACAGAGATGCACAGGTGCAACCTTCCGTAAGAAGCTAGGGGCTTACGCTCTGAGGCAGCCCTTCCCCCATGGAAAAACGCCACTCCGACAAGGAGGATCTCATTCTATGCGAGGAAGAGTCCATTCCCGTGGAGACGAGAGGCGTAAAAAATGTCCGAGCTGGGGGGACCCTGCGTGCGAAGCACGGGGTCTGACCACAGTTTAACGTCATGTGTTAAGGACGAGGTGCTTAGCAATTTAACGTCCTGTAGCTTGGACAAGGTGGGTTCGCTCCACACCCCTAGGGCTTACATGCCCAATGCCCTCTACCCCTTGTGGGAGGGAAGGCATCGGCAAGGCCGTAGTGAAGGGGGGCTGCAGGGCGAACCATTGAGGGTTCCACATTAGTGTGGCTATGCGGAGAAGCAATATCCGTTAGCGTGCCTATGCGAAGAAGCATAAGGCAAAGCAACGCAAAGGGAAACACCACCCAAGGGACCTTGAGGTTACTTTGTACGAGCCTGGAAGGCTATACGGGAAAACAACGCGTGGCGCGCATGCCCGGAAGGGGAGACATCAGGTGCCGGCGCAGAGAGGCAGCCAAGGGGCGTCAAGGTGAGGGGCCCTGGGTTTTGCGCGCAAAGTGAAGGTTTGCGTGCAAAACACCGGGATGGCGCGCAATAGGGACAAAGAGGGATTGTGCGCACGGTATTGCGTGCACAGAAGGGGATTGCACGCATGGGACACAGATTGCGCACAAGGAAGGAACCCGGAAGAGGTTGCAAATTCACTTAAGCTAGTGGAGTTGCGCGCAAAGGCGAAACCCGAGGCAAGGTTGCGCGAAAAGAGGGATTACCTGGAAGTCATATTGTGCGCGGGGGGAGTCGAATTGCGTGCATGAGAGCCGATCCGAATTACGCAACCCCCAAACCGTTTGGGGTCACCTTCTATTTATAGGCCTCAGGAGGCGCGGAATCCAGGCGGCGCGCGAAATCTTCCGCGCCAGAAACCGTCGGCGCACAAAACCTCACCGCGCGAAACTGGGGCACACAAAAATTGTGCGCCTCACCCGCTCGATTACGTGAAACCCAGGGATGCTTCGCGCGCACAACAATATTTCATGCGGATCCTCCTTTATTTCGCACACCACTTCCCGGGCCTCCGGACAGGGCCTCTGATTCCGAATATGACTTTGCTTCGTCATTTTGAAACTTCCTCTGGGAGTTATGGACTTTTTCGGCGTCTACACATATATAGAAATTTGTATTTGTAAGGACATACCTTGAGGTAAGGAATTATCAAAGTGTTTTCATGAGTTTATTTCCATTTTCTATAATAATTAAAATATATGATTGGCACTTTACTTGATTAAAAATTATGTGATAAATGATAATAATAATAATAATATTATTATTATTAAATCTCACCCTATTTTATCAAGTCTTAATATACCTAACCATTGAACTCAGAATGTCACAACACACATGATATTATAGTGGAAAGGATCCTTATTTCCCTTCTTTATAATCCATACTTTGTCCATGAAAACCATAATAAGGTATTTAGGTAGGTAGTCTTTTCAACTGTGGGATTTTAGCTTCTTGTTCTGTTGAGTTTACTCCCCAATCCTAAAATCCTAACTTGGACTTTCTAAACACTTGCCTCCAAATTTGTATTGAATAGAATTTGAATGTTAAATTCAATACAAGTTTGGTTAAGTCAACCCAGAACTCTCATGATAACTCCTCGATAAGAGAAAGCATCCAGACTTGGGCAATGTAAACACTTAATTCTATGGTTGCATTCCCAATAAAGTAATGGAAGGCATAGTTTGAATTAATATTAATTTTAGGGATTTTAATTTATTATTCATAAACTTTATATTGTTTTATTCTTTACATGACTTGTTAATATTAAGTGAATTTCACTTAATTAATTAAACATGCTGGATAAAACATTTACACATAATTTTTTTTTAATTTTCGTCTTTGGATATTAATTTATTTATTTATGTGATAGCAGTCTTGCATTCATAAAATAAATAATGCATAATATATAAATAAATAAATAATAAATGACCATAATAGGAGCTTATATAATGGTTGATTTATTGAGTGAGCAATAAATCAACCTATGACCTAAGGGAATAACTCCTTATGCTGGTCTTGGTATGAGTTGCATCATTACTCCTATCCACCAGTGTATAACCTTAGTTGAAATCATTATGGTTCTTTCTTGAACCGCCTCAACGCGCCTCAGGATACCCTATTAATTACAAGTATTTATAACTCACATGTAGGTGAGGGGAACCAAAAGATTGGTTAACGGGGATTACATAAATAACCATGGACACGCAAGTCCTACATAATAATGGAGTGAGGAATAACACAAAAACCATAAAATTTAATTTAATATTAAATTATTGAAAACTCATATAATAAATTAAATTAAAGCATCCAACATATAAACAGGTCTTGGTTAAGCTCATGAATGGTTATTCATGAAATGTATACGCAAAAGTAAACTGGTTAATATTCATTTTTATTCACTATTTATCATTAATATAAACATTATTTCATTAATCAATTCCCTTTCATCTTAATGGTTATCCAAATTCTCTTTGAGATACCCATATTTATGGAGTTCATGGAAAATAAACAGTAGAATCAATTATTATAGATGATTATAATAAATTAATTGATCATTTTAAAAATTATTTAAAACCATTATTAAATTTTCAAATACATAAAGTGAAAATCAAATCAATAAGGTTTTAATTCTACAATTTTCAATTTAATGTAATTTAATTATTCCCTTTATTGTAAGACTACATAGTGTGTACTATCACGCTACACGTCATTCATCTCATTTTTCCTGTACCCAAGTTACATGCCAAGGGCTTCGATGTGTATACTGGATGGACTACACAATTCTTACATGTTAGCTACACAACATGTATCAAGATTTCCATGTGTCCACACAACCCGCCTAAGGATTCAACGTGTTTTTTAGACACGGGACTACATGATGTGTACAAGTCAGCTACACTCCATGTATCTCACATACCATGTGTCCGTATAATTCACCAAGGAACTTGACATGCATTTTGGATGTGGTAAATAATGAACCACATGGTGTGTACAATCCATTTACATTTTTTATGTCATTATTTCCATAGGTTGTCAGTATCACATGGTTTGATCGTGCTTATTACCACATAGGATGCATAAATTTCACTGCTAAACCATGTAGACTATATATCATGCACACCAGCTATAGACCATGTAATTCGACATGATGTGTTCTAGGTTAACCCAATTTACACACAGTGTGAAATAAATGCACCACATGTAATTACTGATTGGTATGGCGTGTATCCCATGGCACGTCCAAGTGCAGTGCACATGGGTACACGACGTGTACTCCGACTACACACCATGTAACCCAGTCTTACCAGTCAAAATTATTAGCACTTCCTGATGTCATATCCAGCCATTCTTCATTTATTCTTAGTATAAAGAAATTATGAATCTTTAATGAAGAAATTAAAATGTCAAAGGCATACCAATTAAACAATTATATTAAAGAATGAATAATCTCGAAATGAAAAATTCAACCATGATTGTGCATATTAATCAACAATAAAATAAATAATTATAAATTTAAAACGTGACCACTATGATACTACTTGAAGGTTTCAAGAACGATAGGAGTGCCTTTTATGGGTGTTAGATTAAAATTTATTTTAATTTAGAGTTTCCCAAAACCCTAATATAGGATCTTTCATGTTAAATTTATAATTAATTAATTTATATTAGGAATAAATGATTACCTCATCTTAGGATCCTTTCTTCGATGATGTTGTCGATCTTTAGAAAAACCTTTTCAGATTACCTTCACTTGGCTGTAGGATTCAAGTATATAATCCCTATAGTAGTGATCCACACATGCTTATTTGATCTCTGAGAAACGCCAATTGATTTCTGGGTGCTAGAACAACAAATCAAATGTCTTGCATTGTTTGTCTCGATCGCTCCAAGATTCTTCAGACTTGATGGAGTTCTCATTATTGGGATAAAAAGAGGAGGAATTCAAGATAGAGATAAGTCTATTTTTCACAACGATTCTATATACTCAATTTTTGATTAATTATTAACCCTACACAATAAACATAACCATCTATTTATAGAGTTAGGGTTTAGGTCAAAATATTATCTAATTGAGTATCGACCATTAAATAATATAAAAATCTTTAATAAACCCCATGCCAAAATAATAATAATAACAACATTATTTTATGGCATGCTTTATAACTTGCAAAATAATAAACATTATTTTACCAACTTGTAAATTAATGTTTATTATTAGATACAGTCTTGGTCTGTTCAAACTTCTCAATATTTATTAAACACCGAAATAAATATTTAATAAAATATTTCATTCATCAATAAATATTTGTGATTGATAAAACTTGAATAAAATTATTCCTTGATCTTGATAATAATATTTATTCTAATAATTAAATTCAATTATAATTTAATATAGATCAACATAAACACTTAGTGTGTGACCCTCTAGGATTATTTCTCATTAGAATTAGCTGGGATCGCTTAAAGTCAAAAATTATTGTTTAGCAATGGGTCAAGGAACCCAAGAGAAAGAACATAATGTTACAATGATGATAATGACATATGAACACTCACTATGTAATAAAATCCCTTTCACCTCAATATCTCATCAAGCAGGCTACACATTTGTGTCATCAACCTATGTGCTTGATACACCTTTCTTTGATCTAAAATAAACTTCATTACACAATGGCCATGGAATTTAATGGGAAAATTATATTTCCACCAAAGGTCCAAGATATCAACTTCTATAAATATGGAATATACAAATCTTTTCTTGACTTATTAATCAATAAAATGTCCTTTATGACGCACCCAATGTATCCAACTTCACCATAAACTATTATCATTATGGTTTACAAAATAAATCTAAGTGTGTGATTCATAACATGCATTAATAATAATCTTAAAGTCTAAGGACTATTAAATACACTCATAGATAGAAATATTCGATGACACTAAAACATGTGGGATTCCTACTGGTGGGTTTGTTCTCATAATATTCAGTATTAGAGATTACCAAGCATGAACTTCATCAGAAGAAGTCTCATATGCTTGTGAGTACTCACACATGACAATCACATTCTATGTTTCATATCATAGAATTTTATTTGACTGCATAACTATATTTAAGAATATCATCATATCATTTCATGGTTCTCAACATAGTAGAGAACTTCTACAACCTTATCAATGTGATAGATACTCTAGGACATTATCACATCAATGTTATGCAGAAAAATAATCAATATGTGATAATATATTTATATTAATATTCAATTTTTTGAATATATATTTAATCCAAAGTACAAAGTAGTTGGTTCTATGGAACAAAACCCAACATATTAATCTAAAAAGATGTAATATTTATTTTTAAAAATAATGGGTCACTATAGTTGGTATCAAGGGACAAGTTTACTCAATATTTAGAGATTAGGATCGAAAAACTTTGGTGAAAAACTAGGGGGAAAGTATAAGTATAGTATAACATACTAAACTTTTGTAAATGACCATGGATAACCTAGGTTAAACCAAAGATTCCATAGATTAAGAAAAAGGTTTCATGATTTAGACATCTTTTAGATAATATTTCATAATTATATGATAACTCACTCTAATTATTATAACTTGATACTTACACTTTTCTTCTCGGTTTTAGTCAATTTATGGAACCATAAGACATCATGATGACAAAAAATGTGATGGAAAATGAAATGGTTGTCCACCCGAGAAACCAAGAGATATGGGAGATGGAATGAATAATCTTGTTTCTATGTGCACACAACTTTCTCAGGCCATGAATAATTCTAAGATTCCAAATGATAAAAGGAGGGAATAATTTACCATTGAGTATTTCATGAGGAAACATCAACCTTCTTTTAGTGGATCTCCTAATCCATTAGTTGATGAGCGATGGATTAACACCATTGAGAAAATATTTTCTATTCTCCAGTACTTGGAACATGAAAAAGTTGTTGTAGCCATTTATCATTTGGAAGGTGAAGCTGATCAATGGTGGAACCTTATTCAGAATATGACAAAAGATGAAGAAATTTACTCTATAGAATGATATGAGTTTTAGAGGATATTTTTAATTAAGTAATTCCCTTGTATTCTATGTACAAATATAGATAAGGAATTTCTTAATCTGAAAAAAGGAGGATGAATCCATTGGTACTTATGAGGAAAATTTGACAAGACTTGAAAGGTATTATTATGGTTTAATCATTAGCCCTGAAAGAAAAATTGATTGATTCTTTGGAAGATTAAAACCAAATCTCCAAAAGGCATTAACTATAAGAGACTTTAGTATATATGAATAAATCATTCAATGTGCACTCAAGGTAAAAGTGGAAATTAGATATTCCCATAATTCCCATGGTTTTGATAAGAAAAAGAAGACCGAGTCTCATGAAAACTTAAATAAATCAAATGGTGGAAAGAAATTCTAGCCATCTTAATGCTAGAAATGTGGGAATAAATATTAAGATGATTTATTTAATGGAATTGGGAGGTTCTTTAAATGTGGAAAGGCCGGTCATAAACCTTGTGAATGTTGAAAGGGGATAAATAGTCTAGTTTATACAATAGAGGAAAAGAAGTATCTAACTAATTCACCTCCACTCTCCAATACTTAAAATGAAAGTAGTATGGGCATTATGAAAACTAGTGTATGAATCTAAAGGTTTGTGATTATGATCAGTGTCAAAAACCTATTAAGCTTAAATAAAGAGGAAAATATCTTATGATCGTGACTACTGAAGTGGGCTATGAGATGAGTTGGTGAAAGGTACACTTATCATACACTCTAGAACAACCAATTTATTATTTGATTTTGTATCTACCAACTCTTTTATATCTAATGAATTTTCAAAGGGTATCAAATTACCAACTCAATGATTATATGTTGAGTTAGAAATGAACAATCCTAATAATACAATGGTTGCATCTCAAGTCTATAGTTCCTCTCTGATTGAAGTTTTTGGGAAAGTGCTTCCTGCAGATCTTTTGATTCTACCTTTAGTTTAATTTGATGTGATTCTAGGCATGAATTTACTTTTTATGGATCCCATATCAATTTATAAGGAAGGGAAGTCACATTTTATATTCTAAATGAACCTATGACCATTTATCAATGCAAGGATAAATATGAACTTCCAATGGAAATTAATTCTATCTAGTGGGTATTAATTCCTATCCATGAAGGATATTTATCTTATATGGTTAGGGATAAAATCAACATTGAATATATTCCTATTGTATGGGATTTTGTTGATGTATTCTTTGAATAATTTCTTAATCTTCCTCTGAATCGTGAAGTTGAGTTTTCAATAGAACTCATACCTAGTGCTAAACCTATTTCAAAGAATCCTTAACTAATAACCCCAATTGAGTTGCAATATTTGAATAAGAAACTCAAGGAGAATCTTTATAAGGTATTTATATTCCCTAATGTGTCACCATGGGGTGAACATGCTCTTTTCATTAAGAATAAATATGGGTCATTGCATCTTTGCATTGATTATCAAGAACTTAACAAATCACTATCATGAACAAGTATCCTCTACCTTGTGTCAATGTTTTGTTTGATCAATTATGGGAAGTTCAATACTTTTCTAAGATTTACCTTTATTCTAGATATCATCAATTGAGGGTTAAGAAAGAGGATATACCCAAGATGACCTTATGTACGAGGTATAGTCATTATGAATTTATAATGATTCCATTTGGACAGACTAATTGCCCTACCATCTTCATAGATTTAATAAATAGCATATTTATATATTACCTTTACCATTTCTTGGTAGTCTTTATAGATGATATTATTACATATTCAAAGAGAAATTAAGAGAATGAAGATCATCTAATAATTGTATTTAAGACCCCGAGGAAGGATAAGTTGTATGAAAAATTTACCAAGTGTGAATTTTGGCTTCATAAAGTTTCATTATTCGGTCATAGAATCTCAAGTGAAGGTATATCAGTGGATCCTTAAGAGATTGAAGTTATTGAGTAATGGAATAGACCAACCACAATAACCAAAATCCATAGTTTTCTTAGTTTGGTAAGATATTACTGATGCTTTGTGAGAAATTTATCACAACTATCTAATATACTCACCAAGTTGACTTGGAAGGGGGTTAGTTATTATGGATAGATGAATGTGAAGAGAATTTCAAGGAGCTGAATAGAAGGTTGGTCAATGCACCTATGCATACACTACCCTATAACAGAGAAGGGTTTGTGATCTATAGTGATGCATCAAATAAGGGAATAGGATGTTCCCTTATACAGAATGATATGGTTATTTCTTATACCTCATAACAATTTAAAATACATGAGAAAATTTACATGACTTATGATTTAGAGCTGGCAGTGGTGATTTTTTCATTGAAGATATGGAGGTATTATCTTTATGGTGAAATGTGTGACATATATACAGATAATAAAATTTCAAAGTATATATTTACATAGAAATAGATAAATATATGATAGATAAGATGGTTTAAGTTGATTAAAGATTATGATTGCTCAATACATTACCACCCTAGGAAAGCAAAAAATGTGGTATATGCTCTGATTTAAAAGGATCATGCAAGATTATCTATGATGAGGATTGAAATAGATATAATACCAATGGATTTGTAGAATATAGAAATTGATATCTCAAGGAAATGGGATAGATCCTATTTTTTTAGATGAAAGTTCAACTATCTATCCATGCGAGGATTAAATAGGTGTAAAGGGAAGATATAGAACTATAGAAGAAAGTAAGGAGTGTTATTGAGTTCAAACATGATAGTGATGGAATGATAAGGTTTAGGAATATATTATGTGTCCCATCAATACCAGAATTGAAGAAGGAACTATTAGACAAATCTCATTGTTCGCCATTCTCAATACATCCTAGAAGTACAAATATGTATAGAGATATGAAAGAATATTTTTACCAGGAAAAATGAAAAAGGATATTACAGAGTATGTATCTCAGTTCCTGGTATGCCAGCCAGTTAAAGTGGAGTAACAAAAGTTTAAGGGGATGTTACAAGCATTACCCATACCTGAATGGAAATGGGAAAACGTTACCATGTATTTTGTTATTGGAATCCCAAAAACATCTAAAGGGAATAATTCTATTTGGATTATAATAAATCACCTTAAAAAAGTAAACACACTTCATTGATACTAGAGAATATTTCCCTCTTGATCATCTTGAAAATATATACATTAATGAAATAATGAGGTTTCATGGAGTAACACATTCTATTATATCTGATCAGGACATGAGGTTTACCTCAAAGTTCTAGTGAAGTCTTCAACAAGATCTGGATACAAAATTAAGTTTTAGTATTGTATATCATTCTCAAATAGATAGATAGTATAATAGAACCATTCAAACTGTAGAATATATATTGATATCATGTTCTATGGATTTCAAAGGTGGTAGGAATCAATACCTTCCTCTAGTCAAGTTTTATTATAATAATAGATTTCAACTGAGCATTCAAATGGATACTTATGAAGCCCTATATGGAAAGAAGTTTAGAGATACAATGTTCTAGGATGAAGTTGGATAAAGAAATCTATTGGGACTTGATCTGACCAAGGAAAAGGTAGAGAAACTTAGAGCCATTCAATAACCCATTAAGGTAGCTCAGAGTTGATATAAAAGTTATGTTGACAATCATCAATGTGATTTTGAATTCAGAGTTAGTGAGAAGGTATTACTATGATTTTTTCTATGGAAAAGGGTTATGAGATTCATAAATAAGGTAGATATGAGCCCTAGGTATATTGGTCCCTTTAAAATTCTTAAATGTATTGGGATGGCATCTTATCATTTGACACTTCCATCGAATCTCTCTCAAGTTCACGATTTGTTCCATGTATCTCTCATGAGGATGTACATACCTGATCCTTCACATGTACTGAACTTAAATGTCATACTGTTGAAGAAATATCTCTCTTATGAGGAACAACCAGTGGATATTTTGGATCATAGAGATAAATTGTTATGAAATAAGACCATTCACTTGGTCAAATTTTTGTGGTAGAACCATAAATTAGAGGTTGCTACTTAGGAACCCGAGGATGTGATGAAATAGAGATATACTCAATTGTTTTTATTAAAGTGGTGTAATTTAAAGGGGAAATCAATTTTAAGGGGGGAATAATGTAACACCTCAATATTTTATGATATATTTCTCTTTAAATAAACTTAACTTCTTTAATAGCTTGTGATACATGCAACCTTGAGTCTAAATGAACCGTAATGAAGTATACAGTTATCACCAAGTTGTTGTATTGATAGGTTTAAATAGGATTAAATAAATTATGAAAAATTTATGGTTTAAACATGTATAAAATTAATTCATTGTTTATCAATTTATTATAAATGAAAATAAAAATCATTTGAAAGTAAAAGAGATGTTTTTTATAAAAAACTGTTTTTATGTGTGAAAAGTGTTTTTATCTTAATAAATTAAATTGATCACTATTGATGAATGATTTTTATGAAATGTGTATATTATATATTCAATAAAATGTTTTGAAATTCATCTAATATTTTTTTCTAGTCATGAGAAAAGAATACATACATACATACATATATATATATATATTTAGTTTTATTCTTAAAAATGTATTTTTCTAAAAAAATGGTTTTCATTGCTTTTTGAACACTTATTTTAAAATGAATTTCTTCCACTTAAAATTGATTCCATATTTTGAATCAATAGGATCAAATTTCCTAAATAGGGCCCTTTTATTTTTGGTCAATATAAATAGTAACCATAGTAAATTTTTATCACCATAATAAGGGTAAAATAGGTAAAATATGTTTAAAACTTTGGGTTAAGGATTTAAAATGACTCCAACACTTTCATTTATACTATTGGATATATGGATTTTGGAAATTTACATCCAATTCTAAAATACATGGCCACTTGGGGCCATTTTATTATTATTATATTTATATTAATTTAAGAAAAGAATAAATACAAAATGTCACTCTCTTGACTTTATTATCTCTAATTTTTTTACATAAGGATAAAAAGAGGATAAAATAAATTATAAATATTAATTTGAAATATAAATTATTTTTTTTCATATTAATTCATTTTTAATTTTTAGTGATTGAGAAATCACCTTAAACAATTATTCAACACTCACACAATATTTATTCAATTAATATAAAAATAAAATAAATGATTTTAAAAATATTAAATGGAAAGAAATTTGGGTGAATAATTATGTTAAATTTTTTTATATATTAATATAACATATTAGAGATGTGTGTAAGGTTTATATTCTAATTCCATTACTTTCATGTTATTTTCAAAGTCAAATAATGTGAATAGTTCTTAAAATGACATTAATAATATTTTATGATAATTTTTTCTATTAATTATTTGAAAATCATAAAAACATTGAAAGAGGAAAATTATCATAATAAAGGGTTTAAAATTTCATCACTTTTTTATTTATGAGTAAATTTTTACCTTATAAGTAAAATTATAACCCTTTAATATTAAAAAGTCAGTACTACAGTTAAGATTAAAATTGATTAACCAAGGGGTTAAACCAAAATACATGGTTTAAAATGACACAAAAACCTATATAAATTTAATTTTATTATGATATTTAGAACTTATACTATTTTTATTTGAATATATATCCATTTTGAATAATTTTCATTGAGAATGACTAAATTATATTTTAATCTTTTTAATAATTCCAAGTGTGTCATTTCCCTCCCTTATAAAAGGACTCCCCATCTATATTTTCTTTACACCACATTGAGCCATATATATCAAAAAATAAATACTCTAATATTATCCTGGATTCTTTCACCACATCCAAGATCATCTGGTATTTCCAAAATACCATCCCTTTAAGGCTTAAGGTGTAATCCAAGTGAGGTTTCTCAACGAAGAGGTATAACTCTTAACCGACCATTTTCAATTTTATTTCTTCTTCTACCTCCACTAAATCTATGATATCCATTATAAAATAATTAATACATTATTATAAATATACTTATATGTTATTATTATTATGGTATAACCTTTTTCCATCTCTGATCTATCTTATGGAAAATAAAAATATCACTTGTGCGTACATACGACTTACCGTCTCCACATAGCGGTGTAATAAGTTTTCCATCACTATCTTTCATCTATAGTTATAATTATGGATTTAATATTTATATATTATATCTATGAAATAATTATTCTAATATAATTATATTATCTTATTTACCTTCTTACATTTCATCCATTGGAAAATGATAATGTCACTCGTGCGTACATGTGGACTACCACCTCCATAGAGCAATGTGATTTATTTTTCTTTTTATTTTTACATGTATGGTAATAATTATAGATTTAATGAATATATATGATATCTATGATATAATAATGATTTTTAAAGGAGATTTATTATTTACTTTTCTTTTGTTCCATCCGTCAAAAAATGGAAACAACGTTTATGCGTATGTATGACCCATTGTCTCCATGAACAATGTAATTCATTTTTCTATCAATATCCCATTGGATCGGGTTATACCAAATATAAACAAGAGGGGGAGGGGTGAATAGTGTGTATTAAAATTTCTTCGCGAGATCATGATCTGTCCTTTTAACTTTATCAAAATGATTAAGCAACAGAAAATAAATAGCAAAGGACACACAATGTATAGTGGTTCAGGGAATAGAAGGCCCCTAGTTCACTCCACTAACACTCTACTCTACGAGCTTAGTGATTTTCACTATCTGGTCCTCTTATCAATATAACATTCCACAACTGAGTGTAGGCAGTTGAAACCTTTATAATTTTAATGCTAAACAGAGCCTTTTGGTTCATACACAAAACCTAACACACAACTTAGTACGAGAAGCCGATCAATCAAAGTAAAAGAGTATTTGTTCTTTGAAATACTTTCCAATTTTTCTTCACAATTGCAACAACACACAATTGAAAGTCAATGGATTGTTGTCTTCAGAAATAATGATCTTCAGGTAGAAGAGTTCTGAGTCAATCCGGTTGTAGTAGATCTTGAAATATAATTTTCAACTTTAACAACAGTTGATTCACAAAAGATATTCAATGTAGAATTAGTAAATCTTCAATCATGTTTTTTATTCTTTAGAAAATAGAGTTTGATAGATCATGGTAGCAGAAGATCTGTAAATCTGGAATGTCTCTATAAACTGTAGCAGTGAAAAACTCAAGAATCTATTCTTCTCATTTCTTTCACAATGATCTGTATCATATCCACTTTAATTAAAAATAACACAGATATATATAATAAAGACAATCGTTTTCTTTTCAAATTTAGATCCACAAAAGTCGCATATAGAATCACGATATTCAAATATTTAAATAACAGAGCAGTCGTAACTCCCCTTAAAATTCACCACGAAATATCCTATTAAATCGATCCTTTGAATCATAAATAAACAACTTTGAATTAGTCAAAGACACGCTTTATATTTAGGCTTTTAATCTGGCTTGAAATCATCCTGATAGTCCACATATAGACCATTACTTGATAAAGATGTGTTTGAATCTCCGAATCCAAACGTAGGGTTGAACTGCATAACATACACTCTCTAAACATAAGGTTCACAACATAAGGTTCACAACATAAAGTTGATAAACCATAATTTTCTCTTCAAATTTCAAATGTACGGTATATAATCAATACTTTTATCAGCTTCTAAACATAAGGTGCATGATCCATACTTTTTGATAAAATGTAAGGTTGTTCACAAAAGTAAGGTTTATGGACCATACTTTTGAGAAACAAACATAACATTCCATACTTTTCTGATATCCCAAATGTAAGGTTCCTTCCAAATGTAGGGTTCTTCTTCCATACTTTTCTGATAATGTATTATTTCTTAACCATACTTTTCTGATAACCCATAAGTGACAGTTTTCATTCTTATGCTACACTCCTCAATGTAGGATATGAACAGTGTTTTCAGAACACGCTAAAGTGATTTCCGAACATGTAGAGTATGGACAGTGTTTCCAGAACATGCTAAGGTGATTTCTGAACACTTTGTCATATATTCCACGTAGATTAAAACGATTAAATATTATTTCAAAAATAGAGAAATAAATAATATTAATTTCTCAAAATATACTCAAAGTAAAATCATTAGAATAACAAATAAGGGTATTTGTGAACATCAAAATCATCAAAAAGAGATAGAGTGTTGTTCTCAACAATCCCCCCTTAATAAACTAGAGTGTTGTTGAATACCACACTTGCTTAACAATCTCCCCCTTTTTGATGATCACAAAACCCATGAAATAACCAATAAAATTATCTTACAAAATTAATTGCATATAATTTAGATTTTTTCAAAGATAAAAACAATATTTTATTTTAACAAAATTATTTCCTAATTTTTAAATTTTCTCCCCCTTTATAAAGTAAAATAATATTTCTTCCTTTATAAATAAAGAATTTTGTGTTTATCCAATTTTTTTTTTCTAAAAAAATGTTGTGTTTATCCACATTTCTCCCCCTTTTTGTGATATAATAAAGAATGATAGAAGAAGGAATATAACACAATTTAATATAGCACTGAACTTAAGTAAATGCTATAATAAACTAGTTATCAATACTTGAATCTAGATTACTGTAATTTTAACATAGAAAGTACAGTAAAACAAATTAATGACACATAAAAATGTGATTCAAATATTTTTTATTTAAAATATAATTACAAGTACAGTAATGAAAATGAGAATCAAGGTTAGGCTAAAAAGGTTTTAGGAACGGGTTTCGACACCTCTTAATGATTTTTTTGAGCTTTTACATCTGTAGTATCAACCTTTTCATCAGTCCATCGCCTAACTGGACTATGAGATATATTCCTTCCCGAGTCAGTTGGATGTCTTTAATAAAATTGACTCTAAAAAACTCATATAACCCATCTTCCTTTTCTATAAAAAGAGTTAACTTATCAGTGAACTAATTCATCAAAACTCTAATTCCAGGTTCATTCAAAGTCAGCTGCTCAATAAGAAACTTCTCATTTGTCCAACAACACCGATAAATGAGTACTATTGCATTGAAGGTCCTACAGTCTATCATTCATATTGCTCATAGCTGCTGTAATGGCCTAAAATATTCTGATCAGATTAGGTGAAGTACCTGATGTACTGGCTTCACTATATCTGACAGCTGCAAATTTTTGCTCTATAAAAGATTTAAACTATAGTAAATCCGACTTCATCACCATTTTAGATTTTAGATTTTCAACTTCATCCAAAATTTCCTTCTTGAAATTTTTTACTTCTTGCTTAGAAACAGAACTGGCTTTCAGTCTTTGAAATTCCAGATGTTCCTTTTATACTTCTCTTCTTAAAGAAGCAGTTTCAGCTTAAACTTTATTAAATTTTCAGATTAAATCCTCCACATAATTATTAACAGAATCAAAGGCACCTTGTTCTTGATTCTCAGTCTGAGCTTCCACTGGATTTATCAGTGCTAGAGGTAGGGATTCAACATCTGACTTCTCTTCATCATTCCTCTATACTGGATTCTCCACTGATTTTTCCTTCGAGTCCTTTCTTGACTCATCCACAGAAAAATCTTCACCAATAATTTCAGTTTGAATTTCAGAAAGGTTCTCTACTTCATTCATATTCACAGGTTCTTACTCATCCTGATCATTTTCTTCATTGATTCCTTCCAAGGCTGGATCCTCTAAAATAGGTTCCTCTTGGTCTAATTCCTCTAGAACAATCTTAGTAGGTTGTACAGTTTCAGATCTAGCCACTTCAGCTTCTCCAGGATTTTAAACAGTTGGATGCACAATTTATTTTTCTACTTGAGGAGTCACATCAATCAAATAAATTATTGATTGGTCAACTTGCTGTACTGTAGATTCTATAATAAATCTGTAGATTAGACGAGTTTCAGTTGTTCCAACATTTGCTTGAACAGATTCCTCATCAGCTTTAACTACTCTTTGCCTTCTCCTCTGAAGTCCTTATTAACTTTCCTCATTATAAGGTGTATTAACTGTCTCAAACCGTATCCTCCTTGACACTCCACTAGTTCTAGATTTAGCTACTCCTTCCTTTGATTTTGCAGGTAGCTCCTGAGCACTCTCTTGTCCTTATTATGCTCCAACAGGCATGAGTTTTCCTTTTATTATGCTCTAAAAGAAACCAATATTCCTTAGTGTTCCAGTATTAAAGATGTTTCTATGATGGCATCTCACTCGGGTATCCACTAGCCTTATCATATCTGTCTTAAGTAAAATCTTTGAAATAAACCTTCCAAAGGGATAGAAGTTCATCCTCGCTTCTGGTTGGCAGTAGTAATTGAGATATCTAACCATATATCTCAGAAAATTCAACTTAATATCACTCATAAACAGAAACATTATGTATATATCAGGTTACAATATTTTCTCCATCTTTGACATTCTGGGTGCAATACCTGTTTGCACAAATTTAACTAAAATCTTCTGGTCAGGCTCTAGATCTTTCACTAACATATTCCTTATGTTTGTAGAGCCAAATAGAAAAGACATAATGTCCTTAGACTTATGGACATTATCACCAATATTATTTAAATCAAAATAGAAAACTCCCTCACGAGGGTAGTTAAGAATTTTGGCTATCTCCACAGACAAAATTAAAAAAATCTCTATCCTTGATCTTAGCTATTATTGAATCTTCATCTTCTCCCATATTGAAATAAACCGATTTAAAAAAGTGATGAAGTTATAACTCATATATAAACTCTGTATAGTCTCCATTGAATGTTTTCTCAAGTTTATAAAATGATAGGGCTTGCCTCAACATCAGATCCGTCTAGTACAACCATTCCAGATCGATCAATTTTCTTTGAAAAATCTTTCATCCTGCCAAGCGCTTTTGCTTGGAGTTGCTAGTTTCTGGCTCATAAGTCCTTTTGGTTTTGTCCATTTCTGTCACAAATTTTTGAAGGTTTAAAAATCTAGGGTTTCGAAGGTTTAGGTGCGGGTAGAGAAGAGCGGTAGAAGTTCTCGAGGTTTTGAAGGGTTTTGAGAAAATGAATGGTTTTGGAATTGGAAATGGTTTCTGACATCCTTGATTCCCTTGTCATTATGCACATAGTAATTATTACATTATTTAAAATTAAAAACTTACGTATAAAAATTTTAAAGCAGAACTGACGAAAATTTTAAATTAATAAAGACAAGTAATAATAAAAACAGATAAAATAAGAATTAAAATAAATAATTAAAAATTAAAAATTCATTTAAAAATAAATAAAACTAACCCCCCCTTAATAAAATAAAACCTTGTAGTGGGAAGTGGTTTAGTAAAAATATCATCTAATTGAATTTCAATGCTTACGAATTCTAAGATTATATTTTTTTTAAGAACATGATCTCTTAGAAAGTGATGTCTGATATCAATATGCTTAGTTCTAGAATGATTAATAGTGTTTTTTGAAATATTTATAGCACTAGTATTATCACATAAAATAGGTGCATTATTAAAATTTAGTCCAAAATCCATAATAGTGTTTTTCATCCAAAAAACTTGTTCACAACAACTTCCAACAAATACATATTCTGCTTCGGCTGTTGATAGGGCAACTGAGTGCTATTTCTTACTAGACCATGACACTAAGTATTTTCCTAAAAAGTGACAAGTCCCTATAGTTCTTTTTCTATCTAACCTACAACTTACAAAGTCTGCATATAAATAAGAAATTAAATTAAAATTAGATGTTTTTGGATAGAGAAGAGATTGAAAAACAGTTCATTTTAAATATCTAAAAATTATTTTAACAACACTTAAGTGAGATTCTTTACAATCAGATTGAAATCTAGCACAGATACATACTGAATACATTATATCTGACCTACTATCAGTAAGATATAATAAACTACCAATCATACATCTATATAACTTGTTGTCAACTGATTTTCCAGTTTCATCCAAATCAAGTTTTATATTAGTACACATAGGAGTTGAATAGATCTTGTTGTTTTCAATTACAAATTTATTTAGTAAATCAATAATGTATTTTCTTTGATTTAAAACATTTCCAAAATATTTTTAATAAATTTGAAGTCCTAAAAAGAAATTTAATTCTCCCATCATACTCATTTCAAATTATTTTTGAATTAAATTTGAAAACTCATGAAATTTTTTTTTGTTGAACCGAAAATTACATCATCAACATAAATTTGAACTAATAAAATATTAGAGTTGACAGTTTTCTTAAACAATGTTGGTTCTTCCATCCCAATAGTAAAATTATTTTTTAAAATAAAAGAACTTAATATTTCATACCAAGCTCTAGGTTCTTGTTTAAGGCCATAAAGATCTTTAGTAAGTTTAAAAATAGAATCTGGTTTTGGTAAATTTTAAAAACTAGGAGGATGCTCAATATAAACTTCTTCCAATAAGTAACCATTTAAAAAGGCAGACTTAACATCCATCTGAAATAATTTAAAGTTCATATGAGATTCATAGGCTAAAAGGATCCTAATAGTTTATAATCTAGCTACAGGTGCAAAGGTCTCATCATAATCTATACCTTCTTCCTGATTATAACCTTTAACTACCAGTCTTGCTTTATTTTTAGTTAGTATTCCTTGATCATCTTGTTTATTTCTAAAGACCCATTTGGTTCCTATAACTGGATAGTTCTGAGGTCTTTCAACTAAATTCCAAACTTTATTTATCTTGAATTGGTTTTGTTCTTTTTGCATTGCTATCATCCAAATTTCACCAACTAAGGCTTATTCTAATTTCTTAGGTTCTAATTGGGATAGAAAGGTAGAGAATTCAAAAATATTTCCTACATTTCTTATGGTTTTTATTCCAGTGTCTAGGTCTTCTATAAAATTTTCTAAAGGGTGATTATTTAGGGTTCTAGATTGTCTAGGTAGTACACTGTTAGGTTCTTCAATGTCATTTTCTTCTGAACTGGACTGAATTCCATTTAAATATTTTTCAAAATAATCTTTTAAGTTCTCAAGTCTCATGTTATAATTAGATCCAGATTCATCAATTTGGTCTTTCCTTTTCTCAAACGAATCAGATTCATCAAATTTCACATGAACTAATTCTTCAACAATCCTTGAATTTTTATCAAAAAATCTATAAGCTTTGGAAATAGTATAATATCCTAAGAAAATGCCTTCATCAGATTTTGGATCAAACTTACCAAGATTGTCCATGGTGTTTAAGGTGTAAAACTTGCATCCAAAAACTTTAAAGTAATTTACTTTAGGTTTTCTATTATTCCAAAGTTCATAGGGTGTCTTTTTAAAAATTGGTCTGATTAAAACTCTATTCATTATATAATAGGCTGTGCTTACAGCTTCTACCCAAAAATAGGTAGGAAGACTATATTCATTTAGCATAGTCCTAGAAATATCTTTAATATTCCTATTTCTTCTTTCAACAATTCAATTTTGTTGAGGTGTTCTTGGTGTAGAGAAGGTGTGTTTAATACCCATATTTTAGCAGAAGGAATTAAATTCCAGATTCTCGAATTCTCCACTATGATCACTTCTTAATGAAATTATTTTAGAATCGTTTTCATTTTCAACAGCTTTGGAAAAACTTTTAAATATAGTAAAAGCTTCATTTTTATATTTTAGAAAATAAATCCAAGTAAATCTAGAATAGTCATCAACTAAAACATATACATATAATTTACCAGCCAAGCTTTATATTCTTTAAGGTTGAAACAAATCCATATGGATAAGTTCTAGAGGTTTAGATGTAGCAATTTTGTTAACAAATTTGAAGGATGATTTGTACTACTTTCCAAGTTGACATGCATCACAAAATCTATCACCTTCAAATTTGAGACTAGGAAAATAAAAAACTAATTGTTTCTTAGATAAATTTTGTAAAGCATATATATTGAAATGTACAAGTATTCTATTCCAGATCCAATATTCAGTTATCTTAGTAGTTAAGCAATTTACCTTTTGTTTACAAAAGGAATTTAATTCTAGGGTGTAAACATTATCAGTTTTAGGTACTCTAAATTTAAGCAATTTATCTTTAAAAACAGAACAATTGTTATTAGAAAAATAAAAAAAATAACCATCATCACAGAGTTGAGAGATACTTATCAGGTTGTGTTTTAATCCTTATACATAAAGTAATTTATTTATTGAGACTACTTCTGGATCTCCAATTGTTCCAATGCCAAAAATATTACCTTTGGAATTGTAACCAAATGTGACTAGAACACCATAATTTTGAGTTAGTGTTTTGAAATTTGATGAGTTTCCACTCATATGCCTAGAGCAGCCACTATCCATATACCATATTTTAGTTTTTCTGCTTCTGTGACATATTTCTTCATCATTTTCTGCCATAAATCACATGTTTTATTTCATATTTGATTCTTCTTTTTCTGAGTAAGACTTTGATTAGATGCTAGAGTCTTCAGAAACACTCCAGGTGGATTTCATTTCACTTTTGTCTTTCTGTTCATAATCATTTTTTTTGAAAAATTTCTTCTTCTTTTCTTCTTTTAATTGAGGATAGTCAGGTCTGATGTGACCCATCTTTTTCCATTCATAGCATCTAACTTCCCTTAGTTATTTTTCATCCTTTTTGGAGGATTTTCTGAATCTCTTATTCTTTCTGTAGAATTTTCTGAACTTTCTGGCTAGCTGAGCCAGTTCCACATCTGAATTTGATGAATCAGAATTTTCTTATTTTGATTTGATTTCATTATTCATTTTTCTATTCTTCATTTGGGATGTTACTTTCAAGGCAATATTTTCTCTCTTGATTAATACTTTATGCTCATTTTCTTCATCTTTCATATTATCTTCATACATCATAAGAGTTCCAATTAACTCTCTCATTGTAATATTTTTGATTGGTGATGATTTCCTACTGATAGCCAAAATTCCATTCCATATTGGTGGTAATAATCTTAGAACTTTCAGGGCTTGATCTTCTTGTTTGAAAGGCTCACCCAAGGTAGTGATGTTATTAACAATTTCTATAAGTCTTCTATTCATCTGGGTGATAATTTCTCCTTTAAACATTCTGAATGTGTCGAATTTCAATTTTGAAGTGGCATACGTCATCTGTTTGAAATTTTCAGTTCCTTTATAGGCAACTGAAATCGTCTACCACATTTCATAAGTCATTGGGCACTGAGATACTCTGTTGAATTCATCTGGTCCAAGACCACAGATGATAGCATTCATAGATTTCGAGTTTATATCGTACTCTTCTTCTGTATCAGTACTCCATGTTTCAAGTTTCTTTGGAATCACATAGGGAGTTATAATTTTTGATAGACTCTGTATCCAAGGTTATTTAAGTAGATGATCATCCTAGATTTCCAGCATCCATAATTTTTACCATTGAATTAGGGAGCACAAACCATTGACATACTCTCTCGTGTATCAGCCATTGTGCTTTGTATAATCCAAAAACTTTCAGCTTGTTATAGATTTATCAAAATAACTACCTCTGATACCAATTATTAGATCGGGTTATACCAAATATACACAAGAGGGGGGTGAATTGTGTGTATTAAAATTTCTTCGCGAGATCATGATCTGTCCTTTTAACTTTATTAGAATTATTAAGCAGCAGAAAATAAATAGCAAAGGATGCACGATGTATAGTGGTTTGGGGAATATAAGTCCCCTATTCCACTCCACCAACACTATACTCCACAAGCTTGGTGATTTCACTATCTGGTCCTCTTATCAACAAACCATTCCACAACTAAGTGTAGGCATTTGACACCTTTATAACTTTAAGTCTAAATAGATCCTTCTGGTTCATACACAGAACCTAACACACAACTTATTACGAGAATCCGATCACTAAAAGTAAAAGAGTATTTTTTCTTTGAAATACTTCCCAGTTTTTCTTCAAAATTGCAACAACATGCAATTGACAGTTGATGGATCATCATCTTTAGAAATAATGATCTTTAGGTAGAAGAGTTATGAGTCGATCCGGTTGTAGTAGATCTTGAAATATAATTCGCAACTTTAACAACAATCGATTCACAAAATATATTCGATGTAGAATCGGTAAATCTCCAATCACGTTTCTTCTTCTTTAGAAAACAGAGTTTGATAGATCATGGTAGTAGCATATTTATAAATCTCGAATGTCTCTGTAAACTTTAGAAATGAAAAACTCAAGAATATGTTCTTCTCATCTCTTTCAAAATGATCTATATCGTATCCATTATAATTCAAAATAACACAGATATATATAATAAATACAATAATTTTCCTTTCAAATTTAGATCCACAAAAATCACCTATATAATCACGATATTCAACTATTTGAATAATAGAGCAGTCATAACTCCCCTTAAAATTCTCCATGAAAATCTCCTCTTAAACCAATCCTTTGAATCATAAATAAACGTCTTTGAATCATTCAAAGACGCGCTTTAGATTTAGGATTTTAATCTGACTTGAAATCAGCCTGATAATCCACATAAAGACCGTTACTTGATAAAGGCGTGTTTGAATCTCTGACGCCAAACGTAGGGTTGAACTGCATAGCATACACTCTCTGAACATAATGTTCACAATGTAAGGTTCACAACATAAGGTTGATAAACCATACTTTTCTCTTCAACTTTCAAACATACGGTATATAATCCATACTTTTATCAGCTTCTAAACGTGAGGTACATGATCCATACTTTTTGATAAAACATAAGGATTTTCACAAAAGTAAGGTTAATGAACCATACTTTTGAGAAACAAACATAACATTCCATACTTTTCTGATATCCTAAACGCAAGGTTCCTTCTAAATGTAGGGTTATTCTTCCATACTTTTCTGATAACGTATGGTTGCTTTACCATACTTTTCTGATAACCTGTAAGCGACAATTTTCATCCTTACACTACACTCCTCAAAATAGGGTATGAACAATGTTTCCAGAACATGCTAAAGTGATTTCTGAACACTTTGTCAAATATTCCATGCAGATTAAAACACTTAAATATTATTTCAAAAATAGAGAAATAAATAATATCAATTTTTTGAAATATACTCAAAGTAAAATCATTAGAATAACAAATAAGGGTATTTTTGAACATCAAAATTATCACAAAGAGATGAAGTGTTGTTCTCAACAATCTCCCCCTTAATAAAATAGAGTGTTATTGAAGACCACACTTTCTCAACATATCCTTTATAAATGAATATAAATATATATATAATGAATATATGTGATATTTTTATCATTATTAACATTCTATATATGATGGAACCATGATAAAAGTACCTGGATTGGAACTACCACATAGAAATTATTATGAAAAATGAAACAATTAACACCCAAAAACAACGATTTTAATAAGGAATTACTTATAAATGGGTGTTAAAATGTTATAAGGGGATCATATATGATATTATAATTATGTACATGATTATATTATATAATTATAATAAATTTAAATTTATTATACAGGAGGTTAAAGTGCTTTCAAATCAAGTTGAACTTGAGGTAAAATATTTTTGTTACAATCTCATTATTTATCAAGATTATTTATGATTAAGTTTATGATCATGAGATTCTATGATAAAAATATCAAAAAACTTATGAATTTTCTTATACTATGGTTATTTTTAAAGAATACATGTTTTCCTTTCACTTACCTCTCTTTAAGTTATCAAGAGACTGAAATAATGTTTTTAAGGAAAAATCAACTTTATTTCCATTTTTAGCCAAAAATATTTTTTCTTCCATTTCCATATTTTCTAAAAATGTTTTAAAGGATGATTTTATTATCCAATGATTATTTAAATACATTTTTAACAATGATTTAATTTTAAAAAAATGGTTTAAAATGAATCTTATTATCATTTTCTAGACGAGGTACTTTCGACTTTTTATTGAAAATATGAAAGGAATATTTATTTTAACATACAAGGTATGAACAAAATTTACCACCATCATGAATGATAAATGATTTAAAGATACCTTCACAAGTTTACAAGGTTATTTTCCAATAAAAAATTTCCTCAACATTTGGGAAATTTTTATATTTTAAAGTAGTGATTTCAAAATGAAATTCTTATTTTCCTCAAGAAATATTCTAGTGATCTTTTAAAGAAATTTTTACCTATAATAACATCCATGATGTTAATTCTAATTTCCTGGGGATATGATCCAATTATACCATAAATTCTATTTATCTGTATGTTTTATGATTACGAGGATTCTAAGTTTACAAAACCCATTTATTTTCCATGGGTTATGCTATGATGAAATTATAAAATGTTTATGAAACCCATTTTCTTTACATGGTTATGATATGATGATATGAATAATATTTTATTATCTTATGGAACACATATGTATGGTTTTAATTATGTGATGGGTGGGACAAAAATTATATATCCCTTTAATGCACTGGGTAAAGTTTTATATCTCATGTGATAATTATGGGAAAAAAGTCGATGTGTTTGATCCAATAAGGGAAACAAGCTGATGTGATTAATCCATTATAGGAAAAAAGTCGACGTTCTTGATACACTATTGGAATTAAGTAAATATGATTGATACACTATGGGAAACAAGCAATGATGCCCAATCCATTATGATTTGGGAAACCAGTGTTGATTCCCGATACACTATGATTTGAAGGTCTTGGTAGTTAACCATGAAATATGAAATGGTTTATATACCAATGATGGTTCCACACTTTTATGACATGAACTTATGGTTCATGATTGATTTATGATGGTTTCTCACCCTTATGATTCATGTATTTTGAAATGATAAAGTTTTTTTCCTTGCCTCATGTTTACAATCCATGATAGATTGGGTATGGAATTTTTAATTTATGTTCATGATCTCATACCCATATGCTTATCTTATGCTTTCATATAAACATCAATTGATATCTCTCATGTTTACCCATAATGAGCATCTGATATCACCCTTTATTATTTTTATTTTCCCTAGGTTATAAAGAAAGGTTTAATTAGGACATTTTTATGAAGAGTATTAAGCGGGAAGATATTTATGAGAGACATTGAAGATCTTTCATGAAATAAGAAAATTGTGTATCCAGTCTCCAAAGATACTAAACCCTTATGGTCCTTAGGTGTATATTTGTGAAATGTATTGAATATTTATCTAAAAATATGTAGTATTTATATATGAAAATAATGGGTCACTATAGGCACGCTTCCAAAAAAATGGTTAGTACTCAAATTATTAACAATTGCATATGTCAAGTATTTCTTTAGAAAATGAATGGAACACTAATACCACCATATTACTTGAAAAATCATTATTATTTTGAAATATTGACTAAAAATTATTATTATTTATTATAATGCAAACACTTTGAGGAAAAAGTGAGAAACCATACATGAATTCACCATTTCACCACTTTACCATATCCCTACTTCCCCACTAAAAACAATATAATGCTTCAAAATAAACAACAAACAAGTACAATTGATGGACAATCCAAACAACATTAAAACTAACATACATTCATAAATGGAGCCAAAATAATCAAGATAAGGATGAGGTATCATGAATAAGGGAACAAAAAAGTTAGAAAAGCTTGACAAACCACAGAATTGTTCTCCTCAAGCTCCCACCGGTGCGACCGTCAACACCAGAAAAAATCCATAAACCTGCCGGAGAACTCTAGTTGGAGTTCTCCCAACCCTCCAGCGACGTGAGATGACCCAAAGAGATCATCCAAAAAGGCGACAAAGAAACCAGAACAAGGAAGGCTAGGCCTTCTAGACACCACACCCCAATCTGCATCCATCGCAGCACAACCACAAACCAATCGATACTCCGCAGACCAACAAACCGTACCAAAAGGGAATCTCACCAAAACAAAATTCACAGAAACAACAGAAATAACCCAAAAAAATAATTAAATCAAAGGTTAAATCCCATCACCAAGCTCCTAGAAATCAGAGGTGATGCCGGAGGGAGCTTCACTGTAAGAAAAAATGAAACTAAATAAGGTGCGTCACAACCATCACGCTCAAACGAGGAGGCCACAAAGCCACCCAAAGCACTCACAGGCGGAGAACACAGCAGAAACCTTAGCCCACGGCAGACCAGAACTCAACCTCGAACCAACACCACACCACCATTGAAGATTATCCCACCGAATAACATGAACATCAACGTCACAAAATCTTGCTGGTTGGCTACTACCCACAACGCCGCAAGAACCCGTGAACCCTCAAGACGATGGGACTTGACCTTCGACACTGATGAAGTCTGGATCTTGAACTAACTCCACCACAGATAGAGGATCAAGCCACGAGCCCAACAAGAAGCGTTGAGGAGAAGGACCCCTGTCGCCTAAGGCAGAAGAGATGGCAGCGACGGGGAAACCCTAGCACCGTAGAGCACTTTACGGGCGCATCTCAACACCTGTTCCTTATTTTGAAATATTCAATCACTTAAAAGATGGTAATAAAAAAACAATCATCCAAAAGACCTGACAATCTTTTCATGGTTTTCCTAATTTAGTAACCATTTTTGTAAACACAGGGGATTAATTTTGAGAATTTTTTTTACAAACTAAGGTACTGACCATAGTATAGGTGTTGAACCTTCTCAGAGATTTTAAAAAGTGAAAACATTTAAAACACGTGGTACTTGTTCATTTAAAAAAAACTAATGCAATTCCTATACATTCAAATACATCATTTCATCCATATCAATACATAAGGATATCAATGAAAAATATATACCATATAAGAAGTTTTTATTTATTACTTATAAACTATATAAAAATATAAAACATTTTAAATATAATATCATATAAAATAGATTTCATTAAACTAAGAAATAAAAACCAACATTAAAAAACCAATATTTGAATTTTTTAATGAAACTAACAATAATATGAATCTTAATAAGTCAAAATATAACAATAAAAATGTATAAAGTATAATTTATAAGTAATTTTATGCTTGAACCAATTACAGAATAACATTGGTAAAAAATCATAAATAATAATAATCTAAGAAATAAAAAACCAAAATTAAAAAACAAATATTCAATTTTTAAAGGAATTAAACAACAATATGAATCTCATTAAGTAAAAATATAACAATAAAAATGTGGAAAGTATAAGTTTGAAGTAAGTTGATTCCTGAACCAATTTCATAATAACATTGGTTAAAAAAATCACAAATAATGATAATTTCAATTTGTTTTCTCTATCATCATTTTATTCATATTAAAATCAGAACATACTTCTTAGATTATGATATCATTGGAAGCTAGATCAAATCCTGTAGTTTTCACTATTTCATATCACATGATAGGGGATATCATAGCCTGTGATAGTGTTGACCTATATAGCTTAAAAAAGTTCATCGTATTACTAAGGTGATATCATGACATATTGTAAGTAGTGACATCCCAGGTGCCAAAGGGTTTATGTTGCATAGGTCACCCAAAATCACTAATTACTATTACATAGGCCATGTCATAAGCCATGATTTCCATCACACCAAATTAATGTTATGCGACCTATCATATAAATGTGTCATGTAGGTGCTGCCAAGTTAATGTTACATAGGCAAGTCCACCATGACCTATCATTGAATATGATTCAACAATGCTAGTTTAATGTTAAACAAACTACATTATTAATCATAATTTATGATTGATAGCACTAAAAGATTTAGAAACATCATGGTTTATAAACTGTTTATTACAACATATATATATATATATATATATCATTAAATATGATACATATGGAAAATATGATTTTTCAAAAAAGAAATCAATAATGAATTACTTTGTATGGTTTATAAAGTGCTTATAAATCATAGAAGAAGGTATTTTAGGATATTTATTTAATTTATTAAGATGTTTATACATTGATTAGTTATAAAATATTTATAATTAATTAATTAAATGTTTATTAAATATTTATTAAATAAATATATATAATATGAATTATTAATATTAAAATACACTTTTCAAGTTATATAGAATAACTTGTAATTTAGATATAAAATTTTTATATGGAAAATATAAGGTTAATTTATAAAGTGTTTATAAATTACAAAACAAGGCTAAATATATAAAAGAGTTAATATTAAATTTTAAAATGTTCACAATTATTTAATTTTAATTTTTTAAATTAAAGGCCTTATTTGAGGAATTATTTATACTACATTAAAAGGGGTATTGATAATTGATATGATTAGGGTTTAAATAATATCAAATATTTGATATTTAGATTATGTAAATTGTTTACATAATACACTTGAAATATAAAATGTTTATATTTTATTTAATATCATATATTTGAGTAAAATTTTATATAAAGAAGAATATGAATGTGTTCATATTAGACATAAATCAAAGTGTTTATATCTATATAATTATGGAATATCCAAAACACATGACTAAATTATAAAGTGTTTATAACTGCTTTATTTATGAATTGTTCATAAATTGTCTATCTCATATTTAAATATATGAATTGTTCATTTATTTAGTTTTATTACTTGATTTATTCATAAATATAATTTTTATATTATGAATTCTTGTATGCTTTAGTTTAAAGTATTTAACTACTTCTATAAATTTTCATGCAGGCATGTAAGGAGTTACATGATAGGTATGATAATTGATGTAGTTTACTTCTACCTTGAATTTAACTTAAATTGAGATCTCTCTTAACTAAAGTATCCTTGGGTAAAAATACTTTATGTCAAACTAATCACTAGAATGAAGGCTTATGCCTTGTATAGAAAAGCCAGGGTTGACTATCTATCGCTTTCAGTTTACTCATGTGGGGATGTTTAGTTTCATATGATTATAATTCTTTACATGAAAGGATTTCATATACCTTATGAATAATATGTATTTGGATGTGTATAGATATGGTTGGATTTTAATTTGGTTCAGTAACACAATTTATGGGTTATGTAAAGAGTTGCACATCAATATAGTTTGAACATATTGATTTGGTGGAAGGAATAAAATTCCAAACCGAATCTCTAAAATCATGCATACATATAAAAAGGAATACATGAGATAAAAAATGATATTAAATACCCTTTAAAAAATACTGAGTTTGAGATTCATTCCAAATCAAATACCCATCAAGACCCAAATTATCCAACTGGGCTGGTCATGCCAAAGTTGGGTGCCCCTGGACTATCTTATGTAAGGAAAACAAGTAATGGGCTAATTTAATAGGATTGGATGATCATTCTTGGAATTTTATTTGGGTTTCACTTAGCTGGGAGACCCTAATAGGATGAGGTTACTAGAGGAATAAAGTTTATTTTATCTATATGATGGATTAGGAAAAGATTTTTCCACTCAACCATCTAGGAATCATATATAATATGATTGACATGATAGCCTAACTAAATAGCCAAGCGGTAAGAGTAACACCAAAAAGCCTCATTGCTTAGTGAAATATAGATCTTTTCCCATTAATTTATATGATGGAATCTAAAAGGGGTCATAATTTTAAGGTAATAACATTTAATATAAGTCCTTATTAAATGATTATAAAACATGATACTTGTAACACCCATCAAATTTCAAGGTATGTTTTCTTTTAATTTTGCTAAATCTTTTGTATCTTGATGAGTTAGGGTTTTCAGGGGTGTCATAGTTGGAAAGGAATTGAGTCTTGTGAGTTGTTCCAAGATTGAATTTGAAATTATACAATTTTAAGAATGATGGAGATTTTTTCTTTTTGGTGTGAGTTTGCTATAGGTTTTTTAGGTGATTTTAGTGCTATGTAGATTTCAGTTATTTATGGGTGAAATTGTAGGCAAGGGGGGAATCACAATGTGAAGGATGAAAGATTTGTAGGAATGATTTATTGTTAATATGGAAACCCAAATGTGTCTAGAGAAGACTAGGATTAAGTTGAAAATGTTAGGATGAAATGGATAACTCTTATGCGTAAGGGTATCTTCATACGTAAGGGTCACCATGTGTAATGGTATATTCTTACATATTAGTATAATCATATGTAAGGGTACCTATACATAAGGGTGAACACTTACGTATGAGTTTACTTATATGGAAGGGACCTCATTCATAAGGGAAACCTCACATGTAAGGTTCCTCTACTTATTTGAAAAAATAGGTTAAGTTTTAGAAGGCCTTATGATGCATAAAGGTGGATCTAACAAAATGTAAGGGTTAACTCTGTGATATGCAAGGGGAACCCTATAAATAAAGTTTAATATGTAAGGTTTTATAGTGTTAGTTAAAAAAATGGTTAAGTATGGGAGGCTCTATGATATATAAGGGTTATTTACGGTGATGTTTAAGGGTTGATACTTAAGGTTTGAATGATACATAAGGGTAGTGGACTATTCCAAAATTTAGTGTGATGATTTTTTCTTAAATAAATGAATAATTGGTTAAATTAAGTATAAAAATGGGAATTTGACCATTTTAACCAAAAATATAGTGATCACATCATAGTTATATTATATCTCTTGTTTCTTCTTCCTTCTTGAGAGGTCTTCATCGATTATTGTCTATTAGAAGTGAAATTCATTGTAGAAGCTTTCTCTTGGTAAGTCTAATTCCATCCACACCCCAAGTGCCTTCTTCTTTCACTGTCTCCTTATTTCCATCTAAAATACCTAATTATGAGGGTTTGGGTATGACTTGGGGTTTCAATGGATCATACATTAATTAGATAGAATGAATTAGAATGTGTGATCCATTAATATTGAGGTGAGAATACCTTACCATGTTACAATATTCATATGTGGCTGTATGATATGATTTTTATGAAGGTGTATGAGTTGGACCTATGATGTTCTTATTTGGTATCAGAGTAGCTAGGTAAGTCTAGAATGCTGTAATTGAACCTTTGGAGGGTAGATATGAGTAGTAAAACATTAGTATGGTGACTCTAGGCCTTGTTAGAAGGATAGAGGTAGGGATTTCTGCTTGGTTTGTTGGGCCTAGTGTGGGTTGTCCCAACTCAATAGGGGCTTGGAAGACCTTTTGGATTAACATATAAGGTTGGGTGGTGAAATAATATAGTGGTAAATTCCATTGATGAGAATTTATGGCTAGTATGGGAAGTTAAGATTAATTTGGTAAGGGAAGTTCTTAGGTCCTTTTGTATAAGCTCATGATAGAGGATGACTGGTTAGAGAGAAAGTGACCCACGTGAGTTAAGTTTTTGATCTTGATGACTTTTTATCTAGTATGTGAGATAAATATGTGTGATGTATCTATGAAAAAATTCATCAAGAAGATGGTTTGTATTTTTTGATAGGTTTTATATTGTGATTACTTCCTCAGACAATTTCTTTGAGGTTGGATATATGTGATGTAGCCATGGGACCGTGCCCTGAGGGGATGGTTTGGTTTACACGGGAGGTTAGCTATTGAGATAGCCTCATAAAATCACTTCAGTGATAATAAATGGATATGGGAATTAGCCATGGGATCTTACCCAAAGCAAGGTTTATATTAAACAAGAGGTTTGATATTATGATGTCCTCCTTAGATCGCTCGATGGTTAAAAGTGATGAGTTCTTGGTATATTGTGACACACAACTACAAACACTATAAAAAAATAGGGTAATAACATCAGTTTAAACTGATTACAAATGTTTCTTTAGTGTATTTTTAAAACCACCACTAAATTTTACATCAACATCCAACTTTCTTCAATTTTTCCCATTTAGCGGCGATTTCTAGAAAGTGTTGTGAGACATTTTTTTAGCGGTGACTATAATTTTTAGTGGCAGTTTTCCACTAAAAAATTGACAAGGAGTTAGTGGTGATTTAAACCAACACTAGATTTAATAATATATAGAAGTGGTTTAAGCCATTGCTAAATTTTTTTGACCACATATAGCAGAAGTTTAAACCACCGCTATTTTTTTTTGACCATATATAGTGGTGGTTTAAATCACCGTTATATAGTGGTGTTAAAAAAATTTAGAGTTATAGAAATTGTAGCCCCCAAAAAGCAAAAAAAAAACCAATATTGAATTATAAAAATTAATATAATGATAAAATCATAGTATGGTGCATCCACCCATTAGACTTCCATCCATATAAAAATAAATAGTTTCAGATATAAGCATAAATGAAACAACACATACTATAATCTATACATATCTAAATTGAAAAAAAGGAAATATAAAGAGACATGAACAAAAGGGTAAATAAATAAGAGAAACCAAATAAAAGGATAAATTTATTTCAAATATTTAGTCTTTCATTTAAATGAAAACCTATTTGAAAACAAAAATTAGAGAAAAATAATCCATAAAAAAGGAAAAAACACCAAAAAGTAAACAAAGTCTTAAACTAAGGAAAAAATGATATAAGTAAAAAAATAATGTTAAAAGATATAAGAAACATAATGAATTTCATAAGATAATGAATAAATATCATTTATAATGGAACAAAAATGATAAAATCAAGAGTATATTCAATATAATGAAAATCACGGGCAAATAATATAATAATAGAAATAAAGTAACCAAAAAAGAAATCAACACTCAACAATAAGACATGTCAAATTTTATATATCATGGGAAATACCATGGGTTCTAGTGAGACAATACTAGACATACTCATGTGAAATTATCTTATGACCTATTGATGAATTTCCTAACAAATAACCTCTCAAATTTCTCAAACCTAGCCTCACTGGGTATCACTCCTCATAGCTTGAGCTTGTCATTCACAATAGGATACTAGTAAGAGTATCATCATGACTAGCATACCAACTGTTTCTTGATCTCCCACCTAGATACCCAGGTTTTATATGAAACTAGATAATGTAAGTGAGGAAACATATCACAAGTCATATCATAATACCCATAAAACACATTAGATCATATTCCCCAACCCACCTCCAACCACCCTTTGATAAGAATCCCATTTAAATTTTACATAATCATCAAACAATAATCAATTTCATTTCACAATATGCACAAATCATATAAAAATAATACAATGGGGATCAAACCACAAGTGTAACTTATAATATGAAATCCTTTGGTACAAGGTGTTGAACATGACTTTAGATTTAAAAAACATTTTAAAAATTTAGTAAACTTTATTAGAATTCTTTTTTGAAATAAAACATTCATTATAAATCTCATTTAAAGAAAATAAAATCATTAACATTTATACAAAAAGTATAATATATCTTATATAGGAACAAGACATCATAAAAACTATTGGCCCATAGGAGACTGTTGATCATTCTCTCTCATATTAGTAGGTTTAATATTCACAAGTCATGTTAATTCATATTAATCATATCAATTCATATTAATCATATCAATTCATATTAATCATATCAATTCATATTAATCATGTCAATTCATATTAATCATATCAATTCATATTAACCATACCAATTCATATTAATCATATCAATTCATATTAATCATGTCAATTCATATTAATCATATCAATTCATATTAATCTTGTCTAAACATTTCAATCATAATTATTTACATTTCAATATGTGCAATTATGTCTATATATGATCTCATATAAATTTGGTATATTATGTTTACATTTATATTGTAAGACAGTCTGGATAAAAATATATTTTGAGTATAAAAGACTAACACTGACAGAAGAGATGAGATACTGACAGGTCAAATGATCTACCAAGGCATATGAATCACCAACACAGATGACTTACCGATTCATATGAATCACCAATGAAAATGACTTAGCGATGCATATAAATCACCGACACAGACAAATTACTGATGAAAATGACTCACTGATGCAGATGACATACTGATGCAATCAACCTACCATCAGTACAAGTGACCTACTGATTCATGGTGCTACCGACACAAGAACTCATCAATAGTTAAAACAAGTAACCGATGTAATGAGTCACCAATGTATAGCAAGATTGATAGAATGAAATACTGATGGGATGAGTCACTGACAGAAGGAGATACTGACCGAGGACTCACCGATTGACTGAATCACCAAAAGAGGAGTCACTGATAAACTGTTTAAATTTTCATTTATTAAAATTATTTATAACAGTCATATTTTATTCATTCAATGATACTGACATATTTAATAATCTTCTGTAGTAATTTTAGGAGACAGTATGAGGTATGATGAACCCATGCATGTGGAAAGATCATTCTCTCTGTCAGACCTCAATAATATAAGGATTTCAAAGAGATAAGTATCAATAAGTTTGGTGTGCCCGCATGAGAGACATAGAGAAGAACATCCACGACTCTCATGCACCCACTGTGAACTCAAGAACAAATGGAAGAACACACAAGGTAATATCAATCAAACTGTACATTGAATTGACAAACTACTTCAGCATATCAAATAAGGAGAAGAATATAACTGAAGAACCATACTTGTACCTGGAATCCAGAATACGACACTCTTCTTAGTGTCAAATTCTAGAAGAGAAATAAAACCTCATCCCAACTATATCTGAAGAGTCCAAAGCAGCATCTTAAGATACAAAAATCCTTCTAAATCCTTTCTCATATTTATTTTCTATATTGTGTGAATTTTTACATAATTTTGAGCAGTGTGTATATATTTCTGTAAAGCACACACTATCTTCTATGTCAAACTAATGGATACAAGATATCCTTCCACTCATACCTTCTTACACCTTTTTACTCCCATGGATAAGTGTGGAAGAGTTTCTTGTATGACCTGGTAGTTTATACCCATGAAGAACAATGATAGAGGTCTTGTGACTTGGGTAGTCCTATGTACTATTGTTAACCCTGATCCAGGGTGTGGATGAAGTTTATTAATATAAACTACTTAGTGGAAGGTGATCTCCAAGTGGAGTGGATTAGGTCTCGTCTTGAGACTGAACCACCTGTTTTATCTACTGTGTGTTTCTATTTATTCTTTCTCTGTTTCAATTTATATTTCAGAAAACTAAATTTTACTTTGATATTTAGTATTGGATAATAGTTATAACTATTTTTCTTTATTAGAGTAGTTTCAAAAGTTATATCAATATCTCATATTGATACTATTGAGAGTTAATCAATCTTCCAAGAAGCTATTTGAGCAGTCAAACTATTATAATTTTATTACCTTGATTAAATGGCCAATTTTAATTTTAATTGGGTGAATATTTTAAGTAAAAATTTTAAAGGAAATTTTTATAGGAACTAAACTCACCCCCCTCTTGAGTTTCCTACTCCAACCAACATTTGGTATCAAAGGATTTTTTTAAAAATCCCTAGTTTTAAATTTTTAATCTATTTTCAACTGTGATTTTAGTTGTGTTTTAAAGATCTTAAAATTTCCATTAGTTATAATTTTTCAGTTCTTTAAATATCTACACTTTATTCTTTAGTATAGATAATATATTGGAAGGTTTTTCTACCAACAAACCTCCATTCTTTAATAGAACAAATTATGCACAATGAAAAATTAACATGAAAATGCACTTAGAAAGTATGGGTTTTGAGATTTGGTATTCAATTATAGATGAATATAAGATTTATTCTAATGATAGATACACTTGGGATGACCTAAATAAGGTTTCTTATAATAATAATAATTTCAAATCCATGAATTCCTTATACTATTTGTTAGGAGATGAAGAGTTTAACAAAATTTCTGCATGTAAAACAGCCCATGAAATTTGGGACACTTTTTCTTTTTCACATGAAGGAACCTCTAGTGTTAAGGAAATGAGACTTAACACATATACTATTAAATATGATAAATTTAAAATGAATCATGATGAGCCTATTTATGACATGTTTCTCTAGTTTAATGAAATTGTGAACACTATGATCTCTTTGGGAATATATGTTACAACCAAGAAGAAAATTATGAGAATACTCAGATGTTTACTAGATAGATGGAGAGGGACCTCTATCTCAATTATAAAATCTTGTGATATCAAAAATCTACCAGTCAAGGAGCTGATTGGAAAGTTGATGATTTATTAAGAAGAACTAAAAGTCAACAAAGAAGAGAATGATGAAACCAAAAGAAAATATATTACTTTCAAATCTACTACCTTCAAGCAAAATGAAAAATTCAAGATAATACTATAAGTTCAAGTGATGAACAATCATCATCAGAAAATGATGAGGAAATTGATCAATTAGCCAGAATATTTAAGAATTTTTATAAAAGAAAGAAAATTTTCAGGAATCCCAACTACAAAGGTAGATATGATCACAAGGGAAACTGGAAGAAGAACTGGAAAAGAAATGAAAAATCAGAGGAAATTGTATACTATGAATATAAGAGGAGAGTACATGTCAAAGTTGACTGTACAAAATTAAAATACAAAAATAAGTATGAAAAAAAGAAAAGAAGTATAAGAAAGTTATGAAGGCCACCTAGAGTGACTATAAGGATAGCTCAAGTGAATCAGCATCATCTCATGATGAGAGAGATGACATGGAAAATATGTGTTTTATGACAAACACGTCTGAGGTAACCTTATATTCTCTTGTACATAATTCTTACTATTCTATAAATGAAAGTGATTATGAAAATATGACAAATGATGAACTATTTGAATACTGTAACATGCTGGAAGAGACATTAAATGAATTAAAAGATAAATATAAATATTTAAAGAAGTAACATACCCTCATTGTAAATATTAAGTCTAAAATTACTACTTAAAAGGAAAATAATGCTCAACTGATCAAAGAAAACAATGAAATAAAAACGTCTAATGAGTAATTGAAGAAAGATCTAGAAATGTTTACTAATGGGAAAAATAATCTTAATCAAATTCTTGGTTAATATACATCTCTTAAGTACACTTATATTATTGGATATCAGCATGGATAGAGAAACCTATCTAAAACACATTTTGTGACTAAATCTGGAAAATTTGTTTTTCTACCTAAAAGTAAAAATTATGCTGCTAGTTCCAGTTCTGGAAAATCTTTTACTACCTCTAGTTTTTCGGGACAAATAGAGTCTATTTTTTAAATATGTTACATAATACTTATAGGAAACCCATGAAGTAGATGTGGGTTTCTAAAACACTGATTACTAATGTTGCTGGACCCAAACAAATCTGGGTACCAAAATTTGTTTTTGTTTGATTATTTTGTAGGAAAGTTATTTAAAGAGCTCTTGTAAAAGCTTATGGTACTTGGAAAATGTATTTTAAAGACACATGATTGGAGATTAATCATGATTTAAGATTTTATTAAAGATTTATGGTGGGCATGTCACTTTTGGTGACAATGCTAAAGGAAAAATAATTGGCTTAGGGTATATCGGTAACTCTAACTCAGTTTTAATTTCTAAAGTAATTTTTATTGATGGATTAAAATATAATCTGCTTAGTATCTATCAGCTATGTAATGATGGATTTCATGTTAAATTTGAAAATGATGCTTGCAATGTTTTTAATTCTAAGAATTAATTAATATTTTCTGATTTTAGAAATGAAAATGTTTATGTTGTTAATATAGATTTTTCGTTTCTCAAAATGTTTCATGCTTAAGTGTTTTTCACAAAGAGTATTGGCTTTGTAATAAAAGACTAGGACACTATAATATACACTCCCTTATAAATCTTACTAGAAAAGGTTTAGTCAAGGACCTACCCAAGCTTGAGTTTCTAAATGAAAAAGTATGTAATCCTTGTCAAAAGGGTAAACAATACAAAATATCTTTCAAACTAAATAAAGAAGTTTCAACTTCTCAACCTCTTGAGTTGTTTCACATGGATTTTTTGGACTATCTAGAGTTTCTAGTTTAAATAAAAAGCACTATGTTTATGTTCTTTTAGATGACTATTCTAGATACACTGGGACTTTTTTCTTGGTTTACAAGAGTGAAGCATGATCTCATTTTATCAAGTATGCTAAGACTGCAGAAAATATTAGTGGACTTAGAATAAAATCTATAAGAATTAATCATGGTCGTGAGTTTGAAAACCAAGAGTTTGAATCCTTTTGATCACAAAATGGTTATAGTCATAACTTCTCCTCCCCTAGGGAACCTCAAAAAAATGGCAGTGTATAAAGAAGAAATAGAACCTTACAAGAAATTTCTATAACAATGCTTAATGAGTATGACCTACCTATATATTTCTAGGAATAAGTTATCAATACAGCTTGCTATATTATTAATAGAGTCTTAATTAGATCTATCCTTAAAATAACTCCCTATGAGTTGTGGAATAATAGAAAACTCAAGGTTAATTACTTCAAAATTTTTGGTTGCAAAGTCTATATTCTTAACAATAAGTATAATCTTGATAAGTTTACCTCCAAGAGTGATGAATGAATTTTTCTAGGATATTCAATCTCTAGTAAAGCCTATAGAGTTTTTAACAAAAGAACCAAATGTGTGGAAGAATCCATGCATGTCAAATTTGATGAAATAGATCCAAAAGAACATAATACCTACCTAGATAATCTTGAGGATGATATGTCAAATTTGAACATCAATTATAAGTATTCTGACCATATTATAAAGGAATCTGTTAAAACTTCCATTTCTGGAAATTCTACAGATTCAATCCATAGTGAACCCGAACCTGTTGAAGAACCTGAAATTACTATCCCTTCTTTCTCTAGAGCTATCAGAACACTTAAGAACCACACTTTGGATATTGTTGTTATAGATTTATATAAAGTAACATAGACCAGAGCTTCTCTAAGAAATCAGGTTGAACATCAAGCTTTTATATCACAACTTGAACCTAAAAACATCAATGATGCTATCAATGATGAATTTTGGGTGATGACAATACAAGAAGAGCTAAATCAGTTTGAAAGGAATAAAGTTTGGAAACTTTTGGATATACCCAAATAAACCTTAACCATAGGAACTAAGTGGGTGTTTAGGAAAAAAGTATATGAATCTGTTAATATTGTTAGAAATAAATCCAAATTGGTTGCACAGGGTTATAGTGAAGAAAAAGGAATTTACTAAATAACTTTTTCACCTATTTCTAGACTTGAGGCCATTATAATCCCGCTTGCTTATAATTCCCATATTAATTTCAAGCTTTATCAAATGGATGTTAAAAGTGAATTCTTGAATGGGTATATAGTTGAGGATGTTTTTTTTAAATAACCCCTGGGTTTTACAAACCCTCATTTTCCAAATAATGTTTTTAAATTGACAAAAGCTTTATATCATTTAAAGAAAGCTCCAAGAGCTTGGTATGATAGTATTATAACTTTTATTATTTCCAAAATTTTTACAAAAGGTATAACTGATCCTACTCTCTTTATAAAAATAATTTCTACAAAATTTTTAGTAGTAAAAATTTATGTAGATGATATTATTTTTGGATCTTCAAGAAATTATTTATGTACTAATTATTCAAAGATGATGCAAAGTGAATTTGAAATAAACTTAATGGGCGAACTAAAATTCTTTCTTGGATTTAAAATATTTCAAAATAAAGAAGGTATCATTTTGAATCATATTAAATATACTAAGGATATTTTAAAAAGATTTGGTTTTGAAAGCACCAAGATTAGTGAAACTCCAATGAGTAACACTTTTAAGTTGGACCTTGACGAAGATAGTAATTTTTTTGATCAAATAACTTATATAGGAATGATTTGAAGCTTAATATACTTAACTGCTAGTAGGATAAATATTATGTTTAGTGTTTTCATGTGTGATTGTTTTCAAGAAAACCCCAAAGAGTCTCATCTTCTTGTTGTTAAAATAATTTTCAAATAACTCAAACATACAACCAATTTAGGACTGTATTATCCTAGAGGACAATAATTTGATTTAGTTTTCTATTCAGATACTGATTTTGGTGGTTGTCAGTTAGATAGAAAAAGCACCTATGAAACATGTCACTTTTTTGGAAAAGTATCTATTTTCATGGTGTAGTAAGAAACAAAATTCTATTACACTATCTACTACTAAAGCTGAATACATAGCTACTGGTAGTTTTTGTGCACAAATTTTGTTAATGAAACACACAATACTGGATTATGGATATAAATTCAGACATGTATCTATAAACTGTGATAATAAAACTACTATTAGTATTTCTAAGAATCTTGTTTCACATTCTAGAACAAAGCCCATTAATGTAAGACATCACTTTTAGAGATACCATTATAAAAAAGGTGATATAACTTTAGATTTCATTGGCACTGAACATCAACTTTCTAACATTTTCACTAAACCATTGAACACTGAAAGAATGAACTACATCAGATATGAGTTAGGAATGATCAATTTATAAGACCTTGTGTTGTTATTCCTTTTATCATTTTAAGAGAAGTTGTCATGCTAACACCAATGCTATGTCATGCCGACAAATTTTTTATGTTGACACCGATACTATGTCATGCCGACATCGATGCCTTGTCATGCCAAAACTGTTAGTGTTATGAAAAACCGGTCATGCCGATACTGATGATTCACTATTTTTATGCATTTTTTGTTTTTATCAAAATAAAACCGTTTCATTAATTTTGTTGAACCCGTTTCATGATTTCACGATTGCATGATTTCAAAATCCCTAAATGATATAAATTTGAATTGATCCACTCTACTAATTTACACCTACACTCTATCAGATGTTTCTCTCTCTCTACCCCTGAACTTTCACCTTCTAACATTTAGACTGAACTGATTGGAATAGAGTGTGTGAAGAGATCTCTTGATGATGGTGAGTCTCATGCTTCTAAGAAATAGAAAGGTGAATCAAGAAAATCTTCATCACCTATAAATCCTGCTCTAGAAAATTGTGTTGTAACTCTAGAAAAATAAGTTCTCACAGAATGGCTATTATAAAGAAAGTATCTACTACCTAAGGTACTACAAGATCAAGGATGACTTGAGTGGTTCTAAAATAATGAATAACCCTTTTACCTGAATCTAGTTCATGAATTTTACATTAATATGGAGTTTCTATTGGAAGGAAGTGATGTCGCCTGGATAAAATCCATAGTAAAAGGTAAGAGAATCTCTTTCTCTTCAAGATATTAGGATGAATGTCTTAAAGTTCCTCATAAAGGTGTATTTGATGATTATCAAGGTACCTATCCACGTGAGAGTGATATGTTTTTCTTTGATACAATGTTAAAGGAACTTACTAATAACGATGAGCACATAAGACCCATTTCTAAAAAGTTAAGTGAATAATGTAGAATCTTTTTTAAGTTTATCTAGCATTAAATCTGTCCCAATAAAGGGGACTTTGATTCTATAAAATACCAGGATGTCTACTTGGTTTATCTTCTAAGAAAATGAATCAAGGTAAATTTGTGTAGATACCTTGCTATGAACATGAATGAGATGATCAAACCTTCTACAAAACTAATTACCTGTTCTATCCAAGGATGATTAAAACTATGCTGAAAGATAAAGGTTATGTAGCTGAATGAGAAGAAGTTATTTATGAGTATAGTGGGATCTACCTCAGTAAAGAGATTTGTAAGAGGATGAAAATCAACTGGAACCCATGGAAGTGAGAATGGGTTGGGGATGAAAATAAGATCTATGATAAGTTCAATCCAGTGGACTATCCAACTAGGCCTAAGAGTGAATGATCTAGGTCTGGGACCCAATGAGGAATCTGTTTACTCATCAGAAAAAGAAGAGGATCCTGTCACTCCAGTTAGAGATTAGGGATCACCTATTGATGATAGGAGTGATCCTGACACCACTAAACCTCACAAAGGTTTTTTCCTTTGGACTTACTAGTCCTCCACTTACCTTACCCTTTGATGAGACCACTATTGAAGATAATGGGGATGAGGAGATAGAATTCTCAGGAAGTGTGGAATATGTAAGTAGATCTAGTGGCTCTGAAGAATAAGAAGAAAGAGAAGATGGTGAAAGTGGAAGTGGTAGTGAAGAGGAAGAAGGTGATGGAGATGGTGATAAAAATAAAAACGAAGAACATGTCTCTGAACATGATGATGATAAAAGAATTGGAAGTGATAATGACCATCATAAGGATGATCGAGGTGAATATGTTGAAATGATTGAATCTGTGTATTAGGATTGGTTAGAAGAACCTCATGAAGTTGTTTTTTAATTAAGATAAAATGTAGAAGTTGCTGCTGAAGTGGAAGATCAAGAAACAATTGTACTTTATTTGGATTATAAAATAAGAATAAATCATCCTGAAGATAAGAAACTAGCGAGGAAAGCTCAAATTTAGGGGGATCCTAAAGAAAGATAAAATCAATCTGAAGAAGAGTATCAACTTGGAAGAGTAAGGATTGATACTATCACTCATCTAGATGATGATATAATGGTTTAATGGGCAAGGAATTATAGGTATGTGGCACTAGTATTAGATTATGAAGATTTAGAAGATGAAGTTTTTTTACCTGTTGCGAGGGAATCAGTGGCTGAGACCCTTTCTAGTGACTCTTTCACTAAAGAAGATTTTGAAATATTTAAAGAATAAATCTGTTCAGCTGTCAGTATATCTATTCATTCTCATATGGTACATGAAATTTAGATAGTTAGAAGAGAAAACACTAATCCGAGTGATGAATTCCACCATCTTGGATCTTCAATAGAAGAAATGAGGTAGTATGGACAAGTGATGTCTTGATCTAGTCAGACAATAGGTATAAGTGAGGATGATGCAATTACTGTTGCAAATAAAGCGATATAGGAGATTCAACCCAACCTTATTAAAATTATTGAAACAATTGTTGAAAGCACTTCCAAGATTAGGAAAGAAATTTCTATACTTTCTTCTATAATAAAAACTTTGACCTCAGAGTATAAATATTGTGTAGAAACTATTCTTAAGACCTTGAAAACTCATGCCTCAACTCCTACTGATATTACTTCCACATCTGGTTAGACCTCTCAAACTCTGGATATTGAGGCAATCCGAACTGTTGTAAAAGATAAGATTAATGCTCTATTTGATACCTCTGATTTGGGAAGCCTAAAAAATATTGATAATAATAGTTATCATGTGCATGATATGGTCAGATTCTATACCAAGGAAGAATTTTCCACTTAATAAGAGCTTACAAAGAGGATTAATTCATATTTCTCCAAGATTTACACCAAGCACCAGTTGAAAATTCATTTTAAGTATTTGGTAGAAAATTTGATTTTACCTCTAATTACAAAATCATTCAAAGAAAAATTCAAGAAATTGAGGGAATTCACTCCCCTATTGGACAAATTCATGGACAATAAGTATGACATTGAGAAAGCAATGAAGTATGGTGGTGAGATTATTGAGGATTTCATCAAACTGTTAAAGCCATACCTTTATGTAAAAAGTGAAGCAATTGTAGTACCTACTGCTGCACCTCTTGGACCTCATAGATCAGTGCCTACACCTCGAATGTTAGTTTCTCACACTTTGAATCATATTTTACCTATGATATAAGAATAGGTTCAACCTCTTGTGTTGTCCCAACACAAACTCAGTCTTGTTCCAAATGTTCTAGAAGGAGTGATACTACCTCCTCTCTGAATTTCTTCAGACCCTCTAGCTTCTCAACCATCACCTACTCAACCCTCTATTGATCCTTCTAAGAAAGGAAAGGAGCCTCTTAACCCTCAACCATAGTGTGGATCATTCTCTGATGGGGCTTATTTATTTTTTTTTTCTATTTTTGTTTGGAGACTTATAATACATTTTACCTTATTGATTAATGGAATTTTTCATTCTTTCCTTTCCTCCATTTCTATTTTATATAGTACTTTATGATTCTTTATTCTTTCTGTGCTACCTGTTATCTTTTTGATAATCCCAAAAGGGAGAGAACCAATTGGCATTATCCTTCTATACTTTATCTTTGATATCACTCTTATATATGTTAATTTTCCTTTTGATACCATTCCTCTCTATTTTAACTCTAAACCCTATCTAGATAGTATAAACAGTCCTTCATAATGGGAGATGATAAGTAGAATGATTTCATTTCACCTCTAATGATTTTACTAACTAATTACATGATTTGTGATCATGAAAAAGGGGGATATTGTTGGCCCATAGGAGACTATTGATCATTCTCTCTCATATTAGTAGTTTTAATAATCACAAATCATGTAAATTCATATTAATCACATCAATTAATATTAATCATATCAATTCATATTAATCATATCAATTTGTATTAATCATATCAATTAATATTAACCATGTTAATTTATATTAATCATATCAATTCATATTAATCATGTAAATTCATATTAATCATATCTATTTATATTAATCATGTCAATTCATATTAATCACATCAATTCGTATTAATCTTGTCTAAAAATTTCAATTGTAATTATTTACATTTCGATATGTGAATTTATATCTATCTATGATGTCACATAAATTTGGTATATTTTGTTTACATTTATATTATAAGACAGTTCAGATAAAAATATATTTTGAGTATAAAAGATTAACAATGAAAGAAGATATGAGATACCAACATTTCAAATGATCTACTGATGAATATGACTCACCAACACAGACAACTTACTAATGAATATGACTCACTGACATAGACGACTTACCGATGCATATGTCTCACCGATGTAGACAACTTACTGATGAAAATGACTCACCGATGCAGACGACCTACCGATGAAATCGACCCACCGTTAGTACAAGTGACCTACCGATGCATGGTGCTACCAATGCAAGGACTCATCAACAGTTAAAACAAGTCACTGATGTAATGAGTCACCGACATATGGCAAAACCAATAGAATGACATAATGATAGGATGAGTCACTAATAGAATGAAATACCAACCAAGGACTCACTGATAGACTGAATCACCAAAAAAGGATTCACTGACAGAATATTTAAATTTTCATTTATTAAAATTATTTCTAACGGTCATATTTGAGTCATTCAATGATACTGACATATTTAATAATCTTGTGTAGGAATTTTCGGAGACATTACAAGGTATGATGAACCTATGCACGTGGAAAGATCATGCTCTCTGTTGTCCCTCAAGAATAAAAGCATTTTGAAGAGAGAAGTATCAAAAAGTGTGGTGTGCTCGCGTGAGAGACATAGAGAAGAACATCTGTGACTCTCATGCACCAATTGTGAAATCAAGAACAAAAGGAAGAATATGCAAGGAAATCTCAATCAAGCTATACATCTAATTGAAAAACTACTTCAACATATCAAAGAAGGATAAGAATATACCTGCAGAACCATAATTGTACTTAGAAGCCAGAATATGACACTCTGTTTTAGTGGAAACTTTCAAAAGAGGACTAAAACCCCATCCCAGATACATCTGAAGAGTCTATAGCTGCATATCAAGACACACAAAGCCTTATAAATAATTTCTCATATTTATTTTCTCTATTGTGTGCATTTTTACATACTTTTGAACAGTGTGTGTATCTATATGTAAAGCACACACTATCTCCTATATCAAACTGAAAGATACAATATATCCTTCCACTCATAACTTCTTACACCTTTTTACTCCCACAGATAAGTGTGGAAGAAGTCCTTATGTGACCTGGTAGTTTTTACCCACAAAGAACTTCGGTAGAGGTCTTGTGACTTGGACAGTCCTGTGTACTGTTGTTAACCCCGATCCAGGGTGTGGATCAAGTTTATTAATATAAACTTCTTGGTGGTAGGTGATCACCAAGTGGAGTGGATTAGGTCTCGGATTGAGAATGAACCACTTTTTTTATCCACTGTGTGTTTCTATTTAGTCTTTCTCGGTTTCAATTTATATTTCAAAAAACTAAAATTTACTTTGATAATTAGTGTTGGATAGTAGTTATAACTATTTTCCTTATTAGAGTAGTTTCAAAAGTTGTATAAATATCTCATATTGATACTACTTAGAATCAATCAATCTTTTGAGAAGCTATTTGAATAGTCAAACTATTATAATTTTATTAACTGGCCTATTTTAATTTTAATTGGGTGAACCATTTAAGTAAAAATTTTAATAGAATTTTTTATAGGATTTCAATTCACCACCCTCTCGATTTTCCTAAAAAATGACATGAAAAATCAACATTTTGATAACATAGGAACATAAAAAAGAAATAGATTGGGGTCTGATAACAATTAAATTCCAAAAAAAAAATCCCTTAAAACATTGAAAACCCCTCAAATCCACAAAATATATTATTTAGAATCATTTATAAATCAAATAGAAAATTGAAACATCACTTTGATTAAATATTCTAAAAAAATAGACACTTAGTCATTTTATCAAACAAATAGATTGTACGCAAAATTGTTCTACATGTGTAAAATAGAGAAACCAATAGAAAAACCATTTATGTCAATCTTGGAAAAAATCAGTATAATGAAAACCTATTTAAATTCATCAATATTGGAATATATAAGCTGATATTGAATAAAATATGAGTTTTAGAAAACTAAAGAATTCATGGAATGTCAAATAAAGAGAGTTGTATAAAAACACCTACCGCAAAGTGATGAAATCAACCTGCCTTTGATAAGGAACACTAGATTAGTTTGAGAAGAAGAATTTATCCACCTTAGACATCAAAAATATCAAGATTAAATGAACCTTATATAAGATCAATATCACCATGTTCACTAGGGGTTGAGAAAGGAGAAGAAATAAATAAAAAAAAGTGAGAAGTAAAATGAAGTTAAAACTAATAAAATTCTAGTTATACATCACCATCACCTAATAAAAAGTCAACCCTCATCACTAATCTATGAAATAAGATCAAAACTGTCTCTGTATCTATCTCCAATCCCTGCTACTAGCACTTATATGAAAATTTTCTTGAAAATTAAAGAGTGTTGTATATTTAAATTTAAAGTTAAAACCAATAAAATTTTATGTACTAATTGATTACTAAGTTGTGTGATTTACCTAATCACTCAAACCATCCATCGATGTAATATCACCAGGGGAACATTAAGACATCTTATGATATAAATCAACTAATGATCTCTATAGATCAATGACCTTTACATTCTACATCTATATATGAGGCCCCTGTTGCTGGATTGTGCTCCCCTATTCCTAAATTGTGCTTTGCGTTGTCATAAAATACCTATGAGCATATTGGGGTAGGGAGTAGATACAACTAAGAATAGATGTGATTATAATCCCTGGTGACCTACCAAAGACCTAAAATGGTACTGGTCTCGAACCCATCCCATGTACATGATCGAGATGCTCCTTCCTAAGGACTTGACCATCTGAATCATTCTGGGAGACCGAGAGGGACCGCATGAGATTGGAATCCTATAGTTCTTTTAATTTTTACCTATAATAAAAATAAAATATTATTCATATTTAAAGAAACACATATTAACAAAGTGACAACTGAAAATAAGTTATTACAATGAAAAAGGAATTCATACCCCAACTTATTTGGGAGGATTATTCATGTAAATCCCATCAGATTTCGTATGAATATCCAATAAAAGTTTCGTTTGGGAGACTTGGTTCCCTAAATTCTTCGACTACATTAAAAAAAGATAAATAAACAATTTAATATATGAAATAGATAATGTTATCTTATAAATATTTAAACTAATGAAAATATTACCATAGTCGACTTGTTTTTTTAAAAAATATTTGAACCAACATAGTGGGGGTGATTTTTTAGCTCAAATTGATATATTTTTTCTTGAAACATACTAAAATAAATAACATGTAATTTAATAGTAATGTATGAAATATCATCTCCTTGTCATATGCATGTATATATGTAAACTTAGATTGATATAATAGTAAAATTTTCAATACCATGTGCTTCTCATGGAGATGAATATCAACAAACACCTTCCATTTCTCTCTAGGTACCCCTTCTGGTACCTTATCATACTTTTATTGAGTGGTAAATGATGCATTGTTGAATTTATTCCATAATTTCCATTTAAAATATTTCCATTTCTAACCCAAAATTTTCAACATCCACTTTCACATGATAAGATCAATAATGGTAAAGTTGTATAACATATGTATAAAAATATTTTTTTTAAAATATTAGAATTTAATTAACTAATGGAATTCAGTCGAGCCATAATGTATTAAAATTACCTTTACATGGGAATCAAATACTTTGTTCTTCCAAGATTGAGTCACCTGCCTCCAATCATAATATGTAATTGGAAGGGTAACCGGATCATTCACCAAATGGAATAGAATCTGGCTAAATAATCCTACAACATCATTTGTAGGGACCCCATAACAATCAAATGAGACAACTATCTTAAATCCATTTAGATTTCGGACATCTAAACTGCTAATATTTTTATCGGTAGTAACATTGTTTCCATATTTTATAAAAAATAGTTATTATTATAAAAAAGTACAACAAATTTATTCACATTAAAATTTGTACATATAACCATCAACCTCCAATATCCTCATAATGAAATAGGAGTAACCACCTGTTCCCTCATCGTGGAGTTGGTATGTATTGAATATGATGAATCTGGAGGCAATGTGCATTATGCTGATGTGGAGAAGAAGGATCCTATGCTAGACACTGGTGGGAGGGAGACAAAGGGTGTTCCAAATGCTAATGGGGACAGACAGAGGGATTCCTAGATGTTGTAGGGAGGGAGCCCGATGGATCATCAGGTGTCTATGTGGCCGAGATAACGTTAACTGGGAGTTGACTAGGATCAATAAAACGCTTATTCCTTGGAATTAATGTCATTTAAACAAATAAAAATAACTTTAGAACATATATTTTAAAAAATTCATGCATAAATTTAAATTTATAAATTATAATAGATAAACAATACTAACAAAAAAAATATACATAGGTATGATAATGAATGACTACACATACAAACAAATATAACATTTATGTTTTCAAAATTAAACAACTCATGCATAAAATCCAATTTAAATATGATAATATATCCTCATAATAAATATTATGTAATTTAAAAAACGATTACTAATATCCATATATCACAATGTGCCTACAATTTGTTAAATAAAATTAAAACACATAATAAATATTATGTAATTTAAAAAACAATTACAAATTTATTCAAAATAATCAATATAAACAATTATTAATTTATTCAAGGGTGAGAGCTTGGGATTGTAGGTGATGGATTGGTGGCTTGGCAGTGAGGGCTCACCCAATATTGGCTTCCAGTTCTACCTCAAAACAAAATAGAAAAAATAATAGGAAATAGAACATATTAGAATAAAATTCTAAGATAACACTATGCACTAAAATAAATAAAGAAGAGGTGAAAATGACTTGTAGACTCACCTTAAAGTATTGATCGCACCCAACTATGGAAAAAATAGACCATGGATGAGGGAGATCCACTATGGCCTTTAAAGGAGGAGATGAGGGTGTGGAAGAGGTGCTACTAGCTGAATGAGGGCCAATATTTTGAGTAGTGTCTTGACAGAAAGGGGGAAAGGGGAAATGGGAGTGGTTGTGAGGACTCAGGGAGGGGAATCAAGGGCTTGGGCAGCATATCGGGGAGGGGCATTCACTGCTTGGGGAGGTTAGTTGATGGCTCAGGGAGTGGTGAGGGGAGGGGGTTAAGGGATCGAGGGAGAAGGGGATCGTTAGTGGTGGTAAGGGGGATAACGGAGTAGTGAAGAGGGGGGAAAGCAGAGCATCAGTGGTGGCAAGGGGAAAAGGGGAGCATCGGTGGTGGAAATGGGGAAATTGGAGCACTGATGAGTGGGGAAAGGCAATGGAAATGAGGGATCAGGGTAGTGGTGGGGGGGGGGGGGGTGCTCAAGGATAGGTGTGTTTTTTTAATAAATGGAAAACATTTTACGACAATTTTTTGAAAACTGCCACTAAATTATTTCTATTTTTTTAGCAGTGATTTCTTAAATCGCCGTGAAACTACGAATTTGGTGTAGTGAAAAAACACAATATACAACATTATCCTTTATCAATTCTAGAGAAAAGAACTGATAAATGCTTCCTTTATCAGCACTAAAAAAATTCTAATAAAGGGTATTGTCTATCAGGGCTAAAAAAATGCTGATAAAAGGTACCCTTTATCAGTACTTTTTTAGCATTGATAAAGGGTACCATTATCTGCACTTTATTTTAGTGCTGATAAAGGATAACCTTTATCAGCACATTTTCTAGCACTGATAAAGTTCTTAATCATGTGCATGAGCCCCACATCGAAATAGAAATGTTTTTCTGCTTCTTTATATAAGATTCTCCCACAACCTAAGCTCAGAAGCCTGCTATGGGGATGAGCTCCTGCATACACTCTCCACACACCCATATGGCCCTACAAGCCCACGCGGGCCTTGGCCCACCCACCATATGTTTCTCATGGGACTTAGCCCACCCATATACACATGGATGGGCTCTACATGGCTTAGCCCACCTGCCCCACCATCTGGCCCTATACACGACCCGACTAACCTGCCCATGCGGGCCATGTCCCCTATTTTTTATATATACCAATAAAAAAATAAAAGTATTAAAAAAATTTAAAAATTGAAATAATTAAACAAATAAGAATTAAAAATGAATAAATTTTAAAAAATATAATTTTTTTATTAATTAAATAATTACTAATAACTTTAATATATATATATATATATATATTATAAATATTAATAAATATTATATATTAAATATAGATATATAAAATAAATATATTTAAATAATGAAATAATTAAAAATTAAAAAATTGGTAAATTAAAAAGAAATATTAAAATTTTAATTAATTAATTAATTATTAATAAAAATTAATAAATTTAATATATATATATAGAGAAATTATAAATATTAATATATAATATATATTAAATATATATATATAAAATGACTAAATTATAATAATGAAATAAAAAAATTTAAAATGAATAAATTACAAAATTATAAAAAAAATTATTAATGAAACAATTATTAATAAAAATGAATAAATTTAATATATATATATTAATTATAAATATTAATAAATAATATATATTAAATATAAATATATAAAATGAATAAAATGTAATAATTAAAACATATTAATGTCTTATTCATTTTTAATGGGTTTTATACACAATTATTCATTAATATATTTAATATTTTTAATATAGAAATATTATATATATATATATATCAATATATATAATATTTACTAAAAAATGATTTATATCATAAAAAATATTTATGATTATATTAAATAAGTCATATATTTAGTGAAAAATGGTTTATAATTAAAAATTAATATTAATTAAAAATATTGACTAATTGTATCGAGTAATGGACATTTAATTGAATGTCGTTTGATTTTTCAATTTAACATATATAAAATGTGTGTTACATTGTTTTCAAACATATATATACATATTTTAATGCATTTTTATATATAACACACACATAATATTTTTGCAATTTATTCAATTTTTAATATTTATATTAGAATTATATTTATTAACATAATATATTTAATATATATTATGTTTCTAATCAATATATTTTATCATTTTTTATATTTTTATTCAATATATACTATTTATTTCTTTTTAATATTTTTTTTGAATCTATTCATTTTTAATATTATCTATTCTTTAATAATCTTATTTTTTAAATATATTTTTAATTTATTCATTTTCAATTTATTCATTGTTCAAAATGTTCGTAATTTTATTCATTTTGAATATTTATTTATACATGTTTATTCATTAACACTTAATGTTTTTAATATGGTTTTAATTTATATAATTAATATGTATTCATTTCCACTTTAACATATATAAATATCCATTTTTAATTTTTTTTAAATTATCTATATAATTAATAACAATTATTCATTTTTTAAATTTATTCATTCTTATTATTATTTATTTCAATAATATACACTACATATTATATGATGTCATTAATCAATTTAACATATATCAAACTTGTACACACACACACACATTATCTTCACACACACAAATATTTATGTAATTAATGAAATATTATATAGGAACAACATAATATTTATGTAATTTTAGTTATTTTATAATTTCATTTAGTAACATAATATGTTTTATTTATTATGTTTTAAATAGGTAAATTTTATTTATTTATTTTTAATATTATTACATTTAGTATTATTTATTCATTTTTAATATTTTTTATTTTTTTTTGGAATTTAATAATTTTCTAATATTTATTTATACACATTTATTTACTATGTTTTAATATTTTCAATATGTATTCATCTTCATTTCAATATATATCCACATATATTTTTTAAATAATTTGTATAATAAATAAAACTTATCCATTTTTTCAATATTTTTAAAGTCTACTCGTTTTTAATTATTCAATTTCACTCATTTTTAACATTCATGCATTTAAGATTATATATTAATTAATAATGTTAAAAATATATTTGTAAATAAATATTTATAAATTAATATATATATATATGTATATTTACTATATTTATAAAATTATATACTCAAAATGGTGAGAAACATGAGTTATCGCCCATGGTCCCAGAATTTATTAAAAATAAAATAAATGAAGGTATAAGGGGAGATGAAAAATGAAGGAAAGTGACAAGACACTACCACAAAGAGAAAGGTAGACAACTGCCCAGGAAACATAAGAAGATTATTTATCTATGAGATCAGCCACCACCCCTAACTCTCGAATGACGACCCCTCCTCTATGTTTTGGGATTTTTCCATGTCTCATCATCCACTTGTGGATCAATATTTTCATCTGATGGGATGATATCCTCAAGTAGCTGAGGATCCTATTCACTAGCTAGGCCTGAGACCTCCAGTAATACCTGATCAAAATTGCTTCTTACCTTAACAGTCTTAGTGCCTGAGGATTGTCCTTCAACTCGAATAAGTCCATGAGTGCTGCCAAATTCCTCACGAAACACCTCCCTACTATTAGATCTATTTAAGATGTCAAGTAGACTAAATTTACTAGAGCTAGACTCAGGTGGAGTCATCCTTCTACCTATAATGACACTATTCTCATGGGCGTCAGAGTCAATACCAGTGGTATGAGAAGCAATAGGATCCCCAACAAGGATCTCAGTTACCGCCACACTAGTAACAAGAATGTCCGCTGTATCCTCAAGTTATTCATCCCCATCTTCTCCCTTTCCTGTCTGACCCTGCATGACTATAGGCTGGTCGCCTGCCTCCGCCTCAACTGAATTTGAGGGTACATCAATATGATCACTCCCCATCCCTTGGATGATAGCACTGCCAACCACATTTCTTTGATCCTGAAGGACAAAAACAACAAAATTATAATCCTTCTGAAATTTATAAGGCTTAACTCAAAGATCGTAATTTCCTTTTCTATTACCAATATTTAGGTAATTATCCCCAATAACATCAGCAAAATCCATCACTTCCTCATAATTAGACGTCTCATTCACCTAATTCAAGGCATGAGATACATGTCCACCGTCCAGGCTACCTAATAAATCATCATTCATCATCTTACTGGCAGTTCCACCAGGAATGCTTCCAACAACCACATCGACAAAAGAAACAAATGCCAAAACTAGAATAACATAGGCCTATATGTTATATTTGCCAACATGTTCCCCTTATTGCCAACATCCTCACTTCCCTGCTTTGATGGATGAGTATCCAACCCTACTTCATCATTTAATTACATCATTCTAAGGGTTTTTCCACCATTAGATGGATTGGATCATTCTTTCACAACACTAGCATATGGAAGTTTGAGCTTGTATTGCTCAGTCACATGTCCAAATTTCTTACAATTATCACAGTGCAGGACTTTATGGAATTTATCAACAGTATTCCTGATGTTGAAACATTTTTGAAAAAATTTAGGCAGTTTCTTAGCTTCAATACATAGTTTGAATCTATGATCATTTTCTACCAGCATAATTATGTTGGCGAGAGTCAAACATATATCAATATAAATGATAATTTGATAAAAATTCCCAAACCTTTAATTTTACATTTATTTATTGAATTTTATTGGGATCCCAACTATAGAGGCCATGTCCTATAGGATTTGAGGGTGTTAGAGATACCAATTGAGGCCAAAAACACAAATCCAGACCTGGGTGATCAATTTTCCAACAATCGCTGGATCAAAACGAGGGTCCCATTCTTGGATTCTTAGAATTATCGGTTTTAGAGAGATGAATCTCATTACCCATTCTTTATCCTTTAGATTAGATGATGAAAATATAATATGAAAAAATCAATCACTGGGAGACATGATTTTCCATCTACCAAAGCCCCCAAAATGCAGAATACGAATTCACAGATCCTCAATATTCTAGGGATTGGACCCCTAATAGATCACCAACCAAGAAATTATAGAATGTTTTCACTTATAAATCCATTGAAATATAATCAAATGTCTTTCTTTGATGACCGTAAGCGATCCATTTTTCTTAATTATCTCAGAAGAAGAGGACCCAAATCTAAAATCATTGAAAAAAATAGAAGAGGAGCTGTGACCCTACTTTGATTCATAATTTCAAGCCAAAGGTGGATCACCCTCCACCACAATATTTTCATCATCGAGGGAAACTTACATGACACTGGATTTCAAGATAGTTTCATATAGGATCCTCTTTATGGAATCACCAGGATTTGATAGAGCACAGACTAGGACCTCTTTGAATGAGGGACCAGATCCATCGACCTTCTTCAAGAAATTAACAAGAACACTTGCAGAGTCAATATTAAATACAATCACTAGGGTTCCATTTTAAAACCCCTCATGGAGACATGACAACACCGCCAAATGCTGGTTCATTCTCCTCTCTCCTTTGAGTCTTTTTCCTCAAGCACAACGGTGGATCTGGTTACCACCCTTCCTCTATGTTAGCTGCCCCATGACTAGCTACCTGAGCCTTCATAGATTTTCAAACTTTAACCTCATGCACTATGCCTAGTGAAATTGAACCCCTTGTGAAGCTTTCATCAGAAGCTATCAAGCCAAAACACTCATCACGCTATTGTAGCTGATTTTAGGGTGGGAAAAGACACAATGCACAAGGGGGTCATCAGTCTTCGACAACAACAGCGGATGTGAGTTAGCGCAGGACGGTGCATGAGGTGTTAGCAGGTTGAGGTCCGAGGGTGAGGCATTATAAAATCATATATTTATAATTATAAATAAATATATATTTTTAAAAAGTATTTATATAATTATAAATAAATAATTATATATTTAAATAATTATAAAATTATAATTAATATATTTAATTAATGAATATATTTACTATATATATATACATTTATTAAATATATATATATATAAATATATATAAAGATATAAATATATATAATGATGTAAATATATTTATAATTATAAATAAATAATTATAAATATATTTAAAAATACATTTATTTATAAATATATATTTACTATATTTATTAAATTATATATTTATAACTATAAATAAATAAATATATTTTTTATAAAAAGTATTTATATAATTATAAATAAATAATTATATATTTAAATAATTATAAATTATAATAAATATATTTAAATAATGAATATATTTAATATATATATTAAATATATATATAATTATATAAATATACATAATGATATAAATATATTTATAATTATATAAAAATATTTACAAAAATATTTATTTATAATTATAATTATAAATCTTTATCAGTGCCAAAAAAGAACTGATAAAATCTCTCTTTATAAATGATAAAAAAACACTGATAAAGAGGTCTTTTATCAATTATTATTATTTTAGTAGTGAAAAACCACTATTTATTAACAATTTTTTGGAATCACTGATATAACCCTCCTCAATATTTTAAAAAGAACCCTAACTGAACTGATTTTTTCATGCCATTCAAGATCCTATAGAAATTTATCTTTGCTGCTGCTCACCCTCAATCTTCTCTCAGATGAATCAACTCTCAAATCAAAGGTATGTTATTTTTTCGTCCTTCTCGATATGAAGCATGTTGAATTCTTATGTCCTTTTACTTCTTCATTTCCCATTGCTTGCTTGAGTGTGTGTGAGGTTCGACATAGTACAATGAGTAGGGTACAAAGCCTTTCTGTCTTTAGGTACACTACATCATCCGTGTATATCTGGATTACCTGGGTTTCTGTAGCATGAATTGTCTATAGGTTTAACATCTTGGATTTGGATAGTGAGGCCATGTGATTCACAACAGAACCAACTTGTGATAATGATTAATAAATATTTTCTTCATAGATTAATAAATTCATTATTGTCAATAAATCAAGAGAGTGATATGATGATTATTTGGAGAATAAAAGTGATAATTATTTCTAATATATTATCATTTTTAAATCTTTCACCAGAATTTCTTCTTTACTATTTAAAGTACTAATAGGTGATGTGAAATTAATACTTTTACCTAAGAAGTGTCAGTTGAAGTACTTTAACCAGAAAATATTGATCCTTCATATTCTCCATGAAAGATTAATCCATGTGTTAAATTATGGTTAAAAAATCATCGTTTAATGAATGATAATAGAATAAATGTTAGTTATTCAAATGATGATGAGGTGATACCAACTACACTTCATCACAGTTTCAATTTGGTCTCCCCCAACTCATCAATTTTTAACCGCAATCCATTGTTTTCTTTCACTTGTTGCTTTCTTGTGTTTCTCATCACTTTTTTCACACACTTTAATTATTTTTTTGTTTATTTTAGATTTTTAAAAATCCCAAAACACATCCACCCTTCATCATGGGATACGACCCTACCATTTCTTTAATAGTTAGTTTAGGTACTAAATAATTTTGATTATCAAATGACATGATCAAAATCTCTTTGTCATTTTTGGGTAAGGCATCAAAGTACTAGGGGAGAAATCTAAAAAATATAAAACTATAAAGACCAAAAACATTAAAAAAACTGATCAAAAGTTTACTTAAAACTCAAAATATTCTTTTTTGTTTAGCGTGTTTGAGCTGGAAAATTTCTTGTTATTAATTGGTATTTTCCTTAATGGTTATCCTAAATAATATAATTTATTGAAACATTTCTTGATGTATTTTGATATATTTTCCTTATTTATTCAATGATGTGAATGGTGATTGATTTATTGATTCATTAATCTATAAAATGATTTATTTGGATGCATAGATTTAATGAATTATATTATAATATTTTTTTTTTATTTTTTTTAATTTAAACTTCTAGATGAAATTGTTTTTCTAAAAAATTTAAAGAATGAGATTATAAATATTTAAAAAAAATGATAAATTGTAATGATTCCTTTAAAATTTTGTGATATAAAATAATTTAACCCTCACTATTATGAAAGTTTTATGATAGAATTAATGATTTTAAATTTTATTTGAAATAAAAAAATTATGTTTTAGTGTTTTAGTATTTTTAAATGTGATAATCTTAGGTTAAAATAGAATTTATAAAAGTGATTTTAGAAAACTATAAATTTTTAGTATAAAGGATACTTAAATTCTTAATTAAATAATTATTATTATGAAATTAAATGTTTTAAATAAAGAGTTGAAGTTGGTTGTTGCTTGAGTTAAATTATAAATTGGATTTTAAAAGTGAGGCAACCTAATTATTATTGAATAAAGTATCGCTTGCATATACTAAATTGATTTTTTTATATAAATAAATTTTTATAGATGAGATATTTCAATGATTTTTGAAGTGTTTATAAATTAAATTTATGGCTGAATTTATTATTTGGGAAGTTTTATTTGGAATAAAAAGGTTTTATGATTTTTGAAGCTAAATTTTTTGTTATTTCTTTGGTTTCAAAGGTTTTCTTAGAAATAAATGAGTTTACTTATATTTATATTAGTTTAAATTCTATATAATTTTATTATCTTGAAATTATAATGATATATTAAAATTAAGGTATGTGATCACTTGTGATATGTTTCTCCCCCTCGAACATCTTTTTTTGTTTTTAATTTTCCCAAATGGTTTGAATAATGCGCACACAAGCGTTATTATTTTTCCTTGATCTACCTCACTGATTCCCCATAAAATCTCTCTTTACTCAATAAATTGTTAGTTCACCATATCCATCTTTTTCATGTTCATTTTCACTCATTCATCATTATTTATCACTATAATTGCATGGATCTACTAGCTTTGCACCACAAAACACTTCCCACTTATCATGTAAGGTGGTGATTGCAAATGATAAGTAGGAAATGTTTTTGCAGTGAACAAATGGTAATCAGATCCAAGTTTCAAGTATCCTTCCTATTACCATGGATTAAAATAAAAAAATTATTCCCATTTTCTTCCAAGTATCCCTCATAATCCCATGTATTAAAACCACAATGTCTTTTTAAAGAATCTCATTACCTTGTGTATTTTATTTTTATTGACCATTATAGTATCATATTTCAATATTGTTTTCTTTTTAGGAAACCAAAAATATAATAAAATATGGTTTCATTATGAATTCAATTTACTTTTGATATTGGGGGAAATTTTATTTGAAGATTCATTAATAAAGGGGGTCTTTTTATTTATTTTTTAGTGATTTTATTAATTTTTTAATATCATTATCAATATTATATTAATTAATTTTATATTAATATTTTATGAATTATTATGTTTTGTGGAATTATATATTTTTAATTCAGGTTCCTTTAATTTGAATTAAAATAGAATATGCATGTTTTGTATATAAAATATAAATCCTTTTAACATAGAATTCATAAACACAATATTATTATTATTTTGATATAATGTGTATCATTAGGAATGGTTTGAGTATCACCCATAAAAAGTTCTAATTTAAAACACATTTACACGAGAAACATGAAAGATTTAAAGATAGTGGAAGAATTTTATAAAGTTTATTATAATCTCCCCTAACCATACACGCGATATGGATTTTATTAATAATCAATATACTCTTTTGGATATACCTATGAAGGTTTTAACTACTAGATATGAGAGATATATTATAGTGATTTGTGTCATTATTAGAGGTGGAATTAGAATGTGTTGAATCTCAATGATGTGAAATACATGCTAACTAAATGTTTTGGAATGTTTATTAATGGAAAGTATTTTTGGTGTTTTTAAGGAAATTGAATAGAGGTTTTTGATATTGTTGGATATGTGAAATATACCTAAGATTGATAACTCTATTATTTTTTAAATAGGGTTTTTTTAGTGGTTTATAGTACAAATATATTTTTTGGTATTCTTATAATACATGGTCTAGAATAATCAATAGAAAAAAAGAGTAACACAGAATCCAACTTCAATTTTTTTTATCAATAACACTTTCATCCATTTTTTTCTTGAAATTCCAAGATTATTAAACCTATGTAAAAATATGACGATTAAATGACCTTTTATGTTTTGAGGAAAGATATTTTTACACAAATTTAGAAATCCAGGTCATAATTAGATGACAATAAAGAACAATAATTTCTAAGGGAAGTATGCCATCCAATAATAAATAAATTTTGTTTACCAACATATTTGTTACCATATTTTCATCCCACATAACATCAAATTGAGAAACTGGACCAACAACTACATGCTTACCCTAGGTTGTTTTTTTTCATTTCACATTTATGTAAAATGATAATTTTTCATGAATCATAACCTATAACATTCAAATGTTGGGTTCCCATTATTATAATTATCTATAAATTATTTGATTATGAATATCTTATGTGTATTTTTTTTCTCAAAATGAATATTTTATGAACCTAATAGGATGAATATGAATTGAAAATGGATGCATGCTAATCATATGATAAAAGAGTATGAAGATAGAGTAGAGAGTTCATCAATTTTGCAATAGAGCAAGCATAAAACCCTTCTCAAATCCTTTGTCCGTGTTTAAATTGTTGTTATTCAAGAAAAATTAGTTTAGAAGATTTGGAATAAAATTTTATTTTCCATGGAATAGATCAGATATATAAATGTTGGACTAAACATGGGAAAAAAATTTAACGTGTACACCGATTGGGATGAAACTACGGTTTATGGATCATTTGATATGAATACCAGTGTAAATAATGATGAAGATCATATGGAAGAAATGAAAATGGTAATTGAAGATGAATTTCATGATTGTATAAAGTTGTTTGAGAAGTTAAATAGATTTTATAAGATACCATTATATACCAATTGTACTAAATACACAACATTGTTAGTTGTATTAAAGTTATATAATTTGAATACTAGCAGCGGATGGAGAGACACTAGCTTTACAGAACTACTTGGTCTACTGAATGATATGATACTAAAATAAAATGAAATTCCTTGTCAAATATATGATGATAAAATAATTCTATGTTTAATTTGAATGATCTCCAAAAATATATATGCTTGTCTAAATGATTGAATATTGTTTTTCAAGGACTATGAATCACTCATAAAATGCCCTAAGTGTGGCATAAATTGATACAAGAAAGATGAATCAAGTCCTTAAAAAGATGTATGGTACTTTACTATCATTACATGGTTTAAAATACTATATGGATGTCAGGGAACCATGATACAATTGACATAGAATTTAGATAGAATAATTAAATATGAGAAACTACATCATCCAGCAAACCCTTCTCATTGGAAGAAAATTAATTATAAATATCCTGAATTTAGAAATGAACAGAGAAATTTATGTCTTAAATTATCTACATATAGAATAAATACTTTTTTTTGTATATAGTAGTACTCATAGTACATGTCCATTTATATTGGTAAATTATAACTTTCCACCATATTTATGCATGAATCAAAAATACATTATGTTGTCTCTATTTATATCTAGACCAAAACAACTCAGTAATGATATTGATGTCTATTTGGATCTATTGATCGAAGATCTAAAATTGATGTGGGATACAAGTTTTACAATGTATGATGCTCATAGAAGTTAAGAATTCAAATTGAATTCTATTTTGTATGGGATGATAAATGAATTTATTACTTATGGAAATTTGTCAGGATATAGAATTAAAGGAATGTTGGGGTGTCCCATTTGTGACTAATTGTAGCAAACCAAGATTGATGTATATGGAAATTAAATTTATTTTTCATAATACTTAAAACATGAAACAAACAAATTCCCAAAGACTGTATTATTTTAGTATATTTGGAAACTCAGATCACATTCTTCTAGCTTGGTGAAAGATCTTCAACATCTCCCATAAATATCTTCCCCATTATTTTTCCTACCTAAAACCTTTTTTATTATCCTGGGGAAAAGAAAACATAAAAAGGATGATCTAAAATACACATTAAGGGTAAACATGGAGAACATAAAACAAACCATAAACATTTAAACATAAAAACATGAACATAAAGTTTAAACATCAAAATCTTGAGTCATGAAATAAATCTTGGCAGAACGTAAGGCATGGATCATAAAGGAACATTAACCAAGATAGAGTAGAATTGGAATAAAAAATTTAATTGTAGAAAATAAATAATCCCATAATATTATTTCCATATTATCAAAGGCATTGTTTCCAAGACCATCATAGCAGACAAAGTCCATTACTGAACTCAGTTTACTCGTCGTTCCAGCCATGTATTACTGAATTGGATTTACTTACCATTCTAGCCTTATAATACTAAATCGGATTTACTTTCCATTATAGTCATGTCTATATAATGAGATATGAATATTTACCCAATGCATTATAGGGAGATATAGGTCCCACCCATCTCATAATGAAATCATTCTTACATGTGCCACAAAACATAAATCATTCATCATAGCATAACCCAAGAAATAAAATGGATTTCTTAAATATCATTTCACCATAAAATAAACCATATACAAGATCATTCCATAATCAATGAAATCAAATCATAGTAATAATAGGTATAGAAACATAACCCTATTTAATAGCATCATCTTATATGAAAAGTAATTTTGATAAAACACTTGAACTTAGTTCTTGAGAAAAATATCCTTTCTTCTTCAAAAATATTTTCTTTTCTCAAAATGCCACACAATTTTAAAAGAAAATAATTTAGTTGAAAATAAAATTGAAATAGTGTATAGGAATCTTTGTGGAAATAAGGTTTCATGAAACTGTAAAAATCCATTTATGCCATATAAGTTAAACAAAAATATTCTCCTCATACTTTTACTTGAAAATTTAAAAAAGTACCTCGTATGGTAAACAAAAGAAATATTTCTTTCTACCATGTAGTAAAAGTAAAAAATGGGTTAAAATGAATTTAAGAATAAATTAAATAATAGTGAACATTTTATGAAAATATTTTTAGAAAATATGGACATGGATGATAAATATAATCCCAGTAAATACTTACGTATAAACAATCTCGGATAAAAATGAGATTGCAAAATTATCCCTTACTTTAGGTCTAATTTCTTCCATATGTGTATGAAAATCCTTTATAGTGGGTTTAAACATATTATTAACTTGTAAAATAACTATAATAATATTTATGATATCATATATTATTCACTTACGAATTTATATTACCCTTTCATTTGTCAATTCCATGTTAAATCAACATTTTGGGTAATAATCGTTTTATTTATCGTACATGTTTGGACTTGTTAATCTAGATATTATTAATTAAATCATGATTTAATTAATTTAATAATGTAAAAAATGATTTATATATCATATATATTCAATATATAAATATATATATAATAGATAGATAAATGAAATGGAATACACTGTTTATGGAGACGGTAGGCCGTACGTATGCATGAACACTATTTTAGTTTCCTTATTGAATTGAATGGAAGTAAGTAAATGAAATATAAATAAATATATTAGAATTATTATTTCATATATTTCATGATTATTTATTATATATACTTTATAATCATTCTTTAATGGTTAACATGGAGAATGAATCTCATCGTGTCGTGGAGACAGTAAGCCGTACGTAGGCACGAGCGACAATATCGTTCCCATAATTCTTGAATGGTATTGAATTGGATGGTGTATAATATATAAGAATTAGCATCATGTTATAATAATAATATATAGTTATTATTTACACCATTATACCCATCCATGTAAGGTGGTGGTGAAAAACATATTACACCACGACATGGGGACGGTAAGCCGTACGTACGCACGAGCGGTGATTTTGTTTTTCATAGGATGGATAGAAGGTGAAATAGGGTTGTTTAATATTTATAATAACATATAAGTATATTATTGATACATATTTTATTACTTTATAATTAAACAACTAAAGAAAAAGTATAAGAAGAAGTTTGTTTGAAAGATTTGGTAGAAGAGATTGCCTCTTCCTCGACATGCCTCTTTTAAATTTCTTCTTAGGGCACTAGAGTTGGTATTTTGAGAATACCAAAAACCTATATAATGTAACTATGAAAGTTGAGAAGAGAAATTATCAGGAGTTGGCTGAGATTAAAGGCTTAAAATAGAGTTAAGAGGAGAGGGAGGAGGTGCTCTTTTATAAGAGAGGAGGGGGTACTTTAGGAAACTCTCAAAATATTAATTTATTAAAAATTCAATTTCAATTTAAAAAAGTAAAAAACTTATTTAATTAGAATATAAGATGATTTTTTTTCGAATAAAAATCATAAAATAATTTTTAAACAACTTTTGAATATTTTTTATCCTTATCTTTTTGGTTTAACCCTTATTTTACCCCTTTTAATCTTACCCTGATATCATGTTATTTACACATTGTGGGTTAACTTAATTAACATATCATGTAAAAAGAGCCAAAAAAATTTATTTATGACATATTTGGACTTATATCAACCATTTTGACAAATATTATATTTTTAGTAATTTAATATTATTTAATAAAATATTTTATGTTTTAAGTTATGAATTATGTCAATTTTTGTATACTATTCATACTTCACTTTTTTAAAAATTCATAACAACATTATTACTTATAACCAAAGAAATTAAATCATCCCTAATATATCAATTTAATCCAAAAAATTTGTGGATGACATCAAAATATTCAAATTATATTTATTTTAATATTTATAAATTCATTTATTTGAATCTTTCATTAATGAGGTAATCACTACATCATAATTGTGTCATAAATAAATATATTTATATAATGTCTAAAAATTATAAATAAAATACCATGATGCATTAAATGTTTTTATATTTCTAATGAATCTTTATAGTCATAGATATCAGTTATATAATCCTATATTAAAATCAATTTAGTAAAATATATATGTTTAGGTTATAATTATCTTTACTTTAAATTAATTCTTATAAAATGTAATTTTCACATCCAAGTGAATCCATGGGGTCCCAAAATAATCCCAAGGATGAACATGGTTGGAAATATCTCATCCAATAGGATTAGGACATGTTTTAGGGTAGTTTAATATTATCATAAAATTATTTTTTACACTTATTTACCAGATTTACCCTTTAACCATGGTAAATAAAATAATTACTAAAGTCACTATTTATAATGCCCAAAAATAAAAGGTACCTATTTAAAAAATTTTAAATTTATAATTCCAAATATGGAATCTATTTTTACAAATTAAAAACACATAAGTTACAGTAATTAATTTAAAATTAATTCCTGTTGTCAAAACCAAAAAGCGTATTTTTTAAGAAGTAATAACTATCAAAAGATTGACATGTGTTTATGTCCAATTTAAAAGTGAAATTACTTCTAATAAATAAAATTGGATTAAATGATAAATATATAATCCAATTACACTTTAAAACCAATTAAAAAGATAATCTAAATATATAAATAAATGAGATAAAAATGAAGTTTCAAATTCAAATGCAGTATTTTTCACTATTCATTAAAATTTTAATTTTATTAGAAAAATACCAAAAATTAAACAAAAGTAAATTTTTATGTCCTTATTATAAATAATAAGTTTATTTTATCAAATTTAACTTATAAAAGTTTCAAGAAATATATTTAAAATGGGTGCATCATCAAAAGGTGGTAAAACTGTATTTTTTGAAAATTATTTCTTTTATCCGAAAAATTGATTTTGTTCTCATATCTTGTTCTAGAAAATGTGTTAGATGAATTATAACATTATATAAAATTAAAAATGTGGTTAATACTATTCATAATGACTAGTTTATATCCCATTAAATAATAATATTTTAATAATATATTGTCGTTTAGTGAAACTCGGTATTGCGTACAACACAAGCTATCGAGGAAGGTCGCTCTTGCGTGTAACGCTAGCCAACTCAATGTTTCATGTAGTGAAAGCTTCCTTTGGTGTTGCGTATAACATAACACAAGCTTATTTAATTTTTATATGGAACAAAATTTATACTCAGTGTTGAATTCTATCAAAAGAAATTGAAATTGTTTACAACACAAGCCAAGAATAGTGTTGCGAATACTGCAAGCTAATACGGTGTTATGTATAGTGCAAGATAATATTGGTGTAGCGTACAACACAAGACATCAAATAAATTAAAAATAATCAATCTCATAAAATCTTTGGGTGCTATATTCCACCCCCTGAAAATGAATTTCACCCTTCAAATTCATCGGGGTTATAAACTTTTAATACATGAAAGTTTTTTTCATAGAAACCCACATCATAAAAAAGAATACTAAAACATAATTTTGAAAAGGAAAGTTAGAAATATAATGGTTACCCAAATTAACACATCACTGGGTTTCCATATAGGATAAAATAGGTGGGAAGTGAAAACATGGATATGAAAGAGAAATATAACCATAAAGTTTTGATGGATAGTGATAGAGAATAAGGTTTGGAGAAAGTTTACTACCAGAAAGACATAAATCTATGATGATTCAAGGGACCATATGATTCATCAGATAATAAGGTAATAGGATAACATTTTTGGTTTTAAAGATCCTTTTCCTAAATTTGAAGAAATTTTCATGAGAATAAATACTTACTTGATTTTGGTACAATCTCATCATTCTTCGTGCCTTGAAAAATTTCCACTTCATATATTATTTAAATAAATTAAGTCAAAATTTTCATTCTTGAAGTGTTAGAAGATAATGAGATAGAATGATAGGTCATTCCATCTATCTCAGTATAAAGGTCAGCACAAGAAATGAAATATGCATAAGTCCGCCTATAGTGAGATAATACATTAATTTAACAAACTTCAACTGGAATATAACTTATACAATCCATAAATGGATAACATGACAATAATTTCAAAAATATAAAACTTAGAAAGAGATGAACTAAATTTAAATAACATTTATCTCCCATATATCATAAGCTAGTTTTTGGTTGTCACATTCTAAACATGTGATTAACTTAATCATGTATTCTCTTGAGTCATAGTAACAACCTAAATTATCAGATATCCTTATTGAAAACTTGCATGTTTCTTTATTCCAAAGCATATTTGATATATTCCTAAGTCCCAAAAAGTGACATAATTCATCCATGATATCATAACCCTCTTGTCAAGAACTCCATAATTAGTTCTCAAGAAACTAGCATCATCCAATTTACTTATTCAAATCCAACACATCTTTATCCAAACATCATTATCTAAAAATAAGGGGCATATTAAGGGTTATCTTCCCCTTAATCATGCGTTCAACAAGTATATCACCTTACCGTTAAATCACATTTTGGATCCTTATAACTATTCAACATATCCTTTCCAATCCTTAATGAAAAAATTATGCTAAAAACACTTATATATTTTAGGATTAATATAACATAATCTTTGAAATCCAAAACATATACACCTAAATCATCAAACTTTATTATTAAACCATTACCCAGGATCCATCATATTATTCTTTCCTAAAATTTGAATCATGTATTTTTGTTTCTCAACCTCAATCTTCTTAGGTTCAATGTAAACAATACTATAAGAACATCACATACCTTTCATATATCATTTACAATCTCTTTATCCTTAGAAGTATGACCAATACTCGTACCATAGTCATGATTATCTTCAAGATATCTCCTCTTAGGAAATCAATATTCATAATTATCATAATTTCTACATCTGAAATACTCAATTATTAACAATGTTCTATATAGTTCTAGCTATTTACTAAGACCAAAAAGAAAAGTGTGAGAAATACATATCAGAGATTAGAAACACATAAGTAAGGTAAATTACTTATAACATTTCAATCTATGATATCTTCGGTTTAACCCTAGGTTAGTCATGATTGTCAAAAAAACCCTATGATTGTGACTTATAATTGACTTATCCTTAGGAAATCCCTAGACATATCCTTAGAAATATCTCTAGGGATCTCACTAAAGTTTTCACAACCTAGTTTCCTAAGGTTGACTAAACCTTCGCTCTGATACCAATTGTAGAAACCTAATATTGATGTGCATGGGCATTACATTTATTTTGTGGAATACTTAATACATAATACAAACCAAATCCCAAATATCATATTAGTTTAGTGTTTTTAGAAACTCGGAACAAATTATTCTATCCTGGTGAAATATCTTCAACATCTCTCATAAAGATCTTCCCCATTATATTTCCTACCTCAAACCATTATTTATATACTGGGGAAAAGAAAACATAAAATGGATGAGCTCAAATGATTAGTAAGGGTAAACATGGAGAACATAAAACAAACCATAAACATTTAAATGTAAAAACATGAACATAAAGTTTAAACATCAAAATCTTGAGTCATGAAATAAATTTTGGCAGAACGTAAGGCATGGGTCATAAAGGAAAATTAACCAAGATAGAATAACATTGGAATAAAACATTTAATTATGTAAAACAAATAAGAACATAATATTATTTCCATAGTAGCCAAGACATTGTTGACAATATCATCATAGCAGACAAAGTCCATTATTGAACTGGGTTTACTTGCCATTCCGACCATGTATTACTGAACAGAATTTACTTTCCATTCCAGCCCTATATTACTGAACTAGATTTACTTTAAATTCTAGTCATATATATCTCATGAGATATAAATCTTTACCCAATGAATTATAGGGAGATACAGGTCCCACCCATATCATAATGAAATCATTCTTACATGTGCGCCAAAACATAAATCATTCATCATAGCATAACCCAAGAAATAAAATGGGTTTCTTAAATATCATTTCACCATAACATAATCCATATACAAGATCATTCCATAATTAATGAAATAAAATCATAGTAATAATAGGTATATAAAGATAACCCTATTTAATAGAATCATATTATATGGAAAGTAATTTTGATAAAATACCATAACTTAGTTCTTGAGGAAAATATCCTCTCTTCTTCAAAAATGTTTTCTTTTCTCAAAATGATGTGAAATTTTAAAAGAAAATAATTTAGTTAAAAATAAACTTGAAATAGTGTAGAGGAAGCTTTGTGTAAATTAGTCTTCATGAAACTATAAAAATCCATTCATGCCGTATAAGTTAAACAAAAACATTCTCCTCATACTTTTGCCGAAAAAGTTAAAAAACACCTCGTATGGTAAACAAAAGAAAGATTTATTCCATACCATGTAGTAAAAGTAAAAAATGGGTAAAAATGACTTTAAACATACATGGAATAATTTTAAACATTTTATGAAAACATTTTTATAAAACATGGACATGGATGATAAATATAACCACAGTAAATACTTACATATAAGCAATCTCAGATAAAAATGAGATTAAAAAATTATCCCTTACCTTAGGTCAGATTTCTTCTGTATGTGTCTGAAATTTATAGTGGGTTTAAAAATATTATTAAATTTTAACATAACCATAATAATATTTATTATATCATATATGATTCACTTACGACTTTATATCACTCGTTCATTTGCCAATTCCATGTTAAAGCAACGTTTTGGGTAATAATCGTTTTATTTATCGTACGTGTTTGGACTTGTTATTCTTGATATTATTACTTAGATCATGATTTAATTACTTAAATAATATAAGAAATTATTTATATATCATATATATTCATTATATAAATATGTATATAATATATAGATAAATGAAATGGAATACACCGTTCATGGAGATGGTAGGTCGTACGTACGCATGAACGTTGTTTTATTTTCCTTATTGAATTGAATGGAAGTGAGTAAATGAAATATAAATAAATCTAGTAGAATTATTATTTCATATATTTTATGATTATTTATTATATATACATTATAATCATTCTTTAATGGTTAACATGGAGAATGAATCTCATCGCGTTGTCGAGACGGTAAGCCGTACGTACACACGAGCGACGATATAATTCCCATAATTGTTGAATGGTATTGAAGTGGATGGTGTATAATATATCATAATTAGTATAATGTTATAATAATAATATATATTTATTATTTACACCATTATACCCATCCAAGTAAGGCGTGGAGACGGTAAGCTGTACGTATACACACACGATGATTTTATTTTTTGTAGGATAGATAGAAGGTGAAATAGGGTTGTTTAATATTTATAATAACACATAAGTATATGAGTGATACTTATTTTATTACTTTATAATGAAACAACTAAATAATAGTAAGTAGAATAAGAAATAAATTTGAAAGAATCGGTAGAAGAGATTACCTCTTCCTCGATGTGCCTCTTTTAAATTTCCTATTAGAACACTAGAGTTGGTATATTGAGAAGACCAGAACCTATATAATGTAACTAGGGAAGTTTATAAGAGAAATTAGAAGAGGTTGGGCGATATTTAAGGCTCAAAATGGAGTGAAGAGGAGAGGGAGTATGTTCCCTTTTATAATAGAGGATGTGGGTACTTTAGGAAACTATCAAAATATTAATTTATTAAAAATTAAATTTAGATTTAAAAAAGTAAAAAACTTATTTAATTCAAATATAAGATGATTTTGGTTCGAAAAACCATCATCCAAATTTTTTTTATAAGTTTTGAATATTTTTTTAGCCTTATCTTTTTGGTTTAACCCTTATTTTACCCTTTTTAATCTTACTGTGATATCATGTTATTTACAAATTATGGGTCAATTTAATTAACATATCATGTAAAACGACCCAAAAAAAGTTATTTATGACATATTTGGACTTATATTAACCATTTGGATGAATATTAGATTTTTATAAATTTAATATCATTTAATAAACTATTTTATGTTTTAAGTTATGAATTATGTCAATTTTGGAAACTATTCATACTTGGATTTTTTAAAAATTCATAAAAACATTATTACTTATAAAAAAGGAATTAAATAATTACTAATATTTCAATTCCATCCATAAAATTTTTTAATGACATAAAAATATTAATTTATGTTTATTTTAATATTTATAAATTCATTTATTTGAATCTTTCATTAATGAGGTAATCAATACATCATAATTGTGTCATAAATAAATATATTTATCTAATGGATAAAAATTATAAATAAAATAAAATTATGTAGGAAATATTTTTATCTTTATAATGAATATTTATAATCATAGATATCAGTTATATAATCTTATATTAAAATCAATTTTGTAAAAGATATATGTTTAGGTTATAATTATCTTTACTTTAAATTAATTCTTATAAAATGTCATTTTCAGATCCAAGTGAATCCATGGGGTCCCAACATATACCCAAGTATGGCCATGGTTGTAAATATCTCATTAAATAGGATTAGGACATGTTTTTGGGTAGTTTAATATTATTATAATATTATTTTTTACCCTTATTTACCAGATTTACCCTTTAACCATGGCAAATAAAATAATTACTGAAGTCAGTATTCATAATGTCCAAAAATAAAAGGTATCTATTTACACAATTTGTACCTTATAATTCAAAATATGGAATAAATTTTTATAAATTCAAAACACATAAGTTGCAATAATTAATTTAAAATTAATTTCCGTTGTCAAAACCAAAAAGTGGGTTTTTTAAGAAGTAGTAACTATCAAATGATTGGCACGTGTTTATATCCAATTTAAAAGTGAAATTACTTACAATGAAAATTTTTTGATTAAGTGATAAAAATATAATCCAATTACACTTTAAAAATAATTAAAAAGATAATCTAACTATATAAATAAATTAGGTAAAAAAGAAGCTTCAAATTAAAATGCAGTATTTTTCACTATTCATTAAAATTTTAATTTTATTAGAAAAATTCCAAAAATTCAACAAAAGTAAATTTTTATACCCCTATTCCAAAGAATAAGTTTATTTTATCAGATTTAACTAATAAAAGTTTCAAGAACTAGACTTAAAATGGGTGCGCCATCAAAAGGTGGTAAAACTGTATTTTTTGAAAAATATTTCTTTTATCCAAAAAATTGATTTTGTTCTCATATCATATTCTAGAAAACATGTAATATTAATGATAAAATTATATAAAATTAAAAATGTGGTTAATAATATTCATAACGGCTAGTTTATATCCCATTAAATAATAATATTTTAATAATATATCATTGTTTAGTGAAACTTGGTATCACGTACAACGCAAGCTATCAATGAAGGTCTCTCTTGCATGTAACGCAACTCATGTCAGTGTTTTATATAGTTAAATATTCATTTGGTGTTTCATATAACATAATCCAAACTTATTTCATTTTTACATTGAACATAATCTATAATCATTGTTGAATTCTATCAAAAGAACTTGAAATTGTGTGCAACACAAGCCAAAAATAGTGTTGCATATACTGCAAGCTAATACAATGTTGCGTATAGAGAAAAGAAATCTTAGTGTAGCGTAAAACACAAGACATAAAAGAAATTAAAAATAATCTATCTCATAAAATCTCAGGGTGTTACATTCCACCCCCTTAAAATTAATTTCACCCTCGAAATTTGTAGGGGTTATAAATGGTTTACTACATGAAAGTTTCTTTTATAGAAACCCACATCATAAAAAGGAATACTAAAACTTAATTTTAAAAAGGAAAGTTAAAAACATAATGGTTACCCAAATTAACTCATCACTGGGTTTCCACATAGGATAACATAGGCGGGAAGTGAAAACATGGATATGGAAGAGAAATCTAACCATCAAGTTCTGATGGATAGTGATAGATAATAAGGTTTAGAGAAAGTTTACTACCATAAAGCCATAAATATGAGATGATTTAAGAGACCATCTGATTCCTTGGATAAGAAGGTACCAAGAAAACATTTTTTGTTTTCAAGATCATTTTCCTAAATTTGAAGAATTTTGCATAAGAATAAATACTTAATTGATTTTGGTACAATCTCATCACTGTTCGTGCCTTGAACAATTTCCACTTCATCTCTTATTTAAAGAAATGAAGTCAAATTTTTCATTATTTAAGTGTTAGTAGATAATGAGATAGAATTATGTGTCATTCCATATATCTCAACATAAAGTTCAGCATAGGAAATCAAATATGCACAAGTCTGTCTATAGTGAGATAATACATTAATCTAACAAACTTCAACTGGAATATAAATTATTCAATCCATAAATGGATAACCTTACAATCCTTTCAAAAATATAAAACTTAGAAAGAGGTTAAATAATTAAACATAACATTTATCTCCCATATCTCATAAGGTATTTCTTATTTGTCACATTCCAAACATGTGAATACCTTAATCATGTATTCTCTTGAGTCACAGTAACAACCTAAATTATCAGATATCCTTATTGAAAACATGCATTTTTCCTTATTCCAAAACATATTGGATATATTCCTTAAGTCCCAAAAAGTGGTACACTTAATCCATGATATCATAACCCTTTTTTAACAACTCTATAATTAGTTCTCAAGAAACTATCACCATCCAATTTACTTATTCAAATCCAATATATCTTTATATAAGAATCATTATCTAAAAATAAGGGGCATATTAAGGGTTATATTCCCCTTAATCATGAATTATACAAGTATATCACCTTACCCTTAAATAAAATTTTGGATCCATATAACTATTCAACATATCCTTTCTAATCCATGATAAAAAAATTATACTGAAAACACTTATATATTTCAGGATTCATACAAAATAATCTTTGAAATCCGAAACATATACACCTCAACCATCCAACTTTATAATTAAACCATTAATCAGGATCCATAATCTTCTTCTTTATTAAAATATGAATCATTTCTTTTCCTTTCTCAACCTCAATCTTCTTAGGTTCAATGTAAACAATACTGGAAGAACATCACATACCTTTCACATATTGTTTACAATCTCTCTATCCTCAATAGTATGACCAATAATCGTACCATCGTCATGATTCTCTTCACGATATTTCCACTTAGGAAATAAATCTTCATAAATATAATAATTTACACATCTGAAATATTCAATTGTTAACAATGTTCTATATAGTTCTGGCTATTGACTAAGGCCAAAAAGAAAAGTGTCAGAAATACATATCAGAGATTAGAAACACATAAGTAAGGTAAATTAATTATAACATTTTAATCTATGATATCTTTGGTTTAACCCTGGGTTAGTAATTATTTTCAAAAAAACCCTAGGATTGTGAGCTATAATTGACTTATCCTTAGGAAATACCTAGACATATCCTTAGAAATATCTCTAGGGATCTCACTAAACTTTTCACATCCTAGTTTCCAAAGGTTGACTAAACCTTCACTCTAATACCAACTGTAGCGACCCAAGATTGACATACATGGACATTACATTTATTTTTAGGAATACTTAATACATGAAACAATCTAACACCCAATGACCGTATTAGTTTAGCGTCTTTAGAAACTTGGAACACATTCTTCTAGCTTGGTGAAAGATCTTGAACATCTCCCCTAAAGATCTTCCCCATTAGTTTTCCTACCTAAAACCTTTCTTTATATCTCGGGGAAAATTAAACATAAAAAGGATGAGCTCAAATGATCAGTAAGGTTAAACATGGAGAATATAAAACAAACTATAAACATTTAAATATAAAAACATGAACATAAATTTTAGACATCAAAATATAGAGTCATGAAATAAATCTTGGCAGAATGTAAGACATGGATCATAAAGGAACATTAACCAATATAGAATAACATTGGAATAAAACATGTAATTTTGGTAAACAAATAAGCACAAAATATGATTTCCATAGTATCGAAGAAATTGTTTCCAAGACCATCATAGTGAAAAAATTCCATTGCTGAACTGGGTTTACTTACCATTCCAGCCATGTATTACTGAACTAGATTTACTTTCCATTCTAGCCCTATATTATTGAACCATATTTACTTGACATTCCAGTCATGTCTATCTCATGAGATATAAATCTTTACCCAATTAATTGGAGGGAGATATAGGTCCCACCCATCTCATAATGAAATCATTCTTACATGTTCCAAAAACATAGATCATTCATCATATCATAACCCAAGAAATAAAATGGGTTTCTTAAATATAATTTCACCATAAAATAATACATATACAAGATCATTCTATAATTAATGAAATAAAATCATATTAATAATAGTTATAGAAACATAACCCTATTTAAGAGCATCATATTAGATGGAAAGTAATTTTGATAAAACACTTTAACTTAGTTCTTGAGGAAAATATCATTTTTTTCTTCAAAAACGTTTTCTTTTCTCAAAATACCATGGAATTTTAAAAGAAAAGAATTTAGTTGAAAATAAAATTGAAATAGTGTATAGGAAGCTTTGTGGAAATAAGGATTTATGAAATTGTAAAAATCCATTCATGCCGTATAAGTTAAACAAAACCATTCCCCTCGTACTTTTACCAAAAAAGTTAAATAAGTACCTCGTATGGTAAACAAAAGAAATATTCCTTCCATACCATGTCGTAAAAGTAAAAAATGGGTAAAAATGAATTTAAACATACATGGAATAATAATTAAAATTTTATGATTTTTTTAAAAAACATGAAAATGGATGATAAATATAACCCCAGTAAATACTTATGTATAAGCAATCTCAGATAAAAATGAGATCGCAAAATTATCCCTTACCTTAGGTCCGATTTATTCCGAATATGTCCGAAACTCTTGTATAGTGGGTTTAAACATATTATTAATTTTTAACAGAACCATAATAATATTTATTATATCATATATGATTCCCTTACAACTTTATATTACCCGTTCATTTGTCAATTCCATGTTAAAGCAACATTTTGGGTAATAATCCTCTTATTTATCGTACGCGTTTGGACTTGTTATTCTTGATATTATTATTTAGATAATAATTTAATTACTTAAATAATGTAATTTTTTTTTCATATATCATATATATTTACTATATATATATATATAATATAGATAAATGAAATGGAATACACCGTTTATGGAGACGGTTGGCCGTACGTATGCATGAACGCTATTTTCATTTCCTTATTGAATTGAATGGAAGTAAGTAAATGATATATAAATAAATACAGTAGAATTATTATTTCATATATTTCATCATTATTTATTAAATATACTTTATAATCATTCTTTAATGGTTAATATGGAGAATGAATCTCATCGCGTCTTGGAGACGGTAATCCGTGCGTACGCATGAGCGATGATATCATTCCCATAATTGTTGAATGGTATTGAAGTGGATGGTGTATAATATCTTAGTATTAGTATCATGTTATAATAATTATATATAGTTATTATTTACCCCATTATACCCATACAAGTAAGGTGGTGGTGAAAAACAGATTACACCACGACGTGGAGACGGTAAGCCGTACATACGCACGTGCAATGATTTCATTTTTTATAGGATAGATAGAAGGTGAAATAGGATTGTTTAATATTTATGATAACATATAATTATATGAGTGATACTTATGTTATTACTTTATAACAAAAAAAATAAAGAAGAGGAAGTAGAAGAAGAAATAAATTTAAAGGAATCAGTAGAAGAGATTACCTCCTCATCGACGCGCCTCTTTTAAATTTTCTCTTAGGGCACTAGAGTTGGTCTTTTTAGAAGAAAAGAAAATATATAATGTAACTAGGGAATTTGATAAGATAAATGGGTAGGGTTTGGCTGAGCTTGAAGGCTCAAAATGGAGTGAAGAGAAGAGGGAGGAGGTTCCTTTTTATAAGAGAGGAGAGAAGTACTTTAAAAAACTCTCAAAATATTAATTTATTAAAAATTAAATTTCGATTAAAAAATGTCAAAAAATTATTTAATTCTAAAATAAGATGATTTGGGTTCTAATACCCATCATCCAATAATTTTTAGACAAGTTTTGAATATTTTTTATCCTTATCTTTTTGGTTTAACCCTTATTTTACCCTTTTGAATCTTACCGTGATATCATGTTATTTAAACATTGTGGGTTAATGTAATTACAATATCATGTAAAAAGTCTCAAAAAAAGTTATTTATGACATATTTGGACTTATATTAACAATTTTTACAAATATTATATTTTTAGGAATTTAATATCATTTAATAAACTATTTTTGTAAGTTATGAATTATGTCAAATTTGGATACAATTCATACTTGACTTTTTAAAAAATTCATAACAACTTTATTAATTAGAAACAAATGAATTAAATAATCCCTAATATGTAAATTTATTCCATAATTATGACATAAAAATATTCAAATTAAATTTATTTTAATATTTATAAATTCATTTATTTGAATTTTTCATTAATGAGGTAATCACTACATCATAATTGTGTCATAAATAAATATATCTATCTAATGTCTAAAAATTATGAATAAAATACCATGATGTAGGAAATATTTTTATCTTTCTAATGACTATTTATAGTCATAGATATCAGTTATATAACCATATATTAAAATCGATTTAGTAAAAGATATATGTTTAGGTTATAATTATCTTTACTTTAAATTAATTCTTATAAAATGTCATTTTCACATCCAAGTGAATCAATGGGGTCCAAAAATCGACCCAAGGATTCCCATGGTTATAAATATCTCATCCAATAGTATTATAACATGTGTTAGGGTAGTTTAATATTATTATAATATTATTTTTACCATTATTTACTAGATTTACCCTTTAACCATGGTAAATAAAATAATTAATGAAGTCACTATTCATAATGTCCAAAAATAAAGGGTACCTATTTACACAATTTGATCCTTCTAATAAAGAATATGGAATCCATTTTTCTAAATTCAAAACACATAAGTTGCAGTAATTAATTTAAAATTAATTCTCATTGTTAAAACCAAAAAGCAGGGTTTTAAAGAAGTAATAACTATCAAAAGATTGACATGTGTTTATGTTCAATTTAAAACTGAAATTACTTAAAATGACCAATATTATATTAAATGATAAAAATATAATCTAATTACACTTTAAAACCAATTAAAAATATAATCTAACTGTATAAATAAATTAGATAAAAAGGTAATTTCGAATTAAAATGTAGTATTTTCACTATTCATTAAAATTTTAATTTTATTAGGAAAGTACCAAAAATTCAACAAAAGTAAATTTTTATGTTCCGATTCCAATGAATAAGTTTATTTTATCAAATTTAACTTATAAAAGTGTCAATAACTAGACACTAGTGGAAATATATCCTATACCAACACTTTTTTCCCAACGGTTTGGGAAAACCATTGGAAAAAAGAACCTATACCAACAGTTATAGTAAACCGTTGGCATATGCTATTATATGTTGGGGTTTTCCAACGGTTTAACAAAACCATTGGGAAATAAAACTATTACTCATGGTTTTTATTAACCATTGGAAAAAATACACCCAATTTAGGGCTCCCTCCCGACATTTCATCCCCACGTGAACCCTCCCTACGCCTCCTGACCCACTACCCCCCTCCCTGACCTCGACCTCCTCCTAGACTCCACCTCAGCCTCCTGGCCTCCACCTCCACCTCCCAGCCCCCCTCCCTCTCCTCCAGTGATGTTCCCCTTCCCCTCTCGACACCCTCTCCAACGACGACATCCCCCTCCCCTATCGGCTCCTGGTGACATTCCCCCCTCCCATATCGTCTCCCTCTCCTGGATACATCCCCCTCCCCTCTTGGCTCAATATCCTCTGATGAAGTCCCCCCGCCCCCCTCTCCAGTCACACGTGAGACCCCCCATGGCCGAACACCCTGCGGGACTTCCCCCTCTCTCAGCTCCCTCTCCTCCCGCTAGGGTTCTTGATCGGTACTTCCAAGTAAGAATTAGTCTTATTTTTTAAAAAATGAGGCAACAATGAATGAATTTTTAGGTTCATAGTTAGGATAACCATTCATATTAGTCATGAATTTTATAGAGTTTTGGGTAGTAACCAACTCATGGTGTGGTGAATTATTGGGTAAATTGTGAATTTTTTGAAAATAGAGTCTTCCAAAAATGTAGGTTTAGATTCACAGGTTGTATTCCATTCATTCGAACAGTGCATTCAATAAAAAGTTCATGATTTTTTTAAAAACCTCATATTTTCATCTATAGACTCCTATTAGACCTTATATCGTGTTGGATTTTTTTTGTTAATCATGATATATATGTGATGAGGTTGTATCGTCATTAATATGTGCAATGATGTGGGTTAATTGGAGGTGAGTGATGCTATATGATATTTTATGGGTTATTGTGAGGAGTTTATTTCCCTTTAATTTATTGGTTCATAAACATAAGTTGGTGATGCATATATTATGTAATTGGAATTGGTAAAGTAAAATATTGGTCTCGGATTTTCGAGTTGGTTATTTGGATGGTATTATCTATCAAAAGTGGGTATATCTCTATTGAATATGGGTGTATTTTCCAATTGACCAATGTATTTATTAAACTTACCATGAAATAAACATTTCCCACAATACGAAAGCACCACAGAAATCATAGATAGACACTACACACCACAAGACACCCATGGGAGACACCCCTTAACATCTGCAGATAGTTACAGGGCCATTAACTTAGGAACTGAAGTCGATTGGCACTCAAGCCTTGAGAAATTCCCATTACTGGTAGAAAAGATACCAACACCTTTATTCTTAGTATAGTATAATGAAATGGTTTACACCCTCATGACTAAGTAGACCATCTGGTTCATGGACTGGTGCCCAACCGGGTTCAAGAGTAGGATCAACTACTAAACATTGATTGTGGTCCCTCTGAGGTTATTTCCATAGTGAAGAGGGTTATGTGCAGAATCTTCAACTCAACTAATGTAGAATAGGTTCATATTCAATGGCTAAGGGTAATATTATAGTGTTTCAAACAACGTGATATATAAAGAACAAAATGAAAAATGAAGAGATTATTAAATGGAACTGTTTCCCCCTTGCTTGCAGGAACATGATTTGACCCATGGGGCATTGTGATTCTTATATATTGGGAGGTGACATGTATAGTCATAGTATACAGGTATTTTTTTGTTTAGTTTTTATTTTATTTTCTTTATTGCATTGGTCACTTAGGTATTTTACTTCTTTCTACGGATGGAGGGTAGTGATGCTATCCTGACTAGTTGACGTAGATCACTTGTATACTGTAATACCATGAGGTGTGAGTGTGAGGAAACATTAAAATCTAGAGGAGCCTTGGGGTCTTCAATTAGATAGAATTGTTTTTCTAAAACATTTTGTGAGAAAAGTTTTGGAGTATGTTGGAGTTATGAAATAACCCCAAGTGTCTCCATGAGATAGCATAAATAACCCCAAGTGTCTCCATACATCGTATCATCCTCTCATGGGTTGGCCACTCACCCAATCATATCAAACCTATCCTATTCTATCCTCTCAGTCACATAGTCTAGACTCATCTCTCGAGGATTATCCCATGCCTCGATGTACATCTCATCATCCAACTAGACAAAGAGGATTATTCACCTTATGATTTTCCTAGTCACAAAAGCACACCATGTCGAACCCATCTACATTATATTCTCAATAATCCAGTCAAGAACCTCATCAAAATCATGTATTATAACCTATCCCCACTAACCAGGTTCCATCCTAAGCTAAATCACACCAAGCCTCTTGTCATTATAATGCCGATTTGTCTGACAATACCCAATACCCACACTAGTATCTCATCCTTTATCTCTTTAGTTGAACTCTTGAATCATTAAATGGAGTAAAACCTTTCATAATACATTTTATATACTCAGAGGGACCATCCCACTCTAAGAACCTACCAAGATTCTAATTCATCCTCATAAGTATTTCCTCATCAAACGCTAGATGTACAATTTCCACACCTATCAATACAAGGACCAATCCTCTTAGGAATATTTTACTTTATCTAAATCCTCATCATTAGTGACATCAATCACATTAAAGTGCATAAATGTCAACTGAACCCTACATTCCAAGAATTATTCATGTGGATAGGCCCCATGGAAATAGGTTAAGAACTAAAACCATAAATAATAATGCCAAATACATGCTTCATTTTTAAATAAATATCTCATGTGTAAACATAAAAACCAAGAATAATACGACCTCATCCCTTGTATCGAACAAAACCAAACTAAGTTGAAACTCAGTCCAAATTGATTATATACCATTAATAGGAAGATTAATTGTTAATTAATAGGAATTTACTATTTGATAATATCATTTTGAAACATTTATATGTTTCCCCTTTGCTTGTAGGAACATGATTTTACCCATGGGGCGCTGTGGTTATTATATGTTGGGTGGTGACATGTAGAGTCACAAGAGACAGGTATGTTTTAGTTTAGTTTTTATTTTATTTTCTTTATCGCCTTGGTCACTTATATCTTTGACTTCTTTCTATGGATAGAGGGTAGTTATATTCTGCGAAGGGGGATAGAAGGAGTTCAGATTGATTTAGTCCACGGACTTTGATCTGAGGTAAGATTATATGGTTACTACTTGTCTCGCACCTCATGTATTTGGGATTTAGTGTTTTTGACTCCATATTATGTTTTCGGTAGGGTGTTGGATCATTTCATATTGGTTTGGGTGGATTTGGTTCTCCTCTTCCAATATAGGTAAGGCTTTAATGCCATTGGTTGGTTTCTCACTGGTTATGTAGCGTCCTTCATGTGTTTTAAGGTTCTTAATATCATTTGTGTAGTGCATTGATCCCTAATCGTTGGTTTCGAGTCACCAAGTCAAGGGCGACTCACCTGCGTGTTCATAGGTAAGTAAGTATATGTATGTGGGTTCCCCCGTTACGTGTATAGTCACCCATGGTAGTGATTATGCATGCATTGAGCTACGTGTGACCATTTATATATATATAAATGTATACGCAGGTGAGTGGAGACTGGTATATGAAAATAAGCATATGTGCAAGGATCCCCTTGCACATGCTCATGGCCATGCGGGTGTGTGCATAGGGGCTAGGTGTCCTTTCATGTGTGTGAAGGTGCATATACCCAGTAGAGGAGCAACAACTTTTAGTTAGAAAGCTCCAAGATCCGAAGTGGACGACTTGGTTCCACCTTGAGGTAGAGTTCCTCTCGTAGCCTCTTTAATTTAAGAATGATTTAAATTGAATTTAGATTCTTTATTAATTCTGCTTAATTATATTGAATTGTATATCTTGAATAAGTGTTCTTTAATATAATTGTTTAATTCGATAAATAAAATCATGTTTTTATAATAAAACCCCTCCAACGGAGGTGCGCTGTCTGCGAAAACTCATAGTGATAGTTTAGGGTGTATGATTCTTTTCCATCATTTCATTTCCCTTTAGAAGTTGCGTCATTATGCTGCTCACTACAACCTTCATATGATCCCTTGTTATAACATATTAAATATTTGATTTGTTCTATCAAGTCCGTTGTGACCTTATCTTATAGCGAAACCCGTTTCGGGTGTTTTCCTGGCCTCTTGGACACCCCTTTGGGTGTTTAACCGAGTCTATATATCTAAAAACACTGATGGTGTCATTGTTTAACACCTATCAAACTTATGGTGCTCCTTGCCATAAGCTTCATCTTAACACCATTTGGGGTGTTTTCCTGGCCTCGATGCACATATAATTTTTTACATATATGAATTATCCCATAAGATTTGTGTTTCATCCTAAGATGTTAAAACATACTCAAATTATATTATTCTCAAGGTGACTGAAGTTTTATTATTGGAGTTCTAAGAAATGCATATACCATTGATAAGTAATACAACTGTATAATTTGACTCTCATTCAGTAGTTTCAACTACCTAGTACCACTTTTAAAAATAATGAATATAAAATATATATCTTTATCATACCACAATCTCGAATCAAGAGTTTTTTTATAACATAAGATCAGTTTCTATAATGTGAAGAACAACTACATAGGATTTATTTGGAATCCTGGCTGGAAGATGCTGCCCCGAAGATGTCGCTAGACCGGGCCAACACACTGCGGTCATGCCGTGGTCACGACCTAGTCACGCCGCGGTCACGCTGTGGTCACGCCGCGGTCACGTCACGGTCACTCCGCGATCATGACTCGGTCACGCCATGGTCACACCACGGTCACGCTGTAGTAATGTCGTGATTTGTCCTTGCTCTAGGACGATACCCCGCGGTAGTTCTAAGTCCTGTTGAAATTCAATGTATGATATCTAGATAGAGTTTTAGATACATTACCCACCCATAGTTAATGGGGAGGGAGGAGATGGCCGGAATGTTGCCCCGCCTCCTCCCACTCCCTTCGCTCCTGGCTGGAAGATGCTGCCCCATTGATGTCGCTGGACCGAGCCAACACGCCGCGGTCATGCTGCGGTCACGTCGCGGTCACGCCGCGATCACACCATGGTCACGCTGTGGTAATGCCGTGATTTGGCCCTGCTCCAGGACGACACCTCACGGTGGTTCGTAGTCTTGTCAGAATTTGATGTATGATACCTAGATAGAGTTTTAGATACATTACCCACCCATAGTTAATAGGGAGGGAGGCGATGACTGAAATGTTTCCCTGCCTCCTCCCGCTCCCTTTGCTGCTAGACGGATGATGCTACCCCGCGGATGTTGCTGGACTAGGCCAACACGCCGCAGTCACGCCACGATAATACCGTGATTTGGCCCTGCTCCAGGACGACACCCTGTGGCGGTTCACAGTCCTATCAGAATTTGATGTATGATACCTAGATATAATTTTAGATACATTACCCACCCATAGTTAATGGGGAGTGAGGCGAAGACCGGAATGTTGCCCCGCCTCCTCCCGCTCCCTTCACTACTGGCCGGAAGATGTTGCCCCGTAGATGTCGCTGGACTGGGCCAACACGCCACGATCACGCCGCGGTCACGCCGCGGTAATTCTGTGATTTGGACCTGCTACAAGACAAGACTGCAACAACCACCATAAGCCTGCCACCAGCAGAAAAGAAGAAGCCTCCACACAATGTGACACAGAATAAACATGCAAACATCTAACGAACATCAAACCGGAGACTCGAGAATCACATGAAACCGCCCTGCCGTCATGAAAGCACCAAGGTCCACTCGACACAAGCAACAACCAAGAGGAAAATGCACGCACCCACCCACAAGAACCCACACACCCACCCCACGGAGAGCACACACTCCCACATTCGAAAACACACGCACGCACCCAACCACACGAACGCACGCTCCCAACCACCAACACAAGGAGGCCGCCATAGTCAATCTACAAACCATCATACACCACAACCACCACAATCCAGCCTGCACCAACCACATCCATCCCACACCAACCCCCTTCCACCTTCATTTCATCCCACTTCCACCAGTATTCCAGCCATAGTAGCCCCCCTGCCACCTTAGAATCAGCCCACACCATCCCCCCACCACCTGAAACCAGCCCCCTTCCACCAGCATTCCAGCCCCCTTCCACCTACATTCGAGCCTGCACTAGCCCCCAACCACTTGCACTCCAGCCTGTACTGGCCATCACACCAGCCACCACACCAACCCCCACCCTTAGCCTCCTGCAAAACACTCATGCCAGCCCTCTACCATCTGCAAAACAACCCCATCCACCAGTTCCAGCCCTCACCAGCCCCCGACCTCCTACATCCTATCCCACAACAACCCCAACCACATGCCCAATAGCCCAAAATCCCCCAGCCACCTGCAATCCAACCCACACCAGCCCCCTGAAACCTATTCCAGCCCGCACCAACCCCTTTCCATCCCCCTGTCGCCTGCCTTCCCGCCCGCACCAGCCACTCCAGCCTGAACCAACCACCACACCAGCCCCCAGCCTCCTGCATTACAGCCCGCACCAACCCCCTGCCACCTATAAAACAACCCCATACCACCTATTCCAACCTGCACCAGCCCCTACCACCTACATTCCAACTAGAAAGTCACCAATGAAACTTATAAACATCTGAAGATGAAATAAGGGAGTCCAGGATGCGTGAGAAAAACTCCATGAAAATCACAAAAAGGAAAGGCCAAAGAGGACCCCCTTGACTGAGCCCTCTTTTCCCCAAAAAGTATCCATGTAAACTACCATTAATGTTCACCAAGAAAATTGGGGTAGAGACACATATTTTAACCCAAGATGAGAACCTAGCCAAAAATATGAGGAAATCGAAAGCATCCCATAAGAATTCCCACCTGACCGAATCAAAATCCTTGAATAAATCGATCTTGAAGGAACACCTAGGAACCCCAAAATCAAGATGGTATCCCAAAAATAATTCCTGGGTAACAAGATTCTTAGGAGGGGTTGTCCAAGGGCTGTCCGGGGGGGGGGGGGGGTGCCAGGGGGGTCTATAGGGCAGGGGGAGGGTGCAAGTGGGGTGTCTAGGAGGGGCTATCCGGGGGGGTGTCCAAGGGCTGTCTGGGGGGGGGGGTCTGCAGGGCAGGTTGCAGGTAGGGTGATCAGTAGGGTGATTTCCCTTTCCAGAAGTAGGAGTCACTAAGGTAGATGCTAAAGGTATAGATGTAGAGGTAGGAAGTTTTCAGATCACAATAGGTTGGAGATTCCAGACAATTTCAACTGAAGACGTACCGAAAGGCTAGAATTAAGAAGGTAGACGATCAGAAGAAGAATCAGAGGTGAAGGATGTCATGGGAATCACCTATGGTGAAGCCACTAGAGTATTGGATATATATAGTAAAGTCTTTATAATACTGAAAAAGTCTTTAATAATATTTCCTCATCTCTTCATACTACTAAAGAAATATTTCTTCTCATCCATGAATAGCTTGAGTAGAGTTTTCATCACTTTCAACTGGTCAACCTATTCCTTGAAAACCCATTCTAGAGAATCTGCCTCAATTAATCCCAATGAGATGAATGTACATCACCTATAACAACATGGAGATAATCTTTTACTATAGACTAGATCAAATTAGCATCAAATAAAGCTGAGGGAGGTGGAGCACTAGATGTAGATGCAACAATAAGAACATTCTACAATCTCTTCCATAAGGAATCCTGACTGGAGTCAAAGGAGGTCCTTATTTCCTCTATAACAGATCAAATGGTTTCTATCTCACTGTCCAACATTCAATTTTAAATCATAACTTCCTGAATATGAAAACTCATCTTGGGATGAATATCACATACAACCATCTCAAAAAGGTGTCTAGCATCAGCTTCACTAAGATGAGTGCCTAGAGGTTCCTGATAACTAAAAATTATACTGAAATCTAAAATAAGTATTTCTCTAAAATATTATAAATATATTATGGATACAAAATCTGAAGGAAATGGGGAAACAACTCTCTCAACACTAGGTAAATCAGCCTCTACATGTTATGATTTGGTAGGTACATCTAAGGGAAAAGCTTGAATCTCACCTGCTTGGTCAATCTGCTTAACTAAGGATCCCTTAGGATATGTCCCAACTCCAAATGAGATGGTAGGTCCACCATGCTATGGTGGAATACTATGGTCATCACCATCACTATCTCTATATGAGTCTTGATATGATAGTTTAGGAAATTTGGAACCAGAGGAGGGATCCCCCTTACATGATACCTCATCCTCTACCAAGGTAAAACCACCCTAAGTATCTCTATGCTCTCCAGAATCTTCTTCAACATTTTTAGACTCTAAATAGTCTAAACCAAGATGGAAAAAACCTAGTGAATTTTCCCACTCATGATGTGAATCTACTTCCATATGAGGTGCATGATGGTGCAGGTTTACAGGTGCTTTGGAAGAATATTTGAGGTGCAGGTTTACAGTTACAGGTGAAGGTTTATAGGTCTAAAGTGTGCTTTGGAAGTCTGTTAGAGGTGCAGGTTTACAGGTGTAGGTTTTATAGGTTTAGAGGTGCAGGTTTACTACTCGAAGTGGGTTTATAGGTCTGCCTAGCTTAGGTTTTACAGGTTTAGAGGTGAAGGTTTACTGCTCGAAGTGGGTTTACAGGTCTGCCCAGATTTGATGTTTGCTGGGGAGTAGAGTTACAGGTCTTCCCAGCTTTGATGTGTGCTGCACTGCGCTAGGGAGTATAGGATATACCAACGGTTCACAAAACCATTGGTATTTAATATCCTGGGCAACATATGCCAACGGTTCATAGAATCGTTGGTATTCAAATGTTGGACAACATATATCCCAAAGGTTTTTGAACCGTTGGTATGCATGCTAGATGGTATGTATACCAATGGTTTTTGAACTTTTAGTACACATATATACCAATGGTTTTACTTAAACAGTTTGGGAAGATTAATTTTAGACCACATATACCAACAGTTCTCAAGAAACCGTTGGTATAGGGATATTGAAACGCCCCACAAACCAACAGTTTGTGAAACCGTTGGGATAGCCTATACCAACAGTTTCAGAGGCTATTCCAATGGTTTAAAATCATTGGAATAGGTGAAATTTATAGTAGTGATATTTAAAATGGGTGAGCCATCAAAAGGTGGTAAAACTGCATTTTTTGAAAAATATTTCTTTTTTTTCTGAAAAATTGATTTTGTTCTCATATAATGTTCTAAAAATTGTGAAATATGAATTCTAACGTTATATAAAATTAAAAATGTGGTTAATACTATTCATAATGGATATTTTATATCTCATTAAATAATAATATTTTAATAATATATCATTGTTTAGTGAAACTCAGTATCGCGTACAATGCAAGCTATCGAGGAAGGTCGCTCTTATGTGTAACACAAGCCAAGTAAGTGTTGCATGTAGTGAAAGATTACTTTGGTATTGTGTATAACATAATACAAACTTAGTTAATTTTTACATTTAACAAAATCTATACTCAGTGTTCAATTCTATCAAACTAACTTGAAATTGTGTGCAACACAGGCTGATAATAGTGTTGCATATACTGCAAGATAATATGGTGTTGTGTATAGTACAAGCTAATATTAGTGTAGCATACAAAAAAAGACATCAAAGAAATTAAAAATAATCTATCTTATAAAATCTTAGGGTGTTACAATAATGTACATACTCAGTTCAGTTGAAACATTCATCAAAGATTGTGTTTTTAAGACATCATTTTTTTACATTGGTGACATAAATACTGATCCTAAACAACTTTTGATGGGAATACCGAACAAGGTACAACACCATGTCCACTTATGGGCAATAAAATATTTGATAAAGTAAAATATATTGAAACTATTTTAAGTAAACCTTTTTTGAAAAACCATATGAAATTAGGTTGGAAAAAGAGATTATTTTTCTTTGAATTACCGTACTGGAATTATTTATATGTTAGAAATTTTCTCGATATCATGCATATAAAAAATGTATTTTATAGTGATATTAACAAATTAATAAATGTTCTTGAAAAAACAAAAGATGGAATTAAGGCTTGGTTAAACATGATTGACATGGGGATAAGGGAAGAGTTGGCACCGATGAAGGGTAAAATTCTAACTTTTCATCCTCCAGTATCTTACACTCTATCTAGAAAAGAAAAATTAATTTTTTTTTTCATTTTCCTTAATGGTGTAAAATTTCCATAGGGGTATTCATAAAATATCAAGAATGTCATGTCAATGACTAATTTGAACTTATAGAGAATAAAATCACATGAATGCCATGTTTTGATGAAAGATTTTATGCCCGTCACTTTACATTGTATTCTATCTAAAAATATATGACATACATGAACCTGACTTTGCTTCTTTTTCAAATCCATATACAATAAAGTTATATACTTGATGAAGTTTATGATCATGAATAAGGAGGCTTAAGTTATATTATGTGAATTAGATATATTCTTCCCACTATCATTATTTGATATAATTCTTCACCTGATGGTTCACTTGGTTAGAGAGGTTAAACTATATGGTCCTTTACATTACAGATAGATGAACTCTGCTGAATGGTATATGAATATTTTGAAAGATTATGTCATGAATTGAAGTCAAATATAAGGTTTTATTATATAATGATATATTTTTAAAGAATATTTTGAATTATATACCAATTACCCATCAAATATTGATATCATCGGTATCTAAAATTCTTGTAATAATAGATGCGTTATGGGAGAAGGGATTTCTAGAAGAGTTGTTGATACAATTAACACCATAGAGTAGGATAAAGATCACCTTTAAATTATATATAATAGATAATATATTGATCCATATGTTGAATCCCCAAAATAAATTTTTATACATTTTAATCCATCAAGGGTAGAAGGATGGATATCAAATACACATAATCAATAGTTTATCAGATGGTTTTGACATCATATTTATAAGGAGTTATCTAAAAATACGAATTCAATCTATGAATGAATTTCATGGATATACAGGGGACCAAATGAAAATGTTACATCTTACACTAGTTTTGTAGTTAATGGTAATACATTCTATAAAAAAGAACATGATAAACACTGTATGATGGAAAAAAGTGGAGTTAAACTTATGGAGGAAGTGATGCGTATATATGGTTCCAATGATAGAAATATAATTTGTGAGAATATTTCATATTTTAGAATTATCGAACATATATACGAGTAGGATTATACCACATTTCAAGTGCCAATTTTTTGTTTCAAATGGGTTGACAATAGGACTACAATGAAAGTTGGTGAAATGGGATTCATGAAGGCGAATTTCATCCTGGAAGGTGAAAATAATGATCCATTCACAATGGAATCACAAGTAGTGAAAATATTTTATGTATCCAATACAACAAACAATAATTGGTTGATTTTCCTATAGGTGACTAAAAAAACTATTGGGTTAGATGAAAATTTAATCGAGGATAAACCTTTTATTAGGAGATCACAATCATTTCATAACGGTCCCAATGTAGACAATGTATTGTATGTTATAAGGGATCATAAGGAGGGTATTCAGATTATTGATAGAGGATCCAAATACCTTCAAACTTTAAAGAAAATAAAGAGAGTTCAATGTGTAGGTTAAAATATTTTTAATATACTATTCTTTTTCTCATAATATTATGTATTCTCTACTATATTTAGAAAATCCAAATTAAATGTTTGACTAATCATGCATACAACAAGTTTTTCACAAGATGATGTTACTAATATCAGGAAAGAACAAGAGGTTGATACTGAAATTTCATAATTATTAGAGGATCAACACCATATTGATGAAAAAAACAAGAATGGCATATCATTAAAATGTTGACTAAAACTATTAAAGCAAAAAGTAATGGTATAAAATTTGAGGTTGGATGGAATCAACATGACCAACCTATTAAACCCAACAAACCAATGTTCATTAGTTATACAGGGGTCATAATGAGGATGAATGTGTTGATTAATATAGATTCGTGGTGCCATGTCCAACCTATAACAAAGGAAACCCTTTGGGAAGATATAAAGGCAATGTTACAGTAAACTTTCTCAATTTTACCAAAAATATATATCATGAAACATTGATTTAATTTTCATTATTCCTTAAAGGTTTCATTTATTTTAGAATATTTCCACAATAAATATGCCTTAATGGCCACCAAAAAATCCCATAGAGGATTCTAAACTCTTCTTACCAAGTTTTATCTTAGGGATATTGAGGGGAAAGTAAATCCCCAACCACTAGTTACTTATGCACATATTATAAAGAAAGAAACATGTAATGATTTAATCAATATTTTTGATAATAAATCATTTCAGGTGCATTGTATTCAATAATATATTATTTTACATTATTTATTTTATCCAATTTTATTTAAAATTGTTAATTTATGAAACAATAAAGGAGTACAGAAAATAAACAACGTGCATAAAAACTAATTTAGCTCGATCACAAAATAAGGATGGGGAATGCTTCACTAAATAAGAAAATGGTATGTATTTTAAATAAATAATAAAATTTTATGTGATATGAAACAACATATTTACCTTCTTTTATATGAATATTAATGAATCAAAATCTGAATCCACTTCAATCCCATGTCATGTGCTATAGAAGTAGGCCCACGTAAATAAGTAGGGTAAACTAGTTGATGAAAAAGCAAAATAAGTATATGAAACATGTGTATGTATGGAATAATAGTAATTCATTATGATTTATAATAGCATAACATAAAAATATCTATTTATGTTCATATGTTTTAGACATAAGAATTGGCAGTGAACTTACCAGAAGAAAAACTACTTTCAGTATCTTTAAAGAGGCTAAAAAATACGGTCAATTTAGAGGTGTAGGTTTTGGAGTGTCTACTCAAACAAATTTTGAGAAGAAAAAACCACAAGAAGATACATATCAGATGATGAAGGATTACAGGTAAAAATAAATTTATTGCAAGATATTATTGTCTGGTTTATTTTGGCAGACCAATATACAAGAAAAGATTAAAGTAAACCAATAATGGAAAAAATATTAGCACATGAACAACCAAATGAACCCACTATCTTTGAGGCTAGTAATTACCCTAAACTATATACCTTACCCTATATAGTCCATTTTTTCATTATAATTTATCGTAAATGTAAATAAAAAATATTCCAATAACTTTACATTACTAAAATTATATAGGGTAAAGTTGTATGTGATTTTTATCTATCAACACCCACACACCACCTTATTTTAAGGGGTATGAAGTATAATATATTGTGAGACAAGATACACAACAAATAACTCCCAAAATATCACATGAGAGTGGGAATTAAAGTATCTCAAGAGCCGATCACTGATTTGCCTATTCTACTTGATGATATTAATATTACAATAGTCAATGATGCTATTGGAACTTTCATAGAATGACCTTATAATATTATATAGATACATGAGCTATGTCCTTAATATTTTTTTTTCAAATGAAAAAACTATAAAAGTTGATAAAAATAGGTCTGAAGTGAGGTATGATATTACAAATGGATAAAACGATAGGAAAATGAAAGGTCAGATCAAGATAATCTAGTGAATCGACTAAGAAAACAAAAATACCTTTTAAGAGTACCTTCTCTGCACTAGTTCCACTAAAATATATACTATCATTACAACTTCATAAAAAAACCATATTCAAAGATGGATATCTGTCCTACATTCCATATGAAGAAGAAATATTTGTAACTTTTATTATAAATGTGGTTGGTCTCAAGGGTATAAATGAGATTCTCAAGTTTGAATGATTGAGAGTCTTTGTTGTGAATACATACATAAGGTACATTTTCAAAATATTCCTATAAAAATGATCTAATATATTAATTAAAGTTAATAACTATTAATATTTTCTATAGGAATTTATATTATGACTATATAAATGGAAAACCCTGTGAAGCATGGTTTGGATTCATTAATCCCTATATAGTTTCTACAAATGAAATTTCTTTAGAGTTTAAATAAATTGATAAGAAAAAAGATGAGCTAAACAAGAAATTTGAGAAGAAAATAGTATATGACATACTCTTTTTAATGCTTATAATATAAGGGTAAAACTCTAAAATCTAATCATATAAAATATATTTTTATTTTTTTCATTACTTAATTGTTTTTATTTTTTTAAAAATTATTGGATGTTGATCTCGATCAATATAGATACCCCAAATATTTATTTTTAGATCCAATGCATGGATTTCCAAAAAACCGACAATACATGATGTATATTATGAATTTTTAATGCATTAAAATCAAAATTTTATAGATAATATTCAAATTATTTGTTTTAGTTTTTATTTTAATAATAATTTTGTTATGATAAGGAAATATGTAAATATAGGCTAAATCATGTCATGGGGTCAGTGACTAAAAATAATAAGCCTATAAATTACTTCAAATGGAAATAGATTAAGGTTTATATAGAAATATTTAACTATCAAAACATATTTCAAAACAATTTACTTATTTTGGTCAATGTTTCTATAGTTTTATAAGCAAGATATCAATAATGATTGTGGATATTATGTTTTAAAATTTATAAAAGATATCACATGCCATCAAAATACTAACATCCCTGAACATGTAATTTTTAAATGTAATTACAATTTCATTAAAAATGTTTCTTAATCATTTGTTTTTCTATATTTTCTTAGTACTACAAATATTTTAGACAATCTACATACTCAAAAGAAGAAGTAAATTTATTTAGAGATGAGTGGGAAACATACATAGTGTCAGAATGTTTGATGAAATCAAATTTATGTGATTACCTACTATATTTGTGATATAATACAGGCTATGACCTTAGAGATACACTTGGGATGTGAATCATTAGTATCAGAATGCTTATATATTATTTTTTATCCATTTCTCAAGGAGAATTATAATGTAGGAAATCAATTTCTTTAGAAACAAATAAATAGAATACATAGTGTCAGAATTTATATAAAAATCATGAACCTGTGACTTACCAATACTTATTTACATAATTTTCTCAACATTTTATATAAATTTTTAGTTTATTTCCTTATCATTTTTATCAGGTGATTATATTTTTTAAATTTATAAATTAGTTTAAAACACATGTCACATGATCAAAACCAAGAAAAAAAATTCATATTGTTTTGATAATTTGGGAAAATAGTCTGTAATTCATTTTTGATGTATGGGAATAGACCCCAAATTAATCTGACACTTGATGTGGTTGGTATGACTCAAAGTTCATGCTTTCAATACAAAAGAGTCATTTTAGTCAAATTATGTGGTTTGAGTTTAAAATTTACATTTTAGTAAAAAATACAAGTGAAATACTCAAAACTGAGAAAACAAGTTCACATTGTTTTGATACTTTATGATAATTATCACTCAGTCATTTTTGATATGTAGGAATCATCCAAGCCTTAATCCAATACACAATGTTCTTGGTATAACTCAAAGAGTCCATTATTAGTTTAAAATTGTAATTTTAGTTCAAAATTTGTGTCACTCACTAAAAACTCAGAAAACACATTAGATTGTCTTGATAATTTATTATAATGATTCATAAGTCATTTTTGACATGTAGGAATCCGTCTCATATCAAACCAACACATGATATGACTAGTATGACTCAAAGTGAGTATTTTCAGTTTAAAATTCCATTTTAGTAAAAAAAAGTTACATACTCAAAACTGAGAAAAAACATTTGGATTATTTTGATAATTTAGGAAAACGATCCATAAGTCATTTCTGACATGTATGAATCATCCAAATGTTAATCTGATGCACAATGTAGTTGGGATGACTCAAAGTGTGTGTTTTTAGTCTAAAATGACATTTTAGTAAAAAACAAAAGTGACATAATAAAAATTTAAAAAACACATTAGGATTGTTTTGATACTTTATCATAATGATATATAAGTCATTTTTTACATGAATGAATCATCCACACCTCAATCTGACACACAGTGTGACCGGTATGATTCAAAGTGTGTATTTTTATTTAAAACTGACATTTTAGTAAAAAAGATAAGTGACATACTCAGAACTAAGAAAACACATTTAAATTGTTTCTATAATTTAGGAAAATGATCCATAAGTCATTTTTTATGTGTAATAATCATTCATACCTTAATTGGATACACAATGTGCCCTGTATGACTCAAAGTGTCCGTTATCATATTAAAATTGACATTTTAGTTCAAAACGCATGTCACCCACTAAAAACTAAGAAAATATTCTTGTATTTCCTTGATAATTTTGGAAAATAATTCATAAGTCATTTTTGACATGTAGGAATTAGTTTCATGTCAAACCGACACACGATTTGACCGATATGACTCAAAGTGTGTGTTTTCAGTTTAAAATGACTTTTTAGTAAAAAAACAAGAAACACACTCAAAATCAATCAAACACATTTAGATTATTTTGATACTTTAGTAAAATGATCCATAATTAATTTTCAACATTTAGGAATTATCCTCACCTCAATTCATTGCATGGTGTGACCAGTATTAGTCAAATTATTTGGTTTTAATTTAAAATCAATATTTTAGTTGAAAATGCATGCCACATACTAAAAATTGAGAAAACACATTCTGATTATTTTAATAATTTAGTAAAATGATCTATAATTCATTTTTGACATTTATGAATCATTCGAACCTCAATACGTTACACAATGTGATCAATATGACTCAAAGTGTCCATTATCAGTTTAAAATTGACATTTTAGTCCAAAAGATGTACCACTCACTGAAAACCAAGAAAAAATGATCATATTGTATTAATAATTTAGAAAAATTATTCATAATTATGTTGGAATCAGTCTCATGTCAAACCGACACATGATGTGACTGGTATTACTTAGAGTGCATATTTTTAATTTAAAACAACAATTGAGTAAAAAAAGTGACATTTTCAAAACAAAGAAAATATATTCAGACTATTTTGATACTTTAAGAAAATGATCCATAAGTAATTTTTGATGTGTAGGAATCATTATCACCTCAATCTGATGTATGGTGTGACCATTATTACTCAAATTGTGTGGTTTTAATTTAAAATTGGAATTTTAGTTGAAAACACACATAACATACTCAAAACCAATAAAATGAATTCTGATTATTTTGATAATTTAGGAAAATGATCCATAAATCATTTTTGATATGTAAGAATTATACTCACCTTAATCAGAAACATAATTTTCCTAATATAACTCAAAGTGTCCATTATTAATTTAAAACTTACAATTTAGTTCAAAATACATGTCACTCACTAAAAACTGAGAAAACACACCAAGATTATCTTGATAATTTAAGAAAATGATTCATAAATCATTTTTTATGTGTATTAATTAGTCTTATATAAAACCAACACACGATGTGACCAACATGACTCAAATTGCATGCTTTAAATTTAAAATGACATTATAATAAAAAAACAAGTGACATACTCAAAACCAAGAAAATTCATTTGGATTATTTTGATATGTTTGGAAAACAATCCATAAGTCATTTGTGACATGTGATAATCATATGCACATAAATACGATGCACAGTGAGATTGGTATAACTCAAAGTGCATGTTTTCAATTTAAAATAAAATTTGAGTAAAAACCACAAGTGACGTACTCAAAACCATGAAAACACATTCAGATTGTTTTGATACTTTTGAAAAAAATACGTATGTCATTTTTGACATGTAGGAATTATCCTCACCTCAACCCGACACACAGTGTGACCAGTATGACTCCAAGTGTGTCTTTTTATTTAAAATTGAAATTTTAGTAAACAAGAAAAATTTCATACTCAAAACCAATAAAAAACATTTTCATTATTTCAATAATTTAGGATAATGATACATAAGTCATTTTTTATGTATAGGAATCATCCACACCTCAATCTTATACACATTGTACTTGATATGAATGAAAGTGTTTGTTATGAGTTTAAAATTGACAATTTATTTTAAAACATGTGTCACTCACTAAAAAATAAGATAATACACTTATATTATATCGGTAATTTAGGAAAATGATTCATAATTCATTTTTGATGTATAAGAATCAGTCTCATTTCAAACCGACACATGATGTGACCAGTATGTCTTAAAGTGTGTGTTTTGAGTTTAAAATGACATTTTATTAAAAAAAGTGACATAGTCAAAACCGAGAAAACACATTAATATTATTTTGATAATTTAAGTCAATGATACATAAGTCTTTTTTTATGTATAGGAATATTATTAACCTCAATCCGACACATAGTGTGACCGATATTACTCCAATTGTGTGGTTTTAATTTAAAATAAATCTTTTTGTTGAAAACATACATCACATACTCAAAACCAAGAAAACACATTCTGATTGTTTTTATGCATTAGGAAATCAATCCATAAGTCATTTGTGATGTATAAGAATAATCCTCACATCAATCCTATACATGGTGTTCTCGGAATGACTCAAAGCGTCTATTATTAGTTTAAAATTGATAATTTAGTTAAAAATGCGTGTTACTCACTAAAAACTGAGAAAAAATTATTAGATTGTATTGATAATTCAGGATGATAAAAAATTAATTTGTGACATATAGAAATTGACCACATTTCAATCTAACACATGATGTGGTCAGTATGACTCTAAGTGTGTGTTTTCAATATATAAGTGCCATTTTAGTTTAAAACGCACAACACATTGCCAAAACTGAGAAAATGAGATCAGATTGTTTTCACATCATTTTATCTATTATTATTTAATTAATTTCCTTATCATTTTTATCTTATACCTATTTTGTTAATTTTTATAGACATAATGTTTGAAGACAAACAAAATGTGGTGTGATAGTTGAAATCTTGTTCTCAAAAAGCAAGTCCTCTTGAACTAGATCCCATATGTAGTGTGTTTTTTATCACCACATAGGAGATCCAATTCAAAATCACCTGCTTTTAAAAACAACAAGAAATGGTGTGACATGTAAGAGTCAACTGCAACTCAATCCAATACTTAGTGTGCCTGGTATGACTCAAAATATACGTTTTTAGTTTAAAATTGACACTTTATGTTTAATTTATTTCTTTATAGTATTACTAATATAAGAATTGTTTTCTTATAAAGATTCATTATTTTCCTTGATCTTAGGTGGTTTGTTCGAAAATAGCATGACTAGGGGTTGGGGTCCAAATATAAGGTAACATTTATTTTTTTGAATATCTATGATAATTTGTACTTACTCCTGTCATTGTAAAAACCAATGTTTGAAATGTCTATAATATAGTTTTTTTTCTTGTATTTATATTGAAAATTTTATTTCAATTAAATTTTATATTTTAAACATGTATTTTATATTTTTTCTACTAAAGTATGCTATAATTTTGATAAAACACTATAGCAGTATGCCACTTTATCAGTGTTATTAATAACGCTGATAAAGGTAACTTTTATCACCACTACTAAAAGCACTAATAAAGGTATCCTTTATGAGTATTGATAAAGGGATACTTTATTATCACTTTTTATAGCATTGATAAAAGGTACTTTTATCAGTTTTAAATAAAATCACTAATATAGGGGTTCCTTTATCATCACTTTTTGTAGCATTGATGAAGTGTGACTTTATCAGTTATTTTCTAGCACTAATAAAATCCTATTAATTTTAATCACACTCTGATTTTCAACATTGTTTTCACTAACAATGGCCTATTATAGTTCCGTTAAAATCCTTATTTATTTAGTGACACTTTCTTTCATTATAGATCCCCTCAAGTATAGTTTGGGTTCATAACGACTGAGTTAGTTCATGATAACCCAAATATGGTGTATGCTTTATGGTGGTTTATTTTATTTATTTATTTATATTAGTTTATCCACTCATGTATATCTATTGAATTTATGATGAGGATTCATTGGTGGTTTCATACTAGATTTATTACTCACACACTACATAGGCACCTTAGTGTGTACATAGATTTTGTTGTCAGTGATCCAACCAAGTTCAAGGGACCTATGTTTGGCTATTGAGAATGTAAATATGGTTAGGGATTTTAGGTAATGTTGAGACATACTCTATGATCCTTTTTCTGTCATTACTTTGATATTATTTTGTTCTTTTGATAATCTCATTTACTAATCCACCACATGTAGGGATCCTTTAAATTGAATATATGATATATTGTATCTCATTTTGATATTTCATGTGATGTTATTATCCATTGGATTCTATTGTATTATCTTCATGTTATAATTTATTTAGTGATGATTCTACTATTTTGGTGACTGATGGTTATCTAATATCAAGGGAATAGTCTCCCCACCACATGACTTAATACCTCAATACTAATTAGAAGACTCTTGTCTATGGGGAGGTGAACACGAGTTCATATGGAACACCATATCAGACCCAATTAACCAGGATGAGGTGTGAAAAAATGGAATTATAACCACTTTATTTCTTTTGTTTTTCATTAAGGGATTGGTAGGGGAAAGATAGGATGATCAAAACTCAAGTGGGAAGTTATGATTGTGTCTAGTCAGTAACTATATAGCATACATTAATGTTTCAAGTGTAGTGGGATTACTTTTAATGGCTGTTTTGTTACATATTCATTTCATTTTTCATGTTTTTTGTATATTTATAGTTTATGGGATTTTCATCTTATCCCAGGTGGTGAGAGTGGGTGAGTTCATGCATTATGGATAAGTATGTAGGTTCACATTTCATGTGTCTGATTGCCTTTGATTGATATAGGTTTAAATTAATTAAATGATAACAATTATATATTTGATGTTTTACCAAATACATTATTGGTGACATATAATTAATTTAACCTGGGCATGTTATAATTTTTTTATATCTCTATGACTGACATACAGGTGAAAGTGGTGTGGGTTAGGGCCTTAGGTGAGTAGTGGTTAGTGACGCTTTGTGGCTGTGGATAGGTCCTTAATTTGTGTCTCATGGGGTTATTCTGTGTGTGTGTGCCTGTTAATTACTTAAATTTTGTTAATATTTAATCTATTAAAACAATTTCCAAGTCTCCTCAATTAAATTTCATTTTTTTCCTTAATGATGTCCTGTGGTGCCTGAATTTCTTAAGGATCATTGAACCACTGGGGGGGGGGGGGGTAAATTAGTGGAGATCATTTTACAAATTCTTAACTTCATGAAATTTAACCCCTGAAAATTTTTAGATTTATCTTCCTTATCAATTATTCTAAAAAACTCACAATTATTAAAATATAAGAAAGTAAACAAGGAACATAAGATTTACAAGGTTTGACATCATTGTGAGAACCTACATCCTTTCCATGGTCACTCCCGTGGGTCTATGAAAATTAACTATTCAGAATAAGTGAGTAAAACTTTTGATTTAACACCCATTATACTCCTTCCATCTCATGAGTTTACAAGTTTTTCTTACAAAAAATTGAGGCACAATAAAGTGTATAAAAATTTGTAAATATGCTCTAGAAAACTTTATCCATAAAACTAGTCCATCTAATCTCCTCCTCCGATAAATGTCTATCTAGTTTGACTCAATAAAAATATACACCTGATATAGACTAATCTCTATCCGATTAGTAAAACCCAGTGCATTAGAATTCTACATGAAATCTTTGTCTGAAATCTTTGTCTGGTATTCTAAACTAAAATTGTGTCTGATGCTTTTGATAGAAACTGCCATTGTCCTAAACTTTTCATGAAACAGAAACTGATCTTCGGTTGGAAAATCACTTCTAACACAATTTTTAAAATGTTTTATATTATTTATACATGTGAACAATGTCATTTATGATGTATTTTCACCCCTCTATATGCTCCCATAATGGAAAAGGTGGGAAACTCTTTTCATTTTCCTGCTCGATGAAATTCAAAATTATGAATTTATTACACATTTGAATTTCACTTGTATTCTTATCAACAATTCTATAATCTTCCTGAATCTGTATGAATTCTCTAAAACTCACAACCTATCTCAAATTTACTTAACTTCACACATTAAATAAATCTTAAAACTTACTTATTTTCAACTAGATGAGAAACTACTTGAAAAACTCTATACAATATTGTCATTATAGAAATATCTGTTCAAAAAGTGTTTTTCCAAAACTAATTTAATAAATTATTAATCCGATCATCCTACCTTTTATCAAAATCTATATGCCATCTTTTTAGAATTTTTTTTACTATGATATCAAAAATAATTATTTGACTAATAGTGAGTTTATTCAAAGACCCTTCCTCATATTGTTTCTTTGATCAATGACTTTTATGTGAAAATTTTATTTAATAGGTCAACATTTTTCTTCATACAATAAAGTTTCCTCTGCTCAAATTTTGTACATCAGATTCTTATAAAATTTCATCTGATGGACTAATTCAAAAAAGTTCATCTGATGGATATTTTTTATATGGACTCGATTCACTGACTTTCCTTAAGAAACACTTTTATAAATTCAGAAACTTTGAACTTAATTTACCCTGTAACAAAAATATTTTCTTCAAAATTCATATAAATTGTTTATCCAATTTCTTGATCTTCCACTATCTATTTTTCTTAACACTATTGAAAACATGCTGAAGATGGTTGACTAAATTGTTTCTAATTCTAAAGACTTCAATCACAACTAATAATATTTGACTCAAAAATCTATCATCAACTCTTTGAAATCCCCCCATTGTATTTGAAAAAAATATTATAATATGATATTTTATGTCACTTTGAATTTCTTTCACATTTTACTAAACTATATGAACTTAGAAACATGATTTGTATAAAAACTTAGCAACAAACACAACCATATTTCTAATAAATTCTTTGTCCAATGATCTACATTTTGTATGTCTAACAGTAATGTTTAAACTTATTACAAAAATTTTGAATGATGAATCAATTCGGTTCTACACTTAGTTTTTTTGACGATTAGGTTTGTATGTCAATCATAACTTTGGAATTTCCAAACTTTCTTATTAGATGTCTATCCAATGTAGAAAACTCACTGCCATAATATTCATACAAAAACTGCATCTGAAGAGTTTTTTTTATGATCATTTTGTACCATCCTCACTTTAGAAACTTCTTTACTTGAACATCTTCTTTCACTTATTTAAAAATTCACTAAAGTATGTCCAAATAGTTTTTCCAAAACTTTAACTTTGGAAACTTATCTTTCATTTAACAAACTTCATCTTGTATCATGAATTATTAATGATTTTGAAAAACTGAATGAACAACAAAGAATCATTGAATATTTTATAAATTTTATTAACATACTTCCCAACCTCCTTTTTCTCTAGAAACTTTAAATAAACTCTCTCAACTTACAAAAAAAATATTATTTTCCTATTTTACAAAAAAAATCTTTAACAAAAGTTACTTTTAAATAAATAAAAAACTTTAATACAAAAATATCACAAAGGATATTCAATCTACTAATTTAAATTTGTTGATAACCCCCGTTAATAAATTTGATCACTCAAACTTGTTCACATCTCATTTTTGTAAGAACTCACTTTTTCAAAACTGTTCATAAAATCAAAATATTTCTCAAATAGAATTTTCTGACACCACACTACTAGATAAAGTAATGTTTTTGAAGGAATTTCATCCCTCAATGATAAGAAAAATTGTGGTCCTGAAATAATTTTTATATCCTCTATTTTCTTATAACTCTAAAATTTTCACTATCCCTTTTTTTGTCTTTACCTCATTTTAGGATAACCATAGATTTAGATTCATTTGTGAAAGAAATGTACTCCCCCCTTCCAGAAAAAAGTTGTACATATTATACCCCATTTAAACATAATCCCAAGAATAGCAGAAGACTTCCTTTCAAATTTTAGGAAGTCTTTGGAGGATACTAAACATGAATTTATAGCCTCAATTACATAAATCTATATTTTGGAATTTCCTTCATGAAAACATAAACAATTTGATATTTTTTAGAAATGTACTCAAGTATAACTTCTCCACCATCAACTTTCTATTTTATGAAATGATACTTAATACCAATGTGATTTTATATTGACTATTATACATGGTTTTTGTAAAGATCAATGGCACTCCCATTATCAAAAAGTATCTTAAATGGTTTAGAAACATTCACACTTAAATTTTCCAACTGAACTTTCATCCAGATCATCTGTGTACAAGCTCAAGTTGAAACAACATATTCTACTCCTACTTTAATCAAATTCACTAAAATATATTTCTTACTATTCTAATTCACACAACATTATACCAAGAAAAATGTTCCTCTAGAAGTTGATTTTATATAATTACAATCTCCATTCCAATCACCATTAATATATCCCTGAAAGTTTATATCATTGCTTCTTTTATGAAATAAACCATAAAAAGTTATTCCTTTAACATATATTAGAATTATTTTTGCTTATAATATATGAGATTACTTTGAATCACTCTAATATCTGGTACACAAAGTAACAATATACACAATGCTTGGCCTTGAAGCTATAAGATAGATCAAACTTCCTATAAATTTTTAGAAGTATTTCTAATTCACACTTTTCCTAGACTTATCTTTACTCATCTTCATCCCAAAAAAATGGGGGTAAAAACTTATTTAGAATCTTCCATGCCAAAATTTAGTAATAATTACCTTGAATAATTTTATTATGATAGAAAAATGTATTTCCCCTTTTGTTAAACTTGTAAACCCAAGAAGAAATTCAATTCTAAAAAAATTTAAAATTTAAAATTATTCTTTATTTCATTAGAAAAATATTTACAATCATTTTATATATCTCCTACAAAAATTATATTGTCAACATACACAATAATAATCAATGTTCCTGAGTTTAAATCCTTCACATATAAGTTTTTGTCAACTTTACCTTTAGAAAAATTCAAAATTTTTTAAACAACTATCAAGTTTGGAGTACTAGACTCATAGAGCTTGTTTTAAACCACACAATTATATGTTCAACTTAAAAACCCTGGTTTGATCTTTATCAAGTAAAAACCCACAAGGTTTCTCAATGTATATTTCTTCCTCAATCTCCCCATTTAAGAAAGGTGACTTTAAATCAATCTAATAAACTATATAATAATGATGTGAATCCACCCCTAAGAACATTTTGATAGTTTACAATATTGAAATGGGTGATTTTTTTTTTCAAAATCCACACCTTTAACCCATGAATAGCCTTTATAAACAAGTTGTACTTTGTTTTTTGAAAGTTATCCATGTTCATTCAGTCTGTTTCTATACACCCACTTTTTTCCTATAATATTATTTCATACCATTCATGGGAAAAGTTCTCATGTGTCATTTTTCTCTATATAATCCAACTCTTCATTCATAACACCAACCCATTATTTCTATTTAACTGATTCTAAAACTGAATCTAGTTAAAATTGTGAGATGAGAGATGTCTAATTTTCTAATCTTAACTTTATTATTGTATTAACCAGAGCTTTCTAATTTCCATGTATATTTTTAGTTTCAACCTATTTCTATAGGGTATAAAATTTCAAAGTTTTTAATTCCTTTTTAACTTTCCACACCACATGATTCTTCTTAATATTCATTCAACTGATTTGGTTTACACTTATCTTTACTTATGTTATTTTTTGTTGGTGATCTTTAAATTATCTTCCACAAACTTTTCAGCAACCTTTTTTTATAGAATTTGGATTTTCAAAAAAATTTACATCATAAGAATCCACTAAATTTTTTAAATGTTTGTTTCAACATTTATAACTTTTTCCATTGGATGAATATCCCATGAAAATTCCATCCTCATATTTTTCATCAAATTTTCCAAGATCTAGATTTTTGATCTTTAGAAAACAAGGACTTTTAAAAACCTTGAAATACTTTATTGAAGGCTTTTTGTTATACCACATTTTTAGGGTGTCATTTTGGATTATAGCCTTAAAAAACACCTATTTTATACATGTACAATAGTACTTACAACTTCTCTCTAGAAAAACTTAGAAAGTTTATACTCAGTCATTATACTTCTTTCTATTTCCACCAAACTTCTGTTTTTCCTTTTTGCAACCACATTTTGTTAAGGGGTGTATGGAGAACTATATTGATGTTTAATTATATGTTTCTTCAAATATGATTCAAAATTATTTTATGTGTATTCCTTTTTATTATTATTTCTCAGCTTAATTATATAAAAAATCATTTCTCTCTCAACTTCTCTTATGAAAAACATGAACATTTCTACTAACTATGATTTTTGGTTCATGAATATAATGTTGTTTATATGAGTGAAATCATCAATAAAATTTATAAAGTACAAATAACATTTCATTTATTGATGCCTCATTGACCCACAAAGATTTGAGTGAGTACTCTCAAGAGGTATTATATATTTAATTTAAACTTTCTTATGAATTCTTCCAGTAATCTTCCACTTTTAAAATGTTATAGAAAAACCATCATCCTTTCTCTTAAATTTTTTTAGTTTTATTATAGTATCTAATTTGGAGAGTTTGTTCATAATTTTTTCACAAGGTTCCCAAGTTTTCGATTCCATAATCTGTTTTCAAATTCAGTATTCAAATAATAGGATTTACAAATTTCTCATATCTGGAAGAGATTTCCCCTAGTTCTTTCAGCTCTGGTAATAACTTTACCACCTTACACACTTATGATAATACATGAATATTTCCTGATTATCACTTATTTTCCATCATAAAAAAATTATCTCACACTAAGTAAGTTGTGATTAATCCCATAAACATATAAAAATTCATTAGATTTTAGTTTTTTAGCTTCAATCTCTACTATTCCTATTCCTATGATTTTTAAGGATCTATCATTGCCAAAATGAACTACCAATAATTCATGATTTTCAACATCTTTCAATATTTTTATGTCACCTGTCATATGTGGGGAAAAACCACTATCAAGAATCCATGGTTTGTTCCTTTTGTTTGATTTCAAATCTATCTTAATAAAAAAGGATATCTGTTCAAAATTCTTCTTCCTAGATTATTTTTATCTCCTCTCATAAAAAATATATCTTATAATAGTTTTTAAAAATTCTTCAGCAATGCGACCTGGATGGTCACATCTTCCACAAATTTCTTCCAATAACTCAAAATAATTTTTTGTTGGAAGTTTTCTAACATCTTTAAATTTTATTTTTCCAACTTCCTACGAAATAAAAAAGTTAATTTTCATCAACTATTTCTCCATATGAGTTTATGCCTATATTTAGGAAGAGACATGTTGTGAAAATAATAGTAAGCTAAATGTACCTAAATTCTATAACACCAACAAAAACCATAAAATCTCAGTTTTCTGTAAAAGTTAGATCTTTCCCTATAGAGAGTTTCCTGAGGTTCGTAACATTTTCATTTTTTTTCATGGTGTGGGAAAACTTTATCATGGGGTTTATTTTCAACTTTTGATGATTTGATATATTTTTAACATTATTTATTAACCCAATATTTCCTAATAATTTTTCTAACACCTTCAAGGTTAGTAAAATCAAAAGAAATTTTACTTTTCGTGGGTGATAATTTCACCTAATTCTTGGAGTGATATTTCTCAACAGCTTAAGATGATTCAGATTTTACCTATGATGCATTGTTTAAATTTTCATTCAACTTTACTAAGTTTCTTTCAACCTCAAGAAGTTTGGATTGGGTTTTAAAAACCTCATCTTCCTTAGTTGAAACTTTTTTTCTAAGATATTCCACCATCTTTCCTCATCAAAAATTTTTAGTTTAAGGTTTAAAATATCCTAAATTTACTCATATTTTTGTTTAGGTACATATTTACTTCTTTCATTATCCTTTCCACTTTCTTTCTTCATGAGTTTTATCTCTTTATTGAGTTCATTATTTTTTCAAGAAATGAAAAGAGTTATGATATTAGCTAATATTCTCTATAACTTTGTTCACCTCCTCCTACTTCTTCACTATTTAAGGAATCTTCCCTTTTATCAACATTTTTAAAGAAGGTTATTAATATTTATAAACTTTTATCTTTTGAATAATTTTTCTCAGAAGGTTCATATTCAAATTTCTTACTTAACATTATTCTTCTATTTCTAGTGAAATGTTTATTACCGCTAGTAGATTTCTTATGTTCCTTAGAAGATTTGTTAAACTTATTCCTCCAAGCTTATTCCTCAGAATGATCTTCATATTCACCAAATTCCTTATTGGGGTAATTCGTCTCAAAATTAACAATACCTCCACACTCTAAACATTTGCGTGGAAGTTTGTATCCATATTTTCCTCTATATATCCAATAATTATTAGAGATAAGAGACATGATATTTTTATTCATCCCATCATCTTCATTTTATTCTAAATCATTAAGATTAGAATTCTCAAAATATTATATTTTCAATTTTCTCATAGATTCACTATCCATTTCATCCTTGATCTTATTTTTGAATACTAGAGATTTTCTCATTTCATAATCAATAAGAAATTTATGTAATTCATTAAGAGATAAATCATATTTATATTAAAAAGATAATATTTTTGAGTAAAAAATGTTAGGAAGCTTCTCATAAGTTTTTTTTTTAAAATAGGTGAATATTACAAGATATATCTAAAAACTCTGATATTGTAAAAAAATTCATTAACTCTGGTGAAATATTCATTAATATTTTCTTCATATCTCATTATGATATCTTTAAGCTTACTTCACTAGATTTGAAACATTTCCTCTTTTACTTTGGTGCTCCCCTTGAAGATACTTTTGACCTTATCCCAAATATCCTTAGCTATTCTGAGACCCATCACCTTCATAAAGAAATTTTATGACAAATACATAGGAATATATTTTTTTCTTTCCCATTAACCTCAATGTTTCTTTTGTTAGAAAAAATCATGAGAGAATTTTTATCAATGGGTGAAATCCCAATTTTTTCCACATCAACAAATTCCAAATCCAAGAGACAGAAGATAAAGTATCATTTTTTTTTTCCAACCATGAATTTTTTTTCCATCAAAGGTAGAAATACCTCTATTGCTCATTGAAATGATATTTTCCATGATAAGGATTCAATAGGGGAACCTAGATCTAATACCAATTGATGTTTTTAAGGATCACTGAACCCCTAAGAGGGGGGGGGGGGTTGAATCAATATTTATCCTTTTATTAATTCCAATTTTTATTAAATTTAACCCACATATATTTTTATAGTTATATTCCTTATCAATTCTTCTAAAAAGATCACAAGAATGAAAATATAAGAAAGTAAACAAGCCACACAAAATTTATAAGGTTTGGAATCTATGTAAGAACCTACATCCTTACCATGGACACCCCCATGGTTCCATATGAATTCACTATTAGGAATAAGTGAATATAAATTTTTGAGTTAACTCCCATTAAACTCCTTATATCTTCCAATATGTGTGATTATACTGACTCACTCTAGTTTATAGGTTTTTTCTTACAAAATATTGAGCCACAAAAAAATGGACGAAACTTTGTAAATATTATCTAGAAAAATTCAGCCAAAAAACCAGTCTATCTAATTTCTTATGTCTGGTAGATTTCCATCTGGTGTGACTTATTGAAAATGTAAGAACTTGATTTTTATATCATGTATGGATCCTTTTAATTTTTTATTTAAGCTCTTGTTTAATTTCTCTTTTTGGCTTAGACCCCAAATTTGGGCCATGGGCCATTTGGTTTATTTTTGATAAGAAGGGAATAAGGGGGATGTAGGTTGGATAAAATCCAATTACATGCCTTGTAATTGGAATACACGATGTTTATTAATTGCACAACAAGTAATGGGTTAGGAAGAACCTTTCACGTCATGTAAAGAGTTTTTCCCGAGGAAAGGACCCAGATCTTTACACGATGTGTAAATCATTTACACACTGTATAAATTCCTAATATTTTTTTAAAAGAGGTAGAGCCTCCCATTTTCAGATAGAAGCCTCACCCCTCCCCTCTCTCACACAAGAGCACCCAAGGATCCCTAACGCAGGTTCTTCTGCTGTTCCTCCGTCCAGACTCCGATTTCAGATCTGTTTGTCTCATTGTATGCACACTAGTAAGATTTCAATTAATTTTTATCCATTCATCATTATTATTTATATAGATGAATCTATTTTAATATAGGATCATATGCCCCAGTTTCAAGGAAATGATCCATTCTTCAGATCTCTTCTAACCCAGGATAAACTAGAGGCTGATACTAGATGAGGAGAGTTGTACAAGTATGAGGTAGGTGGTATATAACTCATCCCTCAAGTTTCATCATTTTATAAATTTCCGTTTGGTCATGCCCATTTCATCTGGAATTGTCTGTTTAATTAATATTCCTTACTTGTAGTCATTAAAACTATGTTCTAAGACCCATTCCATATATGTTATCCATCATTGGTGCTTACGCCCACAACAATGATCACCCCATGTAGGGAGATTTTCATAATTGGGATTTTAAAGCTTTGAAATATGTGTCTGTGCCACTATTTGGGTGTGACTTGGATTAAACCTTCTAATGGTAATCCTTCCTTATTAAAATGACTGTTGAATTGATTAATGGCTAGTACCATGTTTTCTTCCCACTTGAAATGCCTCTGGTAAGTGCTTCAACTTGATTAATGAATCCCAATTTTAATTGAAAAGTATATTGATATATATGACTTGGAATAATTGAATGAAAATGAATGTTTGGTTGCATGCCGTAACACCCATTTCCACTTATGATAGAAGACAACAGAATGAACCAAGAGAAATGAATATGACTTAAATGAATTAATATAATGGTTGCATTCCCCTTGTCCTTATCAAACTAATGAAAGGAAATGGATTGGACCTTCAAATTATTAAATGATATGATTAATTACATAGAAATAATTATTAAATGAAGTAAATTTAAGGTGCATAATTATATATGGACCTTGAAATATCTATAAGAGTGGTCAGACTCAAGTTAGATTTTTAGATTCCTGAGGGAATTCCTTGAGATCTCGTGGATTCCATTCCGATTCAAGGATGTCAGTTGCCTTGGTTGAGACCCACCTTGAAAACCAATCCTAATATATTAGTGGATTCATGGTATGATATCATAGAATTCCTCCTCTACTATTACATGATGCCTTGGATACAATCCTTGGATGAAACATGGATTCTATGGACATGAGGTGACTTAGTTATATCCTTGGTACAAGACATAACTTATCCCAATTTACATTGGTTGTTTTCCGTGGAATCAATTAGATAACACTATTATGGAATGCCTTGGATGATGCTCCTTGGATTGCACTCTTCCCCCTATAGCCAGGTTGTAGTTACTACCAAGTTAGCGACCCTTACAGTCTAGGTTTCTTTGGTTATCATCGTGGAACCTCTTCATTATAAACAACATCATGAATGACTTTTTCACCTTGGATCCTTTATTATTTTCATGTTAGTGATGGATTTATTTCATGTGACTTAATTTTATAAATTGGAACTTAATTAATGAACTGGTCACATTTTCAGACACCAGCCAATGGCTAAAGTAGGTACTTGGGTATTTACATTACTGTAATGATTTAATTTTATATATGCATGCTTAAATACTATTTTAGTTTATATTAGAAGGACTAGATGTTATAGATTCCATTGGTGATGGTCTAATAAGATTTATCTCACACCCTATCTGGGCTACCATTGGCACTCGAGAAGACTATATGTATGAATTTTTTGATAAAGGGAAGCACATAGCTTCAGACACTTGATTACTTGCTTAAGATGGAGCTGGTAGTAGATGACCGAGCTGGAGATCAATATGATTGGATAGTTTTTGGATTCATTTTTTCTACTTTTGTATTGTATGTATTGTCTAATGCTTTGTATCAATGTTTTCCAGCTTTATAGATACATGACATATCATCATTAGCTTTTGTATATGAGTATCAATTGTTTTAGTTATTATTACTTCTATCTGCTTCTACTGTGTTGTTTACTCATTAATACTTCTGATATTTATCTATTATATTATATTGATTTTCTATGCTATACTCTAATAATGAAGGCATAGTCTCCCCATGGACACACCCTTGGCCCTCGCTGCTAGTCGATAGCCTCTGGTATTTTGGAAGATGCGCTTGAGTCCATGTGACCAACTAGCCTCAGAGCACTTCTAAGTGGAATCTGGATCTGGGACATCACAAAGTGATATCAGAGTAGTTTCTTTCTTACTTTACTATTTGGAGATAATGGATTAGAGATTAGGAATTCTTAGAACTTGGTTATAATCTGTACTTGGGCATCGAAAACCCATGTTCGGGGTAAATGTTGAGTTACTTGAATTATAAACATTGTTATGATTTTTCCTATTATATTTGATATCATTTCACCATTGGGTGACTCATATGATATGTGGTGTTTCTAATTATTATTCTGATTGAGGATCTTATTTCACCCTTAGCCCGACGATATAAGGGAAAGGATCATTGTTACATGCATCATTGTAGGCACATATGATTCACATTCCATGCATATTGACATTCCATATAGATGTATTTCATTGCTTTCATTTTCTTAATATGCTTGTGATTATTGAGTGATCCTTGTTTGTATAAACATTCTTGTGCTGCACCTTGGATGCAATTGCGTGATTGTTGATTTTAATTCATGAGGTGTTATAGAGCCACATGGGTTTGAATTAGTAATAGACTGATTCTATCCATTAGATTAAAATTAAATGGGTGTATTTTTTAGTGATAAGGTGTATGGGCCTTGATTTTCTAGGAATGTTGATCCATTTTATACAAACCTTGATATATGGAATTGAGAATGAAAACTTAAAAGTGAAATTTGACTTATTAATTGAAATAGGTTCTAGTAAATGATGAGGAAAGATGATATTGAACCTTCTTCTACTGAAACCCCTATAATTTATACTTGAGAACTTACCAATACCTAGCCTTCTAAGTGGGTAGTTGGGGTAGTATACCATGGGTAGTGAGCCCTTTCTTAGGTTCATATTCTGTTAGTGCTGCTAAATATCTGCTTAGAGTTTTTCTTGAGGCATGTGCTTGGAATTTTTAGACCAATGCCTCCATAATGTCCTTGTGTCATGATCTAGGAGGGTGGTAACGAACATGCTACAGATGTAGTGTGCCCTGAGCCACTAGTCTTACCACTAGTAGTTTCACTTGAGGCACCAACTGTTATAAATGATATGGGCACTAAAACTCAACTTCATGATAGTCTTAAATGTCTGATGAATTCCATTCATGGTGCTCCTCATCTTGCACCTACAATGGATGACCTAACCCATGAGTTCTAGCATCAGTATCCTCCTACTTTCTCAGGGGATGGTGGTCCACAGGCCATTGAGTCTTGTCTAGAGGCCACCTTGTCTATCTGTGAGAATTTGGAGACACCTCCAAAGCATAGGGTCAATCTTTCTACTTACATACTGTGTGATTCAGCCAAGCATTGGTGGGATGTAGTTACCCAGGATGGTCATCATCAGGGAATGGTATAGGATGATTTCTAGACTATCTTATATGACTACTTATTTCTCAAACACTAAGGGATGACCTAGCTAGAGATTTCATGCATCTCGAGTAGGGTTTTATGTCAGTTATAGAATATTAAGTGTGTTTCACTGAGTTACAGTTATTTTCACCACTTTTAACTGATGATGAGATTTTTCATACTAGATGATTTGAGGATGGACTTCAGTATGTCATCCATACTCAAGTGAATGTATTTTTCCTATCTACCTTCTCTGAAATATTCAATCTGGATCTTATCACTAAGTGAAACCAAATGGATGGAGACACTACTGGGCATATAGAATCAATGATGAGGTAGGTTAGTAGTTCTTCTGGTAGCAGAAAATGTTCCCTTAGGGTTTCTCATCAGGGAATTTGTATCCAAAGTACCCACACTAGTAGCTCCATGGTGTTTCATTAGTGTTGATGATAGGGGAACTTGAAGCCTTAGTTTGATAGATACCCTATGGAGTTTCTAGATTTTGGTAGTATGGGGAACCTTCATAGATTCTATCAGAACTTTCCATCAGCTTCAAGTAGAATCAGTTCCACACCAGCTCCACCTTCAGGAGTAGGTTCTTTTACCCTGCACTAGGTGGGAAGTTAGAGTAGCACCAAAAGGACTAACCAAGGAGGAGTTCATGACCATAGTATCTAAAATCCTAATAACCAACAATGCCAACATAATAGTTTTGATTGTGTTAGTCCATCTATTGCACAAGACCATGGATCAGGTCAGTTTCTTTCACTATAATCGATACCTGAGGATTAATCTACATGACCATCTATAGTATGAGGTACCATTTTAGTAGCCTCCACTATAATATCTTCTTTATTCGATATAGGTTCTTCATACTCCTTTATCTCTTTATCTAGTTTGGAAATTATTAGGCTGGAAATACATTATTACTACAATGTAATAACCCTAAATACACTGTTGGGAGTACGGTTAGAGGGTATACACCAATATAGGACTGTCCCATTAAGGTAGGTAGTCACCATTTCTTGTGGGACCTCTTTATTCTCGAGATGATGGGATCCAATTTCATTCTTGGGATGGATTGGTTAGTATCGTATCACACCTTTGTAGGCTGCTATCTCTATAGGGTATCATTTACATCACCAAAATACAATAGTTATCTACACAAGGGTGAGTGGGATTTCTAGGCTAGTAGAGATGAACCAGAGTATCATGGTCTAGGTGGAGTGACCGCCTATATTTCTAGTATCTTCATGTAGGATCGGGGTTTAATTTAGGATGAATTCTCTCCAGTGGTATATCATTTCAGGGATGTCTTTCCTCACAATTTCTCTAGATTACCTCTTAAGAGAGGTAGATTTAATAATTGATATTATTCTAGGAGTAGCTCCAATTTCCATTCCTTTATATAGGATGGCACCAACTGAGCTCCAGGATCTCAAGAAACAATTATATGACTTTGAGACCAAGGGTTTTATACATCCTAATATTTCCTCTTGGGGTTCTCCCATGCTTTTCACTAAGAAGGGGAATGAGACCTTTAATCTATGCATGGATTACAGACAATTGAACCAACTTAAGGTCAAGAACCGGTATAAATTTCCTTGAATAGATGATATATTTTACCATCTACAAGGATATAGGGTATTCTATAAGATCAACCTAATATTAGGCTATCATCAGGTGTGATTCAATCCATCAGACATACCTTGTATAAATTTTAGTTGCAGGTATGGTCTGTATGAGTACCTCATTATGCCATTCGGTCTCACAAATGCACTCATTGTTTTAATGGATTTGATGAATAGGTTTTCCACCTCTATCTGGATTCTTTTGTCATGGTATTTTTGGATTATATCTTGGCGTATTATCACACTCATAATAACTATGCTAAGCACCTTGAGATCGTTCTGAGTACACTGAGAGAGCATAAGATTTTTTCCAAGATTTATAATCAATAAAGTTTACTTCTTGGATCATATTATCTCATAATTATAAGTATCTATGGATCCTAATAAGGTTAGTGCTGTAGTTTACTAAGAGAATCCCAAAAACATGTTTGATATAAAAATTTTCTTGGGGATGGATGGATATTACATGTGTTTCATATAGGACTTCTCATGCCTTGATTCTCCTATTACTGGTCTTATAAAGAATGATGTTAAGTTCCTGTGGTTAGAAGCACGTGAGAAAGGATTTATAGATCGGAAAAGGAGGCTTGTCTTGACACATATTCTGATTCTTCCAGAGACTAGAAGAGGCTATACTATGTAATGTGATGCATCAAGCAGTGGTCAAGGAACAATGCTGATGTAGGAGGACAAAGTAATTGTGTATATATCTTAGTAGTTGAGGTTTCATGAGAGAAATTATCTAACACATAATCTTGAGCTAGCTATAGTTGTCCATGCCTTACATTTTTGGAGAAAATATATATTGGGTGAGAGCTTTGTGGTGTATATATACCACAAGAGCCTCAAATATATCTTTACACAGTGTGACTTGAATCTCATACAGTGAATATGGGTTGAATATCTTCAATACTTTGATTTTGAGCTTGCCTGTACACCTAGAAAGGGAAATGTATTTGCTGATGTGATGGGCCAGAAAACTGAAGCACAGGTTGTATGATAAGTCAATGATGAATAAAAATTAATGTCCATATTTTTTGATCTGCATATGGAGTTTCATGATAATAATGATCGGTCCTATATCTCAGTCTTGACAATTACCTCATCCCCCTTGAGAAGGTGAAGAGAATTCAATTTTTAGATCCTGAGGGCTTAGTTCTCAGTGAGAGTATTTTAGAAGTTGTCCCACCTCCGGATAAGTCTATGGATAGAGATGAAATATTGTGTATTCATGGATGTGTCTGAGTTCATATAGATATGATAGAAGAGTTGATGCTATAGTCCCATGCTTCTCAGCGGGTAGTTCATCCAAGCATCTCCAAAATTTATAGAGTTATGCGATGCCAGTGTTGGTGTCCTGGGGTGAAGTGTCAGATAACAGGCTTTATCACTAGGTTTTCCACCTATCATCAGGTGAAGGCAGATAACTAGAGACCTATAGTATTATTACAATCACTTTCAGTCCTAGAATTGAAATGGGAAGATGTTTCCATGGACTTTGTAGTCGGCTTACCTAAGTCACCTAGAGGCAGCAATGCTGTATCAGTAATTATTGACTGACTAATGAAGGTATCCCACTTCATTAATATATGGGAAACTTTCTCAGTTGATGAGATGGGAAGAATAAATGTCTGTGATATCATATGACTATACGAGGTCCCTTATACTATCATTTCAGATAGGGACACTTGTTTCACATCATGGTTCTGACAGGGGTTGTATAAGGATTTGGGTATACAAATGCTGCTTATCATATAATTTCACCCTTAGACCGATGGAAAATAAAAATTAATTATACAAGTTTTAGAGGATATGATCTGAGAATTTATCCTTGATTTTGGTAGTTCTTGGGAGAAGCATATCCCTCTCATTGAGTTCACCTATACTAATAGCTTCCAAGAGACAATTCAAATGACTCCTTTTAAGGTCATGTATGGTAGGTCATTCCGTTCACCCCTGTACTAGATAGAGGTAGGATAGGTGGCCCTACTAGGTCCTCATCTCATTTAGGAGACTTTAGAGCAAGTTTAAATGACCAGGAAGAGTATGTATATTACTCAGTATAGATATAAATATTATATGATTGCTGTCAATGACCTCTAGAGTTTAAGGTTAAGGATCATGTTTTCCTGCGAGTATCACCCATTCTAGGGAAAGATGGATACAATGGAAAGGGAAGATATCACCTCATTATGTAGGGCTGTTTGAGATTTTGGAGAGAGTCAGTCTAGTAGCCCATCAGTTTCTACTACCTCAGAGGTATTGTGCTATGTACGATGTCTTCCACATTTCATAGATTTGCCGATATCATGCCAAACTATCTCATACATTTGGTCCAGAAGAATTTGAGTTAGATTCTGATGCTTCATTTGAGGAGTATCATATATGAATAATTCAATGGAGTGTGAAGTATTTTTTATCCCGGTCTATCCCTCTAGTGTTTGTGATATGGAAGCATGGTCAGGTACAAGATGAGACTTGGGAGTAGGAGGCCGACGTACGTTCCTAGTGGCCAGAGTTGTTCTCATAAGGTGTTTATATGCCCTTTGAAGGTGAACTTGGGGATGATTTCCTCTAAGGGGGGAAGACTGTAAGAACCTAGTTTTTATCATCAGTACAGATCATTTTAATTTATGCTTTAAGTTTTTTATTACTTTCTTTTTTTGGCTTTGACCCTAAAGCCAAGTCATGGGCCGATTGGTTTGTTTTTGAGAAGAAGGGAACAAGTGGGATATAGGTTGGCTACATGAAAATTACACACCTTGTAATTGGAATACATGATGTGTATCAATTACATGATGTGTAATGGGTTGGGAAGAACCTTTCATGACACGTAAAGTATTTTTCCTAGGGAAAGGACCCCGATCTTTACATGAAGTGTAAATAATTTACAAATCATGTAAATGATTGATCAGTTTTTAAAAAAAGGATTAAGGGCCTCCCCTTTTTAAAATAGAATCCTCACCCCTACCCTCTCCCATGAAGGATCACCCCAAGGAGTCCTAAGGTAGGTTCTTATGCCATTACGCTATTCAGACTTCAATTTAATATTTTTCTGTCTCATTAGATGCATGCCAATAAGATATCAGTTCCATTTTATCCGTTATTCATCCTTATTTCTATCAAAGACACTATTTTGATGTAGGATCATATGACCTAATTTTAGGGAATTGATTTATTATTTAGATATCTTCTAATCCAGGCTGAACTAGAGGCTGATACTAGATAAGGAGAGTTGTAAAAGTACATAGTAGGTGTTCTATAACTCATCCCTCAAGTTTTGTCATTTTATAAATTGCCATGTGGTCATGAAAATTTCATCATGCATCATTTGTTTAATTAATACACTTTGATTTTAGTCATTAGAATTGTGTTCTAAGACCCATGCCATATATGTTATCCATAATTGGTGGTTACGTCCACAACGAAGACCACCCCATGTAGGGTGATTTTCATAATTGGGCTTTTAGAGCTTTGACATGTGTGTCTGCGCCACCGTTCAGGTGTGCCTTGGATTGACCCTTATAATGGTAATAATTCCTTGTTAAAATGAACATTGAATTTATTAATGGATAATATCATGTTTGCTTCCCACTTGAACCAACTAAGGTAAGTTATTCAACCTGATTAATGAATCTCAATTGAAATTGGAAAGTATATTGATATATATGACTTGATCCAATTGAATGAAAATGAATATTTGGTTGCATGAAATAGCACCCCTTTCCACTCAAGATGGAAGGTATCAGAATGAACCAAGATAAATTAATATAAATTAAATGAATTAATATAATAGTTGAATTCCTCTTATCCTTGTCACACTAATGAAAGGTAATGGATTGAACCTTCATCTTATTAAATGATATGATTAATTACATGAAATTAATTATTAAATTAACCAATTGTAAGGTTACTAATTATATATGGACCTTGACATATCTATAGGAGTGGTAATAATAGAGTTAGATTTTGGATTCCCAATGGAATACCTTGAGCACTCGTGGATGTCATTCTGATTCAAGGATATTAGTTGCCTTGGTTGAGACCCACCTTGGAACCCAATACTTGTCTATTAATGGATTCCCAGTATGAAACCATAGGATACCTACTCTATTATTACAGGATTCCTTGGAGACACTCCTTGTATTCAACATGGCTTCTATGAACATGAGGTACTTTGGTTACAACCTTGGGCCTAACCATAGCTTATCCCGTTTTACCTTGGATGTTTTCATTAGACTCAGTTAGATCAAACTATTGTGGAATGATTGGATGATTCTCCTTGCATTACACTCTTAACCCTATATTCAGTATACAGTTACTACTGATTTGGTGACCCTTAAGGTCTAGGTTTCCTTGGTCATAACCTTGGAACCTATTCATTATAAATAACATCATGGATGCCTTTTTCAACTTGGATCCTTTATTGCTGAATTTATCTCACATGACTTAATTTCATAAACTAAAACTTAATTAATTAATAAACTATTTACATGGTTAGACACCAGTCGAGGGCTAAAGTAGGTACTTGGGTATTTACATTACTAAAATGATTTAATTTTATATATGCCTACTTACACACTGTTTTAGTTTATATTACACAGACTAGATGTTATAGAATCCATTGATGGTGGCCTACATAGATTTATCTCACACCTTATCCAGGCATCCATTGGAACCTAAAAAGACAATATGTATTCATTTTTTGATAAAGGGAAGCATATTACTTTAGAATCTTGATTGATTTCTTTGAATGGAGTTGGTAGTAGATGATTGAGTTGAATCTTGGGATGCTTGGAAAGTTTTTGGATTCCTTTTTTATACATTTTTGTAGCATGTATTTTCTACTAATTTTCATCCATGTTTTCCATATTTCTAGATACATGACATATCATCATCATTTTTTGTATATGAGTATCAATTGTTTCAGTTATTATTACTTATATCTTCTTATGTAGTGCTGTTTACTTATTACTACTTCTGATATTTATCTATTATATTATATAGATCCGTTATGCTACACTTTGGTAACGAGGGCATAGTTTCCCCTAAAAATACCCTAGGACCTCATTGTTAGTCGGAAGAATCTGGAATTTTGGGATATGCGCTTGAGGCCATGTGTCCGACTAGGCTCAGAGAAATTCTAAGTGGAATTCAGGTATGGGATGTCACAGAAAACCTTCAATTGATAGAGACTGATATCTATCTAATTAGAAAAACCCATTTCCTTATAACTCTGCATGAAAACTATGTTTTATTTCTCTATTCTGTACTCTGAACTAAAGCTATGTCTGATGATTCTAATAAAAACTGCCTTTTTTTGGGAAATTTCTTCAACCTAAAACCGGTCTTTAACTAGAAACTCACTTCCAATACAACCTATGCAGCGTTTTAGCTTTTGCGTATGTGGGAACAGTTTCATGTATGATTTAATTTACACACCTTAATATAGGTTCTCTCAGAATGTAAATAGTGGGGAACTCTTTTCATTTTCCCACTCATTGAAATTCACAATTCCTAATTTCTTGCACATTTGAATTTTGTTTGGATGATTCTCAACACTTTTAGGATCTTCCTAAATATTTATGAATTCTCTAGTAATTTTAACCTATCTTGAACTTCTTTGATTTCAAAAGTTAAGGAAATATTTAATATTATTTATTTTCATCTAGATGAGAAACCACTTGAAAGAAAAATTAGAACATCATCATTTTAGAAAATTCTATCTAGAATTTTTTTTCTAGAACTTATTTAATAAAATATTTATTTGATCATCTTTCCTTTTCTCAAACTCTTTATATCATTTTTTGAATTTTTTTCCTAATGATATCACAATGAATTCTTAAACCGATGGTGAGTTCGTCCAAAGACCCTTCCTCATCTTGTTTCATTGACCAATGACTTTTATGTGAAAAGTTCATTTAATAGATTAGTACTTTTCTTCATGTGGTTAAATTTCCTCTACTCAGACTTTGTACACAATATTCTTAGAAAAGTTCATCCAATGAACTAATTCACAAAATTTCATCTGATGGAACTTTTTCGAATGAACTCGATCCACTGACTTTCCTTAAGTAACACTTTTCTAACCTCACGAAATTCAAGATTCATTCATCCCATAATACAAATATTCTCTTCAAACTTCATACAAGATATATTTATAGTTTCTTTATATTCCTATGTCTATTTCTCTTAACCCTTTTGAAAATATGCTAAATATAGTTGACTATATTGTTGCAACTTATAAATACTTAAATCACAATATTTGACTTGAAATTCCAGCATCAACTCTTTGAAATATCATAATTTTTATTTTCACTACTATTATAATCTGAAATTTTGTGCCACCTTAAATTTATTTTACATTTTACTAAACTTTAGAAAATCAGCAATATAATCTATCCAGAAACTCAATAAAAACCACTACCATATTTCCCAAAAATTCTGTGGTTGATGATCTGCATTTTGTATGTCTAACAATAATGTTAAAAAATCATAAAAAAATTAACCAATGAATCAATTAAGTTATGCACTTAGTTTATCCAATGATCATGTTTGTACATCCAATCATAAATTTGGAATTTACAATCATTATTATTGGATATTAGTATGACATAACAAACTCACTTCCAACTTCTTTGTACAAAAAAATTATTCAGAGAGTTTTTCCAATGATCAGTTTTTACCATCCTCACTTTAGAAACTTCTTCAATTAAATAAATTATTTAAATTATTTTAAACTTCACAAAATTATATTCGAATGGTTTTAATGGAGCTTCAACTTTGGAAACTTCTCTTTACTTTAAAAAACTTTAGCTTGTATCATGACTTATTCATAATTTTGGAAAATTAAACGAACAAAAAATCATTGTATGCCTATTTTAGGAAGTTTCTTAACAAAATTACTAACCTTATTTTTCTCCAGAAACTCCAAAAAAACTCTCTCAAATTATAGTAACTCTTCTTTTCTTGTTTTACAAAAACTTTATTTAAAAAATTTAGTTGTCAAAAAATAAAAACTTTGATATGAGAACATCACAAAGGATATTTAGTTCCACAAAGAGATTAGGATGAGGATGTTCTAAAGATATGGAACACTCTCATTATACATCCAAATATATAAGAGGCAGGGTCTGATCATGCTCCTAAGACAGTTCCAATAGTTTATGTAGTAGATATTCTTCAGCTAGTGGTGTTTCATCTTGTATTAGTAGGGGGTGAAGGTTAAAATTAGATTATACCTACTATAGTAGATTTCACTTTATATTTTCAACTAAAAAACCCTCTATATTTCCAGGGTATGGGAAATCATCATGATATTTAGGATTGGATTGAGATCATCAAGGGGATATTTGGGCACATGGAGACACCCAATGATTGATGAGTAAAGTTGGATACCTACATGATTTAGAAAACTATTGGGAAATGGTGGGGTGTTATAGTACATGTCAGGAGGCATTAGATTATACATACTATAGTAGATTTCACTTGATATTTTCAACAACAAAACCCTCTATCTTTCCAGGGTATTGGAAATCCTCATGATATTGAGGATTGGATTGGGATCATCAAGGGGATATTTGAGAAGGTGGAGACACCCAATGATTGAGGAGTGAAGTTAGATACCTACATGATTCAGGAACCTATTGAGAAATGGTGGGGGTGTTATGGTACATGTCAGGAGGCATGAGATATTTTCATGGGAGGAATTTAAGGACCCATCAGTTAAATAATTATTCCCTGAGTCACTAAAGCTAGACTGAGCATAAGAGTTCCTATAACTATAGTAGGGGGTGATGTTTGTGAAAAATTATATAATATGATTTATCAATTTATTGCCTTTTACTCTATTTTTGGTTGGGAATGTGGCTTAGAAGGCCCATATATTTGAGATTGGTATTCAACCTAAGGTGAGGGGCTAATATAGGATGTCCAAACTGACATCTTACTTATATTTTTCTTGTAAATACCTCACTATTAAGAAGGAATTAGTGTAGTATATTTCAATGAGATCTATTTTCATCATAAATTGGTTGGGTAGTGGAATTTATAGTGGATCCATTAGTGAATCTTCTCATGGTAGGAATATGAGGTCTAATGAGTTTCGTTGAGATAGTGAAACATAGTACAAGTAGGGTGGAGGTTCATTACTTCCTTCCCCAGGAGAATCTTCCCTCACGTGTTTCCAATGTGGGAGGTCAATCCATTACTAAGAATCATATACTAGCCAGCTGAAGGAGTGAAATGCATGTGGTAGGATAGGTCATCTCTAGAAGTTTTGTAAGAGGACGTCTTCATTGGGTTCTGACATGAGTTTAAGGTAGATATAGGCTTTAATGGCTTAGTCGGGGGGACCTTAGACCAATTTTAGGGCCTTGTTTGGGAGGCTCGGTTATGGAGAATGTTGAGGGTCTCAGGGGAAGCAGTAGCCAGAGGCATCTAAGAGGCCAATTCCTCAAGTGATCCTAAGATCCTAGGGTTAGGTTCATGAGTTTGATATCATCATGGTATATTCCTTAGATCAGGTTATGGAAAATGGAGCAGAGGGTTCTTCTACCACAAAAGGTATGGTTCTAGTTGCTTCAACACTTTTAGTTACATTGTTTGATATTGAGGAATACCATTATTTTATTTATACCTGGTTTGTGTCTAGTTTGGGATTGAACATAAAAATATCCCCTGGAATGTTGAATCTTAATACACCTCTTAGAATAAGGTTGGATTGTGTTCAGGGGTTCCCATCACACGACATAGTTGTTAGAGGCTATAGATAACTGTGGGATTTACTTATTTTAGATATAATGAGTTTAAACACTATTTTTGATATGGATTGGTTGGAACAATGATAGGATCACATTGATTGCCACTGAATGTGGGTTTATTTTACCTCCCTTAAGGAAGAGGAGTATGCTCTTGTGGGGAAGTGGGATATATATTTAAGGAGAGTCAGACCTGACCTCAGTCAAATAGGATCCATTATAGCACAATTGGTGGGTATGGTTCTAGTAGTAGATCAAGTGATAGTTCCAGATACTTTCCCTCAAGTGGTGGACAAAATCTAGGATTTATTCATAGATTATTTTCCAAGACTACCTCCTTAAAGTGATATTGAATTCATGATTGACCTCATGTTGGGTGCGAAGCCCATATTGGTTCTTTCTTATCATATGACACAGACTGATTTGAGAGAGATGTAGGTGTAACTTGAGGACCTTGAGGTTAAGGGATTTATTTTCCTATATACCTATCCTTGGGGTTCCCTAGTTTTATTTTCTAATAAGGTGGATGGTAGGCTTAGATTTTTCATAGATTACCGAGGGTTGAATTAGGTTACGGTGAAGAACAAGTGTCCATTTTTAGGATAAATGATGCCATAAACTAGGTAATGTTAATAAAAAATCAATTTTACATCTTATTAATATTCATTAATTATATTTTATATATTTATATTAATTATAAGAATATTTAGTACGTCTTCAATCAGAACGGTAATAGTTTTATTCTTATTAAATTTATTTTCATGTATTTTAATGTTTTATTTAAAATATTAATTTTTAAATTTTAGAATTTGAATTTTAAAAAATAAAATTCATTTTTGAAATCATAATATCAAAATTAGAATATGGAGAAATTTTGGTATTTTTTTGAAAAGATTGATTTTTCAATGAATAGTAAAAAAATACAGTTTTTATGAAATATGCTATCTTTTATGATATCTCTAAGACATAAATATGATATATTTTTTAAATTATGTAACGACCCATATATGATAATATAATGTAAATATCATATATAAATAATTAAAAAAATATTAATTATAATTTCTTTCATGGTAAATATGAATATCATTTTTAGTGCCGATGCAGTGCTTTCACAGCATCGAAAAATTCAAATTTGATGTCCTAAAGATAATATTTAACATATAAGAAGTATTTTATATACCTGGTTAATAAATATGAAGTATTATTTATTATTTTTAATTATATATATGAATTTTTTAGTCATATAAAAATTTGATTATTCAAATGCTTGTGAAATTCTTGCGCAAGGCTAGAAAATTGAAAATTACACATTAAATACTCTGTCAAGACATATATATGAGTAGATATAAATATTGGATGAATATTAAAGTTTATATTAAACTAAATTAATTTATTTTTATGATGGTGATTTATTTTTTATTTTTTATTGATGAAATAATTATCATAAATGCTTCCGCAACACCGACACAATTCTTGTGAAAGTAGTAGAAAAGTCAAGTAAAAGATTTTCAAAACTCTAAAAGTAATTTTTTATGGGTGATTTATAATTTCCCATGAATTTATAGATAAATATAACATATTAAAGATTTGTTAAAGTTTTATATTTTAATTCCATTATTATCTATATGACTTAGTCAAATTAAATGAATATTTCCAAAAATGACATTAATGATATTTTATAATAAAAAATATTTATTAAATGATTTAAAATTAATAAAATCATATATTTAAAAAAATTAATGAGATATAGTTTATAGTATCAACCATGATATATTTATTATCCAATTTTTCATTTATAGTAATTTCTTGGATCCTATAGTGTAAAAAAATGTTAATGCTGGGGTGATCATCAAAAGGGCTAATGAGGGTTAAAACTAAGAGATAAACATGGAAATATTACCTAAAATTGTAAAACTTTTATTTTATAAGAGAATTTAAACTCATTATATTACTATATTCAAAATATATCAATTTGGTTCCATTTTTCATGAAAATTAATTTATATCAATTTAATACTTTAAGTAATTCTAAGAGTGCCCTTCATCTCACTTATAAAAGGGCACCTCCTATCCACTCTCACTCACATATTTATAGCACTCTAGTTCATCCAAGACCTATCAAAATACCTTTATTATATCCCTCCCAAAGTATGAAATTCCCTTTTTTGATTTTTTTCATCCTAGGAAGTCTTTAGGTATGAGCCTAAATAGGTTTTCTGAAGAAGAGGTGTAGTTCTTAACCAAGACTTTTCATTTTATTTCTTCTTATACCTCCTTAAAATATTTTTCAAACATGCTGAAATAATAACATCAATATCTTAAGTATACTGATATGTTATTATGTTAATGTCACACTACCACAAATACGGGAAAAGGAAGTACTCAGGTTTTATCAGCGCTAATATTAGCACTGATAACAGTTTTTAATAGAAAATATTATTAATTTATATAAAAATATTTTAATTATATTCAAAAATATTGTTTATATGTATACATTTGTTGACTCTCCTTTCCGTCACAGAGTCTAACGACTGAAAAAAGGGAAATACCTTAGTCCAAAGTGATTCATCCTTTGAAGAAACATCAAAAATCGACAAAGGGATGAACAAGGAGAACATTGCCCATAGGTCGCGCAAGTTCCCTTATGGTTGCGCAAGTACACTTGCGCGCCGCCTAGTGGTCGTGCAAGTCTACTTGCGCGACGCCTTATGGTCGTGCAAGTGACTTGCGCGACCTAAGTGATAACCGCTCGGTAACCGCCCAGGGTCTTCTCCTGCCTATAAATAGACCCTGTGGGCCCCCCATTCAAGAGGATCTTTTTCCAGAAACTCAGATTAAATCTCCCGACGCCCAAGTCTCTTCTCAAAGCTTCCGGAACACTTCTAAGGTAATTTCTTACCTAGAACGGAAGATCTAAAGAGAAGAAGGAAGGCCTAAGTGTTGAAACTTATCAACACTTGCTCGCCGACTTATTTCCTTCAATATAACTTGCGCGTCCCTTTTCTGGAAGAACCTCAAGAGGATTCTAAAGTGATTAATAAAGAGTCGCTCAAGTATGCTAATGCTGGTTGAAAATCGCACAAATACCCCACATGTCGCGCAGGTATACCCGCGCGACCAATACTTGCGCGCCCACGGAAGACTTGCGTGCCTTTCAAGACTTGCGCGCCCCTACCTTTTTTGGGTGCCCATCTTGACCATTTTACCCCTCTTAAGCCATTACACCTTTCCTTTTCAAGATTCAGTCTTCAAGACACTCTTCAAAGCCATTTATGGCATGATTTCTTGATTTGACTTCCTTATCTGAAAGGAATTCTGTGGAATATCTCTCAAAACCTAGTGATTTAAATATCCTTATGTCACTAAATATGGAGAGTTCATTCATTCAACCTCATCCTTTAAGATAAGAGAATCCTTAACTTGGGTCTCCTTTTTTAGGAATAATCCCCAGTTATAATTCCTTAACTTGGGCATCCTCCTTAGGAGTAAGCCCCAAATTCTTAAAGTTCCCAAAATATGGGCATCCTCCTCAAGAGTAAGCCCCGAGTCCCTTAATTTGGGCATCCTTCTTAGGAGTAAACCTCAATCTCAAATATGGGCATCCTCCTCAGGAGTAAGCCCCGAGTCCCTTAATTTGGGCATCCTTCTTAGGAGTAAACCCCAATCTCAAATATGGGAATCCTCCTCAGGAGTAAGCCCCGAGTCCCTTAATTTGGGCATCCTTCTTAGGAGTAAACCCCAATCTCAAATATGGGCATCCTCCTCAGGAGTAAGCCCCAAGTCCCTTAATTTGGGCATCCTCCTTAGGAGTAAGCCCCAAATTCTTAAAGTTCCCAAAATATGGGCATCCTCCTCAGGAGTAAGCCCCGAGTCCCTTAATATGGGCATCCTCCTCAGGAGTAAGCCCCAAGTCCCTTAATTTGGGCATCCTTCTTAGGAGTAAACCCCAATCTCAAATATGGGCATCCTCCTCAGGAGTAAGCCCCGAGTCCCTTAATTTGGGCATCCTTCTTAGGAGTAAGCCCCAATATCAAATATGGGCTTCCTTTTCAGGAGTAAGCCCCAAGTCCCCTAACCTGGGCCTCATTTTTTAGGAGTAAGTCCCAGTCATAATTATGGGCATCCTCTTTAGGAGTGAACCCCAATACCCCAAATTTCTCTTAACCAGTCCTAATTTACATTTGATCTGGGATTCCTTCTCAGGAGTAAAACCCAGTTATCAATCCTCTCCTAATTTGGGTTTCCTCTTCAAGAATAAGTCTCAAGTTAGAGTATTCAAATCTCCATGAAGCACATATACCTTTATGGACCCTGTTCCTGGATTTTCTCCCTAAAGTAAATCCTCTGGGCAGTCATATATACATAAGCCCCAAAAAATTTCTTATGATTGCATATTTCATGTCACAATTGTCTAATTTTTACCAATACCTCTTGTTTCTCACACCGAGCATGACTCACGTAGGCTTAGAGTGTAAAAGTAATTATGACATTCTTCTTTGAGCCATCAATCATAAACATCATACTCCATTACTCGAACTACGTGGGTTCTTATTCCTTTTCCAAAACAAAGGATACGTAGGTAGCCCATTTATGGGTTCGATCCCAACTTTGAAATAATCCCTGTCCTTCTGAATGACGATAAACTTCAAGTGCCCCACTGAGTGGCTTTAAAACCAGCCTGGTCATCGTAATGACCAAGAGACTTTTATATAAATGTTTTGAAGGATACCATTGACCAAGAATCTCTAAACAGATATAGTTGATTCTCTATTGATGAAGAACCTCGAATACATATAAAATATTCTCTAAATTTCTTGCATATTTAATCATTGATTGTTAAAACTAAAGGAAAGCACATTTTATACTTGGTAATGTAATAAGGATTCACGAACATAACTTAAATCTATAAAGAGAGTCCCGGAGTAGACAATAATTCCCCTCAAAAAGGTGTGATGAGTCCGACCTCCCATCCTCTCGACCAATGAAAATTCCTAAGCCTCATCAGTCCACAAGCTAATGAGCGCCTACCTTTGGAAAGTAGGTCCAAACAGATGTGGAATCATTGGATGTTTCCAGTTCTATGAACAAACCCGCTAGAAACCGATCAGAACGTTTGAATCTCCCGTCCAGGAGGTCATCCCCGAAATCCGTGCGAAACAACATTAAATAAAAAATGCATGTTTATCATGTTTATGTTTTATTTATGTTTATTAGTTTTAGTTATATCTTTATTATATATTTATTATACTATATGTTTATAATATTATATATAAATACCTTTTAATATATATATATATATATTTATATATAAACACTTATTATATATATATATATATAAATAAATTTATGTTTCCAAATGAATGTGTTAATTGATGCGTACATTTATATTCTCATGAATATATGTTCATTGTTTACCCTAATATTGGCCATATATACTATAGTACTATATATACTTGGTGCATTCATTCATTTCCTATATATATGAAGATTTATCTTCTCATAAATACTTAAAATCATGATAAATATATTTAAATAAAAAATAAATGTATTTTTTATGTTTAAAAATATAAATATTTAGTTATATATAGTTATATACTTTTTAAATATATTATATATAACTATAATTATATATAACTAGTTAAATATAAACATGTTCAAATAATTATAAAATTAAAAAACATTTTTTTAAATGATAAATATATATTTATGAATACCTTTTGAATATATTTATTTATAAATATATGTCTTTAGTGAATATATACACAAACATATATATATATATATATATATTTAAATACTTATGAAATTAAAATTAAAATTAATATATCAATTTATATTTATATATATTTAATTATAATTTAAATTATAAAATTATATATATATATATATAATTATAATTTATACAAAAACACAAACAAAAACACACACACATATATATTTATATATTTAATTATAATTTTAATTATTAAATTATAATAAATATATTAATTATATATATTTATAAAATTATAAATGCAATAAATATATTGGTTATAATTTTATAATTATGAATAAATGGTATGTTTTATCAATGCTAATTAAGAAGCGCTAATAAAACATACATTTATCAATGTTTTTTTAGCACTGATAAAGATGAACCTTTATCAGCGCTTTCAATTGTAGATAATTCACAAAATGAATAAAACTTCATATGATAAAATAATCATCAAAATTAAATAGTAATACCCAAATTTGAAACTAAATCATTCCATAACCCTATTTCCAAAATAACCTCAATAAACTCAAAATTAAAGAGTGTTTTAACCTCAAATGTTACTCATATATTTCGGATTCAAGCCCAAAAATATGGAGATCTTCTTTTGAGGTAACATTAATCCCTTAGTCACCAAATCACTTTTCAATACTATAGTTATCTATATGATAAAACTTGTGTTATAAATATCCAAGACCATATAAACCATAAAGGTTATCAATACCTTAAATCTCATTTCCAAAATATTTGAATTCACACTTCATGTTAAACCGAATACTTGAACCTATTAAAATGTCTCATAAAATTCAACGCTTAAGACCACAAAGGGGTGTTTAAGTCTTTAAACTTACGATCATCTTTAAGTTTATATACCTATGATAGTATCCACAACTCTTAAGATAACCTCACCTGAAAATATCATATTCTTTAACTTTATCTAAATCTTTCCTTTCATACCAACTATAATAACCCGGCCTTAAACATTACACAATTTTGAGTTTAATTCAAGAATTCATTCTTTTAAATTTGATGATCTTTTCAGGTTTAGAGTTTTAAATAATTATTCCATAAATAATATATAAAAAAACCATGAAATACAAAGTGTAAATTTCCAATTGGTATCTATTTTCCCATAATATATATATTTTTTATAATAAATCCTAATTTATTTTCATGGAAAATATTCGCGAATTTGAACTTTACTTCTTCCTTTACCTTACCCATCCTTAAACCCTACATTTTTTTTAAAAACTTGTGATGAGTATAAAATCCTAGAAAGGGATATAAAAATAAATGAAATAATTAGTTTAGTAAAAACATGAAAACCCATGAAATATTTACCTTTACATCAAAGTTATTTGATCAAAAGAAATAAAATATTTTCACAAGATAAAAAACACACATTTTTCTCAAAGAAATATTTTAAAACCAATATCAATCAATTAAAACTCACTTTTAGTGACTTAGAGAATAATATTCATAAAACCATTTCAAAACCCTTTTAATTGGAATAACCATATGGCCGACTTCTAATATAATCATTACCCAATGTATTAGAGATCTATAATGAGGATAACCCTTCCTATAAGTTATATTGAGCTCACCTATGAGATATAATGGGTATAAACCCTTCATATAATCTATATTGAGCTCACCCATTTTTCATGAGCTATAATGGGGCTCAGCCCTTTATATAAGCTATATCAAGCTCATCTGTGAGCTATAATGGGGCTCAACCCTTCATATAAGCTATATCGGGCTCACCAGTTTCATATAACGATCAAGTAACATTTCATGAATAAAAAAATTTCATCATAAAACCCTTTGAAAAAGTATTTTAAATTAATATGGAAAAAACTTTTGGATAAAAATACCATTTCTTTTGAAAACTCATTTTCAATACCAAAACACTTTTTCTTTGAAAAACCATTTTCAATACCAAAATACCCAAAAAAAGAAAAAAGGGTTTTTCATTTAATAAAAAATGAAATATTAAAAATTAATATATAAATAAAATAAATTAATACAACAATTCATTTAATTTACTTTTAATATTTTTGGTATCATTATTTTAGTTAATTATTAACTAAATAATTACAGTGTTTTCATTTATTAAGTATTTTAAGTAATTATTTCATCTTTAAAAATAAAAGATAAATTATTATGATAAAAAAACTCATTTATGTTTAAAAATAATATCTATAACCAATCTAAATTTGTTTTTCCCTATCCTAGACTATTATAGATATTACAGGCAAGGAAAGTTCATTTTTTTGTATTTTTCTTTACTTAACTTATTATATAGGTCACTTTCATTGAATATTTTTCCCAATAAATAATAAAAATAGAGGATAAGGTGATAATGGTCGAAATATGGCTATATAATGGGTGTTTTATAGGTTTTTAGGTAATTTTACACCTTATATTCTAAGTTTAACCACTAAGTAAACTCATTTTTACCTCAATCACTGTAATTAATTTTAACTATTTTCACTAATATTTATGGTAATAAACTAAGTTAAACTTATAATATAATATAAATTATTCTAATTCCAAATATGGAATCCATTTTTTTAAATTCAATTCATAGAATTTTCAGAATTTAATTTAAAATTAATCCCACAGTCGTGACAAGAAAGCATATTTTTAAAGTTAAAAAATTCAAAAGTTCACAATGTTTTTATATCAAAATTAAATATGAAAATTATTATAATGAACTAAATTTGATTAATTTATGTTCAATTTAACTAATTATACTTTAAAACAAATTTAAAATATATTTTAAATTTTTAAATAATTTAGGTGAAAAGACAATTTTCAATTAAAATTTAGTATTTTTCACTATTGATCAGAAATTGAAACTTTTCAAAAAAATACAAAAAATTAACCCTAAGATAATTTTGATATTAATATTTTAAAATAAATTGAATTTTGTCAAATAAAATTTTAAATTTGGTTAAATTTAATTTTAAATTATGTGCGCCAAACACGATTCAACCATCTTTTATAAAAAATAATGTTTTTCAGAAAACATTTATTTTTCTTTTAAATGATTCTTGTTTTATTTATAATCAATAGATAACTAATAAACATGTGTAAAACATATTTTTTTATAATTTAGTTAATCCTATTCACTCCCACCATTCCAAAATCTAGGCAATAACCATTATATTAAATAAAAATATTAATAGTATATTGTTGTTCTATAAAAATCAGTCTTGCGTGAAACACAAGATATCAAAGAAACTCATTGTTACATGTAACACAAGATAAGTCAGTGTTTCATATCATTTACGATATCTAATATAATTTCCTTATTTTAAAATATTTGGGAATTATAGAAAGTTCATAGAAGTTCCTTGCTATGTTGAGAACCCAGAAGTGCCATGAAAATATTTTTAAATAAATGTTCAATATCCAGATGATATCATTTCAAAGACACAACTGATACAGACTATCAGGGTTGGATACTCATAGGGATTTGAGGCTGACCGTGTTATCATGACATGACAAATTGATTATGATTTTAAGGTTGATTTATAGTCTATGGAAGACCCTAGGTCGTCTCTCAATGAGTGTTGGTGGGTTTAGAGTGTGCGTTTTTAATAAGAAGTACTTAAATAGGGGTTGGTTTTGTAAATAGTTTTAGGATGAAATGACTTAATTAAAGAGTTTAATAGTTGGAAAGAAAAGGTGGTGTTTATTAATTATGAAATAAAAGGGTTCATTGTGAGTTCGCTACACACATTTAAAGCTCATTGTTCTTGGATATTAATTAAGGATTGATGTAATTCTTTGGTTGAAATCAATCGGAATCCCGATTACTTTCCAAGCTCTTATATCAAAGAACGTTGAACCAAACCTTGACATAAAAATCGTATAGAAAAGGTCCAGATCACATTAATGGTATAATAGCTTCTAAAAAATTGAAATCTCAAATAAGTGGGGAAAAAAGATTCTTGTGCTGTCCAATCGGAACAACACAAGTCACACACTCAAAACTTCGCACCGATCGGTTAAAAGTAAAGAGCATTTCATTCGGTTAAATCAAAAAAAGATAAATCAAAGTAAGATACTTCTAAATGAAATGTTTTCAAACGAAAAATACATCAAACCAGTAGTAGTAAAAGTTCTGAAACTCCCTTTACATGTGTGTATCTCCCTCACAATGAACACCCACCATTTAGCTCAATATCTGGAGGAGTAGGAAGCTCGGGTGGAACTCCTTCTTCATTCTTGGTCCCCCTATGAGGATAGGGGCCTCCAGAACTTCTAAGATGAGGAGGAGGATCCTCTATGACTCCAAAATGGTAGAGCTTCACTTCTTGGCTGAACTTACAAATGGGGTTCCCAAGGTTCCTTTTTATATCCAAAATAGGAAGTGGTTTTGGGAACCCAGATTTTGATAAACAACTTGGAGGATGGTTTTCGGCTACTAGACAGTCGAATATCCTTTTTTACAAAACTGGAAAGTTGTATACCCACATCTTTACTATCACCAATGAATGGTTGGAATCATTTGGACAATCACAGATCGAGATATTGACATATTACAGAATGACACTTTTGAATTTGTGTATATTCGATGGCTTGGACAGATCAATTCGGTTGGGCCCCTTATAAGCCGGATCAGGATTGGGTTCTTTGAGATGAAATGCGGATTACTAAATTTTGGACCGGCCCACAATATTTCATCCCATTTGGATGCACGAAGTTCTCATACTATTCAAAACAGTGGACATATGTCCGTGGGATGTCATGCAGTTTGGCCCATTTTTCTTCTGGATGATCTCCAGGCCTCCAAATCACCTCTACCTTCAATGAAAATATCAAAACAAATATAATTGACCTTTTTAATAGTGATAAAAATTATTTCATTGAATAAAGACTGAAGTTAAATTTATTATTATATTTTGAATAATCATTACAAAAGTAGTTTAAAATAGTGGTGTAAGGGTGGAATTGAATAATGAATCACTATGCGATCAGAGGCACCTTCTCATGGTGTACACCCTTGGTAATATCTAGTGTAGGATATTATGAGAATGAGAACCGCCAGTAATAAATCTACATTTATATGTGTTACTAGATGTTCCTATCTATGGTCATGTTTATTGATCTTTAGACTTTAATATTATTATTAACGAGTGTAATAAGTCACATATTTTGATGAATTTATAAAAACCATGATGACAAATTTCTAAAGTGAGGTAGGATACTTTGGGAATGTCTTGAGTGATATTTCATTAATGAATAATTTGAGAAAGTATTTTTATATTATGTTCTTTAAAAAAAGTTTATATCTTAGACCCTTTGATAGAAATGATATAGCCTAAATAAATCCATGGCCATGGTGTTCTATAGGAAAGTTCGATTTTTGTAAATTCAAAGAAAGAGACATCATACACATAGGTTGATGGAATCAACATGCAACCTGATTGATTAGATATATCATTAAAAATGTATTATATTACACAATAAGCATCCGTATAAGGTCTTATGTCATTTTGACATTAACTTCTTTATCTATGGGTGTAACAACCTAAGATTTTATGAGATAGATTTTTTTTGAATTTATTTGATGTCTTGTGTTATACGCTACACCAAGATTAGATTGTGCTGTACAAAAAATCGCATTATCTTGTGGTATACGCAACACTATACTTAGCTTGTGTTACACAAAATTTCTAGTTCTTCTGATAGACTTCATTTCATGCAAGACTGAGTAAAAGTGAACAACTAAATATTATAACCCAGTTATTATAATGATGAGCATGAATAGTATTAAATTCCTTCTAAAATAACTATTTAAATGAAAATAAATGAGTATATAAAATAATAAAATCACACTTTATGTATTTAATCTAATGTTTAAAATTCATCTTAGATGTTTTCTAAACATAATATAAGAACAAATTTAATTTTTCATATAAAAGTAGTATTTTTCAAAAAATGTAGTATTGCTGCCTTTTGATGGCGCACCCATTTTAAATATAATTTTTACACTTTTATATATTATATTTAATAAAAAAATTCTTATTTGTAATAGGGATATAAAAATTTTCTTTGGATTAATTTTTGATATTTTTATGATAAGTTTTAAATTTTGATGAATAATAAAATTATACTAAGTTTTAATTGAATTTTTTTTTCATCAAAATAATTTATGTAATAAAATTATATTATTTAATGGTTTTAAATTATAAATATAATATATTTTTATCATTCAATATAATTTATACCATTAGCATTAAATTTACATTGAATTCAGATGTGAAAACATTTCAATCTTTTATAATGTTTTAACTTTTAAAAACCCATTCTCTCTTTCCAAAAATGAGAATAATTTTAAATTAATTACTGCAAATTCTGTGTTTTTAATTTTGAAAAATGGATTCCATATTTGGAATCATTATTCCCAAATTATGTAAATATCATTATTTTATTTTTGGGCATTATGAATAGTAACTTAAATAATTTTTATTAATATGGAAAAAGGGTAAAATGAGTAATTAAGGGTAAGAATAATTTTATAAAATTTGCCTAAAACTTTTCATAATATAATTTTATGAGTTTTTTTCAACATAAATCATCCTTGGGTTGACATAGTGTCATTTGGAAGCCACTTGGACGAGATTAGGACATTTAATTTATTTTATTTAAAGAAAAGTTAAATATGTATCACTAAAATTTTAATAACTAAACCATTTTTTATATAAGGTTATATAGAAGATAAATTAGATTATAAATACTTATTTCAAATATAAAATGTTTTTATTTATCATGTTAATTTATTTGTAATTTTTAGAAAATATATAATTACATTAAAGTCTTATACTTTGATGGTGTAAAAATTAATTAATTGATGAGAAATCAATAAAAAAATTATTATTAAAATGATAATAACCATAAAAAGACCCAAAAACTTTCCAAATTTGTATTATTCAAGTATATATCTACCATAATCATCCAAGGGTCAAGTTATTGACCATTTGGATCCATATTTAAGAGATTGTGACACTTATATTATTTTATTTAAAGTGATGTTAAAGTTGTCACATTCATAATTTAATTGTTGAGATGGTATGTGAGTATGCTATACTCTATAATACCAAATGTAGGATCGAAATAATAGAGATACTGTATGTAGTATCCAGTGATACACAATATAAAATAGGGGGGGGGTGAATTGTATACTTTTAAAAAATTCCTTTGGAACTTTTAAAGATGGTTATGTTTAACAAGGTTAAACAAGGTAATTCAAAAAACCTCTAGTTCTATACACTTCCTTGAATCCGGAAATATGATTTTGAGAAAGTGAATCCAGAAAGATGGTTCTGTAAAATGAAACTTAATAAAAGTTTACAAAGATAATGATTCTACCTTAAAACATATGTAATCTTACTAAATCAGAGTATGTGTATAAGTATAAGATAGTTATACTTTCCTTAACAAATAAAATGCAGCAGAAAACTTGTAACAAAACAAGTAACAAGTAGTAAATCTTTTAACCCAAAGAGAAGGGTATCCAAAAACATTGGATAAAGGTCCCTTGATTTATACTTTCAAGAAAGTGTGTCTTACCCAAACTAGGGTAATCCCTCGATACAAAGATCGGAGTCTGTCTTGCTATCCCCGCAAGCACTCAACTTCAAGGTAGTCGACACCTCTGTCTTCCTCAGCAAGGAAGCCCTCAACTTCAAGGTAGTCAACACCTCTGTCTTCCTATCCCCAGAATCCCTCTAATGTAATCAACAACATTTAGAGTCACATAAAGAAAATCCTGAACAAGATGTTCAGTACGCACTAAGAATGAGAGTCTCTCTCTAGAAATCACTTCAATAGCATGCAATCTCTAGAGTCATAGAATAGTTTATCAAAGTTGTGAGATCTTTCAAATGAGATCCTATTTATAGGCACAACACCAATGCTCAGTCCCTCATCCAACGATCATATTTTTCCTTGAATTTCGAAGGGACTTATACATGTGTCACCCAAACAATGGTTAGTTAGTAACTGAAAGCATGACATCATTTTATAACAAAAACAAGTGTAAGAAAAAATATGGTTACATAACCAAAATCCAATATTTGGAATGTAAGCAAATAAAAATTTCAAAGTCTAACAAAAAATGAATTCAGAGTCTATAATACAAGGATATTAGGATTCTATTTTATAAGGAATTCAGAACCTGAATTTATAAAGTTCGGAGTCAGAGTTCATGAGAATTCAGAGTCAGAAATCAGAAAGTTCAGAGTCAGAATTCATTAGAATTAGGAGTTCGAACTCACAAAGTTTGGAGTCAGAATTCATTAGAATTCGGAGTCAGAACTCAAAAAGTTCTGAGTCTGAATTCATTATAATTCGGAGTCATAACTCACAAAGTTCGGAGTCTGAATTCATTAGAATTCGGAGTCAGAAATCACAAAGTTCGGAGTCTGAATTTGGAGTCAGAAAATAGAATGATCTTAATCTGAGTATTATATGATTCTGAGGTTTTAGATATGAAACCAAATTTTACACTTAGACAAAATAACGAACAATTAAAAACATGATGAGGATATTTTTCCTTGGGGAAGGAAAATTTTCCTTATAGAAGTAAAAAATAGGATAAAATAAATTTTCCTTAATATAAGGTGTTTGTGATTTTCTAAACAAGAAGGGATGGTAAATTCATAAGGAAACCTTATTGACTTAATAATCTCCCCCAAGTATGAAGGAATTGAAAAGTCATAAGTAAAACCTTATTGACCCAACAATCTCCCCCTTTTTGGAAAGCACAAACATCCTTACAAAAAAGAATAAAAGGTCTTAGACAATATTTTTCTAGAATTTGAAAGTAAAACTTATCTCCCTTATCATATAGTCCAGGATGAATACGACTAACCCACCCTTAGGCTTTGGAACACTAAGGATCGTATTCTAGATTTCTGGAATGAGATTTTTCATTATCTTGAGTACAAAAATATCTATAATAAAAAATCCCCCTTAGATAAACTCCCCCTTACTTAGGGATATTTCTTCTTAACTAAGCATTCTTTTTCCTTTCTCCCCCTTGGTGATTTTCAAAAATAATTTGAGGGAATGGAAACAAAATTAGTACCTGAAATATTAGTACAAATCATTCAAAGAAAAAAAAAATGAGTAACCAAAATTTCATTAAGATTGGAAGAATTTGTACAAGGAAGAAAATACAACAAAAGATCGGATTGGATATATTTTCCTTCCTTCTCATTGGGTATCAATTTGTTTACTATGGTTTTTAGCTTCTTTATCTCCTTGTGATCTTCCTCTGTTTTCTTTTCTAATGCTTTGATCTTTTATTCTTGATCCTTCAGAGCCTCTGCTCGAGCTTTCAACAAGTCATCTTGCTTCACTAACTTCTCTTCAATCTCAATCCGGAGATCCCTTTCTCTTTTCCAGCTTTGAGCAACAGAGTACAACTTCCAATTCATATCCTTTACCTATTGAATCTAAGTATTCTGCTCAAGGTTTATCATTTCCTTAATGCTATGTGTGAGATCCTTGATTTTTCTATCTTCAGTATCAAAAGATTACTTAACATCATCTTGAAACTCATCAAGCTCTCTCAAATCTTCAACTATATTCTTTGACCAGCTCACCATTTTCTTACAATATCTTTTGTGGGCTTCATAGTTGATAAGGAAATATTTGAAGTCTGTCTCCAGCTTGACACACTTGTCCATCACCATGGACACTGAATCCAATTTTTGGTTCAAAGTATGTTGAATCATCTGGCATCTGGAATCTATGCTTGAAAAAATAATAATTTTCCCAACAAGCTTCTTTAAGTATTGAACTACGAAATCATGTCCCAGAGAAGATGATTCCGAATCCAAAACTTTGCTTGGTGAGATCTCTTTCTCTAGCTCAACAAGCTTTCTCTTCAAAGATCCACTAGCTTCCTTCTTCCTTATGATTACTTTTTTAGGTGTATCCACAACCACTTGTTTCCCCTTATCGGTTATCAGAACAACTTCTTCATTTGGAGATTTATGTTTACTGTCAGATAGTTGAACAATCTTGTCTTCATCTACCTTTTCTTTCTCATCTCTAGCCTCAGCATCCTCAAGATGTATGAAATGTTTATTATAACTCTCTTCCTCATACAATTTATTAAATTCTTCTTCACCCTTATCATCTTCCCCTTCCTCATCCATCCTAGGATTTAGGAGATTTGAAGACTCTACTTCAGAAGTTCAGATTGATAGTTTCTCAGACGGGGTTTCCTTTTCATGAAAGTCTTCAACTTACTGAATGAGGTCTTCTGTGTCAGCACTGCTTTCTTCTTCTTGCACTTCTTCCACAACTTTCTTTTCTTCAACAACCTTCTATTGGGGTTTTTCCAGAGTCATGTAATTCTTCCCCAGAGTCTCAAGTAAAGCCTCAACCAAGAATGATTTCGGTACTGGAATTTGTTTGGATCCTATTTTAGTATCCCTTAGAAGGGATTGGAGAATTTCAGCTTCTGACATCTTCTTATTCTGCTTCTTTTCCTTTTCTTGCTTATCAAGATCATCAGCCATCTTCTCTTTCAAACCCTTGGCCTCAGTAGGATCCATGCCGAACTGTGGCTCTAATTGCTTCCAATTATTTTTATCTTCCCTCCACTTTGCAGCAACCTCATCCGAGTAATATTTCTGCTTCTTGGGCTTTGGAGGTGCGGATTGAGTTTCTTTAGCTTTAGGGGTTTTCTATTCTTCTTCCACTACCTTCAGCTTCCTCTTCTTTCTTCCTTTCTTCGATGGTTCTTCCACCTCTTGCTTCTTTGGAACGAATTCTTCTTCCTCATCTAGTAAGTCATAGAATTATCTAAAATATTTAGAGAAACCGATATTCATTCTCTTCAAAGTATCATCGCTTACCAACATGACTTTGTAATTCCTCATCTTGGAATTGCAAGGAATCTTGAAAGACTGAAGACATAAAACAATAAACTTGGAGAGAATATCCAGATACATTATAATATGAGCTTTAAAATTTCCATTCTTGATATTCTCTATGGTAATGAGAATATGCTTCATCAAGTTGATCTTCCTCAGATTTACCAAAAAATCTAAGATATACATATTGCTATTTTTTAGGGTGTTCTTATCACCCTTTCTAGGAATGATGAAACCTTGAACCCACAACTCAAGGATCTGATTATTTGTTGACAAATGAGCAATATTCAGAGTCTTGAAATCTAAAATTCCAAGAAACTCCATAGATTTTACCTTGAAAAAACTTCCTTGAACATAAGGCAACTTGTGAGAACAGAACTCAACTTCCCCATCAAATTGAACTCCAACCAAACTAGCTGCCTTTGTATAAGATAGAGCATAGGTCTTTCCATAGCTTTTGAACGAAAACTTCTCTCTTCCTTCTTCCTGAAAGAAATTAACTGAATCATAGAACTCAATAAGTAGATCTGGATACACCAATTCTTTAGCTCCTGGATTTGAAATACAAACCCTTTCCCATACATTGAGTTTGATATTCTTCAAAATTATAGAATCATACTTGTTAAAGAAATTGGGATGCACCAACCTCTCTCTATAAATCTACCACTCCGAAATGGACTGGACAATTGACATTTGTTGAGAAGGAACTTTACCATACATTCATATTTGTTCAAAGTTTGAGAGGTTTAGAACATTCTTTTGAAGGGGGAGCAGAGATTCGACACACAGAGGCTTGGAAACCGATGTGGGATCACCCTTCAGGGGTCCTTTATATAGGCATCAATGCGACAGTTGAACTTCCAAACTCAATATAATGGCTGAAAATCCTTCTAATTAGATCTAATGGTTGAAATGATAGCCTCAAGGAAAATTTGGTAGGATCCAATCATTTGAGGTTTTTAAAGAAAAACATTCGGATTTAAGGAAACTAGAATCCAAAAAATTTAAAACACAAAAGAAAATACCAGCAAGGAAATGATGAATATGAAAACTTAAGAAAGAATTCATACCTTTTGGATTACTAGGAATATTATTCATATTGAGGAAAAATTCTTCTTGAAGAAATTTAGATTCTGAAAATTTTGATTACGAAAAAAAATGAAAACAAAGAAAAATCCATTACAAAAATCTTCATCATGAAAATTTCAAGTACGGAAATTTTCATTACGAAAATTTAAAGTATGAAAATTTTCATTACAAAAATTTCAAGTACAAAAATCTTTATTATGAAAATTTCAAGTACAAAAATATTTATTATGAAAATTTCAAGTATGAAAATCTTCATCATGAAAATTTGAAAAACATCATTATGAAAAACTTGAAAAACTTCATTACGAAAAACATGAAAAACTTCATTATAAAAAACATGAAAAACTTCATTACGAAAAAACATGAAAAACTTCATTATGAAAAAACATAAAAAATTTTATTATGAAAAACATGAAAAACTAACAAGAAAATGTACTCCCCCTATGAAAAAGAGTTTATTACTGTAAGGAGATTGGTTTCAACAGAAAGTTAACAAGGAATATTACCTTATAGTTATCATTCCTAACTTCTGTTTAATGTATTAAAACCTATCAGAGGGTAATAATTTTGTGAAAATATCAGCAAGTTGATATTACGTTTCGATAAATTGAAGAATGATATCTCCTTTAAGTGTGTGATCCCTAAGAAAGTGATTCCTAATATCTATGTGTTTTGCATGAGAGTGATATGCATGGTTTTTACTAAGGGAAATGACACTTGTATTATCACAACAAATTTTTGTTTTGGTAAAAATCATACCATAGTCTGTGAGTGTGTGTTGCATCCACAACACTTGAGCACAAAAACTTCCAGCTACTACATATTCAGCTTCAGCAGTGGAAAGTGCTACCGAGTGTTGCTTCTTACAAGACCAAGAAACTAATGAATCTCCTAAGAAATGAAAAGTTCCAGATATACTCTTTCTATCCATTCTACATCCACCAAAGTCAGCATCTGAAAAACTTTTCAAAACAAAATCATTTCCAAAAGTATAGAAAAGTCTTAAATCCATGGTTCCCTTTAAGTAGCGAAAAATTATTTTCACTGCCTTTAAACGAGATTCCTTAGAATTGGATTGATATCTTGCACATAAGCATACTGAAAACATTAAGTCTAGATGACTAGCTATCAAGTAAAGTAAACTTACTATCATACCTCTAAAGGATGTTTGATCTACTGGTTTCCCAGCTTCATCAAGATCAAGTGTGTTTGAGGTACTGATAGGAGTACTTATACTCTTAGTGTTGTCATATCCATACTTTTTAAGAAGATATTTAATATAATTATGTTGGAATATATATTCCTTCTAGTTTTTTAGATATTTGAAAAACAAGAAAAAATGTTAACTCACCCATTATACTCATTTCAAACTCAGATTTCATTAGATCAGCAAAGGAATTAGTTAAGGATCGCTGAGTTGAACCAAATATAATTTTATCAACATAAATTTGAATAATCAAAAAGTTTTTCTTATCTTTCTTTATAAAAAGGGTTGGATCTGATTTTCCCTTAACATAATTATTTTGAATCAAAAATCCTGTAAGTCTATCATACCAGGCTCTAGGGGATTGGTTAAGTCCATACAAAGCTTTGGTAAGTATAAAAATATTATCAGGATGTTTTGTATCTTTAAAAACAGGAGGTTGTTCAATAAAAAATTCCTCTTGAACATAACCGTTAAGGAAAGAACATTTCACATCCATTTGAAAAAGTTTGAAATTAAAGAATGCTGCAAAGGTCAGTAGGATACGAATAGATTCAATTCTAGCTACTGAAGCATAGGTTTCTTCGTAGTCTATTCCCTCTTGTTGATTATAGCCTTTAGCAACTAATATAGCTTTATTTATAACTATGATTTCATTTTCATCACACTTATTTCTGAAAACCCATTTTGCTCTAATAAAAGAAGTTTCATTAGGTCTTTCAAAGAAGGTCCAGACTTTATTCCTTTAGAATTCGTTTATCTCATCTTGCATAGATTTTATCTAGTTATCATCACCTAAAGCTTCATCAGTTCTTTTTGGTTCTAATTGGGAAAGAAATGCTAGCTGTTCTACTTAATTTCTTAAACAACTTCTAGTCCTTAAAGGTTGATTCACATCACCAATGATACTATCACTGGGATGATTCTTGAGAAACACCTGATTTGGGTTTTGTAAAACATGTTCATCAATATAGTGTAGAAAATCTTCTAGGGTAAATGCTTTAGAAACATCTTCTTAGACATTTTCCTTATCAGAAGAATCTTCTAACAAAGGTTGATAATCAGTTTTTGAAAACACATCTGAAGATGTAGGTTGGGGTTGTTTAAAAACAAAAGGATCAGTTTCATCAAATTTCACATTCACTGTCTCTTCAATAGTACAAGTTTTTTTTATTGAAAACTCTATAAGCCTTAGAAGTTGTGGAGTAGCCTAAGAAAATTCCTTCATCAAATTTTGGTGTGAATTTGTGTAGATTATCTTTGGTATTCATAATGAATACTTTGCAACCAAAAACCTTAAATTAGGAAAGTCTAGTTTTCTACCATTCCATAACTCATAAAGAGTTTTATTAAGAAAAGGTCTAATCAAAACATGATTTATAGTATAACAAGAAGTACTTACAGCTTCAGACCAAATTTTTTTGGCTATAGAATATTCACTCAACATGGTTCTCATTATCTCTTGAATAATTCTATTTATTCTTTCAACAACACCATTCTGTTGAGGAGTTCTTGGTGATGGGAAATTGTGAGTAATGCCTTTTCTACTACAAAACGTTTTAAAATCAGAATTTTGAAATTATCTACCATGATCACTATGAATAGTTTTCAATGGAAGGTTTTTCTCATTTTTAACTTGGGCTCTAAAACGTTTAAAATATGAGAAGGCTTCATACTTCTTTTCTAGAAAAAATACCAACTTAAATCTAGTTTAATCATTAACTAGGACAAATAAATAATACTTGCCTCCAATGCTTCCAGTTTGTGTAGGACCAAAGAGATCCATATGTACTAACTGTAATGCATCAGTAGTTGAGACTTCACCGATTGATTTAAAACTTGATTTATGTTGCTTGCCATATTGAAAAGGGTCAAAAACTTTTGAAGAATCAAATCTAAGCTCTGGTAGATCCTCAACTAACCTTTTCTTAGAAAGTTTGCATAGGTTATTAAGGTTACAGTGACCTAACATTCTATACCACAACCAAGAATGATATTCCATTACACTAAGGAAAGGTAGATCTTGGCTCCTAAGGTCTTCTAAGTTTAGTGTGTATACATTCTCTTGCCTATGGGCAGAAAGAACAAACTCTTCCTTGGAATTGTGTACTAAGCACTTATCATTCCTAAAATTCACAAGGTAACCTTCATCACATAATTGACTTATGCTAATGAGGTTGTTATTAAGACCCTTAACAAACAAAAAATTTTAAATCAAAGTTTTTCCAAGAAGAACGATGTTACCTATACCAATAATTCCTCCCTGAGCATTATCTATGAAAGTTACTTTTCCTCCTTTCATCTTGATAATATTTTAAAACTAGTTTTTGTTACCAGTCATATTCCAGGAAAATCCACTATCCATGTACCAAGTATTGCTGTTGATACTCTCTCTATTTTACTGAAAACAAAAGACTTAGAATGTCAGAATCCAAACTTTCTTGGATTCGGAAATTTTAGAAAACAAAATCTTTGGCACCCACATTTTCCTAGAAAAACAGGCTTTATGAAATCCTAAAGATTGAGTTTTGTTTAAGGAACAATTTTTTGCCTAGTGTCAACCACACTGAAACTTAGTGCAGAAAGGATCACTTTGTGGAACAAAATAATTATTTCTAAAAATCGGTTTAGAACTAGTATAACCAAAACCAGAACTATTCCTTAAAGGTCATATTTGAGAATACATTTTATCAAAATTTTCCTTACCTAAGGTAAAGTTTGACAAACACTTCCTCAAGGAAAAAATTTCAGATTTCGGTTTTATAACCAAGTTCTTGTCTTCTAAAACATTTGATTTTGAACTAGAGTTAGGCTTAAGAACATTTTTCTTAGAAATTACATTTTTTAGATCTTTAGAAAGTTTATTCTTCTCAGAATTTACTTCCTCAATAGTTTTTGAAATACTTTAAAAATCAATAATTTTCTTATCAAGATCTTTAGAAATATCTGATATTTCCTTAATAAGAATTTTATTCTTAGAATTTTCCTTATCAAGTTTTTTCATGAGTTTTGAATTCTCAATTTCAAGGAGTTTGGAAAACCTAGAAACTTATTCATAGGAAGGTAAAGTATCATCTTCATCAGAAGAGGATTCTTCATCAGAAGAGTTATAATATTTACTATCATTATAATTCAAAGATATATTGGTCATAGATTCAGCATTTTGTACCTTATCCATAAAGTAATGATTGTCCATAGGTAGTCTGGATATTAGACCAAGATTCTTCTGTCCAGAAGATTCATAAGCTGATGATTCATCTGAAGAGTCACCACAACTGGCACTCCAAGTGTCATTATCTTTCAAGACTTTCTTATCTTTATCTTTATTGTACTTCTTTCTGTTTCTCTTAGAATGATTTTCCTTTCTTTATTTTCTTTTAAGCCTAGGACAATCAGGCCTTATATGTCCAGCTCTCTTTCATTCATAAAATGTGACTTCTGAATATTTTTTTTCTTTTCTTTCCTTTTTCTTATATATGGATTGAAAGTTCTTCTGGCCAACAATCTTATTCATCCTTCGAGCAAGATTGGAAAACTCATTTTCTGAAGATTCACTTCCACTAGATTCGGATTGAATAATAACCTTCTTAGATTTGGATCTAGTAACTCTCTAAGAAGTCTTGGATTTCATGTGATTTGAAGTTGTAGTAAAAGCAACAATACCATTTCCATTCTTCTTGTTTATATTATCAGCATCTCTCTTCATTCTAGTCTCATGTTGAAGAATAGTTCCAAAGAGTTCATCAAGAGTAATATGAGTAACCTTTCTGTTCCCATCAATAGAAGTCCTCTTGGATTCCCACTCATTGGGCATGATGTCTGTGATTTTATCAACAAGAGCTTCATCATCTAATACTTTCTCACCCATGGATTGTAAAATATTCACAATATTCATGAATATTTGTTTCAACTTGCATATGGGTTCTCCATAAAGAAAGTTAAAGACATGGTATTCAGCTTTGAGCATGTCTCTTCTAGTTTCAATAACTTTGGAGTTACCAAAATGTGTAACTTAAAGTTTTTTCCAAATACTGTTTACAGCTTCACAAGAAGATATCCTGCTGTATATATTTCTAGTCACGGAACAAAGAAAAGTATTGCGTACCTTATAATTCAGTTGATATTCATGCTTTTCTTGATTGGTGAAGGTAATAACTTCCTTGTTAGGAATTTTATATCCTCCAATAAGCATAAAAAATTATCAACTCCAGTATTGATAATAAAAGTCTTCATTCGATCTCTCCAATACTGATAATCATTCCCATAAAAAACAGGTGGTCTTGTTGGATTTAAGTTGTCAATAGAACCAACATTGATTCCTTCCATCTTTTAAAAACTTTCCACAAAAACTTGTTAATAGAAAAAGTTTGTAAACAAGAAAAATATTCCTCAGCAAGTAAAATAAAACTAGAGTATCTCTAAGAAAAATATGAATCCAAAATTTATGAATCCGAAAACAAAAAGAAGAAGAATTCTATTATGAATCTAATCGTGAGATTAATTCACATTGAACCAAAATTCTGATGCCAATTGTTAAATTGGTTCAGGATATAAGGTCACCTCCTCTGATACCAATTGTTGAGATGGTATGTGAGTATGATATAATCTATAATACCAAATGTAAGATCAAAATAATAGAGATACTGTATGTAGTATCTAGTGATACAAAATATACAAGAGGGGGGTGGGGTGTGAATTGTATACTTTTAAAAAATTCCTTTGGAACTTTTAAACATGGTTATGTTTAACAAGGTTAAACAAGGTAATTCATAAAACCTCTAGTTCTACACACTTGCTTGAATCTGGAAATATGATTATGAGAAAGTGAATCCAGAAATATGGTTCTGGAAAATGAAACTTAATTAAAGTTTAAAAATATAAATATTCTACCTTAAAGCATATAGAATCTTACTAAATCAGAGTACAAGTATAAGGAAGTATAAGATAGTTATAATTTCCACAACAAATAAAATGCAGTAGAAAACTTGTAACAAAACAAGTAACTAGTAGTAAATATTTTAACCCAAAGAGAAGGGTATCCAAAAACCTTGGATAAAGGTCCCTTGATTTATACTTTCAAGAAAGTCTGTCTTACCCAAACCAGGGTAAGCCCTCGATACGAAGATCAGAGTCTATCTTGCTATCCCTACAAGTTCTCAACTTCAAGGTAGTCAAAACCTCTGTATTCCTCAACAAGGAAGTCCTCAACTTCAAGGTAGTTGACACCTCTGTCTTCCTATCCCAGGAATCCCTCGAATGTAATCAGCAACATTCAGAGTTTCACAAAGAAAATATTGAACAAGATGTTAAATACACACTAAGAATGAGAGTGTCTCTCTAGAAATCACTTTAATAGAATGTAATCTCTATAGTCATAGAACAGTTTATCAAAGTTGTGAGATCTTTCAAATGAGATCATATTTATAGGCACAACACCAACAGTTGGCTCCCTCCTCCAATGGTCATATTTTTCCTTGAATTTCATAGGGACTTGTACATGTGTCACTCAAATAATGGTTAGTTAGTAACTGAAAGCACGAAATAATTTTATAACAAAAATAAGTGTAAGTAAAAATATGGTTACATAACCAAAATACAATATTCGGAATGTAAGCAAATAAAAAGTTCAGAGTCTAACCAAAAATTAATTAAGAGTCTATAATACAAGGATATTCAAATTCTATTTTCTAAGGAATTAGGAACCTAAATTTACAAAGTTTGGAGTCAGAGTTCATGAGAATTCAGAGTCAGAAATCAAAAAATTTGGATTCATAATTCATTAGAATTCGGAGTCAGAACTCACAATGTTTGGAGTCAGAATTCATTAGAATTCAGAGTCATAACTCACAAAGTTTGGAGTCTGAATTCATTAGAATTCAGAGTCAGAACTCACAAAGTTCGGAGTTTGAATTTGGAGTCAGAAAACAGAATGCTCTTAATCTAAGTATTATATGATTCTGAGGTTTTAGATATGAAACTGAATTTTACACTTAGACAAAATAATGAACAATAAAAAACATGATGAGGATATTTTTCCGTGGTAAAGGAAAATTTTCCTTATAGAAGTAAAACATAGGATAAATGAAATTTTCCTTAAGATAATGTGTTTGTGATTTTAAAAACAAGAAGGGATGCTAAAGTCATAAGGAAACCTTATTGACTTAACAATCTCCCCCAAGTATTAAGGAATGGAAAAGTTATAAGGAAAACCTTATTGACTCAATATTAATAAGTAAATAATTTTAATGTTGCATTTTATAAAAGATAAATTATAATAAAAGCATTATTATGAAATATAGTATATTTATATTCATCTTAATATTTTATTTTTAAATTTTAACCAAAAAATAAGAATATTAAATAATCACCCAAAACTGATGTAGTAATTATTTTATTAATGGAAATATAAAATTAATGTTATTAAAAATATTACAATAAATAAAATTTGATACAATTAATATCTAAAATGATTTTTATAGATTACCTAGAACCCATATAGATATAATATACTAATTTTTTATATGATAAAATTCAATATTTATATTTTTTAAAATCCATGAATTGAATAGTTTCAAAATTGACACTGTTGTTCTTTTGTCAAAGAAATGTTTTATTAAATTATTTAAAAATAATATTTTTTTTAAAAAATATATAATAATTACTATATGCTCTAAAATTATCTAAGGTACTTATTTATGGTCTAATTGAAATCAAATAAATAAATATTTCACCCTTTTAATATTGAAATATTTTTTATATGAATTAAAATTAAATAGAATAACTAAGTGTGAATTAAAATGATAAGGTTTAAATTGACATATAAACCTATCTAAAAATAATTTTTGGATTAGATTACAAAACTATATCATATAATATTATAAATTTGGATATTTTGGAGGTTTTTGAGTGGGGTTTTATTTTATTATAAATTAATATTTTTGAAGTTTCCAAAAGTGCCACACGCCTCAATTATAAAAGGTCACCTCCTCCCTCACTTGTTCACAGTAGTTTGATCCTTAAAGCTTAGAAATACCCTGAAATTTTACCTTATAAAATTAACTAGTTACATTTTATATGTTCTATTCTTTTTCAAAGACCAATGCTTGTGCTCTAAGAGGAGGTTAAGAGAAAGCTAGTCGAAGAAGATGTAATCTCCTATACCGATTCTTTCAAACTTATTTCTTCTTCTAATTTCTCTTCATGATTTGTTTAATTATAAATTAATAACTCCAGTATCACTTATATACTGATATTTTATTATAGTTTTGAAACAACCAAATTCCACCTTCTATCCATCCTACAAAAAAATGAGATCGCCATGCGTGCGTACAAACGACTTACCGTCTCTACACTCTGGTGTAATCTGTTTTTCAAAACCACTTGACTTGGATAGGTGTAATTATGGAAATAATAAATATATATTATTATTATAAAAAGTTATTTATTATATAAAAATATATATACAATCCGCTTCGATATCATTTCATAATTAAAGGAATAATATCACCACTCGTGCGTATGTATGACCTACTGTCTCTACGATGCTATATGATTCATTATACATGATATTTGTTATAAAATGACTATAGAAATATACAGAATAATTACATATGATGTTAGTATCATTTTGGAATGATATAACTATGACCTAATAAAGAGAACCTGAACTTATTCGATAAAACATGCACGAGAAAATGAAGTAGTTAATACCCTAATAATGAGTAATAATGAAATATTATTAACAAAAATATGATAATATAATCATATATGATATCATAAAAATGACTATGATTCGGGAATAAGTCAATTAATTTATTAAAATCATTATACAGGAGGTTTGGATAGATACAAATGATAGCAAACCTATGGTAAGGGATAATTTTTCAATCTCATTATTATCTGAGATTGCTTATTCATAAGTATTTACTAGGGTACATTTATCATCCACATCCATGATACTTAAATATGTAATACTATTTATATTCTTCTATAATTTTTTAGAGTCAATTTTACTCATTGGTGAATTTTTAATAAATGGTATGAAAGGAATATTTTTTTGTTATTCGATACGAGATACTTTTTGACTTTTCCAGCAAAAGTACTAGGAGAGTGTTTTTTTAACTTATAAAACATGAATGGTTTTTTACGCTTCCATGATGCCTTATTTCTATGAGTATTACCTTAAAAGTTTTCAAGTTTATTTTCAAACAAATTCTTTTCTTTTAAAATTGTGTGTCATTTTGAGAAAAGAAAATGTTTTTGAAGAAGAAATGATATTTTCCTCAAGAATTAATTTCATGTCTTATATCAAAACTATTTTACATATAAGATGACATTAATTAAATAGGGTTATGTTATATCCCTATTATTAATATGATTTTATTGTGTTTATGATGTAATTATATTTATGAAATCCATTTCTTTTACATGGATTATGTTATGATGAAATGATGTTTAAGAAACCTATTTTATTCCTTGGGTTATGCCATGATGAATGATTTATGTTTTTGTGGCACACATAATAATTATTACATTATGAGATGGGTGGGACCCATATCTCTCTCAAATTAATTGGGTAAAGATTTATATCTCATGAGATAGACATCTATGAAACGAAAAGTAAATTCAGTTCAGTAATACAGGGCTGGAATAACAAGTAAATCTAGTTCGGTAATACAAGACTAGAACGAGGAGTGAACTCAGTTCAATAATGGACTTTGTATACTATTATGGTCTGGGATATAAGCCTTATATAATATGGAAATGATTTTCTATACTTATGTATTTTCCACAAGTTCAGGTTTTAGGCCAATTCTATGTTATCATGGTTAATGTTCCTTTATGATTTATGCCTTATGTATTGCCAATTTTATTTTATGACTCAAGATATTGATATTAAAAATATATGTTAATGTTTTTACTTTCTTATGTTTATGTTTTTTTTATGCTCTCCATGTTTACCCTTACTGAGAATTTAATCTCACACTTTTTATGTTTTCTTTCCCCTATGATATAAAAAAAGGTTTTAAGCAGGAAAACTAATGGGGAAGATCTTTATGGGATATGTTGAAGATCTTTAACCAAGATAGAAGAATACGTTTAGAGTTTCCTAAGACACTAAACTAATACAGTCTTTGGGAGTATATTTGTTTAATGTATTAAGTATTCTAAAAAAGAAATGTAATGTTCATGTACGTCAAGCTTGGGTCATTAGAGTTGGTATCAGAGCAAAGGTTTAGGTAACCTTTGAGAACCAGGATGTGAAAACTTTAGTGAGATCACTAGAGATATTTCTAAGGATTCATCTAGGGATGTCCCTAAGGATAATTATAACTATAGGTTAATATCCTAGATTTTTGGTAATAATCAAGAATAACCTAGAACTAAACCTAAGATGTTAGAGTTTGAAAGTACTCCCCCTTGATTCTGTTGTTTTCCTAGTATGATTTCTTCCTCTCACACTAATCCATTTGGGTTTTAGAAAATGTGTGAAAATAAGAGGATTCGTGTTAATGGAGAATATGATGGGCAATGGAATGATATTTCTCCTGATAAACCAAAGGAAATGGGAGTTCAAAGGCAAAACATTGTTATTATTCCTAATTAGCAATTTAATAATATGATCAACAATCTCAACTTTAGTGAGTTTCCTAACCCACATAATAAGAGAAATATGGAGTTTCATGGTGATAATAGAGGAAAGAAAGTTCAATTTTCCTCACGTAAAGCATGTGGGAAGAGGAATAAAGGATAATGTTTCAAAGGAACTGGAAGATGATTTGGGTGTAGAAAATAAGGACACAAAGCCAATAATTGAAAAGGAAAAGGTTCAGTTAACACAATGGACAAGGATAATAGTACTTATAATAAATAAAAGATGGTTAAATGTTTTAAATGTGGAATGTATAGGCATTATAAAAATCAATTCCCTAAGTGAAAAACTCATGAAGAGAATCGGCATGGTCATATGGGTAGTATTTATGTTGCTAACGATGAAGAGACTACAAATGATATATGAGATGAAAGAAGTGTTAAGGAATAAAACGATAAATATTTATCAATGATTTACAAAGATAGTGGAATGATTGAATGTTTATCAAGAATAATGTTGTATAAGTAATTTTATGGTTCTATGGAATAAAGAAACATCTAAGGATTGTTATACTATTTTTTCCTTAAGTATTTGAAAGTATATGTTGAATGGTGCTGATAACCATGAAAAGTTATTTAGATATTTTTGCAAAACACATGATATGTGCATAATGATGGTTTAAGGAGATAATGAGATGTTTAATATTATTAACAACCTCAGGACTGATATGAGGAAAAAGTGATATCATGTTTTGAGTATATAGAATTTTGGGATTTTTTGTATGTTGAAAGAGTTAATTTTTGACATCAAGTATGTTTTAACTAAGGTTCTATGGTAATTAAAGTTATTACCATGTTTCAAGAGAATAAATGATTAAGGTATTCACATGTTTAGATTGTGAAAACCAAGAATTTCCCTATGTGACATGGTAGATAAATGCTAATTTGATTTATTTAACCTCTTTCTAAAGTTTTAGATTTTCAGTTTTTGGAAGGATTGTAATGTTATCCATTTATGGATAGTATAAGTTATACTACAGTTGAAGTTTGTTAGATTAATGTATTATCTCACTATTTATGGACTTATACATATTTGATAACCTGTGTTAGCCTTTTTTTTAAGACAGATGAAATGACCTATCATTCTATTTATGGATCACATGATCTGCTAACACTTCAATAATGAAAAATTCAACTTCATTTCTTTGAATAAGGTATGCAGTGGAAATTGTTCAAGGCACGAATAATGGTGAGATTGTACCAAAATCAAGTAAGTATTTCTAATCATTTCAACTTTAGGAAAGGGATTTTGAAACAAAAAATGTTATCCTAGTACCTTCTTATCCGATGAATCAGATGGTACCTTAAATCATCGTAGATTTTTGGATTTATGGTTGTTAACTTCATCCAAACCTTATTCTATTTCACTATCCATCAGAACTTGATGGTTACATTTTTCTTCCATATCAATGTTTTCACTTCCCACCTATGTTATCCTATAAGGAAACCCAGGGATGAGGTAATTTGGGTAACCATTATGTTTCTAACTTTCCTTTTTAAAATAAAGTTTTAATATTCCTTCTTACGATGTGTGTTTTTATGAAAGAAAATTTCAAGTAGTAAAACTTTTATAACCCTGATGAATTTTGATAGAGAAATTCATTTTAAGTGGGGTAGAATGTAACACTATGAGATTTAATGAGATAGATTCTTTTTAATTTCTTTGATGTCTTATGTTGTATGCTACACCAAGATTAGATTTCTCTATAACAAACACCGTATTATCTTGCGGTATATGCAACACTATGCTTGTATTGTGTTACACACAATTTGAAGTTCTTTTGATAGAATTCATTTCACACAAGACCGAGTATAAGTGAACAACTAAATATTATAACCTAGTCATTACAATGGCGGGTATGAATAGTATTAGATTCCTTCAAAAAAAAACTATTTAAATGAAAATAAGAGAGTTTATAAAATAATAAAATCACTCTTTATAGATTCAATATAATGTTCAAAATTCATCTTATATGTTTTCTAGACATGATATAAGAACAAATTCAATTTTTCAGATAAAAGAAGTATTTTTCAAAAATTGCAGTATTTCAGCCTTTTGATGGAGCACCCATTTTAAATATAGTTTTTGATACTTTTATATATTATATTTAATAAAATAAACTTTTTCTTTGGAGGTGGGTTATAAAAATTTTATTTGGATGAATTTTTGATATTTTTCTGATAAGTTTTAAATTTTGATGAATAATAAAATTGTAATAAATTTTAATTGAAAAAACTTTTTTTAAACAAAATAATTTATGAAATTAAATTATATTATTTAATGGTTTTAAATTATAAATAGAATATATTTTTATAATTCAATATAATGTATTTCATTAGAATTAATTTTACATTTAATTCAGATGTAAAAACATTTCAATCTTTTACAATATTTTAACTTTTAAAACCCATTCTCAATTTTCGACAACGAGAATAATTTTACATTAATTACTAAAACTTATTTGTTTTGAATTTTGAAAAATGGATTCCATATTTGGAATCAATAAACCAAAATTATTTAAATATTTTTTTTTGGGGATTATGAATAATAACTTTGGTAATTTTTATTAATACGATAAAAGGGTAAAACATGTAATTAAGGGTAAGAATACTTCTATAAAATTACCCTAACAATTTTATTAATACCATTTTATGAGCGTATTTCAACCTAAATCATCATTGGGTTGAAATATCATCATTTGGAAGCTACTTGTATGAGATAAGACATTTAATTTATTTTATTTAAAGAAAAGTTAAATATGTCTCACTAAAATTTTAATAACTAAACCATTTTTTATATAAGGTTATATTCAAAATAAATTAGATTATAAATACTTATTTAAAATATAATTTTTTTATTTATGATAGTAATTTATTTTTCAATTTTAGGAAATATATAATTACATTATAGACTTATACTTTGATGGTGTAAAAATTAATCAATTGATGTGAAATCAATAAAACAATTATTATTAAAATGATAACAACAATAAAAAGACCAAAAAACTTGAAAAATTCTTATTGGTTGAGTATATATCGACCATAACCATCCAAGGGTCAAGTTATTGACTATTTGGATCCATATTAATGAGATTGTGACCCTTATATTATTTTATTTAAAGTGATGTTAAAGTTGTCATATTCATAATTTAATAAGTATATAATTTTTAATGTTGCATTTTGTAGAAGATAAATTCTTATAAAAGTATTATTATTAAATATAGTATCTTTATATTCATCATAGTATTTTATTTTTAATTTTTACCTAAAAAATAAGTATACTAAATAATTACACAAAACTGATGTAGTAATTATTTTATTAAACAAATATCAAATTAATGTTATTAAAAATACTAAAATAAATATAATTTGAGCTAATTAATATGTAAAATTATTTTTATAGATTACCTAGACCTTATAGAGATATAATAAAATAATTTGTTTGATGATAACATCTTATCTTGATATTTTTAAAAGTCTATGAATTGAATAGTTTCAAAATTGACACTATTGTTGTTTTGTCAAAGCAATGTTTTATTAAATTATTTAAAAATAATATTTTTTAAAAAAATATTTAATAATTATTATATGGTCTAAAATTATTTAAGGTACTTATTTATGGTCTAATTGACATCAAATAAATAAATATTTTACCCTTTTAATATTGAAATATTTGTTATCTGAATTAAAGTTAAATAGAATAACTAAGTGTTAATTAAAATGATAATGTTTAAATTGACATAAATACATGTATAAAAATTATTTATTGATGATATTAAAACCCTATATCATCTAATAATTGGAATGAGGACATTTTTGAGGTTTTTAGTGGGGTTTTATTTTATTATAAATTAATATTTTCAATGTTTCCAAAAGTGCCCCTCACCTCAATTATAAAAGGACACCTCCTCCCTCACTTATTCAAAGAAATTTGAGTCTTCAAGATTAGCCATACCATTCCCTTTTTACCTTATTAACTTCCATAGTTACATTATAGAGGTTCTGATCTTCTTCAAAGACCAACTCTAGTGCTCTAAGAGGAGATTTAGAGAAAGCACGTCAGAGAAGATGTAATCTCCTCTACCGATTGTTTTAAACTTTTTTATTATTTTAATACCTCTTAATTAATTATTTCAGTATAAATTAATAACTCCAGTATAAATTATATACTGATATTTTATTATAATTATGAAACAACCATATTACACCTTCTATCTATTCTACGAAAAAATATTACCATGTGTGCATACGTACGACTTACCGTCTCCATGATGTGGTTTAATATGTTTTTCAAAACCACTTGACTTGTATGGGTATAATGATGGAAATAATAACTATATATGATTATTATTACAAGGTATTTATTCTATAACAATACATATATCATCCAATTCGATACCATTTCATAATTAAAGGAATGATATCATCATTCGTGCATACGTACGACCCACCGTCTCTATGATGCGTTGTGATTCGTTCTACATGATATCTATTAAATAATGACTATATAAATGTAAATAATAAGTAAATATTATGTTAATATCATTTTTTAATGATATAAATATGACCTAATAAAGATAACATGAACTTATTTGACAAAAAATGCATGATAAAATGAAGTAGTTAATACCCGAACAACGAGTAATAAAGAAATATTATTACCAAACAGATAATAATATGATTATATATTATATCATAAAAATGAATATGATTCTGGAATAAGTCAATAAAATTATTTAAATCATTATAAACGATGTTTGGATATATACAAAGGATACTGGACCTAAGGTAAGGGATAATTTTTCAATGTCATTATTATACGAGATTTCTTATTCGTAAGTATTTACTGGGGTATATTTATCATCCACATACATGTTACTTAAATATGTAATACTATTTATATTTGTCTAAAATTTTTTAAAGACAATTTTACCCATTGGTTAATTTTTACTAAACGGTATGAAAGGAATATTTTGTCGTTATTCGATATGAGGTACTTTTTGACATTTCTGGTAAAAGTACGAGGAGAATTTTTTTTAACTTATATGGAATGAATGTATTTTTATGATTTAATGACACATTATTTACAAGAAGCTTACCTTAAAAGTTTTCAAGGTTATTTTCAAAGAAATTATTTTCTTTTAAAATTGTGTGGCATTTTGAGAAAAGAAAACATTTTTGAAGAAGAAAGGATATTTTCCTCAAGAATTAATTTCTTGTATTATATCAAAACTATTTTCCATCTAAGATGATATTCATTAAATAGGGTTATGTTTCTATCCCTATTATTACTATGATTTTATTATATTTATGATGGAATTATATTTATGAAATCCATTTATTTTATATGGATTTTGTTATGATAGAATGATGTTTAAGAAACCCATTTTATTCCTTGGGTTATGACATGATGAATGATTTATATTTTTGTGAAACACGTAAGAATGATTTAATTATAAGATGAGTGTGACCTATATCTCCCTCCAATGCATTAGTTAAAGATTTATATCTCATGAGATAAACATGGCTGAAACTAAAAGTAAATCTAGTTCAATAATATATGGATGAAATGATAAGTAAATCCAGTTAAATAATACATGTCTAGAATGAGGAGTGAACTCAGTTCAGTTTTGGACATTGTCCGCTATGATGGTCATGGATATGAGCCTTGGAAAATATGGAATTAATTTTATATGCTTATGTGTTTTCGAGAAGTTCATGTTTTATGCCAATTCCATGTTATCATGGATAATGTTCCTTTATGATTTATGACTTACGTACTACCAAGTTTTATTTTATGACTCAAGTTTTTTATATTCAAAATATATGTTCATGTTTTTACATTCTCATGTTTATGTTTTGTTTTATGTTCTCCATGTTTACCCTTACTGAGAATTTGAGCTCAACCTTTTTATGTTTTCTTTTCCCTAGGATATAAAGAAAGGTTTTAGGTAGGAAAACAAACACAACTAGAAAATGGAGCTACTGCCACATACCTATATCCATGGTTTTAAAAACATGGCTATAGGTGTCTATAGCCATGATTTTAAATCCATGGCTATAGGACTATTTTTCGTGGACTATAGCCATGGTTTTCCAAACCTTGGAAATAAACCATGGCTATTTCCATGGTTTTTTTTCCTATGACCATGGTTTACAAAACCATGGCTATAGAACAATTTTTTCAATGCCCAATAGCCACGGTTTTCCAAAACCGTAGATTTAGGGTTCCCATGATTCCGTAGGAACAAAAATTCCCACAAAAAATTTGGAAGGAACCCCTATCTCCACAGTTTTGAATCCATTCCCATGGTTTTTATTAATATATATGTCATAATATATATATATATATACCCTAATTGTGGCGCGGTGTAATGGTAAGTGCACTGGATAGTAAAGTGGAGGTGTAGGGATCGAAACCCGCTGGGGTCATTTTTGATTTACTATTTTCCATGGTTTTCTGAGGCTATTGCCAAGGTTAAAACTACGGAAATAGTCACCTATAGCCATGGTTTAAACCGTGGCTATAGGTCAACCGCCATAGTGTCAAATTTGGAGGCCTTTTTCCATGGTTTTCAAAACCATGGAAATAGGTAGCTATTGCAATGGTTAAAACTATGGCAATAGGCTGAGGCCTACTGCCATGACTATAGTGGCTACGGTTGGCCAAAACCGTGGCTGTAGCCTATGACCACGATTTTGGGGCCTATTTCCACAGTTTTCAACTGTGGAAATAACCCTTTTTCCAGTTGTGTAATGGGGAATATCTTTATGGGAGATGTTGAAGATATTTTACAAAGATAGAAGAATGTATTCCGAGTTTCCAAATACACTAAAATAATATGGTCTTTAGGTGTTTATTTGTATAATGTATTAAGTATTCCAAAAAAAAAAAGTAATGTCTATGTACATCAATCTTGGGTTGTTATAATGGGTTCCTTGGAGTATTTCTAGATGCTAACCTTGGAATTTAGGATTCTTTGCCTAATGCCACTAAGAAAGAGGACTAGAGGGTCACACAATAAGTATATCTAGAATCACAGTTAAATATTATATTATTATTTATCATTTAAAAAGTTGAATAAATATTATTCCTACATGTGGTTTAACAATTTTCATGTTTTCTTGATCACATAATATTTGAGAGAATATTATGTGAGAAAAATATTTAATAAATATTTAATTTATATTTATTGAATATAATATTTATTTATTTATTGAATAATAATGCAGTGATATTTATTTATTAAATAAATAATAATTATTCAAGGCCTAATAAATATTATGGAGGAATGGGTGACCGAGTTTAATGGTCCAGCGAGAAATAAAATATATATTGAATATTATTTGAATAAATAAAATTTAATTTTAATTTGTGAGTTTAGAAAATGTTATGAAATAATAATATTATTATTATTATAGACATGGGGTTCTTCAAGGATTAAATAAATATTAAAGGGCACTTATGAAATTATTTATTTCTAATACTAGCGGTATATAAACCCAATTATGTTATTTTCAAGGGAGCCTATTAATTTAATTTTTTTACGCACAATTAAATCTAGATAATCCTCTAAAATACCTAGAGATATCCCTTCTCCAACAATAATCCTAAGAACAGATAGCGGTCTTCCTTTACCTTCCACTCTCAATTTTAGAGAGATCAAGGAGAATCCATTGTAAGTGATTCTCGGGGAGATCAAAGGTGAACAATGTAAGTGATAGGATCTACCATGCTAGCACCTAGATATTCCTACAGTGATGTTCAAAAATTTGTGGACCACATGTGGATTACCAATAGAGGTAATATAATCCTGATTTCTATAATAAAAAGACAATATGATGCAGATCTGTTGTTAGATCCATAAATAAAGAAGTAATTTCATGTAAGATAATTCTTTAATTACTTGAATTAATTATAATTAATGCATGATGATCCTGAACTTCGGCTTTGGAAATTATCTATTATTTTTATTATTTAATTCAATTCTATTGATCATGAAGTATATCATCTTGTAAATCTAGGATTAATCATTGATCATGACAAAAAGGAAAATTTGGGCATTACCAATTTGATTCTTCTACTGTGATTGGAACCTAAAACCTATTCTTCTAATGGTGGCATATGTTTTCAAGTTACTTATAATTAATTCTCATAGAATTTTAAAATGTTAACAAATCAACTAAACTCAAAATCTCTTTTAACATACTTGATTATTCACAGGGATGAACTTATTTAGTTTGTGAAAGTGTGAAAAGTGAATAATCATTCTATGGGTACTTAATATAATCAAAAATGATATAGTGGATAATATTATAACCAAAATCTATAATGAGATTTACTTTATGTACATTTATAATGGCGTTGAATATCTTCAAGAAGGGTTTTCCTGAGATGTTAGGTGGCTGTGTTGGGGTCATATGATCCTTTATGTTTAGCTCATATAATTGAAATGGGAATATAAAATTTTGTATTCTAACCATGAAATATTCAAGAACTCTTTTTGGGAATGTAGTGGATTTGTTTTCAAGTTGAATGACCACTATCATGGTTTTCAGTTCTCCCATTTACAAATAAGTAAAAAAGAATGTGGAATTACATTAATAGAGGCTCCAAGATCACACAATGCATCATTAAAATATATAGAACCAATTATACAAGGGATTGTAAATGTTATTAGATATTGAATTTTTTTGTGAAATTTTGGCATGATCAAGGATAAAACAATTATTCCCAAGTTTAATCTCTTATTCCCTTGAAGTATTATATTTTTTGGGTGTATATTTCCTTAATGGACTTAGTCTATTTTGGAATTTTCTTAAGAGATTCAAGAATGGGAATATTAATTTCAAATTTTTAGAAAGTTTCTAGAATCTCATTTTTAATTTACTCCTCTTTTATATTACTTAATTGGATCATTATTTAGGGTAATAGAATTGAAATTTCTCTTTTCCCTAACATTATTTTATAAGGGTGTTTCTAGTATATTTTTACCATTTTCAGATTTTCTTCTTATTTATTTTATTCTTTATCCTTGAACTATTTCTCAAGGTTCTATTTAGATTCCTCATCTTAATTATCCTTAGTGATGGTATAGTATTGATTGGAATCAAATTTAGCAATATGGTGGATCTCTTTTCCACTCATAGTTATTACCATGATCACATTACCCTTGAGGTTTAAGACTGGATGAGCTAGTAGTTTCCATAGATTCTTGGTTAATATCTCCATTAGAATTCCTAGATGATTCTTTAAATCCTTCAACCCATTCTAAACTCATCAGACTCTGATACTTATTGGTTCTATATAGGTAGTTATGAACTATATGAGGGCTACTCAAAAGGATTATTTTCTTGAAATAGGAGAGGATGGTAATTTTTTTGGTTGAAGGTATTCTTGTAGAGTTGCTGGAATGGTGGGTCTTATTAGTATTTCTACTTATAAGGTAGTCTAGGTTGATTTTTCTGATTTCTAAATCTATATTATACTTGATAAATTCATATCCATAGTTTATTTGGATATTGAAATTGTATTTTATGATAGACCACTTAAAAACTATTAGTTCCCTATAATTCAACACATTAATCAGTAAGATGATTAGGGGACATAGACCACAAACCCTTATTGGTACTCACTATTCACTATAATACTTCATATACATTTGTCTTTAAAGAGTGGTTAGTTCCTATAAATTTGACTTTTAAAGGGGTGATTTAGAATATATTACATCATATATTCCTATGGTACCGATACTTATTGTACCAAATTACTAGGAATTTAGTGAAATATTCTCTATAATTCCTCTGGCCTCCACTAGTGATTTTTCAATTATCAATCCTCCTAATGATTCATAAAATAGACTTCCATCATGATCAAAGTGGTATTGACAGAGTAATACTATAAAGTGATGATCCTCAATGGATTGGTGGGGGAAACCGGTACAAAACTTTTTAAATCTTTCCCAGTATTCATACATGGTTTCTTTTAATGTTTTTTTGATGACATATACCTCCTTTTTTGGTGATTATGATCCTGTAAGTAGGGAAAAATATTTGGAAAATGATCATATACAGGTTATTTTAGTCATTCACCTATCTAGTATACAAAAAGTACAATCATTACTTAGAAAATCTTTCCAATGAGAATTGAAAGGATCTACACTTTATTTTCTATTTTTTCATTCCTTTGGGATTTAGTGTGGATTATAATGAGGTGAATTACTTAATGTTACTATTAGATTATTCACCTAAAAGTCCATGGATTCTAGGTAATAATTTTATTATACTAGTTTTTAATTAAAAATTTGTTTGCAAAGTAAGCATGTAAATATTTATATTTTGGTTAATGAAGTGAAGTACACAAAGGTCACTCAATGTTTGTTTAGGGTTTCCTTTTACTTTCACAAATTCATAGTGAGCACTCTAATTTTCACTAGATTTTGAAAAGACAATGTATTTAAAATATTTTTGTAAGTTTTTTATGTTTCTTAAGTCACTAAGTTTGGTTAACAAGTTTATCTCAATATTTGGATAAATAGGAAAGAATTGGTCAGTGTTAGACATAGTCATTCAATTTAAATGTTCATTATTATTAGCACCACCTACCTAGAAAAAATACCAAGTTTTTTACAGAACTGTCATGGGTGTGAAAAACTATAGTTAAAGGTATATATATATAGTATAGTGGAAACCATGTTTATCTCTATAAAGGGGTGAAAAAAATTCAGTTGTCACAATTAGTTAAATGAGTTATTTTTTTATTATTTCATACACAAAGTAATTGGAAATAGTTTAAGAGAAGTGGATTTTAATCAAGAATATATAAGGTGATGGGTTCAAGGTTAGATTAACAATTGTAATTTTATCATATTATTTAAAATAGTTAACTCTTCTTCTTATTAATTAAAAAAATAAAATAATCCACAATTGATTTATCTACTACCTTAGGTTGAAATAAATAGTAAAGAATAATTTAACAGCAATCAATTATTGATTAACCTTTCTTCCCATGTGTGTGAAAAGGTATCACTAACACCTAAATAGTGAACTACTTATAAATGAATCAAGAAAATACCAATCATGTTTTGGTGCTCCTAACTAATTCCTAAGAAATTAAATATCATCTACAGATGTATCAATGATCACTAGATACTCACCACTCATATTAGCCTATTCTACTACATATAAACTAAAAATAGTGTAGGGAGAATTTTGATATTAAACAAATATGGTAATAAAATATCATGAATAATATAATTGAAAACAATCAAACTCATACTATTATCTAGATAATGAATACATAAATCAATAAATATTTGATAGTTTTTATTCATTAATTGCATAAACTTAAGCATCACTAGTTGGTTTTCCTTCCTATACCCCAATAACCAAAAGGCTCTTACCCCTATATTGGAGAGGTAAAAGTAGTGGGAAGAGAATAAAAAATTATTACAACAATACAAAATATAAAATAAAAATCATAAAACCTAAACAATAATATCAACCCACATTAAACTCCCTCGACCTTCTCTCCTATTTATAGATTCTTTATTTATTCTTTTTTTCTTAATCAAATATTGTGAGACTATCTCATTTGAATTTTAATATCCCTCCTATAATTTAAGACTTAAAAAAAATTTATAGTTTTGAATACTTTCTTCCCCTTCTATATAAGTCAATCCACAAGGACATGTAGGATTCACTCTTTTCTAATTTATAATACCTTTCACCAATTTTCCTCTTTAGTGTACAAGATCCACATAGGAAACAAAAGATTAAGAAATATTTGAATGGAATAAATTATCATAATTCATTCTATGGCACAAAAAAAATCTTTATGATGTGATCCAAATTTCCATGGAATAAGGCTCAGGTTTTCGAATTTCAGAAAAAGAAATATCATACATGTGAGCTCAGTTGAAATAATTCAAAGTACAAAACCTTATGCATCCCTTAAGCAGTTTCTAAAAATATTACGTATTATACCTAGTGGATAAGTATAAAATGTCATTTATCACTTAAAATCCAAGTATAAAATATTACGTATCCCTTATAACACTTTAAAATATATTATGTATGAACTAGAGATATTACATATGATCAAAAAATATTATACAACTCCACACTTGTCCAAATTTATAATCTACCAACCAACTAAAAATATTATGCATCAACATTCCTCCTCACATAAAAAGGAAAATATCTTATGTAACATCCAAAGATGTTACACATCACTTAAAAATATTATATTTTTCCAAAATATCTTACACATGTCCATCCATTACTATTTTTTCCTCTTGAGATTCTCAAGGATATTATGCATCGACTAAAATATATTACGCATGGATATTTTCTTCAAACATTAAATAAAAATATGTTACGTATCATCCAAAGATGTTAAATATCACTTTTAGATCTAGGAATTTTATATTTTAGACTACTCTATAAATATATTAAATATGAATCATGATATATCTTACAACCTAACACTTAGTCAATTTTATCCACTTTATCTAATAAATATTTAATATATAAATATACTTTTACAAAATAAATTTCAACTCCTTAAACTATATTTTCACCTTCAAAACAAAATATAGAGGATAATCAATAGTTATCCATATATTTTTTCTAAAATATTAAATAAATTAAATAAATCTAAAATTCTAGCTATTTTTAAGCAATATCCACCAAATCCAATGTAATGGCACTTTAATTCCATAAAACACAATTAGTTAATAAATGATAGGGAATAAAATGAATTGAAAATAAATAAAATATAATGAATTTATCAACTATGTCAGTAGATTAAGGTTCAATTCATGCTATTAGAAAACATATTTTAAACTCTTATGGTCAGTGTATACCAAAAACTTCTCACCTAGTATATAGTTCTGCCAACACCTTAGAGTGTGCACCACTACTATCATTTCAAGATCATGTTTCAAGTAGTTCCTCTTATGTGAACTTAAAATTATAAACCCATAATTGATTACACAATCCTCTTACATCAAAATTGATCCAAGTACGACTCTTGATGCATCACAATATAATGTGTACTCCCTACTTAGATTCACTAAGGTTAGGATCAGTACTATCATCAACCACCCTTTCAGCACCAGAAAGGATATCTCATAAGCATATGAATAAAACAATTCACCCCTTATTTTCATCCCTTTCATCAACACTTACAAGTGGGATAAGTTCTAAATAAAGCTCTAGTAATAACCAAACAATCCTAAAAATCTACATTTATCAAAAAAATTCTCGAGATGCTCTTAGAAAACCACACCCCCAACCTTCTCAAAGGCCACTAATACACTAACCTATGATATCACATGCCCTAATAAGCACATCCAATCAATTAAAAAGTTAATTTTTGAGATCTTGGAATACAAATTATTATCTCTAATTTTACTAAAAATAATATCCAAATGTTGAACATGATCCTACATTGACTAGGATTAAATGAGAATACAATCAAAAAACATGACCATGAGGGAATCCAACAAGGATGGAAGACCTATTTTATATGGTCCATAATCATTATTGGTGTCTCCATTATACTAAAAAACATCATGAGGTACTCATACAAGATGTACATTATCTTGATTGTTGTATGGGTTTGTTGGAAGGCCTCACCCTCAACCAAGGATAGAATGATCTCAAATAAATCTTTGAGAACACCCTAGCTCCTCTAATCTAGTCAAAGAAATCATCAATATGTGGAAGTGGATATTAGTTCATAATTTCTACATATTATATTTTCCTATAATCCACACAAAACCTCAAAGAACTATCTACCTTATTAGAAAACAAAACTAGAGCACCCCAAGGGGATGTACTCGAATGTATAAAACCCATTAACCTATAAATTCTCTAGCCGAACCTTCAACTCTTGAATCTCTGAAAGATAAATAATATATATTGGAGTATATATAAACTCTATACTTATGAAGATTTAGATCATAAAATTAATATCTCTCTCTATCAAGTGGAAATCCCAATAAGTCCTTAGTAAAGCAATCATGAATCTGGTCCACTATAAGAGTAAATACCTCCCATCATGTCTCCTAATCATCCAAAACGATACTAAAAACTTGGGCTATGATCCCACATAGATATTTATGGATTGGTTATGCACAAACTAATTGAATGGACCACTCCCAAACATAAATATAGACATCACCCTTAGAAAACATAAACAACATCCATCAATGATAACAGTCAATATGGGCTTGATATGAAGTTATGTAATCCATCCCAAAGATCACATCAAATATGGACATCTCTTCCCTAAGGAATCTATAGCCAATAACCACTATAGAATACTCCTAAAACCTATGAACACCCTTATAACTATCCCTAAAGCCATGAAAATAGACATTGTACCATAAGTATACTCTATGAATATTACTAAGTCATCACTGAATTGAGTAGATATGAAGGAATGAGATGCACATATATCAAATATAAAAGATTCCAAAATGAAAGAAACTAAAACCATACCACAAATCGTAGATGGTATGACATACTTATTGGCGGGGTTAAATAAACAACATAAAAATATCTATAAACTTGTCCCTAAGATGTTTCCCAACTCCCCTGAAATGTAATCTCCTACTATCATTTCTACCCCCATTCCTAGGCATCTTACCCTCCACCCTAACTTGAATGGTATGTGGAAATCCAACTACCACTCTACTATGGCATGCATGCGCTAACTCTTGAGACCTTCACCTACCCAGATCCTTTATTACTGGGTAACTATTGATCACTCATACAATACCATTAAAAGTAACCCATATTTCCATACAATTGGTAGTTAACAGGTTGTTAGTGACACTGAGTATGCATATGCCTAAGACCATCACACTGGTAGCACTCTACAGAACTGCCTCTCCGAGGAGAAAGATATGAGACTCTACTTTAGATATGTTTTACTTCATAACCCTACCATGAAACAACAAATCAGTTATTCCTACCACCCAAGGATTCACTATCAATCCTCTTAGTAGAAACCACTTGCCCCAAACCTCTCCTCTCATTTATGTTATTCTTAGATATTAGGTCCTGATTCACAACCTTTGAAAATAAGGAAGATGAAATATATTCACCTACACCTGAATATTATATAACAAAATATTCTAAAAAATATCTAACCCTCGCAAACTCATCCTCATATAACATCAAAGAAAACTATTGGAGCTCTATAAAATTCACAACATATAGTCCATGATTGAAATACCTTCTCAAGTGAGATATATAAACTCCTAGGATCTATCCACCCTCAAGGTATTTGTAAATAAGTATTCATAGAACTAGGTCTATAATTCCCCCTAGGATAACCCTATTTATTGATCTACCCACACCAAAATATCCTATCAGCACTTGAATGGGCCTCGTAACATGAAAATAACTAGTATCAACCTCCTCTTAGGTGGGTGTCTCCAAGTGACCAAAAATAGTTTAAATGGACTCTACCTCTAACTTAGTAGCCTAAGGGCCACCCTTACTAGTAAAAAATGGTGGGTGTTTCATATGGAAATACCAGTTCATCTCATACATGGAAGTTTCAACATGTAGTGTCTTCCTATCCATATACTACATAATACACAACAAGATCTCATAGATCTGATCATCCATGGTATATACCAGTATAATAGGGTCTTCCAATCCAAATAATAGTAGGTAATTATTGTAACCTCCATCCTATAACTCCAATGGAGGTCACTATGGTGGCATGTCACTATAATGAAAAATCTACACCTCAAAACACATTTCTATCACAGTTTTTGATATTACAATTTTTTGAGGAAAACCATAACATGCATAACATCATTCCATCCTATACACTCTATATCAAAAGGACCAAACAACCCAAGTTATCTCTCTAGAATCAACTTCCAATAATTAGAATTATTATAAATACATATAGGATTAAAATAATTTCATTTCCATTTTAATTTTAATAATAATACAAATGTGTGGTTTGGTTAAATGAAATTCCATCCACAAGTTATAGAGGAAAACAATTTATAAGTTTCTACTGGAATTTTATTTAATCAAAACCATTAATAATTAGGATAATTAATCATAAATAACAATAATAAACCATATAAGGAACCATTTTAATAAAATTCCACCATAAATTTATATAGGAAAACACCATATAAGTTACTATTAATACTTTTAATAACGTATCTCGATATCATAACCAAGGTAACCAATTACAAACAAGAACATGATGTTATCCTGGTATGAGATTCTGAATAGTTATTGGGGGGTGAATAGATATTATTATAAATTAAATATATTGATAAGACAATGTTCAATTTTAGAGTTAAAATAAACTTTTAAGATCAAAGTCCATGCAGACACAACTGTATGTGTGAGTGAAAACAAATAAAAGTACAAGTGAAAGTTTATGTCCATGTGCAGTGGAAATGTAAAAAAAATACCAATTTTTATAGTAGTTTAGATCACCATGATACAATATAAACTCATCAATCATCTATTCTACCTGAGATAAATGACACCCACTAATAAAAATATCAATTTTTAAAGGAAGTGAAAAACTTTTACAAACCTACCTTTTTCAGACCTAGAGGCACAACTCAAACCTATTTATAAATTTTTATTAACCATGAAACAACCAAGAACAACCTTGAAATTTAAAGAGAGTCAAAAATGGATAGATATGCCTTTTTATGGAGGTATAACCATGAAAAACTAAACCTACTTTTGTAAGTGAAAACTATAAACTGATAGTTTTAAGAAAAAATTGAAAATAAAAAGACACAACATTGATAATTTGAATGAATGAATAAATAAAAAAATGTTGATTATAGCTCGATCACTCCTTCAAAAATATTATCATGTTGAAACTCATTTATAATAATAGTAGAACAATTGTTGTTACAATATAAAAACTTCATAACTTTTGAAATTCATATCTCATGTGTCTTATTTGATCGATTCATTCAACAATAATTTATAAAAAAATTATCAATGATTATCTTTAAAGAGATCAAAGATATTCTCCACATGGGTTTCTATATTTTTGTCCTCCAATTGCTCTTCAAAATTATTTACATAATTCACACCATTCCTTCATGGGAAAACTAAAATATACACAAACAAACAAATATATATATATATATATATATATTTAAAAAATAAAATAAATTCGATATATTTAAAAGGCAGAAAATCACATAAGGTTATTTTTCTTTATAAATTATAGAAACACCTTTTAAGGTTGAGATAAAATAGTTGATCTTGTAATATTTGGGTTATAATGTCCAGTTAAGTCCTTGTAAGGTTAATACAATTCCATCATAAGGTTCGTACAAGTCCTTCATAAGGTTCACACTAACCTTTTTAAGGTTTAGAAAAACCTTCGTATGATTGATACAATAAAACCATATGGTTGGGATAATCAGTCGTAAGGTTTAGACAAACTCATAGTAAGGTTAAGAAAATAGAAAAATACAATTAATGTAGAATCATTTATAAAAAAATATAAATAATAATTAATTATAGTAAATATGAGTTAATCAACAAGTAACTAATTATGTGATAAATTAAAATTATCTAATTTAGTAAAATGTGAGTTGTGTAATATTTAAAACATAATAACAAATAAGCAAACATCAACATGAATAATCTCCCCAACTTCAAACTTAGTAGTAAAAATATCTCTATTTTTAAAAATTATAAAACTAAAAAAGATTTTTCAATATTTCCCCCTTTTGAAATTTATCGAAATGTTAACAAAAAAATAATTTCCTTTAAAATAACTTAATATAATAAAAATAAGTAAAACTCTCCCAATTTTTACTAATTTTTTTCCATTTTTCACTTTAAAGAAAAACTTAATCATTAAAACAATTAAACTAAGATTTTATAAACATAAAAAAATTTTAACCTCTCCATTAATTAATTTATATATATTTTTTAAAATTTAGTAAAGAAAGTTTGAAAATTTCTATCTCACTTAATATGTTCCCTATATATAGATTACTTAAAACCATCCAAATTATTAAGAAAAAAATGAACTAATTATACTTAAAAAAAATCCACAAATACATTAGTATAACAACCTCACCAACTTACAAATTTATAAAAAATAAAACAATAAAATTCAAAATTTTAAATATGTTCCAAAAAAAAGGATTCAAACTAATCTATAAAGCAGATCTATTTTCAATTTTAAATAGAAATATAAATTTAAAATCTACCTATTCTAACTTAATATCTATTATACTATATTCAAATTTTATCTTTTGAAACTTTATAACATCCAGTGGTTTAGTAAATATATCAGCAAGTTGATCATTAATTGAAATAAAATCTATAATAAAATATCCTTTATTAGCATTATATATTATAAAATTAAATATCACATCTATATGAATTGTTATTTAATACTATAAAGGAATCTTATAAATTTAAATAGTAGAATTATTATCATTAAAAATAGCATTTTTTTTCAAAATAAACATTAAAATAAAATAATGTATGTTTAATTCAAACATTTTTAGAAAAAAGACTAGCATCATCAATTTACTTAGACTCAATTGGGGATAAAGCAACTGATAATTGTTTCTTAGAGCCCATGAAATTAAATTTTTTCCAAGTAAATGGAAGATACCTGAATTACTCTTCCTATCAACCTTACAACCACTAAATATGAATTAGAATAAGAAATTAAATCCATATAGTTTTAACTTGAATAAAATAAATCAATATTAAAAATACATTTAATATATATAATTATTCTTTTAACATACTTTAAATGACTTTAATTAGAATTATATTAAAATATTACGCACATAAAAACAATAAATATAATATTAGGCCTAGAAGAAGGCGAATATATAAAACTTCCAATCATATCTCTAAACAATTTATTATCTATAGGTTTTCTATATTCATTTAAATCTAATTTTTAATTAGAATTCATAGGATTTATAAAGGTTTTAATATTATCAATATTCAATATTTTATGAATATCTTTAGTATATTTTCTTTGATTAAAAAATATTTTATCAGGACTTTGAAAAATCTGTAGTCCCATTTTTTAATTCACCCATTAAAATCATATCAAATTCACCAGTCATAAAATTATAAAATTAATTACGTAAAAAATCACTTGAGGAACTAGACACAATATCAAAAATATATATTATCATAATTAAAATATCATTTGAAATATTTTTAATAAACAAAGTGGGAAAAAAATTTCCTTATTAAAAAATTATTTAATAAAAACAAAGAAAACCTATCATACCAAGATATATGATATTTATTAAGACCATATAAATATTTTAATAATTTAAAAAAATTATTTGAAAACTATTCATTCTCAAAACTAGGTGGCTGAATCACATAAACTTATTTAGAAATCACACTATTTAAAAATTCACTTTTGACATCCATTTGAAACAATTTAAAACCTTGAAAAGAAGAAAAAGCCAATAAAATCCTAATAGATTCAATCCTAGAAACAAAAGAAAAAGATTCATCAAAATATATTCCTCCCTCTTGAAAAATTTCTTGAGAAACAATGCAATCTCTATTCTTAACTATATTACAAGATTCGCCAATTTTATTCCTAAAAATATATTTAGTTCATATAATTTGTTTATCATTTGGGGGTTTAACCAAAATCTAAACCTTATTTATTAAAAATTGAATTAGTTCATTACTCAAGAAACTATCCAATTAGAATCTTTCAAAGCTTCCTCAAATTCATTTGGTAAAATTCATAAAAAATATGGATTAGTCTAATTTTTTTAAAAAAATTCTAGTTTTAATTCCACAGTCAACTTTTCAATAAAATTTTATAAAGGGGGATATTTATGAATTTTTTAACTTATAAAATCATATTGAGAAGGATTATCCTCACCCTAAATAGTTACATCATTATTTTGAGGCTCATTTTTACCAAAATTAAATTACCTAAATTCTTCTAAACTTTTATTTAAATCTTTATTTTTATATTTAAATCCATATTCAAAAAATTTAACATTTACATATTCTTCTAATGTCATATTTCTATTATTATACATTATATAAGATTGAATATTATTATAATATCCTATAAAAATCCATCACTTTTAACATATAATTTATCTAAGTTATCCTTAGTATTTAAAATATAACATTTTCAACAAAAAAATCAAATGTATCTAACTTTAGATTTATTTCCATTAAAAAATTCACAAAGGGTTTATGTTTAATAAAGGTATAATAAAAAATCTATTTAAAATAAAAGTTTCTGTTTTAACCGATTCACCCCAAAAATATTTTAGTAAATTAAATTCATTAAGAATTATTCTATCCATATCCAAAATAGTTCTACTTTATCTCTCTATAACACCATTTTGTTGCGGTATTATAGGAACAAAAAATAGTGAGAATAACCATTATCATCATAGAATATCTTAAGTTATAGATTAAAAAATTCATCTCCTCTATCATTTCTAATAGATATAATTAAGCAACCCATTTTGTTTTCACTAATTTATAAATATCAGTGAATTTAGCTAAAGATTCATACTTATAAGACATAAAATTAGTCCAAGTAAACCTAATAAAATCATTTAGTATTTAAAAAACATAATTTTTACCTCCTATGCTAGTAGTTTTCATAGGTCCAAAAAAATATATATGTAAAAATTTAATATCTCTTACTTTATTAACTTCATTAATAACTATGAATGCTTACTTATGTTATTTTTCTTTTAAAATTTAATCATAAACAAAATACTTACGTTTTTTTAGTTTAGGGAGTTGAAAAACCTTTCCATTCTTTGAAAATTTATATAAAAGAATAAAGTTATCATATTTAAGCATCCTATGCCACAAAATATCATATATTTATATTATATTAAGAAATATAAAATTATGTTTAATAAGTTTAAAAAAATAAATTCAATAAATATCATATTTATTTCTTGAATAAAATAAAAAAGATTCATTATTAAATATTAAACATTTACTATATTCAAAATTAATAATAATTCCATCATCACAAAGATGTAAAATACTTATTAAGTTATGTTTTAATCCTTCTACATAGAGTACTTTTTAAATTGAAATTGTATTAAAAATTAAAACTTCAAAGAATCCTCTAATATTTACTTACAAGTTATCATTGAATGTCAAAAAGCCTCCATCACATTGATTATAAGATAGAAAATTTTATGGATCAACAAACATATGTATGGAGTCACCACTATACATGTACAAAGGCTAATTTCCTAAAATAAGTCAAGAAGAAAATTGTTTTGTTACCCATGCTATCTTGGGCCCAATAGGATTAGTATGACCTAAATATTGAGTAAATATCAATGCACATTAATTAGAATAATTACCCTAAAACATTTAACTATCTACACATCACCTTTAGTACTTTTAATAAAGTAATTATTATACAATTTTGGTATTTTTTGGTAAGTTTTATCTTTATTTGGTTTATTCATATTCATCATTTTATCAAACTTCTGTTTTACTTAAACAAAAGTTGATAAAGTTTCTTTCAAGATAATAACTTCAATTTTAAATTTCAAATTCTCTTTTTTATAAACTCTCTAAATCACTAAAAACCTTTTCATTAGAGCAATAAGATGTATTTATTAATCTATTATTTTCCTCCTTAATATTTTTACATTATTTCTTTATATGATACATATCATCCAAAAACTTATTAAAATTATTTTCCCCTTAATTTTTTATATAAAGAAAATATTTTAATTTATCCTTATCATATTTAAGTTTTACTTTTTCTATGTTTAAATTCTAATTTTATTATTTTAGATTAGAATTTTTAGAATCAACATTTACTACCATTCCAATATTAATAGACAAATTATTTTTATCATTGGTAATAATTTTATTTTTCTTAGAAAATTTTTTATTTTTACTTTTTAATTCTCTATAAAATTAATTAATTTTTAGAATATCCTTTTGTAATTTATCATTTTGTTTAGTTATTTATTTAAAACCACATTCAGAATCTAAATCATAACCTAAAATAGAATCTAAATCATCCCTAACCTCATTCATATTTTTATCCATAAAAAACAGGTTATATGATTATCTCTCACTTTCATAATCAGTATTGGTGTCTAATTCTTTAGTGCTGCTCCATCAATACATCATTTATTTTTTTCTTTCTTCCTATAAATCACTTTTTTCTTAAGTGATTTTGCTTTGTATATTCAGAATTTATATTCCCATTATGTTTACACTAATAATATGTTAGTTCTAAAACATTATTATATTTACTAACATTACCTTTCTTATCTTGAACATCCTTTTGGTTATATTTTCTAGTTTGATTCTAAAATCCGTTCTTTCTATTCATCATTTTATAAACTCATTTAGAAAAGTTAGCTATTTCAAATTTCTCTCTTTATTGAAACTTAGAGTCAGGAGAGTTATTAGAAACATTTAATTTTGATTTTAAATTTATTACCTTTATTCTTTGAAGTCTCCTCACCCTCAATTTTCTTTAACCCGAGTTCATACTATAGTAGCGGACCAGTGTCTTATTCCAAATTAGACTCTTTTAAGTTATTACTCTCATCGATTCCCACTTTATTTTAATTACACCTTTTAGGTAGTGACTAGAACACCCTTTCAACTATAATAGTGCCATGTAAGGATTATCCAAGCATATTAATACTATTTATGATTCTCATAAATATATGAAACATCAGGTGATGGATTCATCTTCACCCATATTGAGTCTTGTTATTCTGCACATAATATTCCCAGTTTTTTTCTTCTGAGCTTATAAGTTTTATAGTGAGTGACTTTAGTATCGTATAAATTTATTGAGATTTTATACATGCTAAGACATGAATAATCACACTTAGACTTATAATACAGTATGATATATTCATAACTTCATAATTAAAAACATACTTTACTGCATCTTTACCCATAAGTGTATATAGATATGAATTAAAAAATTTATATAGTTTTACTATTATCATCTAATGATCTATGATTATATATTTGAGGTATTCTTACATCCAATATTTCTAGTAGGCATAATAATTCCCATCAAAATATAATGGTTTTGAGGGATCTAACCATTATCTGAGTTCATTATAACACCTAAAAAATATTTTTTCTTAGATTATTAAGTCTAATATAGGGTTATCATAATAAAAATATAAGAAATAGAACCCAAATCCATTAGGAATTATCTTTGATACCAATTTTCATCCAAGTATGAGATGTTGAAAAGGTATAGGGGTGAATAGAACTTATTATAAATTTAAATAGATTGATAAAATAATGTTTAATATTATATTTAAAATAAAATTTTAAGATCAAAGTTCATGAAAAAACAACCATAGGTGAATGTAAAAATAAATGAAAGTGAAGGTATATGTTTATAGTCACATGTAGTGGAAAATAAAAACAAGAACACAAAATTTTTATAGTAGTTCATATCAACATGATCCTACATCTAGTATTCACTCTTCTCTTATCCTCAAGATAAATGACACCCAATAAGAAAAATATTATGTTTAAAATTAAGTTATAGCATTTTAAAAACCTACATTTTTCACACATGGAGGCACCACATAGAGTTATCCCTACATTTCAATATATTAAGGCACAAATGTGATTCCCACGACCTGTGCTCCCAATTAGGGTGTTAAAAATTTTGTTTTTTCCTCTTATTTATTTAAAAAGGCCATTAGAATAAGTGACTCAAAAGTAACAATATAAAATTAAATCCTCAAATCCAAATGATGATTCACCTCATATTAGAGGATCTTTTTTAGTCTATAGTTTTAAAGAATTTGGGACTTCTAAAACAAATTAAAAAATATGAAACTCCTTTAAATTGTCACTAAAATAATTATTTAATTTTTACTGTAACTTCACTCAAGATAACTGTCTTCATAATAACTCATAATCATTTCTAAGATTTGTGAAAATCATTTTTCAAAAATTGGGGTGAGAATAAAATTGCTCAGTAAGGGTTTTTAAAACATATATCTTTTAAAATAATTGAAAACTCCTTGAATTTTTTATCAAAACAAAATAAATTAAATTTAATAAAACATTAGTTTAAGCATAAAAATTTACCTTTTTATTTAAAAACCAAAAAGGTTTAAAAAATAACAATTTTATGATTTTTTTGAGAAGAGTTATAAATATCAAATACCACTTTGAAGAAAATATGACGAATTTTTATAAAATTAGGAAACACAATTTCAATTTGATAAATTTTAATATAATTCCTTATAAAATGAATTTAGAAAATTTTATAATTTGTTTGTAAGCTTAGAAAAAAAATACATAAGGAAACCTAAAAAATTTAAGGCTATATATGGTATACCCATCCCTTAGTGGACAAAGTCCCTTGAGGTTTGAGTTTACTCTTTATTCCTTATCATTTTTAAAATACTGGGGTGCCAAATTTTAATAAAACATTTTATAAGTTTCTTTTATTTTCTTTAGTCCAAAGTAAGCCAAATTCATAAAGAAAAACTATATACATATAGTTATGGCCATTCAATGGAAACTTTATAAGGATATATATATATATATATATATATATTCTTTTGAAAAATAAATATTTATGAAGGAATAAATAAATGGGTCATAAGAAACTAAAATTCATGGATATAAGTATTTAATGTAAACTAGGTAGAGATATGATTTAAAAAACTAAGATGTAACATAGATGATAAAATTAGTGCATGACCATAAAATAGTTTAAATTTAAATGATATCCATGAAAATAGAAGAAAACATGCATTAATAAAAATATTTAGGGTGGAAGATTTTAAAATTAAACATTTTAACCCTGAAATAATAAATTTTAGAAAGAGTTACAACTTATTAAATATAAAATTTAAAAAATTTATTGAAAAAAAAAATTTATTTCCAAAACATAGAAAATAGAGTTTTATAAACGTAGATGAAATGTTTGAAACTTTTAAAATAAACATTTTATTAAAATAATTACCCTTAAATAAATATTATTTGAATCATTGAAATAAAAATATCTAGTAAGAAATTTTAAAACACTATTCTTTATCTTACACATGAAATGATAACTTTAAAAAAAATCCCTAAAACAAACTTGAAATAAGAATTAATTTTTAAAACAAATAAATTCTTCTTTAAATTTTAAAAATATTTTTTTTTTTGTAAAAATCATCTCTTACATGTTATTTGTTCCTTGGAAGATCTCCTTATTAAGATAAATACTAAGACTGATTCTGCTCCCCTCACTCTATTTTATAAAACTAAAACTAGAGGGAAAACATATATTTTTCTTGTAAAGGGAACTTCAATAGAGTATATTTTTAGTGAACACTCAGGGATAAGGAGATATTTTTTTTATAATCCATGATATTTCAATTATATATTTTTATTAATGAATAATTATTTAATAAATAGTTCAAAGACCCTCAAATAGAGTTAGATGATTCATCATATTTTCATCATTCACCAAGTCTAATGAATTGTATCCTTCCTACTATTAGGTGTCTCATTATTTTTATACAAACTTGGCGTGTGGATCCCATGATCATGTGTACACTTAATCCACAAAAAAATTCTCAATAGTATCATGAAAGCTGGTATTTTATCTTATACATCCCAAGATTCCATTAATATTTCACTTCCAAGACATATATATATATATATATTCATGTGTGTGTGTGTATCTCTCCGATAATTAAATATTTTAATCAACTGATGAACCTTCCATTTCCATGGAGCTTGAAATCAGAATCATCATACCTAGAGATGACTAATCCATGATTCATCTTGCTGTGTGTTAGTTGTGAAATGATGAATAATGATCCTTCGGGATAAAAGGAGTTGGGGTTTGATCTATTAACAACCTAATTTAAACCATCCACATGAAACTAACTATTTTTAATTCTCAACTTCAAGTTATAGGAACTTACAACAGGATCTGGTGTCTCTACTCGATGAGATCTTAGATTATGAGGTGTGTTGTGAGGATATGATTTACACCTGTACTACATGTGGATAGGGGGAAGGGGATGAAAACATAGTGGGAGGGGTATATTTATCATTTTCATATTTTTTTTTCATTCTACCAATGTATGTTTTTTATATTCAAACACAATTTATTATATTTATCACTTCATTGGTTTTACACCATAATAACTTATTCATCCATATCTAATTAATACACTCCCTTTAATATATCTTATAAATAAATTCATTACACATATATCTTAATATTTATATTATTTTAAATGTTATTTTACCATTAAATTATACAATTATCATATATATATATATGTGTGTGTGTGTGTGTGTGTTTGTGTGTATATATATTCTACATAAGGTAATTCACCTACCACAATAACTTTGTTTTACTACTTCAGATTAACCATTACCATTAAAATTTACAATTAAATATATGTACTTTCCATTAATATAATTCTCCCCAAACTAATATTTCATATGTTATAATATTTATATCACTCAAATATATATTTATTTCAAATTAAGGTTCTATGATAAATATTATATTACTATTAATGATATTTTTAATTTTACCATAATGTTTATATTTCTAAAAATTGTATTAAAATATAAATTAATCACTATCACTTATCATCAGGTAATTGTAAATTACTAAGAATTAATTTATTACCCATAATTTAACTTCAAAACATCTCATTAAATTAATACTAATATGGTTTAAAGTATATATTTATAAATACAAACATATTAAGTATAGTTTTATGAAAATTATTTCTTGAGGGCTCAAATAAGTATAAATTAAAGTAGTGAATATTTTAAATTGATTTTATCCATATATTATTTTCAATATAATTCAGTTATTATATTATATATATTTTTTTAAATTTTATATTTTATATATCATAATAAATATTATATTACATTTTCAATTTGTATTAATAATTTACTATTATATGTTAAATAATTTTATTTTGTTATCAGTTCATTTTATTAACATATTAACTATAAAATAAATCCATATGTTGCTAATGTATATATTTTATAACATGAGATTCTTAAATATAACTTTATGTTTAAGAAAGATTTATTCCAAAATCTCGGGGTGTTACATTCTACCCCTCTTACAGAAATTGCATCCTCCCCATTTTAACTATTCTTACTATTGAAAACACATGAGTTTGTTATTTTTATAGTCATAATATAATTTATAAAGAGTAATATATATAACTATCATGGGTAAAACTCAATTTTTTTTACCTCAAAATATTTCTAGTTTTTAAGTTGTCACTTATATTCATGCTAAATACACTTAATTATAAAACTAAAATGGTTTCTAGAACATTCTTATCATAGATTATTTTCAAAATACTATTCCAAATAAATTATTAAAACCAAAGTGGTTATGATAATAATTTATAAAAATATTATTATGAAGATTAAACATTGCATTTATTATCTATTGACCCTTTTTATTCAATCCATAATACCCCTAATCACCTTAAAATGTAATCCAAAAATCCTTCAAAGTCAATAGAATTTTCCTTTAGATCACATGGTCTTTATAATATATATTTCATTAAAAACACCTTTTCTCACTTAAAATTTAATTACAAAATCCACAAAAGAACATTTTGACTCCTAAATTATCCTCAAATGATATTGTCATGACCCCCTACCCATAAGGTGTACCCCTCCTGGGCTAGAAATGTGAGAAGGGAGATAGTAACCCCCAAGTCCCGCCTCCAGTAGGCTCTGTGTTGGAGACTAGCACTGAGGGTATAGTGAACACACAAAATGGGAAGAATTACCCTCTAAGAGAACATATGTCAAAGAGAGAGATAATAAAGATGCCAACCAACTCTAACTTAGACTAAAATATAAAATAAAACACAAGTATACATATGTAATGTCATGCAAGAAATACTATAACTAAAAGGGAAAACTGTAAGTACTAAAATAAAGTAAAAAAATAGTGACTGCGAAGGATGAACAACTCCTGTAGCCCAATCTAGTAGTAACTATCCTTATCTCAAACCTTCTCCAAGTGACTTAAAAATAAATTTAGATATACTTAGGGTGAGTATAATAGTATACTCAGTAGGATCCTCCCTAGAGACTCTCATGCAAAAGTAAAGAAAGCATACTAAAGCATAATGAACAACAAGTGAAAATAACCCATCACCTAAAAAAGTATACTATATTCCCAGCCTCACCATGTCTACTCTCACAAAATATCGCATACAGGAGCATATAATATAATAAAAATATCAAGGGTACTTCACTACCACTTCCCCACTGGTTTGCCGCTTTTCCCCAACGTCTCATGTCCTAAGCATCTCTCTTTAAAAAGTCATTCCCACAGACACCTGGGCGAAGCACCACAACATAAACCTCATACAACACAACCACCACATCCATGTAACCAAATTAACTAGGTATATTTTAGGATCCACCACAGCTCACATAATGTATACCATACATCGATCATTATACCTCAAGCCATTACAACCCATACACTGAGTAAGGACCCTCAAGACATCACAACCTATACACATTAAACCTATAGTAGTCTATAGGAAACATTATCTAGAATATATGTGTGTGAATAACCATAATCCATTAAAACCCTCTACACACATATATGGGGAAAAACTAACCACTATTCCTACCAACACAAGAAACTACCAAGAGAAGAGAGAGGGGTGAAAGGGGGTATTCAGCCATCGATCCTCCCACCAGAATGTTGGGGAAAACACCCCCAAGGCTCAGAATCCCTGGGGTGTCAGTTTAACTAACTAGGTGGAGTAGTATATAAAAACACAAAAATTATAGAATATAATATATCTCATAACCACACTATGGGAATAACTTAGTCTTAGGCTCAACTGCGAAACATCTCTTGGACTCCAGGATGACACTGATAAGACTATGTATCCTATAAGCACACAACCATTTAAAGAGATATATTATATTACTTTATCCCTTTTTATCAATTTCAATTTATGTTAATTAATTATTTAACCATTAATTAACCATTATTAATTCCACATTACATTTAATTAGAATCATACCAAAGTTTCATTCCCTCTAGGCATAACCAAACCAATTCCACAGGTTCTCATAAATATTACCTTAACATTGTATCTCATCAAGCTCCAACCCCATGGGTTAAAATCATTTAATAAATCTTTTATTAACAAAATTATTACTTTACCATATTCTTAGAAATTTTAGAAAAACATTTTAAGCTACTAAACACAAGGGGCTCAACATGGTGAGTAGATGAACTACCTATTAAGTCTTTTCCATCTATATTAGGAGCGTAGACCCATCCTCCCTCAAGAATCTAAACACAGAAAGCACGTGGAATACCCCATGCATCTTCACCCCTTTTGGAAGGAGGGTAAGTAAGAACAGGTGCCTTGAGTAGTGGGGAAAGTAAAGTGGATAAAAAACCAATAAGATTCAGCAAGAATCCAATCATTCAATAACCGACCCATTTTATCATCTCTGATGTCCTCCATGACACCCACATGAATAAACTGATGCATATCTCCACTCTAGGCATCAACTACTGCCACAACCAATGGGCCTCCCTACTCCCACATATCACAACATCCATCCAGGATCATAACACATCTTAAGAAGTAAGAAATAATAAAGAAACTGGGCTCTTTCCCCTTAAAAAAGGCATCTAGGCTTCATACATAATGAGAACTCATGGCTCCAAAGCACAAGGCACTGGGACTTACAAGCAAGAGGGTAACTCAAAACCCTACCAAGAATTATCTTTTATCAAAAAACCAGTTATTTAATCCATTTGTAATTAAACAATTTATTATATATAGGTTACAACTACGAGAAACATAAAAAGTAAGCTATCACAAATTAAATAAACAGTTAAATAGAATGCCTTTAATTCATTATCAACAAGAATCAATATGCCTCTGTCTTATCAATTAATTAAATTTAACATGATTACTGCAACAACAACTAGATTCATTTACACGCTCTTTTATCTTCGACAAATAATTATAATTAATCCCAGTTTACATTTTTTACCAATTTCTATCAAGAACGACATGATAATTAAGGAAATCATAGATATCACACTATCTAGAAAAATAAGAGGTAATAATATACGATTAATACCAATTTATTTATCTGGTTTAAATATTTATTATGTTAATTATATTGTGATCTAGTGGGATAAATCATGCTAAATATTTAATTACATGTAAAACAATAGAGAAGTAATGGATTTACTTCCTAAAAAGGTTCTTGACATTCTTTATATGAGAATGATCCACAGAACGGATCACGATCGCCTCCCTTGCGACAACTGCATCCACCCGAGGACACTGTGGCATGACTTCACCAACCTACACCTAAGAAAACTCCATTTGAAACATGGATACCACAAACCCTAACATGTCAAGGAGAAACTTTAGAAGAAGGATCGAAGAAAACCCAAGAATGAAGGTAGATCATACCTTTTATCGATAATGGATCGACACTTGCTGCTTTCACAAAAATCGGGGGTGCGCATGCAATAGGAAGAAAATTCAAGGGGAAACAATCCAAGGGTTAAGGTTAGATCACACCACTCCTATGGGAAGAATGTATCAGGGTACCTCACACTGAGATAAAGGATAAGGAATGAAAGAATGAAAGGTGCTCAGCTTTGAAGGATTATATCTGAGACTAATGGGATTTGAAATGGTTTAGAATTTCCATTAATGTGGATCACATTAATCCAAATGGGTTTAGAAAGTAAAGGAATCCTGAGCCTTAAGAAAATTAAAATAGGAGTTATGTGATTTGAATCAGCCTTAAACCTCTTAAAATAAGGCCTTGAATGCGCTTTTAATCAAAGAAAACATTAAATGGGCGAACTATAGGAAGCTAGAAACATTGTGCACTTACTGATGGCTAGAAACAATATACACCTACCAACACTGATAGTACAAAATGACTCACCGATATTGAAAATACAAATGAATCACCGATGATGACTGTACAAAATGAATCACCGACGCTGATAGTACAAATGAATCACTGATGTCAATAGTACAAATGACTCACCAGTTCCAACAGTACAAAATGAATCACTGACACCGACAATACAAATAACTCACTGACGCCGATAGTACAAATAACTCACCGACAACAATAGTAAAAATGACTCATCAACGCTGACAGTACTAAATTAATCACCAGTGCTGACAATAAAAATGACTCACTAATGCCAACAATACAAAATGAATCACCGAAACTGACAGTACAAATGAATCACCCTTACTGATAGTACAAAATGACTCACCGAAGATGATAATAAAAATGAATCATCGACACCAACAATAAAAAATAACTCACCGACACCGATAGTAATAATGACTCACCAATGACACTGTTTACATCTATCTCACTGATGGCACTGTTCACATCTATCTCATCGATGAAATTGTTCACATTTTTCTCACTCATAAAACTATTCACAAAACTGGAAACACTATTCGCAGAATTGGAAATTTGGAAAAGTGTTGGGGATAAGTCACCTTAACCTCCCAGAACACCTCAGACCCTAGATTTCAGCAGAGGAATGGACCAGAGAGGTCCGTGCCATTACATATATCATCATAATCTCCAAAGTTATCTAAAATTTTTCCTTTGATACCAACTATGATGCATAAGACCTGAACGCCCAATTTGGGTGCTAAAAACCACATTTTTACCTTTTATTTATAAAAAAGGACTTTAGATGAAGTGACTCAATATTAATAATATAAAATTACACCTTAAAATATAGATGATGAGTCACCAAATATCCAAGGATCTTTTTATGTCTATAATTATAGAGAATTGAGGACTTATAAAATAAATTTAATCACATGATAATCCTTTAAATGGGCACTAAAAAAATTCTTTAATTTCTATCGTAACTTTTCTCAAACAATCCCATATTCATAAAATATTATATTCTGAGTTAAATATTGTGAATTTTTTTTTGAAAACTTGGGGTGAGAATAAAATTGCTCAATAAGAGTTTTTAAAACAGAACTCTTTTAAAATAATTGAAAGATCATTGAAATTATTTTTATCAAAATAGAATGAATTAAATTTAATAAAACATTAGTTTAATCATAAGAATTGAACTTTAATTTTAAAAAATAAAAGGGTTTTTAAAATCCAATTTTAATAAATTTCTTTGACAAGAATTAAGATATCAAAAACCTATTTGTAACAAATCATATTATTTTTTATAAAATCATAAAATACATAGTATTTCTTTGAGAAATTTCAAAATAATTCCTTATATAATGAATCAAAATTTTTTCTAAAAAACTCTTCGGATTCATAAAAAACGTAACCCATGAGGAAACCTAGAACATTGAAGGATGTATAGGGCCTACCCATCACTTGGTGGAGGAATTCCTTTAAGGCTTGGGTCCACAACCCATTACTCATCATTTTTATAATGTTAGGGTTCCATATTTTAATAAAACATTTTATAGATTTCTTTTTTTATCAAAAGTAAACCAAATTCATAAAAAAGGAATATATATATATATAGGCATGTCCAGTTTATGGAAACTTTATAAGGACACATTTTTTTTTGAAAAATATACATTTATGAAGAAATATAGACACGGTTAATAAGAAACTAAAATTCATCGAAATAAATATTTAATGTAATCCATGAAGATATGTGATTTTAAAAACTAATATGGAACATAGATGATAAAATTAGTACATGACAATATAATAATTTAAACATAAATAAAATCCATGAATATATAATAAAAATTGCTTTAATAAAAATATTTAGGTGGAAGATTTTTAAATTAAACATTTTAAACATGAAATAATAACTTTTGGAAAGAGTTGAAACTTCTTAAATATCATATTTTAAAACATTTCTTGAAAAAAAATTTTATTTCCCAAAATATAGACATAAGAGTTTTGTAAAAATAGATGAAAATTTTGAAACTTTTAAAATAGATATTTTATTAAAATAACAATATTTACTTAAATATTTTTTTAATCATTGAAATAAAAATTTCAAGCAGATAATTTTAAAAAATCATTATTTATATTACACATGAAGTGATAACTTTAAAAAAATATTTAAAATCTATTTGAAATAATAATTATTTTAAAAAATAAATGCTTCTTTAAATTTTAAAAGTTATGTTTTTGAAACGAATTCTACCTTACATGACATTACATGCTTAGTAGATCTCCTTCCTAATGTAATTAACAAGACTCATAATATCACCACTCCATTTTCTACAACTACAAATTGAGAAAAAAATGTATATTTTTTTGAAGGGAAATTCAAGAGAGTATATTTTCAGTGGGCTCTCAGGGAGAGGTATATATTTTTTAATAGACTTGAGATTTAAATTATAAATTTTTATTACTGAATAACTATTTAATAAAAGGTCCAAATAACCTAAAATAGGGATGGTTTCACCCTCATATTTTACTTTTCCACCAAGGCTAGTTAATTTACTACTCCCTACTATGAGGTGTCTTTTTATTTTTGTCCAAAATTTTTGTGTAGATCCCATGATCATGTGTATACTTAATCTACCAAATAATTCCCAAAATTTTCATGCAAGATGGAATTTTATCTTATAATTCTCAAGATTATATGAAGATTTCAAAACTAAGACACACATGCACTTGCATGCGTGCATACACACACAATCACATACATTCATATGTGTTTGTGTGTATCTCCTGTAGTTAACTACTACAATCGACCGATGTGAAGACCATCACAAAAGATATTTGAATAAAAAACATTAAACCCGAAGCTGACTAGTCCATGATTCCCCTCACTGGGTTTCATCCATGAAACACTTAATCGATGATCATTTTGGTTTAGAGGAGTTGGGGTCCGAGATAGTAACAACCCAATTTGAACAAGTCCCATAAAGTTTACCAATTATCATTAAAAAATTTGAGTTACAAGACCTCACAATAGGATTTGACACCTCTTCTTAATGATATCTTAGATGATGTGGCATGTTGTGAAGAGATGATTCATACCCAGACTATGTGTGGGTGGGAGAAAGGAGATAACGACATAGCGTGAGGGGCATATTTATCATTTTTATTTTTTTATTCTACTATTGCATCATTTTTATATTCAAAGATAATTTATTATATCTATCATTTCATTATTCTTACACCACAATAACTTATACATCAATCTACAATTAATATACACCCTTTTGGGTATGTTATAGATCAATTAATTATACATATATCTTAACATTTATATTAATAAAATTCAACTATATTATTTTAAATTATATTTTACCACTAAATTCTATAATTATCATATACATATGTGTGTGTCTATATATACATATGTGTTTGTGTGTCAGTGTGTGTGTGTATTTTCGATATAAGTTAATTCACATACCATAACAAATGTTGTTTTACAACCTTAGAATAACCATTATCATTAAAATTTATAATTAAATATATCTAATTCTCATTAATATAATTATCTTCAAACTAATATTCCATATCTAATAATATTTACACCACTAAAATCAATATTTATGTCAAATTAATGTACTATGATAAATACTATATTACTATTAATGATATTTTCAATTTTACCATAATTTCTATTTTTCTAAACAATGTATTAAAATATAAATTCACTCTCACTTATCATGAAGTAATTCTAAATTACTAATAATTAATTTATTACCCATAAGTTAATTTCATAACATCACATTAAATAAATAATAATATTTTTCAAAATATATATTTAGAAATGAAAACATATTAAGTATAGTTTTATGAAAATTATTTCTTGAGTGATAAAATAAATATAAATTAAATTCATGAATATTTTAAATTGATTTGATCTATATCCTATTTTTAATATAATTCAATTATTATATTATATATATTTGTTTCAATTTAATTTTTTTATCGATCATAATAAAGATTATATCACTTTTTAAATTTTTATTAATCATTTACAATAATATGTTAAATAATTTAATTTTATTAGAAATTTATTTTATTAACATACTAACCATAAAGTAACTCCATATGTGTTTAAAGTATAATTTTTTTAACACAACCTTATTAAATATAACTTTATGTTTAACAAAAATTTATTCCAAAATCTTGGGGCATTACATTCTACCCCCCTTAGATAAATTATATTGTCACAATTTTAATTATTTTTACCATTAAAAATAGATGAGTGTGTTCTTGGTGTATTCATAACATAATTTATAGAGTTATATATATGACCATCATAGGAAAAACTCAAATTTTTTACCTAAAAATATATCAATATTTTAATTTTCCACTTCTATTAATTCTAAATATACTTCCCTTAATTATAAATCTAAAAGTGTTTCTAGAAGATATATGTTATAAATTTATTTTCAAGATCATATTTTAAATCAAATATTTATTCCAAATTAGTTATGATAATAACTGTAAACATATTAATATGATTATTAAATCATAAGTGTCTTATCCATTGACACTTTTTTTATTCGATCTAGAATACCTTGAATCACTTTAAAATGTAATACAAAAATCCTTAAAAGTATATATATTTTTCATTTAGATCACAGTGTCTTTCTAGAATATCTTTCTCCTAAGACACCTTTATTCACTAAAAATATAATCTCAAAATCCCCAGAAAATATTTCTTACTTATAAATTATCCTCAACCGATATAAAAATAATATCTAAATTTATCTAAACCTTTGATTTGTTACCAACTGTGACGTCGATGACATATGATCTTGATTCAAGTACTAAAAACCATATTTTTTTTCTTTTAGTTATTTAAAAAGGACTTTAAAATAAGCGATTCAAAATAAAAAATTTAAAATGAAAACCTCAAATCAAAATGACAAGTCACCACATATTCAAGGATATTTTTAGATATAGAGTTTTAGAGAACTAGGAACTTATAAAACAAATTAAAACACATGTTAATCCTTCAAATGGGGACTAAAAAAATCATTTAATTACTAATGTAGATTTTCTAATTCTATATTTTCTACATAATATCTCCTACTCATCACTAAGACATGGGAAAAAATTTTAAAAATTTGAGGTGAACAAAAAATTAATCAGTAATGGTTTTCAAAATAGTCATTTAAAATAATTGAAAACAAATTGAAATCATTTCTATAAAAACAAGATGAATTAAATTTAAGAAAAAATTTGTTTAATCATAATCATTAAAGTTTTATTTTAAAACCAAAATGGTTTTTAGAAATCCAATTTTAAGAAATTTATTTAGGAAATTTTAAAAATATAAAAAACATATTTGAAATAAATCTGGTCATTTTTTATAAAATCTAGAAATACAGAATTTCAATTTGATAAATTTCAAAATAATTCCTTATAAAATGAATCTAGAAATTTTTTAAAAAAATCTTTGAAAGTTTTAGGGAAAATATTAAGGATACACCCCAAAGGAAAACTTAGGATCACCAAATGAGAGAATGATATTCATTTAACATGTGTGAAAGATAATGGTTAAAATGAAAGAATTTGAGAAACATAATATAGAAAGTGATCTTGTCAAGTCAATAATGAGATAAATTAGGAAAGAAGTGAATGCGTAAGAAGAAAAAAAAGTATAAGAGAAAACAAAGATTTAACATGATTTGGAACCTTAGGGATATTATGTGCAGGAATATAACACAACTCTACACACACATTTTATTAAATCTAAAAACACAAACAAGGATCAAAAGATACAATCTAGAAAATATAAATCTAAGGGAAAAAAAGAACTATTACTATGAACTGAGGAAATAGAAAGAAAACAAAAGTATTACAGAGCCAGGACGACCTTAACACTCTTTGGGAAGGTTTTCTCAATGAATTTGGTTGAATATGGGTTCTGATAGTGGATCTAGAAATTTTATCTAGAATTAAAACTCAATTTAATATCCACCAGAAACACCTGGGATAGATTAGTCATATATCTTCTAGTTGAAGGAATTTCATTGGAGGGATGAAAGGATAGATCTTTGAGAATAATTTATAGAAGTATCTAGGGTTTATATTTATCATAGGAGAGTGGAATCATGAGAATACAAAACTCCATGAAAGATATAAAGAAACACCCCACATGGGAGATCAATTCTCCTAACAAGTTTAGGTTGGAAAAAACCATAACGAACCAGCGATGGGCATGTGGTAAAACTGAATAGACTAAGAATAGATGATGGCACAAGTGGAAAACCCTGATCAAATGGGTAGTGTAAGAGATAGATGATGAATATAAGACCATATTGAAGACCAATGAGGGGGATTGGGAAAAATTATAATGAGATAAAGAAATAGGGGGATAAAGGAATGGGCCCAAAAACTAGGCCTAAATGGTAAAACCAAGTGGAATAGATCCAACACCAATATTTGATCATAATAATAATTCATCTAATATTTTATGTTTGTAAAAATATTAAAGGAGGAAATAAAACATACTAATTTCATATGAAAATTAGAATTATAAATCTCCATTATTTTCATATGATATTAGTGATGTTCTTGAACCTATTGTTATTGAATTAGAACCAAATTCACTAAATTTAAACACTGTTTGAATTTAGATAACTTCATAGACTTAGTCAAACTATCATATGAATTGTCATCAACGTGTATCTTATTTACACACAAATTTCCCAATTCAATAACATCTCTAATAAATTGTAGCCTAATGTCAATATGCTTTGACTTACCATGACACACTAAATTTTTCTATAGGTGTAAGGAAAAGTGACTATCAGAGTAAAATGTAATTATAAAACTACTTAAATTGAGTTCATAAAGAAAAAACTTAAGAAAAATTACCTCTTTAATAGCCTCAGTCAAGGATATATATTCATCTTTAGTGGTTGAGATCACCACCATGGATTGAAAGTTACATTTCTAACAGGTAGTTAATATATAGCCTGTGAGGGACCTGTGAGTTTCATTATTAAATATACAGTCAAAATTCACATAACCAAAAATAGGTTAATTAATATCATCATTTTTACTAAAGATTAAGGGCAATGATGGAGTATGTGAAATATATCTTAGAATCCATTTTAGGCTCAACAATGTGGATTTTTTAGGATTAATCCTGAATCTTCTTAGGGTGAAAACAAAATATGTAACATCAGGTCTAGTGTAAATAATAACATACATAATGTTGCAAAAAACACAAGTATATGATATCTTAGACATAAATTTATCATCAGATTATACAGTAGGTGATTGAGATAAAGAAATCTTAAAATGTTGTGCTATTGGGATATAAACGAATTTTAAACTTTCAAACATGCATATCTTCAACATTTTGACAATATAACCATGATTTTAAAGGTATATAAGAGAATTAATTTTGTTCATAATTATGTATATTCTCAAAATTTTCCTAGCATTTCCTAGGTATTTCATTTCAAAAAACTCATTTAATTGTAACTTAACTAATGTAATGAGATTCATATATTTTGAAATGATAACCATGTCATTTATATATAGCATCAATTAAATCATAATGATTTTTTACATTTTTATAATACACACATGAATTATATTTTCTTCAATTGAAATATTTTTTGAGCATGAATGTATCAAAATTTAAGTACAACTCCCTATATTCTTAATTTAAACCATACAAGGATGTTTTAAAAAGATATAATTGACTAGATTTAAAATCATTTGAATAACCATCAAGAGGTTTCATTTAAATTTTCTCATTAGTGTAACCATGAAAGAAGGTTGTTTTTATATCAAGCTGCTCAATATTCCAATCGTGAAGAGTAAAAAAATTAATCAATATATAGACAAATGAATTTTCAACTAAAGAAGATAATATTTTAGAACAATCAATTCCCTCCCATCACAGGAAACCTTTAGCTACAATCCTAGACTTGAATTTAATCTTATTATCTCATGTATTGTCTTATTTTCTTTTAAAAATATACTTGAATCCAATAACTTTGGTATTGGGTGGTTTATTGAAAACAAACCATTTACTGTTTCTGTTTAAATATTTCATTTCATCATCCATGGAAGAGTCCCAATGCTTAGAGTCTTTTTTATATAAATATTTCCTATAGGTATTGGGATCCTTAAAATCAAGGTCCTAGGAAATATATAAATAAAATAAATCCATGTCACATTAGTTAAAATGAGTTAGAGGCCTAATGAACCTCTTGGATCTATTCCTAGTTAGCTGGTAATTAATGGAAGCCTCCGAGGGATCATCATCTAACATAATATATGGGTTGGACTATAACTAGTCTAGATGCAAAGGTTCTAGTGGAGAAGGATCACTAGGAGCCACAAAATGGGTTCAACTATTAGTCTGATCATTCTCATCTTAAGGTTCATCATCATTATCATTAGTGAAAACTTAGTTTTAGGTGAAATAGACTCATGGAAGGCAACATAATGACTTATGATACATTTTTGGTAACCAGTTTTGTCATCCCATAACTTATATCCTTTAACCCCTTTGGGGAATCCTATAAAGATACATTTTAGAGCTCTTGGTTCAAGTTTATTGGTCTTAATATGTGCATAAATAGTGTAGTAAACAACTCTCAAGTAACCATAGGAATGGGGTAAATTGCACCAAAACTCTTTAAAAGTCTTGAATTTTTTTATGGTTAAGGAGAATAGATTAATAAGGTACACTACAGTGATTGTATCCTAGAACTAGAATGATTTAGGTAGGTATAAGTATTCAAGCGTACTTCAGACCCACTCTAATATAGTGTGGTTCATGAACCATTCTAGGACATTTTTTAGGGAGTTTCCCTAACAGTTCAATGCCTAATAATACCTTAATACTCACAAAAGTGTATAAAGTTGGATTAAAAATACTATAAACCATTTTTTCTTAAGTCTTAAAGTCTTCTTATAGTTTTATTCGCAATAAGGGATTTCCAAGTTTTAAAAGTTTCAAAAACATCAGATTTATTTTGGAGAATATAAATCAACAATTTTCTAAAGAAATCATTAATAAATGTCACTAAATAAGAATCTACACCATGGGAGGAAATCCTGTATGATCCCCATAAATATGAATGATCATACTCTAAATGTAGAGACCCAAAAGCTTGATTTACATGGGAATTACATTAATTTTGCGGAATACTTAATACATAACAATAACCAACACTCAAGGAATATAATAGTTTAGTGTCTTTGGAAACTCGGAAAACAATCTTCTAATCGTGGTGAAAGATCTTCAACATCTCCCATAAAGATCTTCCCATTTTTGTCTTCTTACCTAAAACCTTTATTTAAATCCTGGGGAAAAGAAAACATATAAAAGGTTGAGATCAAATGATCAGTAAGGGTAATCATGGAGAAAATAAAACAAATTATATACATTTGAACTTAAATACATGAACATAATGTTTATACATCAAGATCTTGAGCAATGACATAAAACATGGCAGTACGTAAGGCATAGATCATAATGTAACATCAATAATGATAAAATAGCTTGGAAATAAAACTTTTAATTGTGGAAAAACATTAATCACATGATATGATTTCCATGGTAGCCAAGGAATTACTATCAAGACCATCTTAGTGGACAAATTTCCTTTCTAAATCGAGTTCACTCCTCGTTTCAGTCCTGTAACACTGAACTGGATTAACTTACCATTCCAAACATGTCTATCTCATGAGATATAAATCTTTACCCAATGCATTGGAGGGAGATATAGGTCCCACCAATCTAATATTGAAATCATTCTTACTTGTTCCACAAAATAAACTTAAAACATTCATCATAACTCAAAGAATAAAATGGGTTTCATAAACATCATCCCATCATCACATAATCCATATAAAACAAATGGATATTTCATCATAAGAAAAGTGAAACAATGTAAATCATAGATACATTATACTTGAAACATACACATATGAAATAATGTCATATTAGATGGAAAATGGTTTTAATAAAACACTTGAAATGAATTCTTGAGGAAAATATCCTTTCTTCTTCAAAATAATTTTATTTTTAAAAAATTCCATGAAATTTTTAAAGGAAAGTATTTTGTTGAAAATAGTCATAAAATCTTGTAGAGTAAGATTCATGAAAACGAGGCGTTATGAAACCTTAAAAATCCATTTGCTCCGTATAAGTTAAAAATAACAGTTTTCTCCTACTTTTGTCGAAAAAGTCAAAAAGTACCTCGTATGGTAAACAAAATAAATATTCCTTCAAAAACTTGTGGTAAAAGTCATAAAAGGGTAAAAATGACTTTAAAAATACATGGAAGAATAATAAACATTTTATGAAAACATTTTTAGAAAACATGGACATGGATGATAAACATAACCCCATTAAATACTTACGAATAAACAATCTCGGATAAAAACGAGATTGGAAAAGTTATCCCTTACCTTAGGTCCGATATGCTTCGTACGTATCCAAACCTCATGTATAATGATTTAAATAATGTCATTGACTTATTACATAATCATATTCATTTTTATGATATCATATATGGTTCACTTATGACTTTATATTACCCGTTCTTTTGTAAATCCCATGTTAAAGAAACGTTTTGGGTAAAATCATCTTATTTATTGTACGTGTTTGGACTTGTTGTTCTTGATATTATTATTACTTATATCATGATTTACTTACTTCAATAATGTAAATCATGATTTATGTATCATATATATTCACTATATATCCAGCATATACATGTATTTATAATAGTACATAACATATGGAGGTAAGAAATGGAATGCACCATTGATGGAGATGGTAAACCGTACGTGCGCATGAACGCTACTTTCATTTGTATTTATTATTTTATTGGAATAGGTATATTATAATTCCAGTATAATATCATATATAATATCATTAACTCCATCCTTTATACATTCCACATAAGGCATTAACGAATCACATCACTTTGAGGGGGCGATAGTCCACACTTCCTCAAATGAGATTATCGTATTTACCGACTATGGAAACCATAAAGGATTGATATAATTGGGAATTAAAGAAGCATAAGGAAATCATAAAAATAATATATATCATATACAAATACAGTTCCATCATAATGGCCACCATGAGAGGCGGTAGGAGAAAATCGAACAATCATCGTTTCATGAGGTGTTAGTTTGCCATCACAGAAACATTATGTTATTCATCCATTAGATGGAGGTGTGTGTAAGTGTAGTTCGAATCCTTCTCATAACAACATCCAAGTATATTTATTATTCTGGTGTTGTTACAAAATAAAGGATTAAAAAGAGTTTAGGGGTTGGAGAAGTAGAATAAAAGAAAACAACTTAAGAGAAACTATTACCTTTAACTTGGGTAATTTTCTTTGGTTTGAACCAAAAGGACTTATTGAAGTGCCTTATGCCAAATTTAAGGCTTCTAGGGGGAGGAGAGGGATGTAGGGAGCTTATTTGAGAAGAGTTTAGATGAGACAAAAGGCTTTAGAGGTGTGAGGAATTGCATAGAAGTGGTCTCCTTTTATAAGGGAGAGGAGAGACTCTTTTGGAAAGTGTGGAAATATTATTTTATTATAAACTTATATTCGGTTTCAAGATGTCCAAAACAAATTAATGTCGAAGATAAGAAGACTCATATTAGAAATAAAATAATCCAATAGGAATTGGACAGGTTTTGGATAATATTTTAATCATTATAATCTTATTTATTTAAATCATTTATTAATGCGGTAAATACTGCATCATTATTGGGTCATAAATAATTCAATTTATTTGATGTCTAAAAATTATAAAAAAAATACCAACATGTATGAAATATTTTTATCTTTACAATGAATTTTTATAGTCTAAAAGATAATTTATATAGCCCCTTATAAAAATTAATTACTAAAGGATTTTTGTTAATGCCAATTTTGTCTTTACATTAAATTAATTAATATAATGTGTCATTGTCTTTCATAAGTGGCTCCATGGAGTCCCAAAATATACCCAAGGATTCCAATGGCCTGACATTACTCATAAAATAAAGTTTGGACAAGTGTTAAGGTAATTTTGAATTATTATAATATTCTTTTAACCTTGAATTACCCTATTTACTTTTGACCGTGGTAAATAAAAGTAAAAAGTTACTATTCACCAAAAATTATTTTTATCTAATTGAACCACATTTTACTCCTTTATATTAACCATGAATCTAGGATTTTTGAAATTCAACTCACAGAAGCGGTAAAATTAAGTTTTATGAACAATTGCAAAAGGTCATAGGAGGTGGGTAAAAGACGATGAAAAGTTTAATACAATTTTTATAAATCTAAAATTATTATAAAATGATTCCAATGAATTTAATTTAACTTATATAATTATTATGTATCTATTTTGACCTAAAATAAATTTAAATCAAATAATTTATTATTTAAATAAAAAGTCAATTTTAACAAAAAACTCAGTGTTTTCACTATTCATTAAAAATTGAAGTTTTTCAGAAAAATACCAAAAATTAATCCTAAGCTATATTTGATATTCCAAATTCAAAAATGATGTCCATTTTTCCGAATTAAAAACATATAAGTGTCATTAATTAATTTTAAAATCAATTCCTGTTATCAAAACAAATAGTGTGTTTTTAAGAAACAATAACTATCAAAAGATCGACATTTATTTATGTCCAAATTCAAAGTGAAATTAATTCCAATGAACAACATTGGATTAAATGGTAAAAATATATTCTAATTACACTTTAAAACCAATTAAAAATATAATCTAACCATATAAATTATTGCGATGAAAAAAGTTGTTTTTAATTAAAATATAGCTTGTTTTTACTATTCATCAAAATATGAAAGTTATCAGAATAATATGAAAAATTCATCCAAATTAAATTTTTATATCCTGATTCCAAGGAATAATTTTATTTTTTCAAATTGAACTTATAAAAATATCAAAAACTAGATTTAAAGTGGGTGCGCCATCAAAAGGCGGTAAAACTGCATTTTTTTGAAAAATACTTATTTTACCCAAAAAATTTATTTTATTCTCATACCATGTTATTGAATATATGTAAGATGAATAATAATGTTATAAAATTCAAAATGTAGTTAATACTATTCATAACGTCTAGTCCATAATAATATTATAACAATATATCGTTGTTTAGTGAAACCTGGTATTGCGTACTACACACGCTATCGAGGAAGGTCGTGATTGCGTGTAATGCAAGCCAAGTCAGGGTTGCGTGTGATGCCAGACTCCTTCGTTGTTTTTTATAACATAATACAACCATATTTCATTTATACATTGAATATTTATATATATATACACTCAATGTTGCGTAGAATAACTATTATCAAACAAACTTGAAATTGTGTGTAACACGATCCAAGAATAGTGTCGTGCATACTGCAAGCTAATACGATGTTGCGTATAGTGAAATATAATCTTGGGGTGTTAAATTCTACCCCCATTAAAATGAATTTCGCCCTCGAAATTCTTCGCGGTTATAAATGGTTTGCTACTTGAAAGTTTCTTTAATAGAAACCCACATCGTAAAAAGGAATACAAAAACTTGACTTTAGAAACTAAAGTATGAAACTTAACAGTTACCCAAATTAACTAATCACTGATTTTCCACATAGGAGAACATAGGTGAAAATATGGATATGGAAGAGAAATCTAATCATCATGTTCTGATAGAGAGTGGTAGAGAACATGGCTATGAAAAAGCCAACAATCACAAAGCCATAGATTTGTGAGGATCTAAGGTACCATCTGATTCATCGGATATAAGGGAACTAGGACAACATTTTTGGTTTTCAAGATCATTTCCCTAAATTTGAATAAATTGGAATTATAAGAAATACGTTCTTGATTTTGGTAAAGTCTCACCGTTGTTCGTTCCTTGGATAATTTCCACTTCATCTCTTAAAGAAATGAAGTTGATTTTTTCATTCATGAAGTGTTAGCAGATCATGTGATAGAATGATGGGTCATTCCATCTATCTCAAACAAAAGGTTAGAAAAAGTTATCAAATATAAGTCCATCTATGGTGTGGTTAATCGTATATGATTCCAAAAATGGACTTATACTTCATCTATCATACTGCTTAATAAAATAAAACTTGTTTCTACTAACCAGGGACTTCCTGTAGGACAGTGGTAGGCGATAAAGGCCTATCAAACTTCAGTTGTGGGTTCAATTCCTTAAACCTTGTCCGACGCGACGGGTTGTCACCCATCTTGCATGTTGTCCTTTTTCTAAAATTACATAATTATGACATTCCATCAATAATATCGAAAAAATATCTAGCCTTAAACAATACTAACTTGGGTCCAACATAATCCATTACAATCTTTAGTCTTATCGAAAATACTTTTGTCCTATTACAAGAAATTTCATCTACCGAGCATGTGAATTCCTTCATTCACCCCCATATATCATAAGATATATCTTGTTTCTGGTGAAATTCCAATCATGTGAATACCTTAATCATGTATTCTCTTGAAAAATGAATACCCATTGAACCTTAGTGAATACATGAATGCTGTCAAAAGTTAACTCTTTCCATATACCAAAATCCAAAAATTCTATATACTCAAACCATGATATAACTTTGTCCTTATATTAGTCATGATCTCATTAATACTATCAAACATTTCATTATCTCCTTAGCACTTCTTTATGCGCATATTAGGTGCTTTCGAAAAATATCTGAATAACCTTTCATGGTTACCAGTACCATTCATCATACACTTTAAAAACTTAAGGAAAGACAATAGTGTAACAATCCTTAGATGTCTCTTTATTCCATATTACCATGAGATTACTTATACAACATTACTCTTGATAAACATGTAATCATTCCACTACCTTCTTAAACCATTGACCGAGCTTCAACAATTCTTCCATCTCACATATATTTTGTAGTCTCTTCATCATCATCCACATAATTACTACTCTTATGACCATACTGATTATATTTATAAGATTTTCCCTTAGGGCATTGGTTTTCATAATTCCCGTACATTCCACATTTAAAACACTTAACTGTTGTTGATGTCTTAGAAATACCATTATCCTTATCCATGGTGTTAACTGAACCTTTTCCTTTAAAATTACTAGCTTTGTGTCCTTATTTTCCACACCCAAAGCATCTTCCAGTTCATTTGAAACATTCTCCTTGATGCCTCTTCCCACATGACTTACATGAGGGAAATTGAACTTTCTTTCCTCTATGGTCATCATGAAACTCCATATTTCTCTTATCAGCTGAGTCAAGAAACTTACCAAAGATGAGATCATTGATCATATTATGAGATTGATGATTAGGAATAATAACTATGTTTCACCTTCCAAATATCATTTCATTTGATTGATCATGAATAATATCATTCCATTGTCCATCATATTCTCCATTATCGTGAATCTTCCTGTTTCCGGCCATTTTCTAAAACTTAAAAAGAATAGTGTGAGAGAAAAAAATCATGCTAGGGAAAACAACATAATAAAGGGGGAGTAACTTCAATATTTAACATCTTAGGTTTAATTCTAATATCGTTACCATAATTATAGGACTATAACCTATACTTATACTTAACCTTAGGGACATCCCTAGAAAAACCTTAAAAATATCTCTAGGGATCTCACTAAAGTTTTCGCATCCTAGTTTCCAAAGGTTAACTAAACCTTTCCTCTGATACCAACTGTAGAGACCCAAAAGCTTGACGTACATGGACTTTATATTACTTTTACAGAATACTTAATACATAACAAGAACCAATACTCAAGGACCGTAATAGTTTAGTGTCTTTGGAAACATGGAACACAATCTTCTAATCGTGGTGAAAGATCTTCAACATCTCCCATAAAGATCTTCCCCTTTTTTGCTTTCTTACCTAAAACCTTTCTTTAAATACTGGGGAAAAGAAAACATATAAAAGGGTGAGATCAAATGCTCAGTAAGGGTAAGCATGGAGAAAATAAAACAAATCATATGCATGTGAACTTAAATACATGAACATAATGTTTATACATTAAGATCTTGAGCAATGACATAAAACATGGAAGTACGTAAGGCATAGATCATAATGTAACATCAATCATGATAAAATAGCTTGGAAATAAAACTTTTAATTGTGGAAAAAAATTAAGCACATGATATGATTTCCATGGTAGCTAATGCATTGCTGCCAAGACCATCTTAGTGGACAAAGTCCCTTTCTGAATCGAGTTCACTCCTCGTTTCAGTCCAGTAACACTGAACCAGATTAACTTACCATTTCAGCCATGTCTATCTCATGAGATATAAATCTTTACCCAATGCATTGGAGGGAGATATAGGTCTCACCCATCTCATATTGAAATCATTCTTACTTTTTCCACAAAATAAACTTAAAACATTCATCATAACCCAAATAATAAAATGGGTTTCATAAACATCATCCCATCATCATATAATCCATATAAAACAAATGGATATTTCATAATAATAAAAGTGAAACCATGTAAATCATATAGACATTATACTTGAAACATACACATATAAAATAATGTCATATTATATGGAAAATGGTTTTGATAAAACACTTGAAATGAATTCTTGAGGAAAATATCCTTTCTTCTTCAAAATCATTTTCTTTTTACAAAATTCCATGCAATTTTAAAAGGAAAGTATTTTTTTGAAAATAGTCATAAAATCTTATAGAGTAAGATTCATGAAAATTAGGCATTAGGAAACCGTAAAAATCCGTTCACGTCGTATAAGTTAAAAATAACATTCTTCTCGTACTTTTGTCGGAAAAGTCAAAAAGTACATCGTATGGTAAACAAAAGAAAGATTCCTTCCAAACCTTGTGCTAAAATTTATAAAGGGTAAAAATGACTTTAAACATACATGGAAGAATACTAAACATTTTATGAAAACATTTTTAGAAAACATGGACATGGATGATAAACATAACCCCAATAAATACTTATGAATAAACAATCTCAGATAAAAACGAGATTGGAAAAGTTATCCCTTACCTTAGGTCCGATATGATTTGTACGTATCCAAAAATCCTGTATAATGATTTAAATAATGTCATTGACTTATTACAGAATCATATTCATTGTTATGATATTATATATGGTTCACTTATGACTTTATATTACCCGTTCTTTTGTAAATCCCATATTAACGCAACATTTTGGGTAAAATCATCTTATTTATCGTACATGTTTAGAATTGTTGTTATTGATGTAATTATTACTTATATCATGATTTAATTACTTAAAAAATGTAAATCATGATTTATGTGTCATATATATTCACTATATATCCAGCATATACATGTATTTATAATAGTACATAACATATGGAGGTAAGAAATGAAATGCACCGTTGATGGAGACGGTAAACCGTATGTATGCATGAACTCTGCTTTCATTTATATTTATTATTTTAATGGAATAGGTATATTATAATACCAGTATAATATCATATATAATATCATTAACTCCATCCTTTATACATTCCACATAAGGCATTAATGAATCACATCACTTTGAGGGGGCGGTAGTCCGCACTTCCTCAAATGAGATTATCGTATTTACCGACTATGGAAACCATAAAGGATTGATATAATTTGGAATAAAATAATCATAATAAAATCATAAACATAATATATATCATATATAAATACAGTTCCATCATAATGGCCACCATGAGAGGCGGTAGGAGAAAATCGAACAATCATCGTTTCGTGAGGCGTTAGTTTTCCATCACAGAAACATTATGTTCTTCATCCATTAGATGGATGTGTGTGTAAGTTTAGTTCGAATCCTTCTCATAAAAACATCCTAGTATATTTAGGATTCTGTTTTTGTTACAAAAGAAAGGATTAAAAAGAGTTTAGGGGTTGGAGATTTAGAATAAAAGAAAACAACTTAAGAGAAATTATTACCTTTAATTTGGGTAACTTCCTTTGGTTTGAACCAAAAAGACTTCTTGAAGTGCCGTATACCTAATTTAAGGCTTATAGGGTGAGTATAGGGATGTAGGGAGCTTATTTGGGCAGAGTTTGGATGAGACAAAAGGCTTGAGAGGTGTGAGTAATTGCATAGAAGTGGTCTCCTTTTATAAGGGAGATGAGGGGATCTTTTGGAAAGTGTGGAAATATTATTTTATTATAAACTTATCTTCAGTTTCAAGAGATCCAAAACACATTAACGTAGAAGATAAGATGACTCATATTCGAAATAAAATAATCCAATAGGAACTGGACAGGTTTGGATAATATTTTAATCATTACAATCTTATTTATTTAAATCATTTATTAATGAGGTAAATACTGCATCATTATTGTGTCATAAATAATTTAATTTACTTGATGTCTAAAAATTATAAAAAAATACCAACATGTAGGAAATATTTTTTTCTTTCCAATTAATATTTATAGTAGAAAATATAATTTATATAGCCCCTTATAAAAATTAATTATTAAAGGATTTTTGTTAATGCCAATTTTTTCTTTATATTAAATTAATTAATCTAATGTGTCATTGTCTTTCATAAGTGGCTCCATGGGGTCCCAAAATCAACCCAAGGATTCCCATGGTCTTCCATTACTCATAAAATAATGTTTGGACAAGTGTTAAGGTAATTTTAAATTATTATAATAATCTTTTAACCTTGAATTACCCTATTTACTTTTAACCGTGGTAAATAAAAGTAAAAAGTTACTATTCACCAAAAATTATTTTTATCGAATTGAACCAAATTTTACTCCTTGATATTAACCGTTTCTCTAGGATTTTTGAAATTCAACTTACAGAAGCGGTAAAATTATGTTTTATGAACAATTGCAAAAGCTCCTAGGAGGTGGGTAAAAGACGGTGAAAAGTTTAATACAATTTTTATAAAAATAAAATTATTATAAAATGATTCTAATGAATTTAATTGAACTTATATAATTATTATTTATCTATTTTGACCTAAAATAAATTTAAATCAAATAAATTATTATTTAAATAAAAAGTCGGTTTTAACCAAAAACTCAGTGTTTTCACTATTCATTAAAAATTGAAGTTTTTAAGAAAAATTCCAAAAATTCAGCCTAATCTATATTTGATATTCCAAATTCAAAAATGATGTCCATTTTTACAAATTAAAAACATAGAAGTGGAATTAATTAATTTTTAAATCAATTTCCGTTATCAAAACAAATAGTGTGTTTTTAAGAAATAATAACTATCAAAAGATCGACATTTGTTTATGTCCAAATTCAAAGTGAAATTAATTCCAATGACCAACATTGGAATAAATGGTAAAAATATATTCTAATTAAAATTTAAAACCAATTTAAAAGATAATCTAACCATATAAATTACTGCGATGAAAAAAGTTGTTTTTAATTAAAATATAGCGTGTTTTTACTATTCATCAAAATATGAAAGTTATCAGAATAATATGAAAAATTCATCCAAATTAAATTTTTATATCCTGATTCCAAGGAATAATTTTATTTTGTCGAATTGAACTTATAAACATGTCAAAAACTAGATTTAAAGTGGGTGCGCCATCAAAAGGCGGCAAAACTGCATTTTTTGAAAAATACTTATTTTACCCGAAAAATTTATTTTATTCTCATAACATGTTCTAGAACATATGTAGAATGAATAATAATGTTATAAAATTTAAAATTTAGTTAATAATATTCATAACGACTAGTCCATAATAATATTATAACAATATATCATTGTTTCGTGAAACCCGGTATTGCATACTACACATGCTATCGAGGGAGGTCGCGATTGCGTGTAATGCAAGCCAAGTCAGGGTTGCGTGTGATACAAGACTCCTTCGTTTTTTCGTATAACAGAATCCAACCATATTTCATTTAGAAATTGAATATTTATATATATATATTTACACTCAATGTTGCGTAGAATAACTACTATCAAAAAAACTTGAAATTGTGTGTAACACGATCCAAGAATAGTGTTGCACATACTGCAAGCTAATACGGTGTTGCGTATAGCGCAAGATAATCTTGGTGTAGCGTACAATAGAAGATATGAAAGAAATTAAAAAGAATATATCTCATAAAATCTCGGGGTGTTACACTAAAGGGTGACTATCTTAAAATATGACTTATTGAAGCTAACTCTATTTGACTTCCCTATAACACAATCCTCACAAAATGGGAGGTTTCTAGGTACTACGTTACTCAACAACCCTTTTTTACTCAACTGTTCTAAACATTTGGAGCTACTAGAGTTGGTGTCCTAAAACTAAATATGTGTACTTTCAATTGTATATATATCAAAAGATCTAAATAATAATTGAAATATATTATTATATATCATTCATAGTTATGTTGGACTTTAATGTAATAATGTCCTAGAGTATCTATCAAATTGAAAAAAGAATATCAATTCCCTCCTGATATGATGATAACTTTAAAATTCCATGATTATATTCTTAAACCTTATTCAATGGCCGGATAATATTATATGATGGGGAATGTAGTATGTTTAATGTTCAGTGTGATTACTCATAAGCATATGAACCTTTATATCATGAAGTTCTCATTTGATAGTCTTGAAGAAGGGAGATTATGAGAAAAGATCCACCAATAGGACTTCTACATGTTTATGTGTCATTGGATATTATTGTTTGTGAGCATACATAATGATCCTTATACTTTAAGATTATTATTAATTCATATCATGACTCACACAATTAGATATATTTTTGTAAACCATGATGACATAATTCATAACGAAGTTGGGTATGTTGGGTGTGTCATGAATGACATGTTATTAATAAATAAGTTGAGGAAGTATTTTTCCCTTCCCTATATATAGAATTTGATAACATAGCCCTTTTATTTAAATAGAACCATCACATTAAATTCCATATCCATGGTTTAATGATGATTTTATTTTAGATAGTCAAAGAAAGGTGTATAAAGAATATAGGTTGATGACATGAGTGTGCAACCTCCTTAATGAGATATCATTACAATGGGATTATAACACATACTGAGAGCTTGCACGTGGTTATTGATTTTGTGACATTAACTACTTTCTATTGGGTACCTTAACCTATTTCTAGATAGTAATTTTGGAATTTATGAAAACCTGCATAATGATAATGTAAAAGAAGCCTAGATGGTCACACACTAAGTGTTTTCATTGATCTCAATTAAATTTTATTTGAATTTAATTATTTGAATAAATATTATTATCAATACTGAGGAATAATTTTATTCAGGTTTATTGACTGTATAAATTAAATAAATATTTATTTATAAGGTAATATCTAAATTACTTGGATATATAAAATTTATTTATTGAATAAATAAATATTTATTCAAGTATTTGATAAATGACAATGAGGACTAAAAAAATATTGTGTTCAATTATAAATATTAATTTGTAGGATAGTAAAATAATATTTATCATTATTCCAGTTAACACAGACCATGAGAAAATAATAATAAAAATAATATTACATGTAATGGGGTTATATAAGGTTTAATATATTATTTAAGTTACATTTTGAAATTAAATAACATTTTTAACCCTAACCCTATATCTATAAATATAAAACCATGTCTATTGTATAAATATTGACCAAAATATAGAATCATTGTGCACAATGAAGTCTAGAGATCTATCTCAAGGCCAAAAAGTGCTATAGTGATTCTTTTTTACTCCTCCATAATCTCAAGAATGAGATTTCAAGGACGATTCTTCAAGCCCTAAGGAATCATCATAATGATCAAGGTAAACACCACAAGATGATCGATCCACTGTGCTAGTACCCAAAAATCCATCAGTGTTTTTTAGATAAAAATAGCACGTGTGGATCACCGCCAGAGGGATTCTACATTTGAATCATATAAGTGTAATTATTGTTGAACAAAAAGGTTTTTGGGTGATCAACATCTTCATCAAAAAAATATCTTAATACTGAGGTATTATTTATTATAATATATTTAAATCAATTATAAATTTAATGTGAAAATATCTTATCTTCCTTCTAAAGACCATGTTTTTCAATATTCTTGGGAAAAATTTCATTGGTCATGATGTTTATGCCTTATAAAATATGTGAATGATCCCTCAAATCCAATAACTGCTGATTCGGGCTTATCCCTGATAAGTTCTTCCATTGTTCCCAAAAAAATAAAGTGGTATCAAATAGGCCATAATAAAATTTTTAATTATTTATTTATTTATTATTCCTTACACATTTAAAAGTTAAATTTCATTTCATGTTTTAATTCATTATTGATTTGTCATCAAAATATCTTATTCCTCCCATTTGTTTCTCACTCATATAACCAAGATCAGTTAATAATTAACAAAGAACACATATGAAGATCCCATCCAAAATTTTGAAGATTTTTTTCAAGATAATACTAGGTTACATAATACACAATTATTTATCACATGTAGTGTATCATTTTTCACTACACTAGGAAACCCATGCGGAATCCTGGTTTTCATGTAATGAATACACACTAAATGCATTAAATGCACCACATGATGACCATCCAGGCTGGAACAAGGCTTTTTCAGACTACACTCAGTGTAGATTTTCTACACACCATGTTGAAGTCATGTTTTCTAGAAAAAAAACATGAGGTCAAGACACATCATATAATTAATATACCATGTGTATTTAATACACGATGTATACATGTCAATAATCATGTAACATTATGTAAAAACCAACATTATAAATTTCTATAATAATCACATATTAATTCCCTAGATGGTTATTGTAGATATCTAGAGAAGTAAAGTACATTTCATGTGTCCAACTTTCACACACCATGTACTTTACTTGTTTTCACAATAATATTATATTTAATTAATTACTACCTCAAACCTCATCGACCCGAGTTCCATGTGTCATTAATTTGATAGTACATTCCAGTCATTAGGTTTTGTATTATATTAAATGGTTTATTAATTTTGTGTAATATTCAAAACTATGAATCATGTATAGTAATTACATACTAAATACTCAACACATTTTGTGTAATATTCAAAACTATGAATCTTGTAAAATAATTACATACTAAAGACTCAACAAATTAAATTATATATGAAACATAATATTCAGGTTCTCCATGTTTCATTTATTTGATAGTACACACCATGAAATAATGACACATTCCATGTATATAATATTTCATATGAGTGCATTGTATACAACAATAACTATATTGAGTAGTTTAGATTGGTACTTGCTGAGTTACTTCCAAGTACAAAGCTATGTACTAATTTTATTAATATTAAAGAAAATAAAATAATTTATTTTATTTAAAATCACGGTGGATGGGAAATTACAGGATGGTTATATGGAATAATAAAAAATGAATCCATTAATTAATAAGGCCCTTAATTAGATTAATTCATCCAAGTTTTATTGTATTGAAGAACGAATTGAAATGAATGCTAGTTAGATGTTTTAAATGTGTGGTCTTTGCATGTGTATGATTGATCATGAGCTTTAACCAGACCTATGTATGTGTTAGTTTTATATAATTTAAATTTCTTTCATAGTATTGAAATTATTTATTACTAAATTAAATATGATGGCATGTGTTTTATCCCTCCCTCTTTTAATATGTAGGACCTACATGTCCAAGGTTGTTTTTTGTAATTCCCCTTAACTAATCATTTGGCGCCCCTCACATGTGTATGAGTTATAAAACATATATAATAAAAGGATTATCCAAATGAGTATGGTGGTTGTTCAAGATAGAACCAATGTGAAACCAACCCAGTAAATATATAGGAGGACAAGTGGGATGCTGTAACTCATGCCAAGACTAACATAAGGAGTATTTTCCTAGGATCATGGGTTGATTTATTGTCTAATCAATAAATCAAACATTATATAAATATCATGATCATGTCAGGTCATTTATTTATTTATTTTATTTCTATATTATGCAAGATTTATTTTATCGATGCAAGACCACAATCACATAAGTAAATGGACTAATATGCAAAGATGGAATTAAAATAAATGGGTTATGTGTAAATATTTTATAAGAACATGGTTAATACCTAAAGTAAAATCGACATTATATTAAAAAGACATGTAAATGATAAAAAAGAAAAATTTATGCATAATAAAAAAAATCCCTCAACTTAATATTAAGTCATTATGCTTTCCATAATCTAAATTAAGATAAACCCATAACTAAAGTGGTAGTTTGGACTCTATTGGAGGAACAATCAATTATCTAGAAGTATTAACTAAGATAGTGAGTAAACTTAACCAAATATTTACTTGGTTTAATGGAATATGTCTATAAAATAAAATTTTGGTCAAAATTGTTGAGGAAATTCACGTCATGATTTTTGGATTGGGGAGCCCACTCAACAGTTCAAGGGGCTTCTGATTTGAAGTTTGCAAGACCTCCTACCAAAATACTTTCTTATATTTTACATGGCATCCATATAAATTATGGGAAAGAAAATATGGATCTTTGACACTAGAATTTACGCACAATTGGGTATTTATATCTTAATAGTGAGGGTATTTGAGACTTTATAAAATAGCGGGAGACTTAATGAAATTTAAAAATTATTATGTCTCACATAATTTGAAATCATGAAATTTACTAATAAAATGATCTTTTATTATTATATAATAATGTCACGTTTGTCTACCACATTATCTCTATGATCAATTTTGGAGAAAGACCATCTCCTAACTGACAGTAACTTCCAGAAATGGTTTAGACAACTATGGGTAGTGTTTCACCATAAAAAAAGTCTTATATTATAGAATCATCAATGCCCAATCCACCTACTAAGGAGGCAAGTTATGAGGAGTTCACTATTTATTATAAACACCTGAAAAATTTGGTTAATGTTCATTGTTTAATGATTTCATCCATATCTAATAAACTCATAAAGTCAAATAAAAACATGGATTCCTATAGCATGATCTAGTATCTCCATGATCCTTATCTGGAAAGAGTATGATAGGAATAGTTTGATATAATCCTAGGCACTCTTCATGAGAAAACTTGAAGAAGGTTCACTAGTTGTGCCTCAAAAAATAAAACTCATGGGTACATTGAGTACCTATAGGTTCTAGGGTGTAAGCTATATAAAAAACTACAGAATGATCTCATTATTTCATCATTCCATTATATATTCTTCATATTTTTTTGTGAATTTTAATATAAAAAATATAGAGAAGAATCTACTAGATCTTATCACTCTACTTCACCAAGTTGAAAAAGATATAAAGATAAAAAACATTCTATCCTTATGATGAATAAAAGGAAAGGATAAGAAAAGATCTCCAAGAATGATTCTAAGTCTAAATCCTCTTCACAACTCCCTCATAAGAAGAGAATGATCAAGGGAAAAGTAAGGTAAAAATATGTTGTCTGTTTCACTTGTGGAATGAAGGTCCACTAAAAGAAAAATTACACTTAAGAAAATAAGTAATGGGAAGATTCAGGTGCATTTGTTATTGAGTAAAATCTATTTCTTTATACTAATTGGGAATTATATATAACATGTGGTTCTCACATATGTATTTAAATACATGAACTAAGTATATTCCATAAGATTTCTTGGTGTGAGGTTGATCTATGAGTATCCAATGGATCTAGACTTACTATTGTGGCTATTGGGGACTACCACCTCACATTGTTGATGAGAATGGTATTGGTTTTGTATGTTTTTTTACATGGATTCAGTAAAAAAACATTATTTATATATGTAGAATTGATATAGATGGATTTTTTTTCAAATTTGGAAGAAATTTTTTCTTCTTTTAGAAAATAGAATTTTTTTATGGAAATAAATATTTAAATAATGGAATTTACATGTTGGATTGCACAAAACATGTAATAGAAATCAATGATGAAGATAGTTCACATTATTTGTACTAAACCAACCATGGAATCACTGACCAAGTCATGAAAATGAAAAATGTTTGGCCATATTACACTAATATAGATATTTGGATTTTTTTTGAACTAAAACCACTTGGTTTATTTCATGCATGTTTATACGAAAAAATGACTAAAACTCCATTTATTAGAAAAGAAAAATTGGATACTGAGCTTCTTAATTTGGTTTATATCGATGTGTATAGACCATTTCTAGTTGAAGCTAGGGGTGGGAAATAAAAATTCATAACTTTTACTGATGAATTTATTAGATATATATATGTCTACTTAATGAGGTATAAGTCAAATTTCTTTGAAATATCCAAGGAATATAAGAATGAAGTTGATAACTATCTTGGTAAGAAGATTAAGAAACACCAATCAGACAATGGTGGAGAATATACTAATCAATACTTCATTGATTATTTATAGGATTTTGGGATTATATCCCAACTCACTTCTCCATATACACTACAATGGAATAATGAAAGTGAAAGGAGGAATCACACCCTATTGGACATGGTGAGATCAATGAAGAGTCATATGAGTATTCCATTATCCTTTTAGGGATACACATTATAAATAGTATCACACATTTTAAACTGAGTTCCAAAAAAAGTAAAAAGTAGTACTCCATATGAAATTTGGTATAGAAATAAACCCATATTGTTGTATGTATATGTGTGGGGATGTGAAGTGTCTATTAAGGCTATTTATGGAAAAAAAAAATTCACCTCTATCCATTAAGTGTATTTTTATAGGACATCCAAAGGAAAAAATGGGATATTTTCTATTTAAACCCTCAGATAAGAAGGTTGTGGCGGAAAGAAGTCCCACATTCCTTGAGATAGAACACATGTAAAAAAGAGATAGTGGGAGAGATATATACTTAGATAAAGTCCAAGATTAATATTAATAAGAGATGGAATATGAAAATATTCCATAAATCCCTATGGAAGAGGAAATTTTGGAGACAAAAGTACTGTATAGTAGTACAAGAGAGGTTAGAGAACCAGAACGATATGGTTTTCTAGTCACCAAATATGGTGACTCATTATTAGTTGATAATAATGACTGTGTAACCTTCAAGGTTATAGTAAGTGGCACAAAAGATTATAAATAGTAAATATCTATGAATTCTGAAATGGATTCCACATACCAAAACCAAGTTTGGATTTTGTTATTACCACTAGTGGATGTAAATCCTGTTAGTTGTAAATAGGTATTCAAGAATAAATTAGACATAGATGGACAAGTTAGTACTTATAAGGAGTTAATGGTTATAAAAGGGTTTAAACAATTTCATGGAATATACTAAAATGAAACCATTTCACCAATTTCTATACTTAAATACCTCAAATTTTTACTTTCCATAATAGTTTACCATGACTGAGATTTGATAGATGGATGTAAAAATTACATTCCTTAATGGGAACCTTCAAGAAGATGTCTATATGATATAACCCAAAGGGTTTATAACTCTAAAGGATAAAAATGTATAAAAGTTGAAGATATCCATTTATTTATTAAATAAAGCATCCAGGTGATGGAACATTTATTTTTATGAATCTATAATATAATTTGTTTTCACAAAGAATGAATGTAATACTTAAGTCTATAAATGGTTTAGTGGGAGTGTAGTCATTTTAATAGTTTATATCGATGATATACTACTTATTGGAAATGAAATACCATTACTATAGCCTATCAAATCCTGGTTAAACACATGATTCTCCATGAAGGACTTAGGAAAAGAATCATATATACTTGGGATCAAGATAAATCATGATATATTTAAGAGGATTCTTGGTCTAAGTCAAATTACATATATTAACAAGATACTAAAAATATTCTATATAGAGCAATCCAAGAGTGGATTTTTTCTAGTGAAACATGGCATTAATCTTTCTAATAAATTCCACCCTTATAAACTTGAGGAGAGGTATAATATGGAAAGCATTCCACATGCATCATTGATTTAGTAAGTCATGTATGATATGATATATAATAGGCTACACACCGCCTATGACTTAAGTACAATAAGATGATATCAAGATGACCTAGGTAACCACCATTGTGTGAAATTAAAAATCATCCTTAAGCATATAAGGTGAACTAAGTACACGTTTCTAGTTTTTGGAAGATACAAGGATCTAATCATTAGAGGGTATCTATATTCTAGTTTCCAAATAGATCAAGATAATATAAAATCTCAATTGGGATATATCTTCACTCTCAATGAAGGTTTTGTGAGAAGGAAGAGATCAAAAATTTCCATGGTCATAGACTCTATAGAAAAGTCTGAGTATATTATGGATTTTGAGGTAGATAAAGATACATTTTGGACACAAAAATTCATCCAAGATCTTGATGTGATTCCTAGAAGTAAAGATCCCATCAAACTTTATTGTGAAAATACTTAAGTGGTGGATCTTAAAAAGGAGTGAAGATCACATCAGAGAACATAGAACATACTTTATAAATATCATATCTTGTGGGATTTTTTTTATAGAGGTGAAGGCACAGTAAGAAGAGTCTAAAATGAATACAATGCGATGAACTACTTTACTAAATCCTTAACTCACCAAAAAACATGATCATCATTTGAGATCTAGTGGATTAAAATTCACTGGAAGTTGACTCTAGTCCCAGTGAGAGTATATTGGAGTTGGTGTCCTAGGAAAAATTGTGTATACTTTGTATTTCATGTATATTCAAGGAAGTGAATTTTAATTAAAACATATTATGACATATCATTCATAGTTTTGTATGAATTTAATGTAATGATGTCCCAAAGTATCTGTCACATTGAAAATGGTAAAATAGTTCCCTACTATGATGAGAACCTTAAAATTCCATTAAGATAATCTTAAACCTTATTCTATGGTCATATAACATTATATGATGGGGAACATAGTATGTTGACCATAAGTGGAATGTACTCATAAGTAGATGAGACTTTATCTCTTGAAGTTCACACTTAGTAGTCTCCAAGATGGGAGATTATGTGAACAGACCCACCATGGGAAATTACACATGTTTATATGCCATCGGATATTCCTATCTATGAGAATGTGTAATGATCCTTATATTTTAAGATTGTTATTAATTTATATCATGAATCTCTCACTTATAATCTGTGATACAATTAATGTAAAATTTAGGTATATTGGGTGAGTCATAAATGAGATGTTATTAATGAATAATTTGAGGAAGTAATTATCCCTTTTGTTTTTATGTAAATTGATATCTTGAATATTTGATTGAAATATAATCATTTCATTAAATTCCATATAAATGGTGTAATTATGAGTTTATTTTAGATATGAAAATAAATACATATCAAGCATATAGAATGATGTCATGGTTGTGAAATCTTATTGATAAGATATCATGATAAAGATATTATATTACATAGTGAGTGCTCATGTGTGGATATCGACATTGAGACATTAAATTCTTTCTCTTTGGTGGTTTAACCAGTTTCTAGATAAAAATCTTGGACTTTAGGAAAGCCTTACTATTGCCAATGAGAAAAAATCCTAGAGAGTAAAACACTAATTGTTTTAATTAATCTCAATTAACTTATATTTGAATTAAATTATTGGAATAAATAATATTCTCAAGATATAGGAATAGTTTTATTCAGGTTTTATTAATCACATAAATTAAATAAATATTTATTCACAGGGTAATTATTTAATTATGTGGATATATAATATTTATTTGTTGAATGAATAAATATTTATCTGGGTATTTGATAAATACCAAGGAGGAATAGTGGACCAAGATTGTGTCTGATGATAAATAATAATTTTAAAGCTTGTAAAATAATATTTATCATTGCTCCAATTAGCGCATTTCATGAAATAATAATAATAATAATAATAATAATAATAATAATAATATTATTATTATTATTATTATTATATGGCATGGGGTCATATAAGGTTCAATATATTATTTAAGGGTTTTTTTAAAATTAAATAATAGTTTAACCCAAACCCTATCTCTATAAATGTAACACCCCGAGATTTTATGAAAAATATTCTTTTAATTTCATTAATGTCTTGTGTTGTATTCTACACCAAGATTACCTTGTTCTATACGCAACACCATATTAGCTTGCAGTATACACAACACTATTCTTGGATCGTGTTACACACAATTTTGATAATAGTTATTCTAAGCAACATTGAATATATATATATATTCAATGTATAAATGAAATATGGTTGAATTCTGTTATACGAAACAATGAAGGAATCTTTCACAACACGCAACCCTGACTTGGCTTGCATTACACGCAATCGCGACCTTCCTCGATAGCGTGTGTTGTACGTAATACCGAGTTTTAATAAACAACGATATATTATTATAATATTATTATGAACTAGCCGTTATGAATAGTGTTAACTAAAATTTTAATTTTATAACATTATTATTCATCTTACACATTTTCTAGAACATGGTATAAGAACAAAATAAAATTTTCAGGTAAAATAAGTATTTTTCAAAAAATGCAGTTTTGCTGCCTTTTGATGGCGCACCCACTTTAAATATAGTTTTTGACATGTTTATATGTTAAATTTGACAAAATAAAATTCTTCTTTTGAATCAGGATATAAAAATTTACATTAGATAAAGTTTTGATATTTTTCCGATAACTTTCATATGTTAATGAATAGTAAAAACACGCTATATTTTAATTAAAAACAACTTTTTTCATCATAATATCTTATGTGGTTAAATTATAATATTGAATGGTTTTAAAGTATAAATAGAATATATTTTTACCATTTAATATAATTTATGTCATTAGCATTGATTTTAACTTGAATTCATAGGTTAAATCAATTCAATCTTTTGCAATGTTTTAAAGAAAAACCCGTTTTCTTTCGACAACGGGATTAATTTTAATTTAATTTCTGCATATTTTGTGTATTGAATTTGGAAAAATGGATTCCATATTTGGAATCAGTGGGTCCAAATTATGTTAATAAGCTACTTTTTATTTTTGGGCATTGTGAATAGTAACTACGGTAAATTTTATTTACTATAGTTAAAGGTAAATCGGGTAATTAAGGGTAAATATAAGATTATAAAATTACCCTAACACTTGGAAAAATCCAATTGGATGGATGAAAGTAGACCTATATAACCTAAGGGTCGGATTAGATTCATTTTATGGACTTTCGCCCATGAAAATAATTTAATTATTATTAAAACCAAAGAATGTGACAACATGTCACTTTCTTAAATCTTATAAGTATAATAATTTTAATTTAGTGATAAACTTCTTGAAACTTCAAACATGAATAGTATCAAGAAATATAATACAATTATATACATCATAGGAATTTATTTATAATTTTTAGGGATTAAATAAGTATCATTTATTATGACACAATGATGATGCAGTAATTGTCTTATTAATGAAATATTGACATAATTGATGTTATAAATGCCCAAATAAATGTAATTTGAGACTTTTTATGACTTAAATTAATTTTCTAGGTTAATATGACATGTTATTGTTTATATAAGTAACTTGGTTAGAACTTATCATTCTGTTATGAATTTCATAAAAATCATGTACCAAATAGTGACAAAATTGACATAAATTAGTTTTTAAAACAAATATTATATTATTAATTGTTATTTAATTCCTAAAAATCTACGGTTCGGCCAAATGACTTAGATAAGGATAGATATATTAATAATAAAAAACTTGGGGTTCTTTTGGATTGTTATGGTAAGTTTATTAACCATATAGTGTAAGAAAACAAAAAGACACGGTAAAAGTTAAATTATTTAACTTAGAGTTAAATCTAATTGATAAGGTTAAAATAATAACCTAAACTTGTCTAAATCCTATTGTATGAGAGGATTTCGACCCATCCCCACTTTATATTCGAAATAAGACCCTTTGGAACCATTATAAACCGAATTTGACCTTAATATAAAATAATATTTTGAGATTTTCCTAAGGTGCCCCTCTCCTCCCTTATAAAAGGGCACCTCCTCCCCCTCTTCCTCACACCACTTTGAGCCTTCAATCTCGGAAAAACCCTACCAAAATATCTTCTCCACTTCCCTAGTATCATCCTAGAGGTCCTGGTATTATTCAAAGACCATCCTTATTTCTTTAAGTGGAGGATAAGAAAAGCGCGTCAAAAAGAGGTAATATCCATTACCGATCTTTTTCAATTTCTTTCTTCTTCAACTTCTTATTATTTAGTTGTTTCATGATAAAGTAATGACATAAGTATTTATTATATACTGATATGTTATTAAAAATATGAAACAACTCTAATTAACCTTCTATCCATACTACGGAAAAAGGAAATCACCGCGCGTGCGTACGTACGGAATACCGTCGCCACGCCGTGGTGTAATCTATTTTCCGCCACCACCTTAATTGGATGGGTATAATGGTGTAATGAGTAAATATATATTATTATTATAAAGTGATATTGATACTGAAATATTATACATACACTTCAACACAATTCCACGACCATGGGAACGATATCATCGCTCGTGCGTACGTACGGACTACCGTCTCCACGACGCGATGAGATTCATTATCCATGTTAACCATTCCAGAATGATTATAAAGTATATATAATGAATAATAATGAAATATATGACATGGTAAATCAAATGGTTTATGTATATATATGTCATCTAATTACTTCCATTCAAGACAATAAGGAAAGGAAAACAACGTTCATGTGTACGTACAGACTACCGTCTCCATGAACGGTGTGTTTCATTTCATTTATCTATCTATTATATATATATACATATATAATGAATATATATGATATATAAATCATATTTTATATTCTGGAAGTAAGTAAATCATGATATAAGTAATAATAATGTCAAGAACAACAAGTCCAAACACCTACGATAAATGAAACGATTTTACCCAAAACGCTTCTTTAACATGGAATTTACAAAAGAACGGGTAATATAAAGTCATAAGTGAACCATATATGATATCATAAAAATGAATATGATTCTGTAATAAGTTAATGACATTATTTAAATCATTATACAGGAGGTTTGGATACGTACAAAGCATATCAGACATAAGGTAAGGGAAATATCACAATCTCATTTTTTTTATCCGAGATTGTTTATACTTTGGTATTTACTGGGGTGTATTTTATCATCCACATACATGTTTCCTCAATATGTAATATTATTTCCATACACCTACAATTTTTCAAATCCAATTTTACCCTTTGGTGAGTTTTTAGTAAAGGATATGAAAGGAATCTTTTGTCGTTTTTCATACGAGGTACTTTTTGACTTTTCCGACAAAAGTACGAAGAATTTTTTTTTTAACTTATACGGCATGAATGGATTTTTAAAACATTATTTCCAAGAAGCTACCTTTAAAATTTTTTAAGTTTATTTTTAATCAACTTCTTTTATTTTAGAATTTTATGACATGTTAAGAAAGGAAAAGTGTTTTTGAAGTAGAAAGGATATTTTCCTCAAGAATGGAGTTCAAGCATTTAAAAAAATTATTTTCAATCTAAGATAATTAAGGGTTCTGTTTCTATCCCTATTATTACATTGATTTGAGTATGTTGTGATGGAATTATATTTATGAATTCCTTTATCTTATATGAATTGTTTTATGATGTCACGATGTTTAAGATTCCCATTTTTATTACATGGGTTATGCAATGATGTATGATTTATGATTTTGTGGCACACATAAGAATGGTATCATTATGAGATGGGTGGGACCTATATCTCCCTCCAATGCATTGGGTAAAGATTTTATATCTCATGAGATAGACATGGCTGGAATGGTAGGTTATACCGGTTCAGTGAAACAGGACTGAAACGAGGGTGACTCAGTTCAGAAATGGACTTTGTCCACTAAGATAGTCTTGGCAATGAGTCCTGACTAAAAAGATATGATTCTCTATGATTATGTGTATATGCCACAAAGTTTCATGTTTTAATTTATGATTATTTGGATTTCATTTCACTACTATGATTTATCCCATGTTATGAAATTATTCTCTCTTTTGCAGGTTAAGATTTCCAAAATGTTATGTTCTTATGAACATGATGTGATTGATATTTATTTTGTTTACCCTTACTGAGCATTTGAGCTCACCCTTTTATGCTTTCTTTTCCCCAGGATATAAAGAAAGGTTTTAGGTAAAAAAAAGGAAGATCTTTATGGGAGATGTTGAAGATCTTTCACCACGATTAGAAGATTATATTCAGAGTTTCCAAAGACACTAAACTATTACGGTCCTTGTGTGTGTGTTTTTGTTATGTACTAAGTATTCCACAAAAGTAATGTAATGTCTATGTACATCAGGATCCGGGTCTCTACTGTTGGTATCATAGGAAAGGTTTAGTCAACCTTTGGAAACTAGGATGTGAAAACGTTAGTGAGATCCCTAGAGATATTTCTAAGGTATGTCTAGGGATGTCCCTAAGGATAAGTATACGTATAGGATATAGTCCTAAAACTATGGTAACAATATTAGATTAAAGCAAAGATGTTAGATATTGAAGTTACTCCCCCTTTATTATGATTTTTGCCTCTCATACTATTCTTTTTGGGTTTTATAAAATGGCTGGAAACAAGATGATTCACGATAATGGAGGATATGATGGACAATGGAATGATATTCTTCATGAGAAATCAAATGAAATGGGATTTGGAAGTCCAAACATCATTATTATGCCGAATCAGCAATCTCATAATATGATCAATAAAGTAAAATTTGGTAAGTTTCCTGACTCGGCTAATAAGAGAAAGATGGAGTTTCATGATGATCATAGAGGAAAGAAAGTTCAATTTCCCCTATGTAAATCATGTGGGAAGAGGCATCAAGGAGAATGTTTCAAAGGAACTGGAAGATGCTTTGGATGTGGAAAAGAAGGACACAAAGCCGGTAAGTGCAAAGAAAAAGGTTCAGTTAACACCAGGGATGAGGATAATGGTATTGCTACGACATCAACAATGGTTAAATGTTTTAAATGTGGAATGTACGGGCATTATGCAAACCAATGCCCTAAGGGAAAGTCTCATGAAGAGAATCAGTATGGTCGTATGGGTAGTATTTATGTGGATGATGATGAAGAGACTACAAATGATATGTGAGATAAAATAATTGTTGAAGCTCAGTCAATGGTTTAAGAATGTAGTGGAATGATTACATGTTTATCATGTGTAATGTTGTATAAGTAATCTCATGGTACTATTGAATAAAAAGACATCTAAGGATTGTTACAACGTTGTCTTTCCTTGAGTTTTGAAAGTGTATGATTAATGGTACCAGTATCCATGAAATGTTATTCAGATATTTTTGGAATGTAGATGATATGCGCATAATGAAGGGATAAGGAGAAAATTAAATGTATTCATGAGCTCATGACTGATATAAGGAAAAGGTTATATCATGGTTTGAGTATATAGAATTTTTGGATTTTGGTATGTGGAAAGAGTTAACTTTTGACAGAATACATGTTTTCACTAAGGTTTAATGGGTATTCATTTTTCAAGAGAATACATCATTAAGGTATTCACATGATTGGAATGTGACTAACAAGATATATGGGGGATAAATGATGGTATTCACATGCTTGGTTGATGACATTTCAAGTAATCGTTTTCTTATACTATGAGCTTGGACCGAAGTATTTTAAGCCTAAAGATTGGAATGGATTATGTTAACCATAAGTTAGTATTATTTAAGGATAGAACTTTTTTTTGATATTATTTATGTGATGTTATAGTAATTTAGTTTTAGAAAAAGGACAACCTGCAGGACGGACGACAACCCATCGCGTCGGACAAGGCTGTGGGAATCGAACCCACAACCGAAGTGCGACTGGCCTTTATCGCCTACCACTGGCCTACAGGAAGTCCCTGTTTAATAGAAACTAGTTTTATTATATTAAGCAGTATAAGTCCATTTTAGGAACTATATATGATTAATCTAACTATAGATGGACTTATGTATTTTTTGATAACTTTTCTAACCTTTTGTTTGAGACAGATGGAATGGCACATCATTCTATCACATGATCTGCTAACACATCACGAATGACAAATTCAACTTCATTTATTTAAGAGATGAAGTGGAAATTGTCCAAAGAACGACAAACGGTGAGACTATACCAAAATCACGAAAGTATTTATTCTAATTCCAATTACATCAACTTTAGGGAAATGATCTTGAAAACAAAAAATGTTGTCCTAGTGCTCTTATATCTGATGAATCATATGGTACCTTAGATCATCACAAATTTATGGCTATGTGATTGCTGGCTTTTCCATAGCCATGTTCTCTACCACTCTCCATCAGAACATGATGGTTAGATTTCTCTTCCATATCCATATTTTCACCTATGTGGAAACCCAATGATTAGTTTATTTGGGTAACCGTTACGTTTCATACTTTTGTTTTTAAAGATTGTTTTTGGTATTCCTTTTTACGATGTGGGTTTCTATTAAAGAAACTTTCGAGTAGTAAACCATTTATAACCCCGAAGAATTTCGAGGGCCAAATTCATTTTAAGGGGGGTAGAATGTAACACCCCGAGATTTTATAAAAAATATTCTTTTAATTTCATTAATATCTTGTGTTGTATTCTACACCAATATTACCTTGCGCTATACGCAACACCGTATTAGCTTGCAGTATACGCAACACTATTCTTGGATCGTGTTACACACAATTTTGATAATAGTTATTCTACGCAACACTGAGTATATATATATATATATATTCAATGTATAAATGAAATATGGTTGGATTCTGTTATATGAAACAATAAAGGATTCTTTCACAACACGCAACCCTGACTTGGCTTGCATTACACGCAATCGCGACCTTCCTCGATAGCGTGTGTTGTACGCAATACCGGGTTTTAATAAACAATGATATATTATTATAATATTGTTATGAACTAGCCGTTATGAATAGTGTTAACTAAATTTTGAATTTTATAACATTATTATTCATCTTACACATTTTCTAGAACATGGTATAAGAACAAAATAAAATTTTCGGGTAAAATAAGTATTTTTCAAAAAATGCAGTTTTGCCGCCTTTTGATGGAGAACCCACTTTAAATATAGTTTTTGACAAGTTTATATGTTAAATTTGACAAAATAAAATTCTTCTTTTGAATCAGGATATAAAAATTTACATTAGATAAAGTTTTGATATTTTTCCGATAACTTTCATATTTTAATGAATAGTAAAAACACACTATATTTTAATTAAAAACAACTTTTTTCATCGTAATATATTATGTGGTTAAATTATAATATTGAATGGTTTTAAATTATAAATAGAATATATTTTTACCATTTAATATAATGTATGTCATTAGCATTGATTTTACCTTGAATTCATAGGTTAAATCAATTCAATCTTTTACAATGTTTTAAAGAAAAACCCGTTTTCTTTCGACAACGAGACTAATTTTAATTTAATTTCTGCATCTTTTGTGTATTGAATTTGGAAAAATGGATTCCATATTTGTAATCAGTGGGTCCAAATTATTTTAATAAGCTACTTTTTATTTTTGGGCATTGTGAATAGTAACTACGGTAAATTTTATTTACTATAGTTAAAGGTAAATCGGGTAATTAAGGGTAAATATAAGATTATAAAATTACCCTAAAACTTGGAAACATCCTATTGGATAGCTGAAAGTAGACTCATATAACCTAAGGGTCGGATTAGATTCATTTTATGGACTTTTTTCCATGAAAATAATTTAATTATTATTAAAACCAAAGAATGTGACAACATGTCACTTTCTTAAAGCTTATAAGTATAATAATTTTAATTTAGTGATAAAATTCTTGAAACTTCGAACATGAATAGTCTCCAGAAAGATAATACAATTATATATATCATGGGAATTTATTTATAATTTTTAGGGATTAAATAATTATCATTCATTATGACACAATGATGATGCAGTAATTGTCTTATTAATGAAATATTGACATAATTGATGTTATAAATGCCCAAATAAATTTAATTTGAGACTTTTTATGACTTACATTAATTTTCTAGGTTAATATGACATGTTATTGTTGATATAAGTAACTTGGTTTGAACTTATCATTCTGTTATGAATTTTATAAAAATCATGTACCAAATAGTATCAAAATTGACATAAATTAGTTTTTTTAAAAAATATTATATTATTAATTGTTATTTAATTCCTAAAAATCTACGGATCATCCAAATTACTTATATAAGAATATATATATTAATAATAAACAACTTGGGGTTAGTTTGGCTTGTTATGGTAAGTTTACTAACCATATAGTGTAAGAAAACAAAAAGACATGGTAAAAGTTAAATTATTTAACTTAGAGTTAAATCTAATTGATAAGGTTAAAATAATAACCTAAAATTGACTAAATACTATTGGATGAGAGGATTCAGACCCATACCCACTTTATCTTCGAAATAAGACCCTTTGGAACCATTATAAACTGAATTTGACCTTAATATAAAATAATATTTTGATATTTTCCTAAGGTGCCCCTCTCCTCCCTTATAAAAGGGCACCTCCTCCCCCTCTTCCTCACACCACTTTGAGCCTTCATGCTCGGCCAACCCCTGCGAAAATCTCTTCTACACTTCCCTAGTATCATCCTAGAGGTCCTGGTCTTCTTAAAAGACCATCCTTAGTTCTTTAAGTGGAGGTTAAGAAAAGGCGCGTCAAAAAGAGGTAATATCCATTACCGATCTTTTTCAATTTCTTTCTTCTTAAACTTCTTCTTCTTTAGTTTTTTTCATGATAAAGTAATAAAATTAGTATTTATTATATACTGATATGTTATTATAAATATGAAACAACTCTAATTAACCTTCTATCCATCCTACAGAAAAAGGAAATCACCGCGCGTGCGTACGTACAGAATACCGTCTCCACGCCGTGGTGTAATCTATTTTCCGCCACCACCTTAATTGGATGGGTATAATGGTGTAATGAGTAACTATATATGATTATTATAAAGTGATATTGATACTGAAATAGTATACATACACTTCAACACAATTCCACGACCATGGGAACGATATCATCGCTCGTGCGTACGTACGGACTACCGTCTCCACGACGCGATGAGATTCATTATCCATGTTAACCATTCCAGAATGATTATAAAGTATATATAATGAATAATAATGAAATATATGACATGTTAAATCTAATGGATTTATGTATATATATGTCATCTACTTACTTCCATTCAAGACAATAAGGAAAGGAAAACAGCGTTCATGCGTACGTACAGACTACCATCTCCATGAACAGTGTGTTTCATTTCATTTATCTATCTATTATATATATATATATACTGAATATATATGATATATAAATCATATTTTATATTCTGGAAGTAAGTAAATCATGATATAAGTAATAATAATGTCAAGAACAACAAGTCCAAACACCTACGATAAATGAAACGATTTTACCCAAAACGCTTCTTTAACATGGAATTTACAAAAGAACGGGTAATATAAAGTCATAAGTGAACCATATATGATATCATAACAATGAATATGATTCTGTAATAAGGTAATGACATTATTTAAATCATTATACAGGAGGTTCGGATACATACAAATCATATCGGACATAAGGTAAGAGAAATATCACAATCTCATTTTTTTTATCCGAGATTGTTTATACTTTGGTATTTACGGGGGTGTATTTTATCATCCACATCCATGTTTCCTCAATATGTAATAATATTTCCATCCACCTACAATTGTTAAAATCTAATTTTACCCTTCGGTGAGTTTTTAGTAAAGGATATGAAAGGAATCTTTTGTCGTTTTTCGTACGAGGTACTTTTTGACTTTTCCGACAAAAGTACTAAGAATGTTTTTTTAACTTATACGACATGAATGGATTTTTAAAACATTATTTCCAAGAATCTTAATTTAAAAGTTTTTAAGTTTATTTTTAATCAAATTCTTTTAGTTTATAATTTTATGACATGTTAAGAAAGGAAAAGTGTTTTTGAAGTAGAAAGGATATTTTCCTCAAGAATGGAGTTCAAGCATTTTAACAAAATTGTTTTCCATATAAGATAATTAAGGGTTCTGTTTATATCCATATTATTACATTGATTTGAGTATGTTGTGATGGAATTATATTTATGAATTCCTTTATCTTATATTAATTGTTTTATGATGTCACAGTGTTTAAGATTCCCATTTTTATTACATGGGTTATGCAATGATGTATGATTTATGATTTTGTGGCACACATAAGAATGGTATCATTCTGAGATGGGTGGGACCTATATCTCCCTCCAATGCATTGGGTAAAGATTTTATATCTCATGAGATAGACATGGCTGGAACGGTAGGTTATACCGGTTCAGTGAAACAGGACTGAAATGAGGGTGACTCGGTTCAGAAAAGGACTTTGTCCACTAAGATAGTCATGGAAATGAGTCTTGACTAATAAGATATGATTCTATATGATTATGTGTGTATGCCACAAAGTTTCATGTTTTAAGTTATGATTATTGGGATTTCATTTCACTACTATGATTTATCCCATGTTATGAAATTATGCTCTCTTTTGCAGGTTAAGATTTCCAAAATGTTATGTTCTTATGAACATGATGTGATTGATATTTATTTTGTTTACCCTTACTGAGCATTTGAGCTCACCATTTTATGTTTTCTTTTCACCAGGATATAAATAAAGGTTTTAGGTAAAAAAAAGAAGATCTTTATGGGAGATGTTGAAGATCTTTCACCACGATTAGAAGATTATATTCCGAGTTTCCAAAGACACTAAACTATTACGGTCCTTGTGTGTGTGTTTTTGTTATGTACTAAGTATTCCGCAAAAGTAATGTAATGTCCATGTACGTCAGGCTCCGGGTCTCTACTATAAATATATGACTATATATATTATGTATATATTGATTGAAATAAAAAATCATTATGCGCAATGAAAAATTGATCTATCTCTCAAGAGAAAAGAACACTCTATAAATTCTAATTTCCTCCTCATTTTTCTCAAGAATAAGATTGAAAGGATGATTATTCAAGCTCAAAATATTCATCATAGTGATCAAGGTGAACACCACAAGATAATCAATCCACTGTTCTAGTACCCAACAAATCTTCGACATTTTTCTAAGATCAAAGGATATTGTGTGGATTACCGATAAAGGGATTTTATACTTGGATCCTAAAAGATCAATAATGGACTAACACCAAGTTTTTAGAACAATCATATCTTCATTGAAGAATGATCTCAAGACCGAGTAAATCTTTCTACTGATCCATTTTAATTACTTATAAATTTAACATGAAAAGATATTCTCTTGGTTTCAGAGATCTTCTTTGTCAATGTTATTTTGATAAATTTTATTGTTCATGACATTTACATCTTATAAAATATGATAATAATCCATGAAATTATACAAGTCTGACTTGGCCCCGATAAACACTTTTTTTGCACCCATAACCATCAATAGATAACATTCCCCAATCTTCTATGCCATAGAATAGTGTTATTAGTTTTGGTAATAGATATAATTCTTGTATACCTAGGTTTATTAATTTTATCTAAAACATAAATCCCATTTATAAGATAACCCTTGATGACTGTCCTAGAGCCTTTGGTGATCCTTAGACAACCAAAATTAGACTAGGAAGTAAAACCTTTCTGGTCCAATACACATAACGAGATAAAATTTCTATATAGGTTGGGGAACCACATTACATCAAGTAAGGTGACAACTGAATGGTCATGGATCTCTAATAATATTGAGCCTCTTCCCTTAAACTTACACCTCATATTGTTTCCTAAAAAAATCTCTCCTTTTATTATATTAGTTAGTTCATGAAAAGAGTCTTTATCAGGACACATATGAAATAACAAACCCAAATATAGCACCCATTCATTAGATAGATCATGTATTGAAACATTAAAAACCCCAAAAGTACTATAAAAAACATTAAAAATCAAATATTAATCAGTTAATTCATCAGGTTTTGGAGTTTTTTTGTTTAGGATTGTGGTACTCTGGAGTAATTTGTCTAGGTTTTCCACAATTAAAGCAGGTAAACTACAATCTCTTAGACTTAAACCTATTTTTGGATTTTTTATTATTATTTCCATTACGATTGTTTTTATCTTTCTTCTTATTTATATTCCTAGGTATACCCATAGTAAGAAGGCTCTATACCTTAGAATATATTTTAGGATTGGTATGAACTTCTTTAGAAAGTATGGATGATTTAACTTTTTCTAGTTCTATAGAGTCTTGACCATACATCATGATCTCTTCTAGAGTGATATAAGAACTATCAAGAGAAATAAACAAGATAATATCTTTATATTAAATTTCAATTTGAACATTAATATTTGAAAGGTGTAGCAGTCTCTTGTTAAATTCATCAAGGTGTTCCCAAATTGGAGTACTTGGGTGCATCCTAAAGGTAAATAGTTTATTTTTATTATATAATAAATCAACAATTGAAGCTATCATATATAATTTTTCAAGCTTCAACCATATATCCAAGAATATGTTTTGTAAGTTACTTTTCTAAGAATTTTATCACCCAGGGGTAACAAAATTGAGTTTGGACCTTATTCAAGATGTCAGTAGAGACATCTTGAAAAGTGGTTATGGTTTATCCATCATTAAAATGAGTAATTATTGGTTTTCAAGGTTATATAATGCATTGGTGAGTCCCTTATATAAAATAGAGTATCTCATCTTGATTCACCATAGATTGAAGTCATTTTTACTTTAAAACTTCTCTATCTCATATTTAGTGGATTCTATCTTATTATTCAGGCCCTTTGATACCAAGTAATTAGGGAAAATCTTAAAGAGACAACCCTAAGAATATTTGGGGATAAATGAATAGAAAATTGATATTCATTTAATATGTGTGATAAATAATGATTAAAATTTATGAAAATGAGAATCAAAATATAGAAACTAATCTTGGTGAGTCAAGAATGAGAGAAATTAGAAAAGAAGAATATTTAAAATAAGTAAACATAAAGAATAAGATAATATAGGGATTTAACATAATTTATAACCTTAGTAATATGATGTGCTCAACAAGAATACCACTCTACACATTAATTTTATTAAAGATTAAAATATGAAAAACAAGCATAAGACACAGTCCAAAAAATACAGATCTAAGGAAAAAAAAGAACTAGAACTAAGAACTAGAGTAATTGAGAAACAAAAAAGGATTATAGATCCTAAAAGAATTACCAATACCTAAAAATTATTCTTTAATAGGTTAGATTGATGGGGGGGGGGTTCCACTGGTGGATCTGGAAATGTTTTTCAGAAGGGAGTCTTAGTTGAATCTCCACTGAAATCTCTTGGGATTGATCGACCAAACATATTTGAGTCGAATGAACTTTTTTATAGGGAAAAAATTATATATATTTGAAGTTAATTTGTAGAATAGTATAGGTTTTATATCTACCAAATGAGAGTAAAAGCACAAGGAGAAAAAAATTTGAGAATAAGCCGAAGTGACACCCTGTAAGGGTGATAAATTCCCCTAACAGGGGAAGGTAGTGAAACAACCAAAACAAACCTGTAATGAGCATGTAGAAAACCTGAATAGAATGAGAAAATTTGACAGTATATGAATATTAACCGGATCAAATGGGTGGGGAAATAGATCAATGACAAGGTAAGACCTCACTACAAATCAATGAGGTGGCTAAGGAAAAAGGCAAGTGGGCCAAAGAAACAAGGGGATAAAGGAATATATCCAAATGCAAGGAAAAAATGGTAAAACCTCACAAAATAGATCCGATAAAAATATTTGATCATAAATATAATTTAACTAATACTTCATGCATGTAAAACTATGAAAGGAAGAAATAAAAAATAACAATTTTATATGGAAATTATAACTACATTAAGATTAGAAAACAAAATCCATGAGGAAACTAGAACATTGAAGGTCGTATTAGGGTGAAATATAAATTGGTATATAAAGTACCTTGAGATTTGGGTTAACTCCCCATTCCTCATCATTTTTACAATGTTTAGGTTCAATATTTTAATAAAAAAAAATTATAGATTACTTTTCTTTTTCTTTTTTTAAAAGTAATATAGATTCATATAAAATTAATTTATATATATAGGAATGTAAAATATATGGAAACATTACAGGGATGTATTTTTTTTATGAAAAACAAACATTTTTAAAGGAATATAAACACAGTACAGAAGCAACTAAAATTCATAAAAATAAATATTAAATATAAATAATAAAGATATATGATTTTCAAAACTAATATGGAACATTGCTGAGAAAATTAGTGTATAACCATACACTAATTTAAAGATAAACAGCATCCATGAATATAGAAGAAAATATTATTTAATAAAAATATTGAGTGTGGGAGATTTTTAAATTAAACATTTTAAAGATGAAATAATAAAATTTTGAAAGAGTTGAAACTTTTTAAATATCACCTCTGAAAAAATTTCTTGAAAATAAAATTTATTTAAAAAACATAGATAAGAGAGATTTTTAAAAATAAAGAAAATGTTTGAAACTTTTAAAATAGATATTTCTTAAAATAATTATCCTTATATAAATAAGTTTTGAATCATTGAAATAAAAATCTCCAATTGAAAATTTTAAAACATAATTATTTCTATTTGAAATTAAATTATAACTTTAATAAAAAATCATTAAAAGTAACCTTAAATAAGAAATAATTTTTAAAATAAATAAATTAATCTTTAAAATTTAAAATTATAAATTTTAAAACAAATTATTTCATACAGATTATTTTTTCCTTGGAAGATCTCCTTCTTAAGTTAATTACTAAGACTCACTCTCCTCCTGCCACTCTATTTTCTAAAGCCATAACTTGAGAAAAAAAAATATTTTTTGTTAAGGTACCTTTAAAAGAGTGTATTTTTAGTGAACCCTTGAGGAGAGGGAGATAATTTTTTTATAATCAATGAAATTTCAATTATATTTTTTACTAAATAATTATTTAACAAAAGATGCATCAACCCACAAATAGGGATGTTTTTATCCTCATATTTTACTTGTTTACTAAGGCTAGTTAATTCCCTACTTCCTTCTTTTTGGTGTCTTATTATTTTTGTCCAAACTTGGTGTCTCGATCTCGTGATCATGTGTACACTTAATCTTATAAAAACTTCCCAATAGTTTCATGTAAGTTGGAATTTTAACTTATGTGTCCTAAGATTCCACATATATTTCACTACCAATATATATATATATATATATATATCATTTATAATTAAACATTGTAATCAGCTAATGAATAATACATCACTAGGGATATTTGAATTGGAAGCATCAAAACAAGAGTCAACTAGTCCACCATTCACCACACCAGGTGTTGACTATGAAACCCTGATCGATGATTGTTTAGGATTGTAGGAACCAGGGTCTGAGCTAGTAAAAACCCAATTCGCATTAGTCCTATGAATCTAGATGATTCTTGTTCTTATATTTGAGTTACATGATTCTAATACTATACTTGGTGAGATGCTAGATGATTCAGCATGTTGTGAGGAGATTATTCATAACCAGACTGCATGCAGGTGGGAAGAATGAGATGACGAAACAGTGTGGGGGAGAATTTATCATTTTTATTTTATTTCATTCTAATACTGTATCATTTTTATATTAAAACATAAGTTATAATATTTATCATTTCATTAATTTTACACCATAATAACTTATAAATTAATCTCTAATTAATACACTTCCATTTAGCTATCTTATAAATTAATTCATTACACATATATCTAAATTTTTATGTTAATAAAATCCACCTATAATATTTTAAATTATATTTTTATATTAAATTCGAAAATTATAATATACATATAAGTGTGTATATAAATATAAAAAAATAAAAAAATAAAAAAAATAAGTAAATATATATATTTTTCATAAGGAAATTCACCTATCGTATTAAATGTTTTTTTACTATTTCTGATTAACTGTTATCATTAAAACTTATAATTAAATATATATTCTTCTCATTAATATAATTCTCTTCAAAATAATATTTCATATGTTATAATATTTATACCACTCAAATATATATTTATGTCAAATTAATGTACTATGATAAATACTATATTACTATTAATGATATTTTTAGTTTTACCATAATGTCTATATTTCTAAACATTGAATTAAAATATAAATTAATTACTCTCTCTTATCATCAAGAAATTCTAAATTACTAATAATTAATTTATTACCCATAAGTTAACTTCATACCATATCATAAAATATATACTAATATGGTTTAAATTATATATTTAGAAATGAAAACATCATAAGTATAGTTTGAAGAAAATTATTTATTGAGTGCTAAAATAAATATAAATTAAAGTAGTGAATATTTTAAATTGATCTAATCCATATCTTATTTTCAATACAATCTACTTATTATATTATTTATATTTATTTAAATTTAATATTTTATAGATCATAATAAATATCATATTATGTTTTCAATTTTTATCAATCATTCACTATCATATGTTAAATAATTTCATTTTATTAGAAATTTATTTTATTAATATATTAACCATAAAATAACTTCATATGTGGCTAAATTATAAATTTTTTAACATGATTAAATTAAATATAATTTTATGTTTAGGAAAAATTTATTCCAAAATCTTGGGGGGTTACATTCTACCCCTTAAATAAATCACATCCTCACAATTTTATTTTTTCTTACTATTGAAAACACAAGAGTGTGTTCTTGGTATAATCATAATATAATATATAAATAATTATCTATATTACTATAATAGTTAAGAATCAAATTTCTTTACCTCAAAATATATATAGATTTTATTTTTTCACTTTTATTCATGCCAAATATACTTCCTTAATTATAAAACTGAAAGGGTTTCCAGAACTTACGCGTTGTATTTTATTTTCATGATATTATAACAAATAAAATATTAAAACCAAATAAGTTATGATAATAATCGATAAAAATATTAATATGAAGACTAAACCATAAGTGTCTTATCTATTGGCACTCTTTTATTCTATCTGTAATACCCTGAATTACATTAATATGTAATCCACAAATCTTTAAAAGTTTATATAATTTTTCTTTAGATCATAGGGTCTTACTAAAATATCTTTCATCCAAAATACCTTTATTTAATTAAAATATAATCTCAAAATCCTAAAATAAAATTTTTAATCCTAAATTATATTTAATCGATATCATCACAATCTTCATAGTTTTATAATCCTTTCCTCTAATACAAATTGTGATTCCAAAGACCCACACTCCTGATTTAGTTGTTAAAAACCATACCTTTTCCTTTTATTTATTTAAAAATAAATTTAGAATAATTGAATCAAAATTAAAAATATTAAATTATAACCTCAAATCCAAATAATGAGTCACCACATATCTAAGTACCTTTCAGGTCTAGAGTCTTATAGAATTAGTAACTTCTAAAGAAAATTTAAAAATAGGATAATCCTTTAAATGAGAACTAAAACAATTATTTCATTACTACCACAACTTTGATCAAGATATCCTATCCTCATAATATCTCCCACTAATCACCAATCCCTACAAAAAAACATTATTGAAAACTTGGGGTGAGAAAAAAATTTCCCAGTATGGGTTTTTAAATAGGAATGTTTTTAAATAATTGAAAACTCTTCAAAAACATTTTTATCAAAACAAAATACATGAAATTTAATAAAAATTCTATTTATGTATAAAAATTCACCTTTTCCTTTAAAAACCAAAAGGTTCTATCATATGTAATGAAATTTATTTGAGAAGAGTTAAAAATATAAAAACCAATTTGAAACAAATACTATGAATTTTTATAAAATTAAAAAATATAGATTTTCACTTTGATAAATTTCAAAATAATTCCTCATAAAATGAATCCATTTTTTTTTTCAAAAAACTCTTTAATAGCTTAGAAAACAAAATCTATAAGGAAATATGTAACTTTGAAGGTAGTATAGGGACTACCCATCACTAGGTTGACAAAGACCCTTGGGGTTTGAGTTTATTCACTATTCCTCATCATTTTTATAATGAAATAAATCCATATTTTAATAAAACATTTTATATCTTTATTTTAATTTATGTTTCTAAAAATTATACTTGATTCATAAAAACTAATATATATATTGGCATGTTTTGTCTATATAAACTTTACAAGGATGTATTTTTATATAAAATATACATTTTTATGTAATATAGACATGGGTTAGAAGTAACTAAATTCCCAGAAATAAATATTTTATGTAAACCATTAAGATATATGATTTGAAAAACTAATATTAAACATTAATGAGAAAATTAGGGCATGGACATATAATAATTTAAACATAAACAACATCTATAAAAATATAATAAAACATTATTTAATTAAAATATTGAAGGTGGTAGATTTTGAAATTAAACACTTTAAACATGAAATAATAAATTTTGGAAATTGTTGGAACTGATTAAATATCAGCTTTGAAAACATTTCTCGAAAACAAATTTTATTTTCAAAACATGGACAAGTAAGTTTTTAAAAATTTGTGAAATGTTTGAAACTTTTAAAACAAATATATTTTTGAAAATAATTCCCATTACATAAATATGTTTTGAATCATTGAAATAAAAATTTCAAATAGAAAATTTTATATCAACATTATTTCTATTACACATGAAATTATTACTTTTAAAAAACTCTTAAAACAATTTAAAATAAGAATTAATTTTTAAAATGAATTAATACTTTAAATTTTAAAAATATATTTTTTTTAAAATCTCCCCTTATATGTTTTTACTTCCTTAGAAGATATCATTTTTAAGGTAATTACTAAGACTCAATCTCCTCCCCTCACTATATTTTTTTAATAAACACAACTAGAGAAACACATGCATATTTTTTTTGTGAAGATAAATTCAACAAATTATATTTTTAATGAACTCTAACGGAGTTGAAGATATTTATTTATAAGAAATGATATTTCAATTGTATATATTTTTTACTAAATAAATATCTAAAATGAGGTACAACAACCCTAAAAAAAGGATGGAAGAATCCACATATTTTACTTTTTCACTAAGGTTAGTTAATTTCATACTCACTACTATGAGGTGTATTATTATTTTTATCCAAACTTGGTGTCTGGTTCCCCTGATCATGTATACACTTAATCTTCCAACAAATTACAAATAGTTTCATAAAGTTTGAATTTTATCTTATCCTTCTTAATATTCTGTAAATATTTCTCTATAAAGATATATATATATATTTATATATGTGTGTGTGTGTTTATATATATATCACCTATAATTAACTATTACAATCCCCTGACAAGTAGGCCATCATCAGGGAGCTTTGAATCGGAAGCATCAAACATAAAGATGACTAGTCCATGATTTAACTCATTGGGTGTCGGCTGTTAAATGCTGAATGGTGATCATTTAGGATCAGAGGAGTTAGGGTTTGAGATAGTAAGAGACCAATTCAAAACAACCCCATGAAGCCACTCGATTCTCATGCTCAGCTTCGAGTTATAGGACCTTACAAGAGGATACAAAACCTCTGCTTGGAGAGATTTTAGATGATGTGGTTTATTTTGAGGATATGATTTATAAATGAACTACTAGAAGGTGGGATGAAAGAGATGATGACATAGTGTGATGGGAAGATTTATCATTATCATTTTTTCATTATACTATTGTATAATTTTTATATTCAAACATAATTTATTATATTTATCATTGAAATATTTTTACACCACAATAAATTATACATAAATATCTAATTAATATACCCCCTTTTATGTATCTTATAAATTAATTCATTAAAGACATATCTTAATATCTATATTAATAAAATTTACCAATTATATTTTAAATACTATTTTACCATTAAATTATACAATTATCATTTACACACACACACACACAAATATATATATATATATATATGTGTGTGTGTGTGTGTCTGTGTGTGTGTGTTTTATATATAGTAATTCACCCACCTTAAAAAATGTTGTTTTAAAACTTCCGATTAACCATTATCATTAAATTTTTTAATTAAATATATCTACTTTTTATTAATATAATTCTCTTCAAACTAATATTCCATATGTTATAATATTTATATCACTCAAATATATATTAATATGAAACTAATATACTATGATAACAAATATATTAATATTAATGATATTTTTAATTATACCATAATGTATATATTTATAAACTTTGTATTAAAATATAAATTAATTATTTTCACTTATTATGAAGTAATTTTAAATTACTAATAATTAATTTATTACCATAAGTTAACTTCATAATATCTCATTAAATAAATACTAATATGGTTTAAAATATATATTTAGAAATGAAAACATATTAATCATAGTTTTATGAAAATTATTTATTTAGTGTTAAAATAAATATACATTAAGGTAGTGAATATTTTAAATTGATTTTATCCATATCTTATTTTCAATATAATTCACTTAGTATATTATATATATATATATATATTTTGATTTAATATTTTATGGATCATAATAAATATTATATTAGTTTTCAATTTTCATTAATAATTTACTTTAATATGTTAAATAATTTAAATTTATTATCTATTTATTTTATTAACATACTAACTATAAGATAACTATATATATGGTCAAAGTATAAAATTTTTAGCATGATATTATGAAATATAGCTTTATGTTTAAGAAAAAGATATTTCAAAATCTCAGGGAATTAAATTATACCCCTTTAAATAAATTATGTTCTCACAATTTTAAATATTTCTACTATCAAAAACACATGAGTGTGTTCTTGGTATAATCATAATATAATTTAAAATGAGTTATCTATATTACTATCACGAGTAAGACTCAACTTTTTTTTTACCTCAAAATATTTAGATTTTTTTTTCAGTTCGATTCATTCTAAATATACTTCCTTAGTTATAAAACTAAAAGGGGTTCCAGAACATACATGTTGTAGCTTTACTTTTGTGAACCTAATCCAAATTAAATTTTAAAACCAAAATGGTTATGATAGTAATCGATAAAAATATTAATATTAGTATTAAATCATACATCTATTATCCATTGAAACTTTTTTTATTCAATCTATAATACCCTTAATCACATTAAAATGTCATCCAAATATCCTTAAAATTCTATAAATTTATCCTTTAGATCACCTGATCTTTCAAAAATATCTTTTATCCAAAATAAATTTTCCCACTTAAAATATAATATCAAAATCCTCAAAATAAATTTCCAAATCCTAAATTATTCTCAACCGATATTATCATGAACTCAAAATTTACATTAACCTTTCCTTTGGTACGAATTGTGACACCCACCACCCGCACTCCCAAGTCGGGTGCTACAGACTGCATTTTTTTCTTTTTATTTATTTAAAGAGGACTTTATAAGAAATAACTCAAATTTAAAAATATAAAATTACAACATGAAATATAAATGGTGTGTCACCACATATCTGAGGATCATTTTAGGTATAGATTTTTATAGAATTAGGAACTTATAAAACAAATTAAAGAACATTCTAATCCTTTAAATGAGAACTAAAATAATTCCTTAATTACTAATGCTACTTATCTCAAGATATATTGTATTTATAATAGGTCCTACTCATCACTAATACTTGTGAGAAACATTTTTAAAACATGGGTTGAGTACAAAATTCTCAGTAAGAGTTTTTAAAATGGACCTCTTTTAAAAGAACTGAAAACAACTTTAATACATTTTTTTTATTAAAATAGAATACATTAAATTTAATAAAATATTTGATTAAGCATAAAAATTATCTTTTTTCCTTTAAAATCCAAAATGTTTTTTATGAAACCAATCTTAAGAAATTTATTTGATAAGAGTTAAAAATAACAATACCCACTTTGAAATAAATCATGTGAATCTTTATAAAATTTGGAAATATAGAGTTTTTATTTGAAATTTTCAATACAAGTCCTTATAAAATGAATCCAAAATTTAAAAATAAACTCTTTAGAAGATTATAAAAAATATCCATGAGACAATTTTTAATAATGAAGGATTTATAGGGCTTACCCAATTCTTAGTGGAAAAAGTCCCTTGAGGTTTGGGTTTACTTCTCATTCCTCATCATTTTCACAATGTCCAAGTGCCATATTTTAATAAGTTTTTATATCTTTCTTTTCTTATATTTTTTCAAAATTAAAACAGATTCATAAAAATAGAATATATATATATATAGTCATGGTTAGTCAATGGAAACTTTACAAGGATGTATTTTTTTCTTGAAAAATACACATTTTTGAATAAATACATACACGGGTTAGAAGAAACTAAAATTCAAGGAAATAAAATTTTAAGGTAAAACCTAAAGAAACTTATTTAAAAAACTAAGATATAACATCAAAAATAAAATTAGTACATGAACATAAAATAATTTAAACATAAATTTCATCCATAAAAATATTGAAACACTTTTCTTAATAAAAATTTTGAGGGTGGATGATTTTGAAATCAAAAAATTTAAACATGAAATAATAAATTATGGAAACATTTGAAACTTCTTAAATATTATATTTGATTTCTTGAAAATAGATTTTATTTCCAAAACATAGATAAGAGAGTTTTGTAAAAATAGATGAATTGTTTGAAACCTTTAAAACAAATATATTCTTAAAATAATTAACATCACATAAATATTTTTTAAATCATTGAAATAAAAATTTGTAAAAGAAAATTTTAAAATCCCATTTCTTATCTTACATAAGCAATAATAAATTTAAAAAACAATTATAAAAATTAACTTGAAATAAGAATGCGTTTTTACAACAAAGAAATGCTTCTTTAAATTTTAAAAATATGATTTTTGAAACATATTCTCCATTACATGTTGTTTATTCCTTGGATGATATCCTTATTGATGTAATTAATAAGTCTCTATTTGCACTCCTCACTCTTTTTTCTATAACCATAACTAGAGAAAAACACACACACATTTTTTTTGTGAAGGGAACTTCAGCAGGGTATATTTTTTAGCGATCTCTCAGTGAGAGGGAGATATTTTTTTGTAAGCCATGAGATTTAAATTATATTTATTTTTATTTATGAATAATTGTTTATCAAAAGGCACGACAACCCTCAAATAGGTATTATTACATCGTCATCTTTTACATGTACACTAAGGCTAGTGAATTGTCTACACCCTACTATTAGGTTTATTTTTATTCCAAACATGGTGTGTGGGTCCCTTAATCATCTGTATACTTAATCTTCCAAAAAATTCAAAAAATTTGTATTCAATCTAGAATTTTATCTTATGAGTCCAAAGATTCCATGAATATTTCACTACCAAGACACACAAACACACACACATATATTTATGTGTATATATATCGCCTATAATTAACCACTGCAATTGCACGATGAGCATGCGAGCGTCAGGGAGCTTCAAACTGGAAGCATCAAACCAGGAGCCAATTAGTTCATTATTCACCAAACTAGGAATTGACCATGAAATGATGAATGGTGATCATTTAGGATTGGTGGAGTTGACGTCTGATCCAATAAGAAACCAATTCAAATATGTCCCATGAAGCTGGTTGATTATTGTTCTCATATTCGAGTTACATGATCTGGTTACTTTGCTTGGTGGGATCTTAGATGACGTGGCATGTTGTGAGGATTTGATTCATACCTAGACTGTGTATGAGATGGAGGAAGGAGATGATGACATAATGTGAGGGGTGAATTTATAATTTTCATTTTTTCATTCTATTATTTTCTCCATCCAATGGCCCGAAGGCCTTCATTTTTTATTGATTTTTGATAATCCACCTTTCAAGAGATGAGGTGGAACCCTTACAAGGCCCGTAGGCGTAATTATTACATGGCCCGTAGGCTCTAGAGGAATTCACTACCCGTAGGCTTCAAACATTACATACAACCTAGACTAATTACTTGGAACTGCTCCTCCCCAGCATCTTCATCATGAATCAGCTCTCCACCTTCGCATGGCTATTCAACTAGGCTATCCCGTGCATGCATAGGCTTGTCCCAATTACAGGTGGTATACCCTCTCATTCTTACAATCTGTGTAGCTTCTGCTGTGGTGAAAACTCCTTGCTCATCCTCCTATAGAGCTTGTTCCTTGTAGGTTGTCTGGTTTGCATCAGCACTTAAGGTGGCCCGAAGGCCTTAAGGTGGCCCAAAAGCCTTACGGGCTCGAAGGGTTGGGTGGCCCGAAGGCCTTAAAGGACTTAGGGACCAAATCGGCGGCCCGAAGGCCCAAACGGGGGAAAATTCTCAGCTGCTACAGTTCCAAATAGTTCCCGCTACAGTGCCTGCTACAGTACCTACTATAGTACTATACAGTTCTTGCTATAGTACCTGCTACAATGGTGCTACAGTACTGCTACAGTACCCCCTGGAAATTATGCCTTCACCTGGATTTGATCCCGGGTCGCTTGGATGCACTTAAGAGTCCTCACCAACCGGGCTAAGGCTCATGTTCCATTCTATTATTTTCGCATTTTTATATTCAAACATAATTTATTATATTTATCAATTCATTCGTTTTACACCACAATAAATTATACACCCATCTCTAATTAATATATTCCCTTTTATCTATCTTGTAAATTAATTCATCACACACATATATTAATATTTATATTATTAAAATTCACCGAGAATATTTTAAATTATATTTTACCATTAAATTATATAATTATCACATACATACACATGTTTATATAAATACATGTTTGTGTGTGAGGGTGTGTATATATATATATATTTTCTACATAGGGTAATTAATATACCATAAAAAATGTTGTTTTACTACTTCAAATTAACTATTATCATTAAAATTTAAAATTAAATATATCAACTTCTCATTAATATAATTATCTTCAAACTAATATTTCATATGTTATAATATTTATATCACTCAAATATATATTTATTTAAAATTAATTTACTCTCATAAAGACTATCTTACTATTAATGATATCTTCAATTTTACCATAATGTTTATATTTATAAAAAATATATTAAAATATAAATTAATTACTCCCACTCATCATCAAGTAATTCTAAATTACTAATAATTAATTTATTAACCATAATAAAACTTCATAGATTATCATTAAATAAATACTAATATGATTTAGAGTATATATTTAAAGGTTAAAAAATATTAATTATAGTTTTATAAAAATTATATCTTGAGTGTTAAAATAAATATAAAATAAAGTAGTGAATATTTTAAATTGATTTTATCCAGACCTGATTTTTAATACAGTTAACATATTATATTATATATATTTGTTTCAATTTAATATTTTATAAATTATAATAAATATTATATTACGTTTTCAATTTGTATTAATCATTTACTATCATATGTTAAATATTTTTATTTATTAAAAATTTATTTTATTAACATAATAATCATAAAATAACTCTATATGTGGATAAATTATTAATTTATTAACACGACTATATTCAATATAAATTTATGTTTATGAAAAATTTATTCCAAAATACTGTGGTGTTAAATTCCACCCCCTTAAATAAATTGTATCCTCACAATTTTAATTATTCTTAAAGTTGAAAACACATGAGTGTGTTCTTGGTATAGTCATAATATAATTTATAAAGACTTATCTATATTACTATCTTTGGTAAGACTAATTTTTTACCACCAAATTTATCTAGATTTTAATTTGTCACTACTATTTGTGCCAAATATACTTCTTAAATTATAAAAATAAAAGGGTTTCCCAATCATACCTATTATAGTTTATTTTTACATTCATATTAAAAATAAAATATTAAAACCAAAGTGGTTATTATAATAACTAATAAACATATTAACATGAGGATTAAAATATAACTATCTTATCCATTGGTGCTTTTTCTATTCAATCCATAATACCCTGAATCACCTTAAAATGAAATCCAAAAATACTTAAAATACTATAAAATTTTCTTTTAGATCACAAGGTCTTTTTTAAAATATATTTCATTTAAAATACCTTTGTTCATTGAAAATATAATCTCAAAATCCACAAAATAAATTTCTGATCCTTAAATTATCCTCCACCGATATCATTCTAATATTCAATGTTATCTAAATCTTTTATTTTTTACTAACTATGACACACAAGACCCGTTTTCCTCAGTCGGGTGCTAAGAATAAAATTTATTTCCATTTATTTATTTAAATAGTTCTTTTGAATAATTGAATTAAAATTAACAATAAAAAATTACAACCTCAAATCTAATTGATGAGTCATCACATATCAAGAGATCTTTTTTATTATAAAGTTTTATAATAATAGGAACTTCTAAAATAAATAAAAACCTAGGATAATCCTTTAAATGGTAACTAAATAAATTCTTTAATTCATACCATAGCTTCTCCCAAGCCATAATGTCTTCATAATAGCTCATACTTCTTGTTATTCCCTATGAAAATATTTTCTAAAACTTAGGATGAGCATAAAATTTTCTAGAAATGGGTTTTAAAATAGAACTCTTTTTAAATAATTGAAAACTTCTTCACAAGATTTTAATGAAAATAGAACATATTAAATTTAACAAAACATTTTTTAATCATAAAAATTAACCCTTTTCTTTAATTTTGAGAAATTTATTTGAGAATAATTAAAAATATAAAAAACCACTTTGAAATAAATCCTATGAATTTTTATAAATTCAGGAAATTTAGAGTTAAATTTTATTACATTGGAATATATATAGGCAAGTCCAGTCAATGGAAACTTTAAAATGATTTATTTTTTTCTAAAAAATAAACATTTTTGATAAAATATAGACACATATGATAAGTAACTAAAATTCACAAAAATAAATATTTAATATAAATTATAAAGAGATATTATTTTCAAAACTAAGATGAAACATAAATAAAAAAATTAGTGCATGACCATAAAATAATTTAAAGATAAATGAAATCCATGAAAATAGAAGAAAAAATGATTTAATAAAAATATTGTGGGTGAAAGATTTTAAAATTAATATTTTTTAATCATGGAATAATAAATTTTGGAATAAGTTGAAACTTCTTAAATATCATGTTTGAAAAATTTTCTTGAAATTTTTTATTTCTAAAACATAGTAATGAGAGTTTTGTAAAAATAAATGAAATTGTTGAAACTTTTAAAATAGATATTTCCTTAAAATAATTCCCATTACATAAATATGTTTTGAATCATTGAAATAAAAATTTCCATAATTTTTTTAATACATCCTTCTTTCTATTACTTATGAAATGGTAAATTTAAAAAAAATTCTTAAAACAAACTTGAAATAAAAATGAATTTTTTTAAACAATAAAATACTTTTTAAAAATTTAAAAATATTTTTTTGAAACAAATTCTCCCCTACATGTTTTCACTTCCATGTAAGATCTCCTTCTTAAGGTAATTACTAAGACTCTCTCTCCTCCCATCACACTATTTTATACAACCATAACTAACAAAAAATTTGGATATTTTTTTTCATTAAGGGAACTTCAACATAGTATATTTTTTAGTGAACTCATGGTGAGAGGGAGATATATTTTTATAAGACATGAGATTTCAATTATATTTTTTTATTACTAAATAACTGTCTAAAAAAAGGCGTAGTGACCCTAAAATAGGGATGGATGCATCCTAATATTTTACTTGTCCACCAAGGTGAATTTCTTACTCCCTAATATTAGGTTTATTATTATCTTTTTACCAAAATTGGTGTGTGGATCCCATGATCATGTTGGAGTTGGTGGCCTAGAACCAACTACTTTGTACTTTATTCATTAATAAATACCTTATCACATATTGATTGTTCTTCTACGTGACAATGCATCTGATAATATCCTAAGGATAGCTATTGCATTAAAGGGTCATAGTGGATCCCTGCTATGATGAGTACCCAGAAGTGACATAAAACTATTCTTGAATATATGTTCTTTGGATGGATGATGTTATTTAAGGGACAAAAATAATACAGGCCATTAGGGGTGAGTACTCATAAAACTTTTGAGGCACCTTCTCATGGTGTGCACCCTTGGTAATGTCTAGGAGGATATTATGAGAACGAGACCCACCAGTAGGAAATACACATTTCATAATGTCATTGGATGTTCCTATCTGCAGACGTGTGTATTGGTCCTTAGACTTTAAGATTATTATTAATGGGTATTACAACTCGAACACTTAGATGTATTGATGAAAACTGTGACGACAAACTGTTCGTAGCGAGGTAGGATATGTTGGTTTCATCACAAGTAATACAACATTAATAGATAATACGAGAAATGATTTGTCCCTTTTATTCCATAACAGAAGTAGATATCTTAGTACCTTTGATGGAATTGATATAGCCTAAGTAAATCTATGGCCATGGTGAGGAATGGGAAAGTTCAATACCGGGAAGTCAAAGAAATAATAATCGATCTCATGGGTTGATGACACCAGCATGCAACCCGCTTGATTCAAGATATCGAGACAAAGGGATTATATTACACGGTAAGCAATTGTAGGAGGTGACACATCATTGCGGCATTAAATTCTTTATCTATGGGTGCCTAGGAATGTTGCTAGATGCTAACCTTGGACTTTAGACAGGATCTGCATAATTCCATTGAGAAATAGGCCTAGAGGGTCACACATTAAGTGTGTCCAAGTATCTCAGTTAAATATTAATTTAACAAGTTAAATAAATATTATTCCTGATTGTAGTTTAATAATTATTTAAGTATGTCTAATCGCATTTATTTTGATACTAGTTATTTGAGAGAATATATTTTGGGTGAAATGATATATTTATTAGTGATTAATTCAGTGATATTTATTTTAGAAATAAATATCCATTATTCAAGGTCTAATAAATGTAGTGGAGGAAATAAAGAAAAATAGAAAAATAAAAGTACACACCATGTATATTAAATATACAAGCTGTGTATTTTTTTCTGGGAATTTATGAGAAATAAATATTATTTATTTAATTAAATAATATTAGGTGTAATTAGCTCGGTGCATGTCAACAAATAACAATAGTCAACTGTTATTATTAGACATGGGGTATTACTAAGAATTAAATGAAATGAATAAATGATTTCATGTAATTAATTCATTTTATTATTCTATATAATTAAAAAAATCCCAATTATATATTTCTCATTAGCCTAGAATTTTTTTTGTGGTTGTGCACAATGGATTTGAAAATATCTCAAGCCAAGTGAGAATTCTTTTTTCCACTGAGAACACTCTCAAGATACGAGAGAGAGATCCACCTCCACTGGATCAAGGCGATCGAAGGCAGACATCACAAGAGAATGCTCTTCCGTGCTAGCACCCAAAGATCCCTTTGACGACATCCAGAGATACGTGGAGCATGTGTGGATCACCGCTAGAGAAATCTTACACTTGGATTCTATGACGCAACAACAGATCACATCATATCATGACTGGAAACATCAATGAATAAATAATTCCATCAAGGTAATTCTTGTCAGTTAATTAAATTAATTATAACCAACATATGATGATTTTATTTATGGTTTCAGGACTCCCCTATTTTTTTCATTCTTCATTCTATTCGGAAGATCCGACATTTTATTATCGTGACATATCTTGAATTGATCATTGTTAATGCTAAAATTAAAGTTGGGTGCACCCACCAACGCGTTTCCACTACACCTGAAACCTACAAGTGGTATCAAAGGGAGGTTATATCTTTGATTATAATTATTTAGTTTATTTCATTGGCGATTTAAAAATTTAATAATTTAGTTGTTTCATTTCAAGTTAATCTTTCTTTAAATCTGAATCTCGAGATCTGTTCCTCCTCTCTCGTTTCTCGTTCACCTTACAGAAATACTTTTTTCTTTTAATTTTCATTAAAATAAAATAGAGGATCTCATCCAAAGGTTCCAAATGTTTCTGGCCATACAACACCAGAATACACGACATGTATTCGGAAGTACACACCGTTTAGTCTAGGTTCAATGCATTGGACTGATCCGCCAAATCTGGCCGTGTATTGGAGTATTCCTAAGTCATAAATGACACCATGTGTTGACCAGGAACAAGTGTCCCATGGTTTCTGGATTACATGTCATGTGGACCATGGAACACGATGTTTAGTCCCTTCGGGTTAGGGTTGTAATGTATACCCCATACACGGCTTTCCCGGTGGGAAGCTGTGTAACGTGGATACTACACGGTGTGTATCCCACTGAACACACCGTGTACTCCAAAATTTTTCAAAGTACATAAACACTCCATGTCCCTAGGCGTGTACTTCGTATGTGCATTGAAAAAAAGTACACACTGTGTACTCATCCAAATTAAAAAGATTTATTAAAATTTATTATTATATTATACAAACCCTTGAGACGTGTACCATAGTGCATGCGTAAAGCTGAGGCACAACACATGATAGGTGTTTTATATATATGTGTTTAATTTAATATCTGTGTAAATGGGAATTAACTGGGTTGCCTCTAAGGTACAAGTTACATAAAAAGATAATTTTAAATGAATTTGTTTGTTTCAAATTATGATTAATGAGAATATCAAGGAAATTCAAAAAGATGGTTTAAGATAAAATGATTGATTAATTAAAGATAATTAATTGATTCGAGTGTGATTTATCTTAAACAAGAACGATTAAAGAATTGAATGCTATTTTTATTTAGGCATAAATATCGTTGCATGTATGGATGATCATGATCTAGACCAAGACCTTTGTATGTGAATGATTTTTTTAATGTATTTATTTAAATTATTTTTTTTCCGGTGAGCCTTCTCCTCATTAATTTGAAGGGCCTACGTACTCAAGGTTTCTTTTATGTAAAACCCCCCTTTTACCCCTCACCTTCATGTGAAATAAATGCATATGTAATGGATAGATCTCCCAAGCTAGTTGAGGTGGCCCAAGTCAGGAGTCAAGGTGAAACCAATCCAAGGAGATACAAAGGTGGACAAGTGGAAAGCTGTAAACACGAACCCGAAAGGTTCAAGGTGTTTCTCCCCTAGGTCTTGGGTTAGTTTATCAACCGCTAGATAAACTAACTAATAGAACAAGATCATTATCATACCATTTATTCTATTTCTGTCAGTTTCATGGTTTATTTATTGTGGGTGTGTTGTCACGATCACACAATTAATGAATTAAACAAGCATGGAAGATGGAACTAAAATAAAACTGTCTTATACATAAATATTATCTTAGACATGTTTAATCACTTAAGTATATACCAGTTAATATTAACAAGCATGTAATAAAAGAAAATAATGTGGAAATTTATGTACAAGGATAAAATCCCTCAAATAAATATTAAGTCGGTATAGCCTTCCATAATCTTGGTTAGAATCGAACCATAGTTCAAAGTGCATGACCAACCCTAGTTGGGGTGCTTTCAATTATCGGGGAATTCTAATTCAATGTTTTGGGTTGAATTGACTTGGTTTTCATCAAGGGTTGATTTCCACAGCAGGACTTGGTGTGACCAAGAGGCAAGGATTAAGGAAATCCAAAATAAAAGGATTTCAAGATTGGGGAGTCCACTCAGTGGATCAAGTAGCTACGAGTTAATGTAGTTGGAATTTGGAATGCCTACCTAAAATCCTTAAAGTCTCTTGACAAACCCTAGTTGGGGTAATGTGAAGGGAAATATGGATCCTTTCCACTAGAATATTCAAGAAACAGAATATTCTGAAGTCAATAGTGAGGGATATTGGATTTTGATAAAATAACAGGAGACTAATAAGTATTAATTTATTTATTTGTCTTAGTTTTATCATAATAAAGTAATAAAACTTTTATCATCTTAATTTGTAGAAACGGAAAGAAAAATTACTTCAAACATATCATTACAAACCACAATTGAGAAGGAAAACCTTCTCACCAGCACCAATTTCCAATAGTGGAAGAGGTGTTTACGCGTGATCCTTCACCACGAGAGGAAATTGTATGTGTTGGAAGAGACTGTTCTAGTTGCGCCTAGGAAAGAGGCTAGTGATGAGGAATTGTCTCTCTATATGAAACATATGGATGATGCCATAGATGTCCAATGTTTCATACTATCGGCCATGTATAATGAGCTCTTGAAGCAACATGAAAACATTAACGTGTATAGCATGATGTCTCACCTTAAGGATATCTACCAAGAGAAGGTGAGACTGGAGAGATATGAGATCTCCAACCGTTAGTTTATAACTAAGCTTGGAGAGTCTGTGCCAGCTGGGTCTCATGTAGTCAAGCTCATTGGCTACATTGAATTCCTGAACATCTTAGGAATTAAGTTCCTAGATGAGTTGCATATAGATATCATCATATTATCACTACCCAAGACCTTCTCTAGCTTCATTGTCAACTACAAAATGAGTAACAATGAAAAGTGTCTATAAAAAATTCTGACTTTAAATTTTTATGTCAATAAGGACATGGGGCATGACAAACCCGCAGTTCTTATGGTGAATAAGAAAAGGAAGGACAAGGAAAAGGGGCCAAGGACTTATAAATGGTATGAAGCCCTCGATCACCGTCCCTCCAAGAAGGGGAAGATCCAAAGCTAGGGCAAGAAATGAGAGGCAGTATGTTTTGCTTATGGAAAGCAAGACCACTAGAAGAGTAACTGCACCCAGAAGCATGGGGATGATAAAGGTGCGTTTGTTATCGAGTGTAATCTTTCCATTTCTACACATTGGGTATTAGATATATCTTGTGGGGATCACATCTGTATTGAAATTCATGAACCAAGTAGATTTAGGAAGATTTCCAGAGGAGAGGTGGATCTTCGAGCTGCCAATGGCGCAAGGATGACTACATTAGCCATTAGAGATTACCAACTCTCATTACCGAATGGGATGATTTTGGTTTTACATAACTGTTATTATGTTCCTAGTGTTACCAAGAACATAATTTCTATATCTTCTTTAGATATGGATTGATTTATTTTCAAGTTTGGAAATAAGGGTTTTCTCTTTTTTAAGAACAACGTATGTTATGGTATGGATTATTTAAATAATGGTTTATATGTATTAAATTATGAAAACCAAGTGTTGACAATCGATAATTAAATAGACTCACATGACTCATACATCACCTAGTTGTGGCATCACCGTCTCAGTCATGTAAACGAGAAGCGCTTGACAAAGCTCTGCCAAGATGGCTATTTAGACTCTTTTGAGCTAAAAACACTTGATAGATGTCACGCTTATTTACAAGGTAAAATGGCCAAGACACCTTTCGTTGGATAGGGTGAAAGGGCTAAAAAGCTTCTAGGATTGGTGCACATGGATGTGTGTGGACCATTTCCAGTAGAAGCTAGAGGTGGATATTCTTACTTCATTACTTTTACTGATGATTTAAGTAGATATGGATATGTCCACTTAATGAGGTATAAGTCAAAATCCTTAGAGAAATTTAAGGAATTAATGAATGAAGTAGAGAATCAGGTTGGTAAAAAGATAATGAAGCTTCGATCGGATCGAGGTGGAGAATATCTGAACCAAGAGTTCATCGATATTCTATGGGAGTTTGGGATTCTATCTCAGCTCACTCATCCTTATAAACCATAGTGGAATGGTGTTAGTGAAAGGAGTAACCACACCTTGTTGGACATGGTGAGATTGATGATGAGTCATGCAGATCTTTCATTATCCTTTTGGGGATATGCATTACAAACTGTAGCATACACATTAAATAGAGTACCAACTAAAGATGCAAATGGAATTACCTCAGAGTTTTGGAATGGAAAGAAACTCATTTTGTCGCACACATGTGTATGGGGATGCGAGGCATTTGTTAAGTCCTTTTCAGGAAAAAAACTAGCACCCTGGGGCAAGAAGTGTATCTTTATAGGATATCCCAAAGAAACAAAAGGATATTACCTATATAAACCTTCAGACAAGAAAGTGACTGTTTCCAGACAAACCATCTTTCTTGAGAGGGAGAACATCCTCAAAAAAGATAGTGGGAGAAAGATTGACTTCGATGAAGTTAATTATCAAGATACATAGGAGTTGGTATAGAAATAAGTTCCACAGGTCCCCGTGGAAGAGGTTCCAGAAACACAAGTACTACGTAGGAGCTCAAGATAAGTAAGAGAACTAGAGAGATTTGGTTTTTTAGTCACCAAGGATGGTGAATCCTTATTGTTGTACAATGATGAACCTCTATCCTACAAGGAACTAGTAGAAATCTCAGAAGCTGCAAGATGGCTAGAATCTATGAATTCTGAGATGGATTCCATGTATCAGAACCAAGTCTGGGTTTTGATCGATGAGCCAGTTGACGTAAAGCCTGTTGGATAAAAATGAGTATTCAAGAGAAAAATGGACATGGAAGGTCAAGTTATCACTTATAAAGAAAGGCTAGTGGATAAAGGATTCAGACAACGTCAAGGAATTGACTATGATGAAACCTTCTCACCAGTTTCCATGTTTGAATCCATAAGAATCATACTTGACATAACAACTTACCATGACTACGAGATTTGTAAAATGGATGTCAAAACATCATTCATTAATGGGAACCTTCAGCAAGATGTCTATATGACACAAACAGAAGGATTTGTGACACCAGGTGAAGGAAAAAAGTTTTTAAGTTTCAAAAATACATTTATGGATTAAAGCAAGCATCCAGGTCATAGAACATTCGATTTGATGAAGCCAAAAAGGAATTTGGTTACATTAAGAATGAATGTGAGCCATGAGTTTATAAGTGGTTTAATGGGAATGAGATCACTATCCTAGTAGTATATGTTGATGACATATTGCTTATTAGAAATGATGTACCAGTCATACTGTCAGTTAAGTACTGGTTGAACAGGTGTTTCTACATGAAGGACTTGGGTGAATTAGCCTACATTCTAGGGATAAAGATCATTTGTGATAGATCTAAGAGGCTTATTGGACTAAGTCAGGGTACTTAAATTGACCTAATACTAAAGAGATTTAGTATGGAACAATACAATAGGGTATTGGTTCTAGTGTCACATGGAATACATCTTTCTACGAAAAGTTTTCCTCAGAAACAACAAGAGAAAAATAAAATGAGTAATATCCCATATGATTTGGATATAAGATCCATCATGTATGCCATGTTATGTACCAGGATTGATGCTGCCTATGCACTGAGCATGGTAGGCAGATATCAAGCAGATCTAGGAGAACAACATTGGACTTCTGTTAAGACTATCCTTAAATATCTAAGAAGAACTAAGGATATGTTACTGGTGTATGGAGGAGACGAGGAGCTTTTCATTAGAGGGTATGTTGATGTTGGTTTTCAAACAGATCAGAACGATATGAAGTTGCAATCTAGATATGTTTTATATCTCAATGGAGGATCTATGAGCCGGAAGAGTTCAAAGCAACCAGTTGTCGCCGATTCTATAGTGGAGTCAAAATATATAGCGGCTTCTGATGTAGCCAATGAAGCCATCTGGATTCAGAACTTTTTCCAAGATCTTGATGTGGTGCCTAATAGTAAAGATCCTATCACATTGTATTGCGATAATACTATAGCGGTGGCTCTTGAAAAAGAACCAAGGTCACATCAACGTACAAAGAATATACTCCAGAAGTATCCCCTTTTGAGGGATTTCTATCAAAGGGGTGAAGTTGAAGTGAGCAGAGTGTCCACGAAAGAGAACATGGTGGACCCCATGACTAGAGGTCTATCTCAATAGAAGCATGAATATCATGTGAGAGCTAGCGGGTTAAAGGTTGTTAGAAGTTGGATCTAGTCCAAGTGGGAGTCTGTTGGAGTTAGTGGCCTAGAACCAACTACTTTGTACTTTATTCATTAATAAATACCTTATCACATCTTGATTGTTCTTCTGCATGAAGATGCATGTGATGATGTCCTAAGGATAGCTGTTGCATTAAAGGGTCATAGAGGATCCCTTCTATGATGAGAACCCAGAAGTTCCATAACACTATTCTTGAATATATGTTCTATGGCTGGATGATGTTATTTGAGGGACACAAATAATACAGGCCATTATAAGTGAGGACTCATAAAACTTTGAGGCACCTTCTCATGGTGTGTGCCCTTGGTATTGTCCTGGAGGATATTATGAGAATGAGACCCGCCAGTAGGAAATCCAAATTTCATAGTGTCATTGGATTTTCCTATCTGCAGATGTGTGTATTGGTCCTTAGACTTTAAGATTATTATTAATGGGTATTACAACTCACACACTTAGATGTATTGACGAAAATTGCGATGACACACTGTTCGCAGTGAGGTAGGATATGTTGGGTGCGTCACGAGTAATAAAACATTAATAGATAATGTGAGAAAGGATTTGTCCCTTTTGTTCCATAACATAAGTAGATATCTCAGACCCTTTTATGGAATTGATATAGCCTAAATAAATCCCTGGCCATGGTGAGGAATGGGCAAGTTAAATTCCAGGAAGTCAAAGAAAGAATAATAGAGAACATGGGTTGATGACACCAGCATGCAACCCGATTGATTTGAGATATCGAGACAAAGGGATGATATTACATAGTAAGCATTCATAGGAGGTAAAACATCATTGAAACATTAACTTCTTTCTCTATAGGTGCCATGGAGTGTTGCTAGACACTAACCTTGGACTTTAGGCAGGATCCGCCTAATTCCACTGAGAAAGAGGCCTAGAGGGTCACACACTAAGTGTGTCCAAGTATCTCAGTTAAATATTAATTTAACAAGTTAAATAAAGATTATTCCCGATTATGGTTTAATAATTATTTTAGGATGCCTGATCGCATTTATTTAGACACTAGTTATTTGAGAGAATATATTGTGGGTGAAATAATATATTTATTAGCGAGTAATGCAGTGATATTTATTTTAGAAATAAATAGCCATTATTCAAGGTCTAATAAATGTGGTGGAAGAAATAAAGAAAAATGGAAAAATAAAAGTACACACCATGTATATTAAATATACATGACATGTATTTTTTCTGGAAATTTATGAGAAATAAATATTAATTATTCGTTTAAATCCATTGCATTATAGTAGGATAATACTATCCAATATTATATGTTAGCTAACATCCCTTATGTAATCTAATTTGGGACTTGAATTTGCACCCAAAATTCCTCTCATAAAGGTAAAAACCACACAATTAGGTCTCCCCTACAATGATAATCCACCAAAACCAACCATTTTTCACTTTTTTCTAATCAATGAGGCTCACAGATCAACCACTACTATCATGTTTAATTTCTACCCGATACAACATGGATCCACTAGATTCAATCTAGCCATCATTATCTTCGAAAAAAATAGTTTTGGGAAACATCATCTACATTAAACCTTGTTCTATGTTGTGGCTTAGATACCACTTTTTAGGATCATTTTCCTCGGAAACTAGGTCTTCCTTACCCATCACATAATCCCTTTCGGGGTTCCATCCTAAAACACATTGGGTGATCGGAGTAATAGCCCATCCAAGATTATATGTTAGTTGTAATGCCCCAACTCTAGAAACCTAGAGCCAATACATTACATTAATACATTGGCATGATTACAAGGAAACAAGTCCTGAATGTCACGAACCAACCCGGGTTAACCCTGGACCGGTCACCAGAGCCGATCCGCGACATGGCCCGAAGGGCGTTCCCGATCCCCACGGGTTGGCAACTAGTGCCGGGCATCAAAAGTAAACAGGTGGGAACGATTTAGCCCAAAATAAAGATAAATTAAGCAGCAGAAACAAATGGTACAAAAGAAAATAAAGAAAGAGCAGCCAACAACTCCACTAACCTGACCACGACTAAAACTCCACCTGACCCCTTGGGTCACCTTCCAATACCACAACCAACATCGCTCAAGGCGAACAACAGAATCTGGAACCTGCAACAGAACTAAAAACAAGAAAAACACTATAGGCGTGAGTATTAAAACTTAGTAGGTAGGCCCGACTAATTCTATTCCCAATGCACATACCAATAAATAAAGAATTTATCAATTCCAGGTTTGAACTAAATTATATAAAATATGGTTTCCACACACATTCATTTCTAAAAAAAGTAACAGTCCATTGCCCTTTTTAATTTAGAACAAGTTTAATGTTAAAAGAAACAAGTGCATTGCATTTTAAAACATTATGCAAACAATTTAGAAATCCAAACTTGAGTCGTTATTCAAAAGGAAAATCGCACACAACACACACTAAGGGCAATGGTAAAAGCGGCACACATAGTTCAGCAACCGAACTCAACCTCTCAATCGTCCGCCACACAAAAATAAACACTAAAAGAAACATGGGTTGAACCTAGGAGATCGTGAACAAGCCAGAACGTACTACACATGTGACTCATCCTGAAGGCATGCCCTAACTCGATGACCTCATAACTCCCATAATACTACCCGACACAGCCCTGCATGGCCTAACCGAGGGGCCCAATCCCCATAGAAGCAATAAATCAGTATTCCCCTGCTATGGGGACACTAGCCAGTGCGTGGTCTAGACTAGTGCAGCAATCGTTCTCAGAAAGTTCACTCAATATGCCAGGTTCCCATGTCAAAAAAAACAATAAAAAGGGGGTGCGTCTACAATGTAAATCAATCAGTCACGATGCTCAAACATCACATACAACTCATGCAATAAACACACACAAAAGATCACCCCTGAGTGGGTTTTCCAAAATAATCTATTTTATTTAAGTGCCAAACGGGCCTTCGCTAATTTTAATGTAAAACCTCATTTCTCAAAAAGCTCAAAACACTTGTTCAGAAGAAATTATTTATCTTTAAAACTAGAAGCACATTTGAAGTTCCGTGAATTATGTTTAAAGTCCAAACATGAATTCTTTCAATCCTGGGTGTCCGCTCATTAAGAAAATGTTTCAAGTGTTCGGTATAAAATAAATGGATCTTTTCACACCAAATAATCATTAAAAATTTAATATCTTATATTATTTATAATTCATTAAAAATTAATAAAACAACAAGCAATTAATAAATTCTAAATATAAAGGTAAGTGCTATGGGGGACCTACCTCGGCTCGCTGTCCAAACACAAGGGCGCAACATGCCTCGCGCAGGCGCACAAGCACGAACAAACCGATGATCGCGGTAACGCGAGGATACCCCACTAACACGCTGCAACCGCAAAATAAAATACATAAACACGGACATAAAACAATCCATATGAACAAACAACGCAAAATATATAGTTTGACACGTTTAGAAAAAAAAACACATCCAAAACACATATCAAAACACAACCAAACTCTATATTTGAATCTAATCACGACCTTTAGACACACTAATCACTTTTCAAACATCATACACACCACATGATTTAAGAAATAAACCATTCGAATAATTTATAGAACATCCGCGGACGGTGAAACCAAGGTTCACATCAAAACACACTCAGTTTCACATAAGAAAACACTTTAAAATAAAACACACAACATCATCACACCAAAACACGACTCAACACCTAACAACCAACCCATAAAACCTTTTATAAACAACGCACCCATTAGCACAACCAAAACATCACTGCTTTTTATAAAAACCCACTTTTCAGTTTACACACACCAAAACCTGTTCAAAAATATATATATATATATACATATATATATATGTATATATATATATCTTTTATGACTCTCTGCACAACAACGTTAAACCAAAACACAAACTGTAATGTTTGTGAAATGCAAATAAACAATTCTGCATGGCTGTTCATAGAAAACACGTCCATACCATAAATACATATCAACTTTAATTAAACTTTATATGCATTAAACAAACTAATTAATACAAATTCTAAACTAATTTAAGAAGAAAAATTAATTCATAAAAAATCGCTAAACGCATAAAAATGCTACTTAGCAAATCAAATACATATTAAATATCAAACAAAACCAGATTCGCAGTACGCAACTAATAAATAACCATGCAAAAATAATTAAACTCACAGATTAATTCGTTAAACAAAAGTTATACACGGAAACACCTACCTCGGACGTCGACAGACCACCCGAAAATGGTGCGAACCCTCGTTCGCACCGCAACCGCACCCTGGAAACCAAAACCACCACACGCAATTAAAATCAAACCAACTAAAACAAGGATTTACCCCTAAATAGTGATAGAATCGAATGAATTATAACTCGTCTATTAGGGTTAGGCCAAGATGAGGAAAAACCCTCAAAATTGAAGAAGAATTTTACTGGAGGAAGGGTTTGCTGGTGTGGTGAGGTCGGCGCAAGGAGGAGTCGGCCTTGCCGAAGCGCAGAAAGTTGGAGATGCCGCTGGCCGGAGCAGGAAAGGGGATCGTGGAGCTCAACCGGGTGTGCAGAAAGGGGGGGCTGGTTCGCATATCATACCTGGGGGAAGGGGGTTTCTGTGCCGAAGCTCGGAGGAGGGATGGGAGCGGCTGGGGTGGCCGAGTCACTGGAACACTGGCCGGAGCAGGGGGAACAAGAGAGGGGGCCGACGAAGCGGCTGGAGGCCGGCAGGTGGGTGCGCTGGGCGATGACAGGAGGCCGGCAGGGGGGTGCGCTGGGCGGGGCGAGGTTGGCTGGCAGGGGGTGCGTGGGGCAGAGCGGCTGGCCTCCGAAGGGCGAGAGATGGGACAACGCGATGGTGGTGAGGGAGGGCCTACGGGAGCGTAGACGGAGGCCTCTAAAGAGGGCCGGAGGCTGCTGGAGGGGGGGACCGGAGGTCGGGGTTGGGGTTCGGGCGTTGCGCCGCTGTGCAGAAGGGAAGCGGGGGAAAAAGGGGGCAACGGGGTGGATCGGCAGAAGGGGTTAGGGTTTGGGTTTCTAAAAAAAAACCTTCTATTATATTAATAATAATAATATTAGTAATATTAATAACATTAATATTAATAATAATAACATAATAATGTTAATAATAATAATACAAATAATACTAATATTGATAACAATGATAATGATAATAGCAACATAGTAATATTATTATTAACAAACATTATTTTTAAAACTTAAGTTATTTAATTATCAAAATACGTAAACTAGATACCCGCACGCTCGACACATGACTTAATAAACCGAGCACAAGTTGCATGCATCAACTCAGACGACATGGACATTCTCACAAGCGCCTGGGGCGATCGCGCGGCTACCGCCCACCATGCGATGACCGCGCACGGGCCCGAAACCCAGTAACAGCATTAAACGACAACAAATTTTAATTCGGGCTCAGCCCAGACCTCGATGCAAACACTCGGAACCAAGAAATAATAAAAAGAAAATAAATAGAAGCGGCGGTTGTGACAATTCTCCCCACCACAGACACTTTCTGCCCCCAGAAAGTCACCCAGCTAAACGATAGGCAAAACAAGATTCCTTGCCCAAATAAAACTAGCAGAACCCACAACATAAGATAATGGGAGAACACATGAGGGTTCTCCCCACCACAAGAACTCAAATAGTGCGGAAATTAACACCTAAACATACCACCTCGGGAAGGGGCGACACGGGAACTCCCAACCGATCCAGACTAACCTCTATAGCACGAGCGAAACAGCACCTCCGCCAAAACTTGGAATTCTCGACTCAGACCAAAGAAAGCCCGAACACTAGATAAAAACCTCCATGAAGAACTTAACCTGAGAATAACCGCAAATCTAGACTCCTCCGTAGGCATATCTCCAAATGAACATCGCCAAACCAAGATTAACCCATGCAAGGTCCAAACATACCTCTAAGAAAAACACACAATCCTAAACACCATAATCAGACAAACGAGACTGTTTGGATTACAAACGAACACGTCCATCCCAACCTCACGATGACACAATGAACCGACAACAATGCCAAAACTTTAACAGTGAAAGAACGAGAACGGAAGGACATTAAATGTTTCGTTGGAAACACTAAACACCCAAACCCGAACTGAGGCTTCACACCCCCGTCAACTACTGACTACGCGCGAGCTTCACCCCAAGTCCTGTGGTTGGGGCTCTGATGGTTGAAGCATCTCCTGCCTCATAGCCATGCACTAGAATCTTCTAGTCACAGTGTCTTCCTCATGCGACGCTTCCTGCAAATCTTCTCTAGATGATCCAGAAACATGCAATGATGGCACATCTTCGGGGGGGGGGGGTGTGACATAGCGGCTCGTATTCCCTAACCGTCCATACTGACGGTACACCATTAGACAGTCCGACGAACTGGGGGTTAGAACCACTACAAAGAAATATTTAGAAACAAATTTACCTGACACACTCTGCTCATTAGATGGGGTACCTTCACGCGCAACTGGATATGGTGGATTGTCAACTGTTTGCGCTCCAGAAACCAACTTAGCTAAGAACACCTCATGCACCAACTTCTCAAAAGTGATGCTCCCAAAAAGGGAGGACTCAATACTTGATCTCTGGAAGAAGACCCCTGATGAAGGGATGAGTCTTTACCCAGTCCTGCAACACTACCCCTGGAAAAAGAGACACAAGATCCTTGAAATGGTCGACATACGCTTTCACTGTCTGCTAGCCATGTTGATCATGCATGAGCTCTTCTATTTCCTTCATCCTCACCTCCAAAAGTATAACCCATTGAATGAAGATGACATTAAAGAAATGTCACATCATCCCAAATTGCAGAAACGGCGGGCGTACAACTCCTACTCATCCAGAGCTGGACCTTCAAACAAACCTAAAACAATACGCACTCAGATCGCTTCGGGAGTTCCCAATACCCTGAAGACACGCTCGACTTCTTCAAGCCACTACACTGTCTCTAACAGACTCCAATAACCATGAATGACAGACAACGTCCGAGAAAGACCAAAAACTGGGCATGACTCATCAAAACACTAGGGATCTTTCTGGGCAGCATTTCTGAACAAGATATATAAAACCAAGACGAAACCAATATCAATCGAAGCAACATCAAAAAAAGTGGCTTCATCCAAAACAACCAGCTCAAAAGAAACAAACAACCACCAACATAACCCAAAATTCCCTGTCCAAAATTCCCGTTTCATTTTAGATTCCAAAATCACCTCTTTTTAAATTCTCATTTCAAGACCAGTTTCCAAATAACAAATCCCTTTCAAACCAAAATCACCTTCCAAAACCATTTTCCTCTTTAAAAGCCAATTTAGAAAAACATGGTCAAGACTTTAATTTCAAATAAACACCCAGGTAATCTCATGACCCGTTTCACATGTCATTATCCACATTCCATTCATACACGCACCAACATGCAATTTCTATGCATTCTCTCACATGTGCAAACGTTCATAAGGAGTACCTGCAGTTTCACCCCAAACCATTCTCGACCAATTTCCAAGCAAAAACCAGTTTTTCCAAACCAAAGGCTTTCAGTTTTAAAAATAATTTCATAAATTTAATGTCATTTAAAAGAAATCAGTCCCATTTTTCAAAAACACTTTTTCACTTCCAAAAACGCACTTATACTAACCAAAATGAAAACGACACTCAACTCGCATCAAACCATCAGGGTGAGGGACCAGCGGTCACACTTAACATGGCGACATGATAGTGGGTCATGGCCCAAGTAAGCGTCAACCACTAGGAGGAATTCAAACCATGTACCCAGACTCCACATGGGTCAGTACTCCATGTGAGATCATGATGTAACATCGGTTTACCTCCGTTGTCATCCCTCAATCCAAAACAAGCCAGAATGAAACAAAGACTCAATTCCCGGACTATCCTTGGCGACTCGAGGTGTGGAACGAGAGAGGGTTCATGACATCCTTCCCATACCTACCTCTCGAGTACCGACAATCCTAATCTCCATCTACCGGAAATCCCAAATAACAAGAACCTGCCTCTGATACCATTTTGTCACGAACCAACCTGGGTTAACCCTGGACCGGTCACCCGAGCCGGTCCGCGACATGGCCCGAAGGGCGTTCCCGATCCCCACGGGCTGGCAACTAGTGTCGGGCATCAAAAGTAAACAGGTGGGAATTATTGTGCCCAAAATAAAGATAAATTAAGCAGCAGAAACAAATGGTACAAAAGAAAATAAAGAAAGAGAATCCAACAATGCCACTAACCTGACGACGACTAAAACTCCATGTGACCCCTTGGGTCACCTTCCAATACCACAACCAACATCGCTCAAGGAGAACAACAAAATCTGGAACCTGTAACAGAACTAAAAACAAGAAAAACACTATAGGCGCGAGTATTAAAACTCAGTAGGTAGGCCCGACTAATTCTATTCCCAATGCACATACCAATAAATAAAGAATTTATCAATTCCATGTTTGAACTAAATTATATAAAATATGGTTTCCACACACATTAATTTCTAAAACAAGTAACAGTACATTGCCCTTTTTAATTTATAACAAGTTTAACGTTGAAAGAAACAGGTGCATTTCATTTTAAAACATTATGCGAACAATTTAGAAATCCAAACTTGAGTCGTTAGTCAAAAGGAAAATCGCACACAACACACACTAAGGGAAATGTTAAATGCGGCACACATGGGTCAACAACCGAACTCGACCTCTCAATCATCCTCCACACACAAATAAACACTAAAAGAAACATGGGTCGAACCTAGGAGATCGTGAAGAAGCCAGAACGTACTATACATGTGACTCATCCTGAAGGCATGCCCTAACTCGATGACGTCATAACGCCCATACTACTACCCGACATAGCCCTGCATGGCCTAACCGAGGGTCCCAATCCCCATAGTAGCAATAACTCAGTATTCCCCTGCTATGGGGCCACTAGCCAGTGCGTGGTCTATACCAGTACAACAATCGTTCTCAGAAAGTTCACTCAATATGCCAGGTTCCCATGTCAACACAAACAATAAAAAGGGGGTGCGTCTACAATGTAAATCAATCAGTCACGATGCTCAAACATCACATACAGCTCACACAATCAACGCACACAAAAGATCACCCCTGAGTGGGTTTTCCAAAATAATCTATTTTATTTAAGTGCCAAACGGGCCTTCGCTAATTTTAAAGTAAAACCTCATTTCTCAAAAAGCTCAGAACACTTGTTCAGAAGAAATTATTTATCTTTAAAACTAGAAGCACATTTGAAGTTCCGTGAATTATTTTTAAAGGCCAAACGAGCATTCTTTCAATCCTGGGTGTTCGCTCGTCAAGAAAATGTTTCAAGTGTTCGGTATAAAATAAACGGCTCTTTTCACACCAAATAATCATTTAAAAATTTAATATCTTATATTATTTGTAATTCCTTAAAAATTAATAAAACAATAAGCAATTAAAAAATTCTAAATCTAAAGGTAAATGCGATGGGGGACCTACCTCGGCTCGCTATCCAAACACAAGGGCGCGGCATGCCTCGCGCAGGCGCATAAGCACGAAAAAACCGATGATCGTGGTAACGCGAGGATACCCCGCCAACACGCTGCAACCGCAAAATAAAATACATAAACACGGACATAAAACAATCCATACGAACAAACAACGCAAAATAACTAGTTCGACACGTTTAGAAAAAAAACCACATCCAAAACACATATCAAAACACAACCAAACTCTATATTTGAATCTAATCACGACCTTTAGACACACTAATCACTTTTCAAACATCATACACACCACATGATTTAAGCAATAAACCATTTGAATAATTTATAGAACATCCGCAGACGGTGAAACCAAGGTTCACATCAAAACACACTCAGTTTCACATAATAAAACACTTTAAAATAAAACACACAACATCATCACACCAAAACACGACTCAACACCTAACAACCAACCCATAAAACCTTTTATAAACAACGCACCCATTTGCACAACCAAAACATCACCGCTTTTTATAAAAACCCACTTTTCAGTTTGCACACACCAAAACATGTTCAAATATATATATATATATATGTATATATATATGTATATATATATCTTTTATGACTCTCTGCACAACAATGCTAAACCAAAACACAAACTGCAATGTTTGTGAAATGCAAATAAACAATTCTGCATGGTTGTTCACAGAAAACACGTCCATACCATAAATACATATCAACTTCAATTAAAATTTATATGCATAAAACAAACTAATTAATACAAATGCTAAACTAATTTAAGAAGAAAAATTAATTCATAAACAATCGCTAAACGCATAAACATGCTACTTAGCAAATCAAATACATATTAAATAACAAACAAAACCAGATTCGCAGTATGCAACTAATAGATAACCATGCTAAAATAATTAAACTCACAGATTAATTCGTTAAACAAAAGTTATACACGGAAACACCTACCTCAGATGTCAACAGACCACCCGAAAATGGTGCGAACCCTCGTTCGCACCGCAACCGCACCCTGGAAACCAAAACCACCACATGCAATTAAAATCAAACCAACTAAAACAAGGATTTACCCCTAAATAGTGATAACATCGAATGAATTATAACTCGTCTATTAGGGTTAGGCCAAGATGAGGAAAAACCCTCAAAATTGAAGAAGAAGTTTACCGGAGGAAGGGTTTGCTGGTGTGGTGAGGTCGACGCAAGGAGGAGTCGGCCTTGCCGAAGCGCGGAAATTTGGAAATGCCGCTGGCCGGAGCAGGCAAGGGGACCGTGGAGCTCAACCAGGTGTGCACAAAGGGGGGGCTGGTTCGCATATCAGACCTGGGGGAAGGGGGTTACTGTGCCGAAGCTAGGAGGAGGAGGGCTGGGAGCGGCTGGGGTGGCCGTGTTACCAGAACACTGGCCGGAGCAGGGGGAACAAGAGAGGGGGCCGACGAAGCGGCTGGTGGCCGGAAGGTGGGTGCGCTGGGCGGCGACAGGAGGCCGGCAGGGGGTGCGCTGGGCGGAGCGAGGTTGGCCGGCAGGGGGTGCGCGGGGTAGAGTGGCTGGACGAGATCCGAAGGGCGAGAGGCGGGACAGCGCGACGGTGGCGAGGGAGGGCCTGCGGGAGCACGGCCAGAGGCCACTAAAGAGGGTCGGAGGCTACTGGAGGGGGGGGACCGGAGGTCGGGGTTGGGGTTCGGGCGTTGCGCCGCTACGCAGAAGGGAAGCGGGGGAAAAAGGGGGCGACGAGGTGGATCGGCAGAAGGGGGTAGGGTTTGGGTTTCTAAAAAAACCTTCTATTATATTAATAATAATAATATTAGTAATATTAATATCATGAATATTAATAATAATAACATAATAATGTTAATAATAATAATACAAATAATACTAATATTGATAAAAATGATAATGATAATAGCAACATAGTAATATTATTATTAACAAACATTATTTTTAAAACTTAAGTTATTTAATTATCAAAATACGAAAACTAGATACCCGCACGCTCGACGCATGACTTAATAAACCGCACACAAGTTACGCGCCTCAACTCAGACGACATGGACATTCTCACAAGCGCCTGGGGCGATCGCGCGGCTACCGCCCACCGTGCGATGACCGCGCACGGGCCCGAAACCCAGTAAAAGCATTAAACGACAAAAAATTTTCATTCGGGCTCATCCCAGACCTCGACGCAAGCACTCGGAACCAAGAAATAATAAAAAGAAAATAAATAGAAATGACGGTTGTGACACTGAAGGACCGAACAGTTTAGCAGTCTTGGAAAATATATTACATACATGAAAGTTACATTACACATTAAAACATAAAACACAACATAAATAATACCTTGAGAATTAAATTATTCCCCTAGATTAACCCTGCATATAAATCATAATACACTTCTTGGAAATTCTATGAAAGCAAAACATAAGAAAGGGGTGAGCTCAGATGCTCAGTAAGGGAAAATAATTTAGTGAAAGCTATAAACTTTAAAGGAAAGATGAGTAATAAAAAGAACAGCCTTTTAAACATAAAATTGAACATAATATGGAAAAAATAAATGAAACATTACCACATAAAAATGAACATTGATATTATACTAGTTGAATAATCATATGTAATAACTAATTTCATAATGTGGGAATGCATAATGTCGGACATCATAACCACATAGTCAGAGCCTCGTGCAAAGAATACAAATAAAAATTTTGTCAAGGACTTGTTCCAAGACACTAATTTGTCTAATGAGACCTACCGATGCATCGAGGGGCTCTAGCGGGCCCCACCCATCACTTACTAAGTCCAATGCATTTATCATATGAAAAGGGTAAAACATAACATAAACATTCATATTAAAACTAGAATACAAAATGTCAATACTTTAACCACAAACCATGAAAGGTATAAAAATAGTATATCTACAGTCATATCATAACTCATTCAATACAATATAGAATATTGTATTATAATTTATCAACCTCAATCAAGAATAATATCTAGTAAAGGATGTGGACATAGTTGAAAATGATCAGTAAAAATATTTGAGAGAAATATACCTTTTCCATGAAATCATTTAAAAGTCACACAATTTATAAAGGAAGAAATTTAAAAGATATTTTTGAATCAAAGTTTCCCATAACAATTTAATTTTTTTGAAAGTAATTAACATTTTAAAACATTCATGTCCATAAAAATAAATCCTTAAAACCATTTTGAAAACATGGACATTAATGAGAATGATTTAGAATAATAAATATTTAAAAAATTTAAAATGATGTTTTAGTAAAAGAGTCCCTTAAAAAATATTCCTTTTGAAAATTATTTTATGAAACATGGACAAGGATAATAAATATGTCCCAATAAAAACTTACACATAAACAATCTTGAATAATAATGAGATTGAAGAATTAACCCTTACCTTTTACTTTTCTTTGGTCGAGGTAAGTTTAACCTCTTGTATAATGATCATTGTATGTTATTAAATTATACCATAACCATTTTCATATTTATGATACCATTCTTGATTAATTATGGTTTTATACTACACATTTAATAATAATTTCTTTGTTAAAATAAATTTTCAGGTAATAATCACTTTATTTATCGTACATGTTTTAACTTGTTATTCTTGATTTTATCACCTATATCATGATTTAATTGCTTCCAAAATATAAAACATTATTTATGTATCATATATTTTAATAATATAAATTTTTATAATAGATAAATATATGAAATGTAAAACACCGTTTATGGAGATGGTAGGCCGTACGTACGCATAAACGCCATTTTCGTTTTCATATCGTATTTAATGGAAGTAAGTGAATGAGATATATGTAAATACACACACACACACAAAAACACACACACACACACACATTTCCATTATCATTATTATGTCATATATTACATAATTATTAATAATATATATTTTTATAATCATTGTTGAATGGTGAAAGTGGGAATGAATCTCATCGCATCATGGAGATGGTACGTAGTACGTACTCATGATCCAAATGGCTCTGGAGGTGTGAATTTAAGAGAAGGGGAAGTACCCTTTTATAAGGGAGGCGAGGGGTACTTTAGGAAAACACTACTGGGAATCTTGTTTTTCCCAACGGTATTATACCAACGGTTCCAATGAACCGCTGGTATAGGAGAGTTTTCCCAACAGTTTGATGGAACCGTTGGGAACTCTACCCCGTATTCTCCTTTTCCCAATGGTTTCAGTAAACCGTTGGGAAAGGTTAATGATTTACCAACGTTTTAAGAAAACCGTTGGGAAATATTCACTTTCCCAATGCTTTCCCTACAGTTTGGTGCAAATCGTTGGGAAAACATCCTTTTCCCAATGGGTTTTAAAAACTGTTGGGAAAAGATGTCTAGAAATACAACCAGGTAGACCTCCTCCTCCAGTAGCTCCTCCAGTCACGTTTCTCCCCCAATTTCCAGAACTCATATCCCCCAATTTGCAGAACCCTCACACGTGCCCCCAGGTGACTCCCCCACGAGGTTAGATGGGATAATTCCAAATCATCATGTCTTATTGATCATTTCCACTTATCTTACATATTTATCAATTTTTATTGAAGTTGGAAACCCTAAATTCAATGTTTTAATTGGATATTTGGTTTGTTTTATTAGGTATTAGGTGTATGAGGCATTCCCATTCCTATTATGGGTGGTTTTAATCAAAATTTATGATGTTGGAACCATTTATGATGTTGTTGTCTCTATTTAATCTCATTTCCCCTAACTTAAAATTAAATTCTATATCATATTTGGTTTCTGTTTTTTTAATTTCCAGTTAAGTTATTTGTGGTCGATGATTGTCTAATGTTAATTGTTTTCAATGGTTTGGCATGGAAATTTGGAATTTAATGTGACTTTTCCAAATAGGGGTGCCTTGAGAATACTCCAAATATTTGTTAAAAATGAACAAAGGGATTTTATTATTTAAAATGGATTTTGAAAGATATTTCAGAAATGATTTAATCTTGAGGAAAGTGTTTTATTAAAATAAGAATTTTTTTAATAAGGATTGTGTAATGTATTTTTTTATAGTAAACTTGTTATGTAACTATGTTTGGTATTTAGTAACACATGAGATAACTGGTGTGTGAGAATGTGTTGTGAAATAGATTCCATGGTTGGTTCAAGATTATATTTACACTTTAAACCTATTAATGAGTTGTTTTAAAGATTTTTTTAGATATTTACCTATTGCTGTTAAGTCATACAGTGATCATGGGGGATATTATATGTTTATTGGTGAAAACTGGGAGCTATAGAGGTGGTTCATGATTAAGGCATATAATTAGTGCTAAACATGTGGATAAACCATGCATAGTAGTGAATTCTTGAAGTGTTTGATGTTTGTAGTCCTTTTTTATTTGGAGTTTATTTTTATGATGATGTTTCTTATTGATACCTATGATGGGAATTTATTTTAGTTTCTAAATCGGCTGCGACTCCCCCACCATACATAGTGTATGAAACCTCTACCCTTATTTAATCATTCTGTTTACACAGCCTATGCAACCTCTACCCTCATTTAATCAGTGAACTCAAGTCATTAATTCAAGCCTTAATTGTCACTAGCATGTATGAAATTGAATGATGTAAACCCATCCTCACATGATTTCTTACCTTAGATAGTGTCCAACATATGGAATACGAGCTTTTGAATTCATCAGTTAACCAGGATATCATATATTCCATTTACCCTAAGATGACTGTACTAATATAACTTTAGGGTCAATTAAATATGGTTCTCATTGTACGTTGTATATTATGTGTCCTTCTTATCCAATACTCACTTTTATGATGGTGTGGTGCTTTTCACTAGCCATGCTAGCATGTGCAAACATCCATAAAAATGTTAGATAAGTCACAAGTTTAATTCAGTAATGTTGTTATCATTGAAATAATTTATTATTAATCTCAAATTTAAAAATAAATGTTTTTGTCTATACATAATGAAATTAAATCTTTTTACAAGCCATGAACAACCTATTAGTGTAGAAGCCTAAAATTTATTCACCCATGGGTTGCTCTTGACTTGGGGAAGTAATTGGGTAATGAAAGGTATGACAATAGAAGTACCAATAATGAGTTATTGAACATGAGTGAATGATTTGGGATGCCTATAACACATAATGGGACCTGAGGCATGTGCCTCTTATAGACCTAATAAAAATGAATATAAATAAATTTTAATTTAACCCCTATTCCCTCATATATTTAGTTTTTTGGGTTACACATTAGTTTCCTTTTTCTAATTAATTACATATTTGTTTTCAAAAGAAGGAAATGCAGCCAATTGAAGAGAGATGAAGGAAAAAATGATGGAGAACAATCGTCGAATGACGGAGATGGGCATTCCACCATTAGTGCCTACAGTGAGTAATTTATTTCAAATATATATATTTAAAGAATATATAATGTCATGTGATTAATTATTTTGTAAACATTTTTGTAGGATCCACCTATACGTCGACAATTATTTGACGAGGAGCCTAGTACTGGTCCTAGTACTCAGGTCGGTGGTATAAGGAGGGTTCGTACCAGAGGTGGATGAGAAGTTTCGCGTACCCGACTAGACCCTGCCCCTCCCACTGACATGTCATCCTTCCCACATTATGATCCTGGTGTGTCATTAGGGACACACAGGATATTTAGGCCTCCCACGTTTTCGCCACCTTTTGCATCTTCTGGCCCATCATTTTCATATCCCATGATGATTCCCACTGCCCAGTTAGAATCTGGTCATACAACTGTCCCATCTTCTTTTCCTTCTACTTTTATCTCTCTGAGCTTATATATTACATCGTCTTCGACTCCTATTCCACCACAGGGTGTTCCATCAGTTTCTGTGGATCCAGCGATGCTTAGTGATCAGACTGGCACAGGTATATTTATAGAACCCTAACAAATTTTTATTGCAATATTTATTTTAATTATAACATGTTTTGATAAAATATATTTTTTTATTTCATGGAAGATACATATAATGATATGAGATGAGGGTGGGGGCGTACACACATGCGTTCAGTGTGGAACCACCACACACAGGTTATGGTGGATTACAATGAAGACTACCAAATGGTTGAGAAAACAGGACAGCAATGTCGCGGTTTTTTAGCGACACTTTCAAAATACTCCAACATCATTCCCGTCAGCCCGCTATCATGAAGACATTTTCCACATGAGGTCAAGGATAGAGCTTGGGCAGAGATATGGGTAAAAAATATGTTGTATTTAATTCCATGAATTATTTTTGTATTTATATGAATTAATATTTTGATGTCAGCTTTGATTTAATTTTCCCGATGATGAGGGTGCATGACCGGAATGTCTAAAGGATTTAGGCGAGATTTGGAGAGACTACAAGCATGAGTTGTATATTGGCTGGCATGCTAGAGTTGGAACTAAGTTAGAGGCCATACCAGTCGTGGATGATTGTCCTATAGAGAAGTATCGTCAGATGATTACTCATTATACGATTACCCAATTTAAGGTATTAATTAAATTTGAGGTATTTAAATAATAACTTTAATGTTTTGAATTAATACTATCTTTTTCATTATCAAATTTTATTTAGGAATCATCTTGAAAAAATAAAAAAACATTGATTCAAAAAAATACCTCCACACACTAGGACGTACTACGATGCCAGATCATGAGAGGAAACAAGTATGAAAATTGTTTATAAGTTTTCTTTACCACTTACACATTCTTTTGTTTCCTTAATTATTTAATAGTTTTCTAAGTTTTTAATATAAATTTAGTTTTCAATGTCATTATAGAGGCAAATAATGAATATTGAAGGATGTGTTCCTCGAGAAAAACTGTTTTTCTCGAGTATATGGAAAAAGGATGGAAGTGCCGTCAACGAAGCGGCTCAGCAGTATATTTTAAGTTTTAATATGTTGATTTTATATTTTAATATCTATTTTGTAACTTAATAATATATTTATATTTTTAAAAGGCTTCTTTAGAGGACCTTGATTCCCAAGAACTAGACAATTTTGGGCCAACTGATCACTTACATCATGTGTTGGGAGAGGAGCATCCTGGCAGAGTACGCTACCGACCTAGGATAGCCCCGATGAGGTATTGGCCCTCCTCAGGTATGAGTTGTAGTTCCACCGAGCTGTATCAAGTTAGGGAATAGGCAGAACAGGCTGAGAAAAGGGCCACATATACGGAAGAACAGTCTACTAGGGAAAACAATGCATTTATGAAATTTATTGAAGTTCTATGTCCAACACTTCCACCAGAGGCCAACCCAGCTTTTGATGAATATATGTCATCAATACGTTCTATATATGGTGCACCAGGTGGTAGTTCTAGTGGTGGTCAATATGATTTCTAGCCTAACGATGATGATAGTGAAGAGTCTGATGAGGTAGAGGAGGGAAAGGAGGAGGCCAAGGCGGATGGCGAGGGCGAGGAGGAGGGCGAGGGCGAGGAGGAGGGCGATGAGGAGGGTTAGAACGAGGATGAGGGTGATGATGATGGTGATGGTGATGTGGGAAAAGTTGATCCGTTACATTTTTGACTAATATTACTGAGATTTGATGTTTAATATATTCTATTTGTTGGTTTTATCTAGACCCGTTGTATTGTATTGGAGTTTAGTTATTTTTTTATATTGTTTTTTTTTCATGGATTTTGATGTCTTTTAGTTGTTGAGGTGTTTCTTGAGAATGTTTATAGAGTTTTGTGTGTTTGGGAACTCCTTGGACATCCCCCGTCCTTCCTGGACCTGGGACAAACCCCCACCATCCTCCTTGGACCCCGGACAACCCCCTAGACAGCCCCCTAGACAGCCCCCAGATATCCCCCCAGACAGCCCCCCAGACAGCCCCTCGGACAGCCCCCTGGAAATCCCCCCGGATAGCCCCCCACCCTCCTCCCTGGACCCCGGACAACCCCCCAGATATCCCCCAGACAGCCCCCGGACAACCCCCCACCCTCCTCCCTAGACCCCGGACAGCCCCCCGGACAGCCCCCACCCACCTCCCTGGACTCTTGGATAGACCCCACCCTCCTCCTTGATTTCACATGCCTTTTTTTATTTCTTTGATCATTCGATGTTATTTAGGATTATTCCATTTTTGTATGTCTTGAATTATATGTATGTATTGGTAAGCTTATTATCTCAGTCTCGTCAAATGCATGTGATGATATTGTTTAATTTGAATACGAATCCTTGTTTTACATTCTCCATGTTATGTGAATTATGCCTTATTTTATTTGGTTTACTTGTCAATTGTTAGGATAAGACATGGATTACATGTTAAGGTCTCATGGACGAACTCTTCATGCTCAGGGAATTTAGACTTGAAATTCCAGGATGTATGCATTGGTTTCTAGGTGAGGGATACAAGTATTGTGTTGATACTTTAGGAAAATTATCCATGGGTCATTTGTGATGTGTAAGAGTCAACCCCATCTAAATCCAAGGTGCGGTGTGCCCGGTAGCACTCTAACTATGTCTCTTTTGTTTAAAATGGATGAGATTTTAAGTGAAAAGAACAACTGACATATGGAAAACTGACCAAACTCATTAAGATTCTATTGATACTTTATCACAACGATCCATGGGTAATATGTGATGTGTACGAGTCAACCTCGGCTCAATCTGAGTAGCGGTGTGGTCAGGATCACTCTAAGTGTCTCTCTTATGTTTAAAATGGACAACATTTTAAGTACATATGGAAAAGTGAACAAACGTATTCAGATTGTGTTTATAATTTAGGACAATGATACTTGGGTCATTTTTGACGGGTACAAATCAACCCAGCCTCAATCCGAGGCACGGAGTGGCCGACACCACTCAAAGTGTCTCTCTATAGTTTAAAATGGAATTCATTTTAATTGAAAACAACAACTGACATATGGAAAACCAACCAAACGCATTCGGATTGTGTTGATACTTTAGGAAAATGATCCTTGGGTCATTTGTGATGTGTATGGTTCAACCCATCCTCAATCCGAGGCGTAGAGTGGCCGTAACCACTCGAAGTGTCTCTCTATAGTTTAAAATGGACTTCATTTTAATTAAAAACAACAACTGAAATATGGAAAACCAACCAAACGCATTCGGATTGTATTGAAACTTTAGGAAAATGTTCCTTGGGTTATTTGTGACGTGTACGAGCCAACCTAGCCTCAATCCGAGGCACGGAGTGGCCAACACCACTCAAAGTGTCTCTCTATAGTTTAAAATGGACTTCATTTTAATTGAAAACAACAACTGACATACGGAAAACTGAACAAATGTATTTATATTCTATTGAAACTTTAGGAAAACGTTCAATGAGTCATTTTTGATGTTTATGAGTCAATCCTGCCTCAATCAGAGGCCAGGTGTGGCCACCACCACTCGAAGTGTCTCAGGTTTATTTGAAATAGACAACTTTTTAAATGAAAACAACAACTGACATATGGAAAACTGAACAAACGCATTCGGATTGTGTTGATACTTTAGTAAAATGATCCATAGGTCATATGCAACATGTACGTTTCAACCCAGCCTCGATTTGAGGTGCAGAGTGGTTGGAACCACTCGAAGTGTCTCTCTATAGTTTAAAATGAACTTCATTTTAATTGAAAACAACTACTGACATACGAAAAACTGACGAAATGCATTATAATTATGTTGAAACTTTAAGACAATGGTCCATGGGTCATATGTGACATGTAAGATTCAACTACGCCTCAATCCAAGTCGCAGTGTGGTTAGGATCACTCTAAGTGTCTCTCTTTTGTTTAAAATGGACAACATTTTAGGTATATATGGAAAACCAACGAAACACATTCAGATTCTGTTGAAACATTAGGAAAATGATACATGGGTAATATGTGACGTGTATGAGTCAACCTCACCTCAATCTGAGACCCGGTGTGGATGGAACCACTCAAAGTGTCTCACGTTTATTTGAAATGGACACTATTTTAATTGAAAACAACTACAGGCATACAGAAAACTGACCAAATGCATTATGAATTTGTTGAAACTTAAGAACAATAATCAATGAGTCATATGTGATGTATAAGAGTCAACCCTTCCTTAATCTAAGGTATGGTGTGATCGAAATCACTCAAAGTATCTCATTTTGTTTTTGAAATGATCAACATTTTAAGTGAAAACAACAACTAACATATGGAAAACTGACCAAACGCATTATGAATGTGTTGATGCTTTATTACAACGATACATGGGTCATATGTGATGTGTAAAAGTCAAAACCAACTCAATATAAGGTGTGGTGTGGCCGACACCACTCAAAGTGTCTTTCTTTTGTTTAAAATGGACATCATTTTGAGTGAAAACAACAACTGATATACGGAAAACTGACCAAACGCATTCAGATTCCATTGAAACTTTAGGAAAACGATCCATGGGTCATATGTAATGTTTACAAGTCAACCTCGCCTAAATCAGATGCACAGTGTGGCCATCAAAACTCAAAGTGTCTCAGTTTTATTTGAAATGGACAACATTTTAAGTGAAAAGTACAACTTGCATACGGAAAACCGACCAAACACATTCGTATTATATTGAAACTTTAGGAAAATGATCCATGGGTCATATGTGATGTGTATGAGTCAACCTAACCTCAATAAAAGGTGAGGTGTGGCCGGAACCACTCAAAGTGTCTCTCTTTTGTTTCAAAAGGACATCATTTTAAGTGAAAACAACAACTGACATATGGAAAAATGCCGAAACACATTCATATTCCATTGAAACTTTAGGAAAACGATCCATGGGTCATATGTGATGTGTAAGAGTCAACCTCGACTCAATCCGAGGCCCAGTGTGGCCGGAACCACTCAAAGTGTCTCACGTTTATTTGAAATGGACAACATTTTAATTGAAAACAATTACTGGCATACGAAAAACTAACCAAACACATTCTTAATTTGTTGAAACTTTAGAATAATGATAAATAATTCATATGTGACATGTATGAGTCAAACCTGCCTTAATCCGAGGTATGGTGTGACCAGAACCACTCAAAGTGTCTAATTTTGTTTTGAAATGAACAACATTTTAAGTGAAAACAACAACTGACATATGGAAAACAGACCAAACGCATTCTGAATGTGTTTATGTTTTAGGAAAATGATACATGAGTCATATGTGACATTTATAAGTCAACCCCACCTCAATCTGAGGTGCGGTGTGGCCGACACCACTCAAAGTGTCGCTCTTTTGTTTAAAATGGACATCATTTTGAGTGAAAACAACAACTGATATACGGAAAACCGACCAAACACATTTTGATTCCATTGAAACTTTAGGAAAACTATCCATGGGTCATGTGTGATGTTTACGAGTCTACCTCTCCTAAATCCGAGGTGCATTTTAGCCGTCACAACTCGAAGTGTCTCAATTTTATTTGAAATGGACAACATTTTAAGTGAAAAGTACAACTGACATACGGAAAACTGACCAAACACATTCTTATTCTTTTGAAGATTTAGGAAAACAATCCATGGGTTATATTTGATGTGTAAGAGTCAACCTCTCCTCAATCCGAGGAATGGTGTGGTCGAAACCACTCAAAGTGGCTCTCTTTTGTTTCAAAATGGCATCATTTTAAGTGAAAATAACAACTGGCATACAGAAAACTGACGAAATGCATTCAGATTCTGTTGAAAATTTAGGAAAACGATCCATGAGTCATACGTGACATTTATGAGTCAACCCCGCCTCAATCCGAGGCCCGATGTGGCCGACACCACTCAAAGTGTCTCAGGTTTATTTGAAATGGACAACATTTTAATTGAAAACAACTACTGGCATACGGAAAACTGACCAAAAACATTCTGAATTTTTTAAAACTTTACCAAAATGATCAATGAGTCATATGTGACACGTACGAGTTAACCCCTCTAGAATCCAAGGCATGGTGTGGCCGACACCACTCAAAGTGTCTCATTTTTTTTGAAATGAACAACATTCTAAGTTAAAGCAATAACTGGCATACAGAAAACCAACCAAACACTTTCAAAATATGTTGATACTTTAGGAAAACGATCCATGGGTCATCTGTAACTTTTACGAGTCAAACCTAACTTAATTCGAGGCATGGTGTGGCCGGTATCACTCCAAGTGTATGTATTTTGTTTAAAATGGACTTCATTTTTAGTAAAAACAACTGGTATACGAAACACTGAACAAACGTATTCAGATTCTGTTGAAAAATTAGGACAATGATACATGGGACATTTGTGACGTGTAAAAGTCAACCCCTCATCAATCCGAGTCATGGTGTGGCCGGTAGCACCCTAACTTTGTCTCTTTTGTTTAAAATGGATGAGTTTTTAAGTGAAAAGAACAACTGACATACAAAAAAGCAGCCAAACGCATTCAGAATGTGTTGATGCTGTAACAAAATGATCCATGGGTCATATGTGATGTGTACGAGTCAACCCCGCCTCAATACAAGTACTAGTGTGGCCGACACCACTAAAAGTGTCTCTCTTTTATTTCAAAAGAACATCATTTTAAGCGAAAAAAACAATTGACATACAGAAAACCGAACAAACACATTCAGATTCCATTGAAACCTTAGTAAAACGATCCATGAGACATTTTTGACATGTACGAGTCAACCCCGCATCAATTCGAGGCACGATGTGGCCGGTAGCAGCCTAACTGTTTCTCTTTTGTTTAAAATGGATGGGATTTTAAGTGAAAAGAACAACTAACATACGGAAAACCGACCAAACGCATTCAGAATGTGTTGATAATCTAGGAAAACGATCCATGGGTCATATTTGATGTGTATGAGTCAACCCCACATCAATCCGAGGCCCACTGTGGCCGACACCACTCAAAGTTTCTCTCTTTTCTTTCAAAAGGACATCATTTTAAGTGAAAACAACAACTGACATAGAGAAAACCGACCAAACGCATTCAGATTCCATTGAAACTTTAGTAAAATGATCCATGGGTCATATGTGACGTGTAAGAGTCCACCCCGCCTCAATCTGAGGCACAGTTTGGCTGAAGCCACTCAAAGTGTCTCTCTTTTGTTTAAAATGGACATCATTTTAAGTGAAAACAACAACTGACATACGAAAAACTGACCAAACACATTCAGATTCTGTTGAAACTTTAGGAAAATGATCCATGGATCATTTCTAACATGTGTGAGTCAACCCCGCCTCAATCTGAGGGGCGGTGTTTCTAGAACCACTCAAAGTGTCTCTATTTTGTTTAAAATGGACATCATATTAAGTGAAACCAACAACTGCCATACGAAAAACTGACCAAACACATTCGGATTCCGTTGAAACTTTAGTACAACGATCCAAGAGTCATATGTGACGTGTATGAGTAAACCCCGACTATATCCGAGGCGTGGTGTGGCCAGCACAACTCGATGTGTCTCAGTTTTATTTTAAATGGACAACATTTTAAGTGAAAAGTACAGCTGGAATACGGAAAACTGACCAAACGCATTTGGATTCTTTTGAAACTTTAAGACAATGATCCATGGGTCATGTGTGACATGTATGAGTCAACCCCGCCTCAATCCAAGGCGTGGTGTGACTGGAACCACTCAAAGTGTCTCTATTTTTTGACCGACCAAACGCTTTTGGAATATGTTGATATTTTAGGAGAATGATCCATGGGTCATATGTGATGTGTATGATTCAACCTCGCCTCAATCTGAGACACGTTGTGGCTGGTATCACTCCAAGTGTAAGTATAATTTTTAAAATGGACATCGTTTTTAGTAAAAAACACTTTTATGTATTCTTAATTGTGTATAACACATATAATTACTTATTCAGTTTTTATGTATTTTATTGATAATTGATAATTAAATTATGTATGTATTCAATTATGGATTGAATTCCAGATTCAACATATAATTGTCATCTAAGTTTTAAATTGAATTCTAAATCAATTATGTATGTTTATAATTACGTTATGAATTATGATTTAATTCTGGATGTGTATAGTTCCAGGGTGCAATGTTAAATGTGTATGAATTATATGTTAAATAATTGGAAAGGAGAGGGAATAGAGAATTACAACACAATGGACAAAATTACAGTATGCAGGAATGGGATTGCAGACCCTGTTGTGCAAATTGCAGGTTGCTGTGCAATTTTCACAACATAGCCTATGCCAACAGTTTCAAACTGTTGGCATAAATGTTGTAGGATGTTTTTACCAATGGTTCTATGAGAACCGTGGGTAAAAACCCTTTCCCAACAGTTTACAAACCATTGGAAAAGGGTTCCTAGAAGAGGTTTTACCAACGGTTTGGTTGAACCGTTGGAAAAACTTATACCAATGGTTCATCCAAACCGTTGGTATAGGTTAATGTAACTAACCTATCCCAATGGTTCTACATAATCCGTTGGGAAAATTTTTTCCCAACTAATTACTTCCATATGGTTGGCAGAACCGTTGGTATAAGATATACCAATGGTTCTGGAGCCTATCCCAACGGTTCTGAGCCGTTGGGAAATATACTATTTCCAGTAGTGAAAGTTTGAAATATTAATTTATTATAAAATAATATTCAGTTTCTAATACATCCAATTGGATTTATTTTGAGGATAATGTGGGGATGGGTCTAAATACTCTCAACCAATAGGATATAGACAAGTTTAGGTCACCATATTAACCTTATCTTTTAGATTTAACTCTTAGTTAAATAGGTTAACTTTTACCATGTCTTCTTGTATTCCTACACTATATGGTCAATAAACTTACTATAAAATTACAAGAGAACCTAAAGTGGTTCATTAATGAAATATCTATCAATATATAAATCCTTTTTTCGAATATTAGATTTTTTGGAATATTATATCATTTAATAAAATACTATTTGTTTTAAAAACACATTTATGTCAATTTTGACACTATTTAGTATTTGGTTTTTTTGAAAGTCATAAAAAATTGATGAATTTGAAAACAATACATGAAATCATCCTTATAATGTCATATCAACCTATAAAATTCATATATGACATCAAAAGTTTCAATTTACATTTATTTTAATATTTATAATATCAATTATTTTAATATTTCATTAAGAAGGTAATTAATGCATCTTCATTGTGTCATAAATAAATTTAATCATTTGATGTATAAAAATTATAAATAAAATACCATGATGTAGGAAATATTTTTAAATTTCTAATGAATATTTTTAGTCAAATTTATCTTATGTGTAACCCTATATTAAAAATGTTTTAATTATTAAACATTGAATTCAACGCTTTTAACTCTTCTTTAAATAAAATATAATAAATATCATAATCTTACCCAAATGGATAAAAAGGATATTATTTTTGTTCTAATGTTTATTTTTGTCGAGATACACTTATCTAATATAATTAGGACATGTGTCGGGGTAATTTTAATATTATTTTTATCTTTAATTACCTTATTTACTTTTAACCGTGGTAAATAAAATTAAAAAGTTACTATTCACCAAAATTATTTTCATCCTATTAAACCAAATTTTACTTACTAATGTCAAATGTGACTCTATTTTTTTTGAAATTCAATTCAAAGAAGTGGTAAAATTACGTTTTTTGAAAACCTTCAAATATTCCTAGAAGGTGGGTAAAAAGACGTTAAAAACTTTCAATAAAATTATATATATAAAATATTATTTTAAAATGACTCCAATTACTTAAATTGTACTAATATATATATTATGTATCTATTTTTTTTAATTTAAGATAAATTTAAAAATAATTATTTAAATGAAAAGTTTGGTTTTATCTACAAAGTAGTGTTTTTCACTATTCATCAAGAAATTGAATGTTTTCAAAAAAATACCAAAAATTCATCTAAATATAATTTTTATATTCCAAATTGAAAAATGATATATATTTTAACAAATTCAAAACATATAATTTTATTAATTAATTTAAAATTAATTCCCTTTGTCAAAACTAGAAAGCAGGTTTTTAAGAAGTAAAAACTATCAAAAGATTGATTTGTGTTTATGTCAAATTTAAAGGTAAAATTACTACCAATTACCAACATTGGATTAAATTATAAATATGTAATCTAATTATACTTCTAAACCATTCAAATTTATAACTGAAAAATATAAATTATTTTGATTAAAATTTTTTTTTTCAATTAAAATTAGTATTTTTTACTATTCATCAAAATATGAAAGTTATCAAAAAAACAAAATTTTTTTATAAAAAATAATTTTTTATATTCAAATTCTAAAGAAGAAGTAAATTTTTTCAAATTGAGTATATAAAAGTGTTAAATATTTGATTTAAAAAGGGTTCACTGTTAAAAAGCAATAAAATTTCAGTTTTTTTAAAATACTTATTTTATCTAAAAAATTGAATTTTTTCTTATATTATGTCTAAGAAAGACATAATATGGATGTTAAAATTATATGGAGTATAAAATTAAAAATTCAGTTAATACTATTCATAACCACTTTTTGAACGACTAGTTTGGTAAGTCATGGTACGCCCGAACTCGGTGTTGCGTGTAGCACAAGCTATTGAATTACTTTAAAGAGGTAACATAATATGAAATACTGGGGTGTAACATTATCCACCATCCCTTATGGAATTTGATATGAGAATTGGGTTTTCACCCAACAACCATCATCAGAGAGCTTTGAACTGGAAGTATCAAACCTAGAGGTGACTAGTTCATGATTAACATCACTGGGTTTCAGCCCTGAAATGATGACCGATGATCATTTATCATTGAAGGAGTCAGAGTTCGAGCTAGTAACAATCAAATTTGAACAATCCCCCAAAATTAAACCAATTATTATTCTCATATTTGAGTTATAAGACCTCACAACACGATCTAACTCCTATGATCATCGAGATCTTAGATAATGAGATTCATTATGAGGAGCAGATTCATACCTAGACTACATGTGCATAGGAGGAAAGACATGAACACACTACATGAGGGGAGAATTTATCATTTTCATTTTTCATCATTGTACTATTATATTATTTTTATATTCAAATATAATTTATTATGTTTATCATTTCATTAGTTTTACACCAAAACAAATTAAAAATCCATCGCTAGTTAATATACTCCATTTTAGCTATCTTATAAATTTATTCATTACACTTATATCTTAAAATTTATATTAATAAAATTCACATATCATTTTTTAAATTCTAGTTTACCATTAAATTATACAATTATCATATACAGGTGTGTGTGTGTGTGTATTTTTTACATAAGGCAATTAACCTACCATAATAAATGTTCTTTTAAAACTATAGATTAACCATTATCATTAAAATTTTTAATTTGATATATCTGCTTATCATTAATATAATTATCTTTAAACTGATATTTCATATGTTATAATATTTATATCAATATAATATATATTTATGTAAAATTAATGTATTATGATGAACATTATAATAATATTAATGGTATTTTAAATTTTACCATAATGTATATATTTATAAACATTATATTCAAATATAAATTAATTATGATCACTTATCCTCAATTAATTCTAAATTACTAATAATTAATTTATTACATATAATTTAACTTCATAAAATTTCATTAAATAAATACTAATATGGTTTAAAGTTTATATTTAGAAATGTAAATATATTATGTAAATTTTTATGTAAAATTATTTCTCGAGTGCTAAAATAAATATAATTTAATGTAGTAAATATTTTAAATTTATTTAATCTATATATTATTTTCAATATAATTAAATTATTATATTATATTTTTTTCAATTTAATATTTTATAGATCATAATAAATATTATAATAATTTATCAATTTGTATTAATCATTTACTATCATATATTAAATAATTTCACTTTATTATCAATTTATATTATTAACATATTAACTATAAAATTACTTTAGATGTGGTTAAAGTATAAATTTTGTAATATGAGATTATTAAATATATATTTAAATTTAATAAAAATTTATTTCAAATTCTTGGGGTGTTACATTCTACCCCCCTCAAATAAATTGTTTCCTCGCAATATTAATTGTTCTTACTATTGAAAACACATGAGTATGTTCTAGGTATAATCATAATATAATTTATAATGAGTTATTTATATTACTATCATGGGAAAGACATAAATTTTTACATCAAAATATATCTAGATTTTAATCTACCACTTATATTCATGAAAAATATAATTCATTAATTATAAAACTAATCGTGTTTCTAAAATATACCTATTGTAGATTTATTTTTGTGATCTTATTCAAAATAAAATAATAAAACCAAAGCGGTAATGATAATAATTTATAAACATATTAAGATAAATATATAACCATAAGTGTATTATACATTTAAATTTTTTAATCAATCCACAATACCCTGAATCACATTAAAATGTAATTCAAAAATAGTTTAAAGTCTATAAAATTTTCCATTATATAACAGGTTTTTCTAAAATATATTTCATCCAAAATAACTTTGTTCAATAAAAATATCATATGAAAATATTTAAAAGAAATTTTTGACTCTTAAATTATCCTCAACCGATATCATCATAATCTGTAATGTTATCTAAACCATTCCTTTGATGGTAACTATGATTCCCATGACCCGTGATCCTATGTCGGGTGCTAAAAACCACATTTTCCTTTTATTTATTTAAAATTAACTTTAGAAGAAGTGACTCAAAAATTACCAATATATAATTAAAAACTAAAATAAAAATAATGAGTGACCACATATCCAAAACCTTTTTAGGTGTAGAGTTTTAGAGAATTAGGAACTTTTAAAACAAATTAAAACACATGTTAATAATTTAAATGGGAACTAATCTTTTTTTTTAAAATTTATACTGTATCTTCACAAAAGTTATCCTATCTTCATAGTATCTCATACCTATCAATAATACTTGTGAAAAACATTTCTAAAAACTTTTGGTGAGCAAAAAATTTCTCATTAAAGGGTTTTAAAAGAGATCACTATTAAAATAATTGAAAACTTCTTGAATTTTTTTATCAAAATAGAATACATTAAATTTAATAAAAAAATTGTTTCAGAATAAAAATTCACATTTTCCATTAAGAATAAAAAAGGGGTTTTAGAAATCCAATTTTAAGAAATTTCTTTGATAAGAGTTAAAAATATCAAAAACCTATTTGTAAAAGATCCTGTGAATTTTTATAAAATAAATAAATATAAAGTTTTGATTTGAGAAATTTTGAAATAATTCCTTATGAAATTAATTCATAATTTTTTAGAAAAAATATTTTCAATCTTAAAAAATAAATTCCATACGGTAACCTAAATTATTGAAGGCTGTATAGGTCCTACACATCACTTGGTGGACAAAGTCCCTTGAGGTTTGGGTTCACACCACATTCCTCATCATTTTTACAATCTCTAAGTTCCATATTTTAATAATTTTTTTTATAGATTACTTTTATTTTATATTTTATAAAAAATAAACCATATTTATAAAAAGGAATATATATATATATATATATATAGGCATGGTTATTCAATTTAAACTTTACAAGGATTTATTTTTTTGAAACATAAACATCTTTGAACAAATACAGACATGGTTCAGGAGCAACTAAAATTCATGGAAATAAATATTTAATGTAAACCTTAACATGATATATTTGAAAAACTAATTTGGAACATTTATGATAAAATTAGTGCATGACCATACACTAATTTAAACATAAACAAAATATATGAAAATAGAAGAAAACAATTTTTAATAAAAATATTGATGGTGGAAGATTTTGAAATTAAAAATTTTAAACATGAAATAATAAATTTTATAAATAGTTAAAAATTATTAAATATCATATTTGAAGAAATTTTTTGAATTTTTTATTTACAAGACACAGGAAAGATTGTTTTTTAAAAATGGAGGAAAATTTTGAAACTTTTAAAATTGGGATTTTCTTAAAATAATTCCCCTAACATAAATATGTTTTTAATCATTGAAATAAAAATTTCCAATAGAAAATTTTAATACATAATTATTTCTATTACACATGAAATGATATCTTTAAAAATGTTATTAAAACCAACTAGAAATAAGAATTAATTTTTTAAACAAATAAATTCTTATTTAAATTTTAAAAATATAATTTATGAAACAAATTATACCTTACATTTTGTTTCGTTGGATGATATCTTTCTTAAGGTAATTACTAAGACTAGATGTCCCCCCCTCACCCTATTTTCCATAACCAAAACTACAGAAAAATGAATATATATTTTTTTTGCGATGGGAAATTTAGCAGAGTATATTTTCAGTGAACTCTCAGGGTGAGGAAGATATATTTTTTATATGCTATAAGATTTCCTTTATATTTTTGGTTACTGAATTACTATTTAACAAAAGGTGCAACTACCCTCAAATAAGTATGGCTTCATCCTCATATTTTAATTTTCTATCAAGGATAGTGAATTTCCTACTCCCTACTATTAGGTGTCTTTTTTTAAACATGGTGTGTGGATCCCATGATAATGTGTGCACTTAATTTGCAAACAACTTCCCAATACAAGGGGGGAATTATCTTATGAATCCCAATATTTTGTGAAGATTTCACTAACAATACAAAAATACATATTCATGTGTGTCTGTATCTATATATATTATGTGTAATTAACTACTATAACTATATGATGAGTTTTCCATTGCCGGAGATATTAAAAAAAGAATCAAACTCAAATATGGATAGTCCACGAGTCACCTCACCAGGTTTTGGTCATGAAATACTGACCATTGATAATTTAGGATCAGAGGAGTTGGGGTCCGAGTAAGAAACATCCTAATTTTAACTAGTCTCATGAAGTCACCTGATTCTCATTCTCAACTTTGAGTAATAGGACCTTCCAGTAAGATAAGGTTCATCTACTCAATGAGATATTATATGATGTGTAATGTTGCGAGGAGCTGATTCATACTCAAACTATGTGTGGGTGGGGGGAAGAATAAGATGACACCATGTGAGAGGCATATTTATCATATTTTTTTTATTCTACCACTGTATCATTTTTATGTTCAAACATAATTTATTATATTTATCATTTCATTCATTTTACACCACTATAACTTATACATACATCTCTAATTAATATACCTCACTTTAGGAATCCTATAAATTATTTCATTATAAATATATCTTAATATTTATATTAATAAAATTTTCCTATAATATTTTAAATTCTATTTTAGTATTAAATTATGAAATAACATACACACACAAACACATCCCCGCACAAACACACACACACACACACACACACACACATCTCTATGTGTGTGTGTATTTCCTAAATAATGTAATTCACCTACCATAACAAATGTTGTTTTACTAATTTGAATTAACCATTATCATTAAAACTTATAATTAAATATATGTACTTCTCATTAATATAATTCTCTTCAAACTAATATTTCATATATTATAATATTTATATCTCTCAAATATATATTTATTTCATATTAATCTACTATAATAAATATTGTATTACTATTAATTATATTTTCAACTTTACCATAATGTATATATTTCTAAACATTATATTGAAATATAAATCAATTAATATCACTTATCATAATGTAATTCAAAATTTCTAATAATTAATTTGTTACCCATAAGATAACTTCATAACATCTCATTAAATAAATACGAATATAGTTTAAAGGCTGTATTTATAAATTCAAACATATTAAGTATAGTTGTATGGAAATTATTTCTTGAGTGCTAAAATAATTATAAATTAAAGTGGTTAATATTTTAAATTTATTTGATCCATATCTTATTTTCATTATAATTCACTGATTATATTATTTTTTTCAATTTAATATTTTATAGATCATAATAAATATTATGTTACATTTTCAATTTGTATTAATATTTTAGTATTATAGATTAAATACGTTCATTTTCTTAGAAATTTATTTTATTAACATATTAACCATAAAATAATTCCTAATGTGGTTAGAGTTTAAATTTTCTAACTTGAGATTATTAAATACAAATTCATGTCTAATAAAAATTTATTCCAAAATCTTGGGGTGTTACAAAAACCTATAAAAATATTGAATTCTAAAGAGAGTCACAACTTGATATACCTGAAATTTTATGGAAGTATAAATAGGTTCAATCAAACCTTATTTTTGAAGGTAAAAACATAAACTGAAATTTTAAATAACAAATATAAAATATAAATAATACACCATTGAAATTGGAAATAAATGAATGAATAATATAATTTTGATTAAAACATGTTCACTACTATAAAAGGTTAGCACATTGAAGACACTCTATGATCGTAGTAGAATATAATTAATTGTAATAGAAAAACTTCACCACTTTCAAAATTTGTATCTCATGTGTCTTTTGTGATTGATTCATTTGGAATAATTTATAAAAATATTATCAATAGTTATCCTAATAGAGATCCATAATCTTCTTCACATAGATTTCAATATTTTTTATCCTCTCATTGACCTTCAATTTTTTTCCAAAACTCACACAATTATTTCATGAGAAAACTAAAATAGGTACATATATATATATAATAAAATAAATTTAATAAATTTTTAAGGTAAAAACTAGAATAAGATTATTGTTCTTCATAAATTTTAGTATCTCTTCATAAATTTGAGACAAAATAGTTGATCTCGTAAGGTTCAGTTCATAAGGATCAACTAAGTCCTCATATGTTTGATACAATTCCATCATAAGGTTCTTATAAGTCCTTATTAAGGTTCATACTGACCTTTATATGGTTTTAAAAAATCTTTGTATGACTGATAAAATGCAATTGTACAGTTAATATGATCAACCATAAGGTTTAGACAGACTCGCCATAAGGTTAAGACAATAGATAAACATAGTGAATATAAAATCCTTTATAAAAAATATAGACATATAAATTAATCATTACAAAGATGATTTATTTAACAAGTAACTAATACTATGAAAAAATTTAATTATCAAATTTAAAATTATCAAATTTCGTAAAATGAAAGGTGTGTAATATTGAAAATGTAATAATAAATAAATACATAAACACTAAAAATCTCCTTAACTTAAAACTTGTTACTAACACATGAATGGAATGGTAATCCTATATGACTGATATGATGCATGAACACACACCCACTTTCCACCCCTATCTAAAAGTAAAATTCCAGATATCATAAATCCAAAATCAGAGTTCATCACATTCAGTGAAGTAACCCAACTGTAAAACCAAACACCAAGAATAATGTTCCCATCAATAATAATTTAGACTTCCCTCATACATGGGTTAGTTATTCCCAAGAACAAGACCAATAACAAGCTCTGACACATCCTATCCTCTATTTACCTTTCCCATATTGTAAGAACAAATAAAAGAAATTTTTTTTAATATCACGTTGTAATATCCTAAACTGGTTCACTTTACAGTAATTATATTGGTGTGCCACATGACTTAAATAATGACTCCATTTATGATAGAGGATGCTAACTATAATCATCGGTTTAGTAATAACATGGGGAGAATATACCTCAGTATTAGATAACCATAATAACAGTGGAAGAAATAGTAATAAAATTAAATCAATAAACCAAAATAAATTAACATAACAACAAAATACAAATAAGAAAATATACCTACCCATTATATATCAATATGAATTTTGTACATGTCATACAAGTCACATTGAAAAAATTGAGATCCCCAGTGGGTGGATTATATACAATAATGTCTAAAAATATTAAAAATAAATAAAATTGGGATAAAACAAAAAATTGGTACCGACTCCTGGACTAGTCCCACCTGTAATATATCCAAAATTCTAGATCAACCATCATGTATAGGGCCCTTTCCATTATATAAATCTATAAACAAGAAGTTTTCTCAAGTTCCCTTGGCGGTCTGAGTAGGGTGTGAGTAAAACTTAGTTACTAACAATAGTGTCCCTAAAAATTTCTTGTATAAACAAGTGCATGTTGTTGTGAAATAATAATTAATGAACTACAATAAATTAAATCACCACCAATTATTAGGTTCTAAGGTGACACATAATACTGACCATACCTACTTCATCCAATGTTAGATGTTTTAGATCATGATACATTATATCTATAAACACATGGGGGGAAGAGAGGCCTACCCAGAATCATGTGGTGTAGGAAACACTTAGGGGGAGGATAATCCAACCAAAAAATGCCTCATGTAAAACTCGAGTGGGAAGAGAAACCTACCTAGAATCATCTCATAGGACCAACCAAATGGAGTAGAATACCACCCATAAATATCTCATGTAACACTCGATGGGTAAAATTGGCCCACTCAAAATAATATCATTTAAAACTTAGGGGGAAGAGCGACCCACATGAAATTATTTACATTATCATAAAAATTAAATATGATTCAATAACCTGAATTATTATATAACAAAGCAATAAATTGTTCATATTTTACCATTTATCCCATCATAAAATCATACTCTTGATATACTATAATTCTTTCCAAGAGGATTTCATTAACCAATAAAATGTTCCAAACCCAAATTCATCTAAGACCACAACCTTACCAACCCACATTCATTATGTAATTTCAACCTAGGGAACATCATAGGACCTTTGAGTTCATTAAATTAGGAAACCATTTCATTTAGGGAATCCCTCAAGTTTCCTTCAATATTTCACCATTTTATTAGTTCAGGGAACACCTCACTTGAGGGCCACATATTTTCATTTTAAATTATTAACGAACCACTCATAGCCTGAACAATGAGTTTTGCAAAAGAATAATACATAAACCATTTTATTTAGTTTTATGTCAAGATATTGTTATATCATTATATGTAAAAAGAAAATGAGATTATACTTAAGGGTAACTTAGGGACCACACACCTTATTCTCGTAGAAGTTTCCTAATTAAAAATCACTGTCTAATATGATATTAAACTAAAGGAATCAAATATCTATACAAAAACCTCAAAATTGGAAACAAATGTCCATAACCAGTGTAATTTTATGTAACTTCAATGTAATATGATAAATAATCTAAGAAGAGTGATAGAATTACCTTGAAATATCATCTATAATAGATAAAAATTGATTTTTATGAAGAAAGAATGAGAACTCACCTTGGTAGAGAAATAGTCAAGAGGGAGAGTGGTGGAATGAGGTACATTTAAATATGAATAGGGCACCATCATTATTTAACTATAATATTAAAACATTAATTTAATTAATTTTATAAAAGAAAACTTCCCAAGTCACACATAATGACATGACCACACTGGTCACAACATGATGAACCTTCAGTGTATCTCCCACAAAGTGGTCTATTTGGTCATGTAATGGTTCACCTACTCTAGGAATAACAAAAAATCCCACTCTATAGGCCTTCACAAAGTATAATTATGCTCTCATGATAAAACCTCCACCTCCAAAGACTTATCATTACATGACCACTTTAGCTACAACGTGGAAAACATCTCCAGGAAAAACTAAAACTCCCACATCCAATCCTTCAATCTGTGGAATTAAACCCTACAACAAAACACAACTCACTATGACCCTCATCATGGTGTGACCCTAAGGTCCATGATGTGACCATTATTCCACATAAAATTTCACAAAGTAAATATGAAAGATCTTTTACAATGATACATAAGATTATCCAAAAGAGATGTAATGTTTCTAATATATAAGAAATATCATCATGCTATAGTTCCATAATCCAAGGCTGTGACCCTCATTCCATTTAAAAAAATAATAAAAAAGGCATTGTGTAAGGATTTATAAATAAATATGTAAGAATTTGTCATCATGTTGTGGTGCCTTCCATCATGGTGTGACCAACGTCCCTCATAGAATTCCTAAAAGGAAAACAGAGAGAGTGGGGGGGGGAGGGGTTAATACGTAAGGTTCATAATCATGTAATGAAACACTTTTCCATGAAATGATCCTCATATGAAAAGATTTTTACTTTTTTAAATCTCTTACACAAAATACAACACACCATGACACTCACTAGTCATGGCGTGACCTACTCTAGAAGTAGGAAAATAAATAACAGTTTCACCCATTAGGCCATGACCTACTATAATGGTGTGATAACCCATCTATAATAGTTTATAGAAACTTACTAAAATTTTCCAACCTGATCATAGTATAACTCATAAAATGAATTTTGGGTACCCTACCAACACCTCAAATATCCATAAATGATCAAAAAACACAAGATTGAATTTTTTTTAATGGGATTGTAACTCAAAATGATATGGGATGTTACAATAGAAATATAGTTGGGGATTTGAGGAAATTCCATGATATACTCTAGGATATATTTTTTATTGTGCGTCAAATATTATTTTGTTGTTTTGGTTATTTCATGAATTGATCCACTATTTTTTTGGGGTCCTCTAGATTAGAAATATGATTTTTTGTATCTCATTTTGATATTTCATGTAATGTTACTATCCTTTAACTTATAATGTATTCTATTCCTATTATCATTTATTTAGTGTTGATTCCAATATGTATGCGATATTGAGTTAGAAGATAACTTTTGTATCCTTTGTTTTGAAGATCACCATTCAATTTATTAGGAATAGAATATAACTTAATGCAATTTTTTAAGTTATGATTGTGTATAAATTAACTTCCTATTATTTAAGTCTTTATAAACTAAATTGAATTTTTTTCCAAAAATACATAAATTAATAGTGAATAATTTAATATAATTAGAGATACTTTTGAAGATATTACAACTAAACTCAATGATCTTCAACAATATCACATGATGGTTATTACAACATTATCTATCAATTGAACCACAATTCAAGGAATGGAAGTGAATATAAAACTTTCAATTATGAAATTATGAATCAACTCACTACCTTGAGGTCTTATGATTGAATTTTTTTAGTGTTTTACTTAGATATTCCATTGTAAGTATGTTCATCGTAAATTATCTATGTTTTCTCATTATAGTAATTTATTTTGATCTTTATGATCAATGATATTTTAGTGTTGAATCTACTACTTCCAATCATTTAAGATCAATGATTTTATGAGAAGAAAAAACTACATCTTTGTGTGATGGAATTGCCGTCGATCACGCTGATCTAAGTGTAACACCCCAAGATTTCATAGTACATTATCTTATTAAAGTAATTCAATAGCTTGCGCCACACACGACATCGAGTTCGAGCACACTACAACTTACCAAACTAGTCGTTCAAAAAACAGTTATGAATATTATTAACTGAATTTTGAATCTTATATACTCTATATAATTTTAACATTTATATTATGTGTTTCTTAGACATAATATAAAAAAAATTCATTTTTTCAAATAAAAGAATTATTTTTCAAAAAAATGAAATTTTACCACCTTTTAATGGAAAAACCATTTTAAAACCAATATTTGACACTTTTATATATTCAATTTAATGAAATTAAATTCTTCTTTTGAAGAAGGACATAAAAATTTATTTTGGATAAATGTTTGGTTATTTTCTGATTACTTTCATATTTTGATGAATAGTAAAAAATACTATGTTTTAATTGAAAACAAATTTTTTAATCGAAATAATTTATAGTGTTAAATTATGCATTTGAATTATTTTGAAGTATAATTAGATTATATTTTTATCTTTTAATAAAATTTAGGTTATTATAAGTAATTTCAAAATTAAAGTTGACATAAACACATGTCAATCTTTTGATAGTTTTTACTTTTTAAAAACCTGCTTTTTGAATTTGACAACATGAATTAATTTTAAATTAATTAATGAAAATTATATGTTTTTAATTTAGTAAAATATAATTAATTTTTTAATTATTAATATCAAAATTATCTTAGGGTATTTTTCGGAAAACATTCAATTTTTGATGAATAGTGAAAAACACTACGTTATTGTTTAAAACCAAATTTTTATTTAAATAATTATTTATTTTATTTAAATTTATTTTGAGTAAAAATAGATATATAATACCTATATAAGTTCAATATAATTCATTAGAGTCATTTAATAATAAAATTATATGTATAAATATTTATTGAACTTTTTACCGTCTTTTGCCCACCTTCTAGGTGCATTTGCAAATTTGCATAAAACATAATTTTACCACTTTTGTGAGTTGAATTTAAAAAATCCAAGAGACACGGTTGATACCAATAAGTAAAATGTGGTTCAATAATATGAAAATATTTTTTGGCGAATAGTAACTTTTGACTTTTATTTACCACGATTAAAAGTAAATAGGGTAATTAAGGGTAAAAATGATATTATAATTACCCTAACACATGTCCTAATTCTATTGGATAAGTGTAATTCGACCAAAAAAAAACTTTGGAATAAAATATGATCCTCTTTGGTCCACTTGGATTAGATTAGTACATTTATTATTATTTTATTTAAAGAAGAGTTAAAAGTTTTAAATTCAAAGTTTAATAACTAAACCATTTTTAATATAAGGTTACACACAATATAAATTCGACTATAAATATTCATTATAAATCTAATTTTTTTTACTAAATAATGGTGTTTTATTTATAATTTTTAGACATTAAATAATTTAATTTATTTATGACACAATGATGATGCAATAATTACCTTATTAATGAAATATTAAAATAATTGATATTATAAATATACAAATAAATGTAAATTGAGACTTATGAAGAATTAAACTAATTTTATAGGTTAATATGACATGTTAGGGTTGATTAGATAATTTTTTTTCAAAGTGATAAGGTTGTTATGACTTCCACAAAAACAAAATACCAAATAGTGTCAAAATTGACATAAATTAATTTTTAAAACAAATACTATATTATTGGTAGATATAATATTCATAAAAATATACGGTTCATCCAATGTTATTAAATAATATTATATATGTAATTAATGAACCACTTGGGGTTCTCTTGGAAGTTTAGAGTAAGTTTATTTACCATATATTGTAATAATACAACAAGGCACGATAAAAGTTAAACTATTTAACTGAGAGTTAAATATAAAATATAAGGTTAAAATGGTAATCTAAACTTGTATAAAACCTATTGGTTGAGATGTTTTTGACCCATACCCACATTATCCTAGACATAAATCATTTTTGAGCCATAGTAAACCCAAAATTATTTTATTATAAAATAATATTTCAAGCTTTTCCTAAAGTGACCCTCACCTCTCTTATAGAAGGGCACTTCCCCTTCTCTAAAAATCACACATCCAAAGCCATTTTTATCAGCCAAAACCTACCCAAATATCCTCCCAAAATTCCTCACTTATACCTATAGGCCTTACTTTGATCACAAAGCCATCCTAAGGATCTCTTTTGATCAACTCAAAAGGAAACACCCGAAGAAGAGGTAATAATTTCACCACACTCTATCAAGTTCTTTTCTTCATACACATCCTCTTTCTTTGTTTTTTCTATACCAAAATAATAACCCCAATAACTTATACATACTATGATGTTATTATAAATATGGTACAATCATATTCATTATTCTATCCACCCTATAAATGACAAAGTCACCATATGTGCGTACGTACGGCTTACCGTCTCCACGTCGTGGTGTAGTTTGTTATTCAAACACTTCATTATTTGGATGTGCATAATAATGAGTATAACTAATGTAAATAATAAATATTACATTTTAATTATTTTTTATATATCATATAACATCTAATTACATAATATTTCACCATCAATATAATGACATTGTCGCTCGTGCGTACGTACGGATTACGATCTCCACGACGCGATGAGATTCATTTCCACGTTCACCATTCAACGATGATTATAAAAATATATATTATTAATAATTATGTAATATATGAAATAATAATTCTACTGTATATATATATATATATATATATGTATGTATGTATTTATGTACTTACATATATCTTATTCACTTACTTCCGTTCAATACGATATGAAAACAGAAACATCATTTATGCGTACGTATGACCTATCGTATCCATAAACAGTGCCTTAAATTTAATATATATATATATTATAAGTATTTATATTCTAAATATATATGATATATAAATCAAGGTTTATAATATGGAAGTACTTAAATCATGATCTAAATGATACGATCAAGAATAACAAGTTAAAACCCGTACGATAAAGAAAGCGATTATTACCTGAAATGTTAATTTAACAAGGAAATCATTATTAAATGGGTAATATAAAGTCATAAATGAATAATTTATGATATAATAAATATGAATATGGTTATGGTATAATTTAATAACATACTATGGTAATTATACAGGAGGATAAATGTACCCTCGACCAAAGGAAAGTGCACGGTAAGGGTTAATACCTCAATCTCATTATTATCTGAGATTATTTATGTGTAAGTTTTTACTGGGAAATATTTGTTATCCATGTCCATGTTTCATAAAATAGTTTTCAAAAGGATTCTTTTTAGGGACTATTTCACTAAAAAATCATTTTTAAATGTTTTAAATATTTATTCTTCTAAACCTTTCTCATTAATGTCCATGTTTTCAAAATTATTTTAAGGATTTATTTATATGGACATGAATGTTTTAACATGTTAATTACTTTAAAAAGTTTCAAAGTGTTATGAGACACTTTGATTCAAAAATTTCTTTTAAATGAATTCCTTTATAAATTTTCTAACTTTTAAAATGATTTCATGAAAAAAGGGATATTTCTCTCAAAGCGTTTTACTGATCATTTTCAACTATGTCAACATCCTTTACTGGATATTATTCTTGATCAAGGTTGATTTATTATGATAAAAATATTACATATTTTATTGAAGGTTTTGGGATATGTTTGACTATGGGTGTGTTATTTTTATACCATTCATGGTTTATGGATAAAGTATTGACATTTCATGTGCTAGTTTTAATACGAATGTTTATGTTATGTTTAAACCTTTTCATATGAGGAATGAATTGGACTTAGTAATTGACAGGTGGAGCCCAATATAGCTTCTGATACATAGATAGGTCTCATGAGACAAACTAGTGTCTTGGAACAAGGCCTTGAAAAAAATATTTTTTGTAGTCTTGCCATAAGACCTTTACTAGGTGGTTACGAAGTCTGGCATTATGCATTCCATCATTATGAAATTAGCTATTGATATTGCATTTGATTATTTGACTAGTAGAATATCCATTTCAATAAGTAAATTGAATTATTTTATTTATCTTTTCCATATTATGCTGAAGTTTAAGTTTAAAAAGATTTTTTAGTTTTATACATTGCCTTAAATGTTTATGATTATTTGTGAAAGTTTATGCTATATTGTTATCCTTACTAAGAATTTCATCTCACCCCTTTCTTATGTTTTATTTTCCCAAGATTCCAAGAAATGTTTTATGATTGATAAGTAGTGTTAAGCTAGGGGATTAATGGAGTTCTCAAAGGATCATTTATGTTGTGTTTTATTTTCTAATGTGTAATGTAACATTCATGTATGTAATCTATTTTAAAAGACTGCTAAACTGATCGGTCATTCGAGACTTGATTCCTTATAATCATGCCAATGTATTAAAATAATGCACCGAATCTGGGCTTCTGGGTTCGGGGCATTACAATAAGAGTAACATAGTGATAGAGCTATGTGATACTGATGTTTAGTCGAGGATTTTCTTAGTGTAGAACATGTATCTTATGATCTGGCATGACCAATGAATTTACTAGTGCAAAACATGAATACCATGGTTTTGGTTACTAAAACTCATAACACTTTAGAATAAAAGTAAAGAGTTCCCTCAATAGGAACTAAATTGGTAATATTATACTTTGAATTATTATTTGAATTATCATCTAATAATTCATGTATTGCTACTTATATTGTCTTTATATTCCCATTATTTTTATCCCAATATAGAATTTTTAGTATTGATATTTTAATTTTTTTTACATTACTTTTATTACTCTGAATTTTTTAGAGCTTATAACTTATAGAAAACTTAATTCCTAGAGTGGGTAAAAAATTGAGAGTTTTTAGTATAAATTCACATGATCTTGAAGCTTAAGTACCTTAATTATATGGGGATTTTGTTTTATTAGATTATAACTCTTTAATTTTGTTTCTGATATTTTTTTGGAAATCGGGTTTCCTTAAACTAATGTTTATAAGAGGAAAGGTAATTTGTTTTTCTATGGATCATATAATATTCATAAGATTAGTCAATTTAAATCTGAATCAACCACCGATTTCTAATGGTTATACTATGAATATTGGAGAGGTTGAATAAAAACCTATGTTATTAACATTTGAATAAATAACTTCCCAATGTAAACCTAAAATTATAAGATTCCAAATAAATAGATTATAAATTTCTATCAATAATATGAATAAGGTTTTCAACTAAACTTTAGAGTGAAAAATACTCTACTTTGTTCTATTCAAAAAAACATATACAACTTAGTTTTATTTTTCTAGAACGGTATATAGAATATGGAAGAAACTCAAATTTATATACTCCATAACTTTGAAGGTTATTAAAATGAAGATATATATGGTAAGAGTTGAATATCAATCATTTAATTTTATTTTTGGTGAATCTATTTTTTAGATGCACCAAAGGTTCATGATGATTGTGAATAATTTAGAATCACTTGGGGAAAGAGATATAATTAATGATCAACTTGTTGAAAATATTATCAATATTCTTCCTAAATAATGGGACTCCAAAAGAATGGATACTTATGATACTAAGAACATTAAAATCTTAGTTTGGATAATTTGATTAAAACCCTTATGTTTTATGAGAATCAGTTAAATAGGGATGCTAAAAAATAGAAAAAGAATAATGGAGTTATGTTTATGACAACTATTATAGGGTAAAATTTTGGAGAAAATACTTTAAAGACAAGTAAATCAAAGAGAAATTCTATTTTTTTTGAATAATAGTTGTTTAGAACTAACTGAGTATGATATTACTTAGTTTTCTAGATGGATGAATAGATTTACAGGAATAAGTACTTCAGAAAGACAATTAGAATGATGAGAAATATAAATATGAATAGAAGGTTTCTATGTAAATTATTTGTTATGAGTATAAAAATACTAGACACATTAGACCAGATTATTCAAAGGTAAGTAATAAGGAAATATTATCAAGGAGAATTTATAAAAATAAAGTAAATAAGGTATTAAAGTCTATGTACAACTGGAGAACTAGTTAAGACTCATATAATTTTTATAGTTCATTGAAAGATAGTGATTACAACAGAAAAATTATTCGATTTTATAAAAGGTACCATATAAAAAAATATACCTCATAGGAAAGGAAACCCCAGACACACTTATAAATTTATATTTAGATTATAATTACCCTTTTTCTTTGGATGATTATTAGGAAGAAACTCTATCACTTGGAGAGATGGATAAATATGTGACTAGCCTAAAGAAAATAGATAAAAGGTTGAAGAAAGACTATGATCATGATAAAAAATATCTTTCTAAATATAGTGATACAACTTCTAAACTTAATTTCAATTTAAATCTTAATTTAACTCCAATTTTAACTAGTAATAAGGAAATGAAGAAGTATATATCAAAATTTTAGGACACATACCAGAGAATATCTAAGAATCATTTGAAACTTAAAAAATAATTTGATAAAAATAAATATGAGTTTTTTGAGTCTAAGAAGGAAATTTTGAGATTAAATTCTAAAATTAAAACAAATACCGTTTTTTACTATATTTGGATGATGGAATTGAGGTTATGTGGCTGAAATATAAAGTTTAAAATTTAAATAAGTTTCATGAAAACTTTATTTTCACAAGGAATAACTTTGATAAATTGTATAAGAAAGTGAATCGAAAAATAAAAACTTCCAGAAAAGGTTTTAAGACTAATAAAAGATCACATTTTCAATCTAATTAATTTGTATGAAAGAGTGAACAATTTTTCACTAAGTGATATAAGGGATAACTCTAAAAGAGTTTTTATTCATTGAAAGTAGTGAAATACATTGAAAATTACAAGGATTATTGATCAATAGAACTTTCAGTAGTTTAGAATAAGGGACTTGAAAAAATATGGTCATCTAAAGTTAATTTTTTTCAAATATCACTAGACCAAAGTATGTTTAGATATTGGGAACTCAAATACTGATTCCAAGAGAGAAGCTATATATCAATAACTAAAACATCATGTACTTGGTAATGTATACTATTATGTATTAAATTGTTACTTTCACTTATGGTTTTTTCTTCATATGTAAGTTTTTATAATTTAAAGGTTTTTATTTATACTTAATTTAATTACTTAAGGCAGGAGTGGTGTGTTTTTGGATAACTTTGAAAGTTTTTTTATACTTTATTTATATCTTTAAGTTAAGAGGTGTTTTTTTGAACTAACTTTTGTGAAAATGTGTTCATATTATCTGAAACGTTTCATGAAAGATATGAAGTGTTTATAGTACATTATATATAACAGTATTCTATATAATATGATCAGTTTTATACATTGGAAGATGCCTTCTGAGTGGTACACTTATTTTTTATTATCATGAAGAACTTATGAGAGGACTATTATTTTTCAATTACTTTGTATATTTCTATGTTATGATTTTTCAATGGTGATATTTGAATTTTTTAAGTTTAATAGGATATGAACTTATACAATTCATGGAATAATTATATGTTTTTGTATTTACCCCTTTATTATAAAGGAACAACTATATATAATTATTATATAATGGTAATATCATTCTATGTATTTATCCCCTATATTCTATTTGTTTTGAAAATCATTAGTTTAATTTTCCTCCATTTCTTTACTAGTTATATCTTTTATTATTTTCATTTTAACTTATCCTAAAAGGGGAGAAAGATCTTTTGTTTCCTTTTGTTTCATTATGGGGGATAGATTCATCAAATTTAGTATAGAAGAAAAATAAAGGTTTTCATATGTTATTGTTGATTTATAAAGAGGGATAAGTGAAAATAATATTTTTAAATAGGGAGAGAGTGTATTCTATGAGGATACACTAAAAGAAAATTCTGAATACTAGGGGGAGTAAGTTTTTATAAACTTCTAGAAAGTGATAATTTTGCACCATTTTATTTGAGTTTATTTTATATCTCCTAATGATGGTTAATTTAACTATCATACTATGTGCTTATTGCTTAACCATTCATGTCATTTTTTATTTATCTTTTTGTTTTTCACTTTTTGAAAATCACAAATCAAGATAAATTAAATAAAAAATATGTGTTCATTTTCTTAAAGTGTTTGTGGGGGGGGGGATGGGACTTAAGAAGTTAAAGAAATAGATAGTAATTTTTACCTTTATTAAGGCGGGGTTTGTTTAAACTATTATTTTTTAAGTTATGATTGTATTAAAGTAAGTGAATGTAAATATATTAGACATTATAATTAGGGTGGATATTATAAAATATTACAAGAAGTTTTATTTTTTATATTTAGTTAAACATACATTTTTCTCACATGTCATATGATTTTAAAAACAAGGAATATTATTTAGTCAAAATACAATTTTTATATCCTTTATTTTTAAAATCACAATAAAATCAACACTAAATGAGATTTAACTTTATATTGATTTTTTAAGTTCTGATTTGGAAAAATTTAACTTCTAATTATTTAAGTTCTGATTAACTAAAGTGATACATTATTTTTGGAACTATGTAAAGTCACACTGAATCATTTAACATAAGATATAACTATTTTTGATGATTTTACAACAAAACCTAAATATATAATACATTATTTTTTGAGGTTTGTTACAATGTCATCTATAAATTGAACCATGATTTTAGGAATGGAAGAGATCGAAACACTTTCAATATTAATGTTGTTCATCATCATACTTCCATTAGTGCTTATGATTGTATTTAATTTTTAGTGTTTTTACAAGAGCTTCCATTGCGAGGATCTACATTTGAAAGGATATAGGTTTTCTCATTGCAATAATTTCTTCTAATCTTCATGATTGAAGATATTCTAGTGTGAAATATGACTATTCTTGAAGTTCCAAATGATGGGACGCACCACTAATAAGGGGAGGTTAAATCAATGACACTTATTTTACAATTTATTTTCTTAAAATAAACCTCAATTAATTATTTGAGTAAGATCCACTCAATTATTCTCTCTCACCCATACGTGAATACTATAGAAATAGAAAATTATAAATAACACCATACTTTTGTATAGTTCTATCCTAGAGTGGGTACCTACTCCTTGTTATAATTGCTTTCAGTCTGAGTTAGGGATTTTCACTAGAATGAATCACCAATTAAAATTGGATAGAGATATTTTATCCTCAACCTAGAAGTTTTTATAAATACTATATCTCCCAAAATAAATTATACTAATTCCCATTAGTTTATAATAATTAACCACTAACACAGTGAATAAAATCTTCAGTCGAGCTCCATAATTTCACAACATCACCATATGAGTTCTTCCACTTACAGGGCTTCAGCTGCCATGAACTATCATCAGAATAACTACATGCATTCCAAAATTCTCCTTCTTTGATACATAGAAAATATTTATCTTCTTTATTACTATATCATGTTCTATTTTCATGGTCTCATTTCTTCACTATTTGATATTATCAATTTTCATCACTTCTCCCTTTGTATCAAATTACTCCTCATTTTCTTCAATATATAGAAATTTGACTAAGGACCAGTCCAAAATATTTCCTTTATTATTGGTCAATTTATTTCTCATGATCTCCATTAATTAATCATGGAAAGTTTCCTTAAAAAATTTAGGAATAACCGTTTCCATCTTGAACTCCACTCATGCATGAAAAAAATACTCATCTTGAATAATGACCCAACCATCAGTAAATGATTTTTTAATTAAATAATAACACACCATCATCCCAGTTAACTTTCATAAGTATATTTTTAAAATTATTCTTCTCACATTTTTTAACTTCAAAAAACTTATTCATCTTAGTGTACATCAGGAACTTTCATAGGATATTGTCCTTGAGAAATTTCTCAATAATCGACTCATGCATAATATTTTAAAATCCTTATTCACAATATAAGATTTTTACCTTATCCAAATTTCAACTTGATTCATAGAAAATTAATTATAAAGCTTTAGAAAATCTTATATATAAACCCAAATATATTATATCTTGCATAAGATTTATGAATTAACCACATTTTTGGTTAAGGCATAAAAAATATGTTATATATTACAATAATACTATTATTTTTTAATATTTATATACTTCTATGAGGAATATTATGCATAAAATGAAATATATTATGTATAAAATTATTTTTATAATTTATTATCTCACCAAATATTAATATATTACATATAATATAAAATATGTTACACATCACAGTGGACTCCCAAACTTATCCAAATTCTCAATTCTATAAAAATATTATGTATCTATTTACTTTTCTAATTTATCCAACTCCTCAACATACAAAAAAAATTTGTATATAGGATAACTCAACACTTTTTAAATTTCATCCTCAAACATATAATTCTAGAATTTGTGAAAAAAATATTATAACTTATTAAGACATCTCTGACCACTCTAACTCATTTCAAAAACTATTAAAACACTTCAAACATAATATCAAAAGATACCAATTAATATCAATCATGGTTGAAAAAAATTAAACATCCCTTAAAAAAATTATATAATATCTTAAATATCCTCCTTTATATTTTTCGTCAACATTATCAACCAATATCAAAAGTTATTACATCATAGTCTTTTTCAAGGAGAAATTTCTTGACACCACACCACCTAGTAAGGAAATGTTTTTGATATAATTACACCACTTGGTGGAAATATTTTTTTCCCAGTGACTTATATTCTCCCCCCCTAAATCCTTACAATCATTAAATTTTCTCCCCTTATTTATAAAAACCATAAATTTATATTACTAATAGACAAAGAGAATAATATACCTTTCACCCATAAGAGTTGTGTACTTCTCCCCTCCTTTGAAAATAGAATTCAAAATAATGTTGGGGGGTTTATAACACATAATCAAATGATAAGGGAAGGCTAGACATGAATTTTGAACCTTAACTCAATGAAAATCTCTCTAGGAAATTATTTTTGTAAAAAAATATGCAATTTTGTGCTTTATGGAAACATATTCCATCTTCAACTCTTTATTTTACACTTTTTATTTGATGAAATTATATTTAATTTCAATGTTATGAGATATGAAATGTTAGAAAATATTTTTTGGACATATTTATAGTGATTTATTGTCACAAGAAATCCTTAATGGATTATCAACTTCAAATTTCAGATCTTCCAGCTACGCTTTCATCCGAAATATTTGTGTACATGTATGAGTTGTGGTGATATATTTTTCTTTTTATACACTCAAAGTATATAAAATTTTCATCTTATTATTCTAGATCACATTTTTTCCACCAAAAAACATAGTTATACATGATTTAGAATTCATGTTATTAAAATTAATAGCCCAATATGCATATTTGGAAACTATAAGATTCTGTTCTTCACTTATTCTATATAATAAACCATAACTCTATTCACCTTTAATATATCTAAGAATTATTTTTACTACCTACATGTGAGAACCATTAGGATCACTATGATATCTTGAAAAGAGAGTCACTACATATACTATGATTGGTCTTGATACTGTTAGATAAATCAGACTTCCAATTATTAAAGGATCAAATAAAAATATGTCGAAAACTGAGAGGGGGGATTAGTGTTAGAGTAAATTGAATTCATTTTTTCACCTTTATCCCTTTTCACCTCTTCACTTATTCAAATAATTTATCTCTTTCCTTCTTTGATTTCCCTCTAGTTGATATAAATGCAGATGTAAAAAGTAAGGAAAGAACACCAAGATTTATTAATGAGGTTCACCCACCTAAGGATGACTACATCTCCAGTGTAAGGTTTTTTTGTCCCACACACACAAAATTTACTAATTATTATCAAAATATGAAAAATCAAGGGTATGGAATTGAACTCAATATCCCAACACTAACCAGGGGAAAATAAATTTTAGGTCCTTATATCCCTTTGTACAACAAAATATTCTTATAATAACTTGAAGTAAGATCACCTATGATTACTTGAGTCCCTCTTGGACTATATGGATTGATCTTATTACTCTTTTATATCAATAATATGGGACACCTAAATATATTAAGTCTTCTATAATATATTTTTATATTATAGGATGTATACTCAACCTTCTTAGCATGGATATAATATATGATATATATATGCCACACCTCTTCTCTTCTTATCTAGACTTTTATTCATCTTCTTTAGTGTCCAAAATGATTCTTTTGTATGCAAAAAAACTTATCCTTTTTCACAATCTTAGATACTTTAAAGTTTACACCAGATACCGTATCAGATCTCTTTTTGGACACATAATTGTTTCTTCAAAGTAAAGGTGTTTAACACCATTTTATTCTCATTATTCTCATATAAATATTCATTGTATGTGAATATTATTCTCGTCATTCAATTTCCCATAAATTTCTATATTAAAACTTCTTAAAACATTGGACATTCAATCACACAAGATAACTCTCATAGATTATTTTGTCTTCAAGTTTCCATTAATCTTCCTAAGGAATAAGTCTAATTTAAAAAGGTCAACAAAATTAAAATTTAATTTATCATTCAAAACTTCATTAAAATCCAAAATAACATCATGTAAATGCTCATGAAGACTCGACATTAAACTGCACATGATATTTAGATATTATCATGGTATTTCCTCTCATTCAGTTCTTCCATATATCTTACATAATTTTTAACACATCTTTAAATTAACATATAGAATTATAATTTATAATTTATTATTAATAATTTATCTACAAAACTGACATGAAATAATATAATAAAAAATGTTCATCAATGATTTCGATCGCGACTTCCTGACTTCATGTTTTTATCCTAACTTCACATCATGAAGATTTATATAGATCTTATTCTTCTTATATTATGTTTTTATAGTGTTGTAAAACCTAAATTAATCTCTCTAAAATATATAATAAAATCATGGTATTTTCACCATAATATTTCAATCATGAAATCTAGTATTAACATCATTATATTTACTTTTTACTACAAATTTTTCATTTTAACACATTAAATATCATAAGTTATTCATCAAAAAAATAGTATGTGATATAGATTATCAATATTTATGTATGGTAGATCATGAAATAATACAATGAGATATCACACCTTCCCATCAAATTCGTGCATCACATATATATAAACTCAACTCCTCTGTTTTCTCTGTTAATCGTCTAACAACCTTCATCGATCCATTATGGAAACTCAAAGGCTTAAGGTAGTCAAGTGTAAAATGAGTGATCTTATCTCATGATATATTGTATATCTTAAAATTTTGGTAGACTCACTTATTATTTAGTATTCACAGTCACTCACTTTTCACAGTAGGTCAAGATCTATATGTAATGTCAATTCGTCTCAATACTTGCAGTTGATTGAATGACCCTAATCTTCCATCTTCAACATACTATCAACCAATACATGGTAATTACTTAATACTATGGTCTACCAAGTGAAAAAATCATGATAGGTTGAGATGTTGTGAGTAATTCTTCATATGATATCTCCATCTATCATGCCTTAAGACCCTTGCATTGACCGTGTCTCTTTTATTCAGTTGATTCACTTTTCTTCATGATGTCAGTTCACATAAAACTCATGGTTGGGTGAATTCTAGTAGTATATGCCCATGGTTAGTTCATCTTATACTAATGGATTTCTTAATGTGATTGATTCTCTACTTGGGTAAAAACTCATAGTAGATTACAATGTTTATATGGTAGTTATGGATTTTGTGTGTGTAGTAGACCTGTTCTATACAGTTGATAAACTAACCATACAATGCATAGTCGATCACATTGTTAGTGTGTTAACTCAGCCTACACATCATGGTCAATAGATATGTTTTATATCGGAACACTTCTCACAGTATTTTTATGATTACTAACATGGAAGATATGAGATCACATAGATCACTCTTACCGGATTATCTATGATCTTTCCATACATTTTTAAGCATTGATGAATAATGTTGTTCTTATGGAGTCCTACATTGGACTAACATCTGTTTCATCACTACTTAATAACCTAAAAAACATATTTAACCTTCTGAATGTGAGTATCTAAGTCTACTTCAAAAAGTAATCACACCTCAAAGACACACCTTAATACCATCGTACCACACCCTTTCATGGTGTCTCTAATACCCTAAACTCCCTATTCATTCTCCCTCCTTCAAATATGCATGAACAATGCTCAAGTTCGATTCCTCCATGGATGGTCCCAGAATGAAATTCCCTTAATCTTAGCCCTGGATAGACCTGGGATGATTGGGTATCCTTTCTAGGTTCTAGACCATATTTTTAAAAAATAACAACATTAAACACTTATAAATATTCTTTGTATAAAATTGAAATTCTATAAAATAATTTCAAATACATCTTTCTTTAACATAATCCTTATATTAATCATTATACAATGACTGATTATTCTTCATATAAATTGTATTTTATCTTAAAATTACTTCACAAATTCAACTATAATCATACTTAAGTGTATTATTTATTGACTTAAACAATGTGTAACTTCAAACCCCATTAACATTTGTTATTAGGCATTAAATACTTGTTTTCGAATCATCACAATTAATTCCAAATTCATCCAAGTATATATTAAATTAACCTTTATACTTCATAAGGATAGAAAATCTTCATTTTAATTATTCATAGAGATATAAGAATCTTCATTATAAAGAATCTATGTAATAATAAATCACTAAATACCTTTTTTCTTAAATAATGAGTAGAACTCAAAATATTCAAATAAAAAAACTTATTCATCTTATTACCTTTTTCATATAAATTATAATAAACAAATTAAATCTTCACAAACTATCTTTGTTATTAAAATTATTCTTGGGAAATTTAATATAATTCTAAAAAATTATTCTTATTCACATATGTACACACATTGAAAAAAATACAACACAACATAAGTGGGTTAAACAATCTCTCTTTTTTTATTTGTTGTCAATACCTACCTAAAAATGTAATTTCAATATGTTTTTCCACTTTGCACATATGATTTTTCTTATACCCTCATGCTCATTTACTATTCTAATTTTCTTTTCTATACAAATTATTGATAAAAAACACAAAGAATATTAGAGTGGTTATAATCAATTAATTATTAATAAATGTTCCATAATTCATCCCAATAAAATTACATGTGACCCATTCTCAATATAGAAAACATAAGGGTTTGAATTAGAAAATAAATCTGTCTATAAACCTAGGAATTTAAAAAAAACTTATATTTATTTATGCCCCTCATTTTGGGGCTATTACTATACCATATGGATGAATTCATTCAATTGAAATTAATAACTTTGTTCTTTTTGAATAACTCCCTACGATCCTAAACTCATCTCAACACACAAGTTAAAAACATTTAAGAACATGAAGCAAGTTTTATAAATTAGCCTAGATAAAAATTAACAATTTCTATTCTTTTTGAATTCATTGATACAGAGTATTCCTTCCCCTTAATACTTAAATCATTTCTTAAGAACCAAATATAAGAGAGTAAGTATTCAAACCTTTTAAATCATATATTTTTAAAAACCTTCTATAATTCAGATTTATATGAAGTGTAATATTTTAGAAGATTCTAAAGAAAATCCCCCTCAAGGGATGAATTCCATATACACTTCATCAAGTAATATATTAACATTATTTGTTTTTTTATATTGTAAATGGATGAATCATACCAATATGGAGATTTATTTAGATACGGAATAGTTATTCTAACTTACTCTCATTATTTAGTTCTCCTTTTGAGAACCAAATTAACCTTTAATTATCTACATTATTAGAACATAGATATAACACAAATAATGTGGGAATATGAATAAACCCTTTTTTTATTTAATTTGAGAAACAGGGATAATAATCTCTTCTCAACCATTACACTCTTGTCTTTTCATCTCATATATAGGAATTATTCTTCACACATGTTCTGTTGTCATTCAAATAATCATTTTCCTTAGATAGAATGAACTCTTTTATCATTTCATTTTCTAAAATTTTTATTTTGACATGATTCATTAAGATAAATACATCATATAGTTCATTTACTATGTTTTTAAGAATGCATTCTTAGGTTGGGGTGATAATTACACAATTTACTATGCTATGTCTAGCTTTCTTGCACCTTCCACACAACTCCTCATGCGATATTAGGCTACTAATTTTGACACCCTATCTTGAAATTCATCATTTAAATTATGTGGAACCTTTTATTTTCCTATATATTTTGACTTTTTTATACACTATTAATTTCCTTTTCTCTTTCCAACTCATCTATCCAAATAACCAAAAAATATTTTAGAATATACACAACATGTTTAGAAGTACCACATGACATCTCAAGAGTGTCTTCCACCATACCAATACTATTATTTCTTTATTTGATTGATTCTTTCCTTTATTTCTTAGTATTTCTAACAATCAATTTTTTATTCCCCTGATTTTTTGAAAAATCTATGGTGTAATCAACGTTACCATAAATGAATTATATTTTCCCATTTGGTGTGGAAAACTTCTTGGAATTATTGGATATTATTTGAACTAAATTACTCACCTTTTTTACTATCCAAGGATGAATCAACAAATTTTTTTACCTGTTTCATGGAAAATTTATATTCAATACTTTTATCTTGTAAATTTTACAAGGTAGATTTATCTACATTATTCAGTTTTTATAGTCTTTTATTTTGACTTTTTTTAGTTGTATGATTTAATTATTTATACTTCTATTCATCTTCCTTTTGACCACTACTTTTGTAAAACACCATAGAGGTTATTCAAAATTTCAAATCTATTTTTGATAGGAATATTATTCCCTTTCATCTATGATGTATATTTCTTTTGATCATTATCCACCCTTGATTAATGCATTCCAATTATTCCAGTGGTTGGTATATTATTTCATCAATATAGTTCCCTATGCCAAAACCTTCCACAACAACAATAATATCCAAAAAATATTGATTTCTTCTTTTGAGTTTCAATCTCTCTTGAATTATAAGTGTGATGATTTTATCCATATTCATTCACTAAATGAGATTCTTTTGGGGAACATGAATTTTTACTCATGCTTAAAACCACCATATATATAGTGGTGGGGTACTTACCATTTTTATTTTCCCACTTTTATATAGATTTTTTTCTTGAATATATGAAATACATAGAAAAGAATTTGACATATAATTATTTAAAAATGCGGATGATACCTTTATATTTGTAACTAATATTAATTGATCATAATGTTATCTCAAAATATTATTTCTACAAGATAGATGTATTTTAGTATAATAATCCTCTTTAGATGTTTGTGTGGAAATAATTTTTATTTCAACTTGTTGTGAAAATCTAGCTTAACCTATTTTAATATTATTTAGTTTAATTTCATGATCCAAACATTTATTACTGAGAATGTATTTCCCATTCTCCACATATTTTAAATCTTTTTCAAAATCCTTCTTTATTTATTCTATTTTAACGTTATTAATTTTATTTCCTTCTTACATTGAGTTTTCAAATTCCTTAATCATATTGGCCATGACTTCAAACTATTTTTTTGAAATAAATGATTTAATTTATCTTCTATTTTTCTGTATGAAACTTTTATTCAATACTATCATTGGCCTAATATTTATTTATAATTACCTCAAACCAACCCCTCCAAACTTGAGATAATGTTTCTTCAATAAAAACAATATTACCATTTTTGGTATTAAATTGTTTGGTGATATCAACACACATCATAAAATTATATGCCAATGATCAATCTCTTTTCACATGTTCTTATTCAAGATGGGTAATGTTATTTTGTAAATAATATTATGGATTTGTGTTGTGATCTTTCCCACTTGTTCATGGTTTATCCTTTAAATTAAATTATAGGAATCATCAGTTACCTTATTTTAGTCATTAAGATGTTTTGAGTCTTCTATGGTAGAGAGATTTTCTAGCTTCTTGATAGTAGATTAAACTACCATATATTCTTCTCCCAAACATTAGTTATTTTTAATATAATACCATTATGAAAAAACAAACTCTATTTACTCTATTAAAAAGATGGATAATTTATTTATCTTCCTGATAGACTTTTTATTATTGGAAGAAATATGAATATGATTAGTAGAAGAAACAATTCCTCCAAAATTTTACTATATGTTGATTTTGTAAGAAAAGGAGAACCTAATAAGTCGTGTAACATATCTATTTGATACCAATTAAAGGATCAAATAGGGATATTTCTAACACTGGGGGGGGGGTGAATTAATGTTGGAGTAATTTTTTTGGAATCCTAAAGTATTGTGTTAAATTTTTTGACAGTAATGATATTGAAACTAAGTACCATAACCTTGATGAGAAAAAATAAGGCTATACTAATGATTATATGATTTTTAACAATGCTATTGATTACTTGATAATTGGATTTGTTGACAAGGCATATTGAATGTCGTTATATTGGATTCATTATCCACACAAAGTAAGGAAGGAATTCTGGAGGGAATCCATAAGTGAAGATAATAGAAGAGAGTTTAACAAGAGTGAAACTTGACCAATCGAATAGGACTATGAAAAGGTGGATTTTTTGGTTTAGGTTTCAAAGGATATTTTCAAGTGAACCATGCAATATCACTAGATATGGAATAGAATGAAATTCCCAACACATGAAACTAGAAAGGGACACCTCCATGGTGCTACCTAGGGTGAAATTACATAGCACCGATAATTTTTTAAGGTGTATATGATTGTGGGTAAGGACATGATACAATAGAGGTGTGCCTAATAAAAACATACATCAAAATATTATGGTGGAGGCTATGGTATGAATATTCCAAACATGATATGGATAAAACTATAGCACTTGTCATGGTGGGTAAAAAATGGGAAAACATTTTGTTCGACACCATAGAGGAGTGGTTATAGTTGAAACGTAGATTTTAAAGCCAAAACGACCACTATAAATTGACCACACCATAGTGCCTAGAGTATTGGGGTAAAAATTGGAAATTGTTTTTCTCCGTACCACAATAAAGGGTGTGTCAATGGGTGATGCACAAAATTTGGGATAATTAATTATAGAGATGCTTGGATGGATAATGAATGATTCTATAATCACGTGTCTCATTTTTAAACCTCGATTCCATCACAAATCAAGAGTTTGTAGTGATTCATGAAGTGAATTATATTTTGATTTATTTCATGCTATAAATGAAAGTGAATGTTGACCATGAATAAATTATGGAGGTATGTGGTTATGGAAATCATAGAGGAAGTTCATGAGGAGTTATGGGTGGTTTTCATGACCAATAATGATAATGATAAGTGTATAACTCATTTGATCATGTTCTATAATTTTATAAGGGGATCAACTGGAAGAATAGAAGAGGCGATGAGAGAGACTCGAGGAACATTGTATATAAAAATATCTATGTGAAGGGGGAGTACTAGGTGAGGGTATAGAAATAAGAATAATAAGTTGACAACTAATAAATATATTTCCAAGGAGAAGAAGTCATTACTACTATGTAATAAAGGATAAATTCCAGAATCACTCTAGAAAGAATAAAAATCAGTATAAGAAGATATTAATAGTTTGTGAAGAAGAATCCTAGTGGAATTGAAACATAAAATATACCTATTCTCAAATATTCAAGCCAAGAAAGTGATGTTATAGAAATAACCATAAAGTCAATAAACTATGTAAAGGTGATCCTTTACACCAAAAGTGAGTGTTATAAGAGAAATTTGATGGAGTGACCTTGGGTAAGCAGTGAGTTATCCCAAAACTATTTTAGGGTGAGTGAGCCCTATGAAGAGAAGTGATCTTTATAGTGATTTGGTGCATGAAAAATTACTAATGAATACTCCTTGGACATGTCCTAGTGAGGGTGAGCCATGTAAATTCTCATATACCTATTTACCTTATGTATGCAAACCAAAATTGATTAATAAGCCTAAAGTATATCTAATAAAAGAGAATAAAAATTATCCTCAATGTTGAGAGGTGAATATACATTCAGTAAATTGAGATATTAAAGGAAAAGGTTTTTAAGTTGTGAAGATTTTACATACCCCAATTTAACCCCATCTCATTGTAATCTCTTACTAAGATAGTACTAGGACATATAAAGTGGTATCAAATGGAAGGTTCATTTATCTTTATTGGAGTTTTTATAGCTCTAACTTTATTTAATGTTTTTTAAAAAGAAATAGAATCCATGGTGAAGGATAAATTGTTTGATTTAAATCATTTAAAATAATAAAAAAAGAGATCATTTAATACATGGAAGATCCACATAGAGTTCCATGAGATATTATATAGGAAGTACTTTTTCTATTAATACAACACAGAGTAATCTTTGAAATATATCAAAAAATAATTTATATTGATGACTCAATGAAAAAGACATGAAAGTATGCCCTTAGAGAAAGAGTGTATAAATAGGTTTTAGATAGAATGTACTCCAAATATATCTTGATCAAATTGGAATAAATCTATGGAAAATAAGATCAAAAGTTTCATTTGTCTAAAAGAAAGTATAAAAAGAACTAGAAGAAGTCATATCTAAATATGAATTCTCTAACCAAGGTGAAAAATTATGAATATAATGTCATATAAAATTCTAAAACTATTTTGGAGAAATTATATGGAAATTTAGACTCTATTTCAGAGTTAAAAATAATATGTGATGAGTAAGTAGAAATAACATTAAGTTTCCAGTCATGGAGGTGTTCATTTAATGTCTAAGAGGTGATCTTAATTCTATAAGAGAAGGTGGAATGATGAGAATTCATGAATTTGGTTTATTATGAAATTATTAGATATTTTTTACTTAGAGAGAATTAGATAAAAGAGATAATTAGTTTCCTTGAATCTGAATATAAATAAAATGGGAATAAAATAAAGGAAAAAGTGACATTATTGAAGAGATTTCCTAATAAATTATAAAGAAAATGGACATATAGAAGGAATTTAAGGAAAGAATTATTCCTCTCAATAATAAAATTAAAGAAAGAAGAAGAACTAGAATGGATTCTGCTTTAATTATAAATGAGATGGATACATAGTTGATAAAAAAAATATAATAAGATCAGAGAACTCAAGGGGAGGATAAACACATCAAATGAGAAGATGAAAATCCATCCAAAAGTAGACTCAACATTAATAAAGAGTCTATATATAAAAACAAAATTTAAAAAATTCTATGCATAATATTAAGTAGGTGATTCATAAAATAAAGAGGTTTCAAAGTGATACTATTATGGAAAAATTGGGTACACCATTTGTATGTGTTTCAAGGATGATGCATATAATTTTATATAAAAATTTCAACTAAAAATAAGGAATTTCAATAAGTTTTACCCAATAATTCATTTTATTTAATCATTTTTGGTAATTTTAGAGTTTAAATGAAAATTATAAGAAAGAAATAAAAAATGTTAATTTTAAAAGTTTATTTTACTTAAGAATTTAATGTTTATTTTTAAGGAAATTCGACTAGGTTTTTTTTATATTTTCAAAAAATGGACCTTTACCCACTAGGCTAAGGGAGGATACCCACATAAATATTAAGCAAGAATTAGACATGGGTCATCATATAAGAGAACCAAGAGGACCATGGTGTGCATACATGTATTGGGTCAAATCCCACTAGACCCTTGTGTATTGGCACAATCCTATGAGATGTGAGATGTGTGAGTTAATTAGTAGCACATACCTAGAGTAGGGTTCTGATCCATGTTTTGCATGTATTTTTTGATATAGTGGTTCCATCTTGAGTTTACATCTGATGTGGGGTATAGTTATATGTGAAAATATTCACTTGAACTCAAAGAGATGTTGTACTACCCAATTTTTTTCATCCCCATGCTTGGAAACAATATTCCACCACTCACCATCATCACTTTCATGATAATTGTCATGAGACCACCACTGAAGTCATCAAAAACCTGCATGTGTTCTGCTTTGGAAGATCGTTCTTGAGCCAATAAAGAACTACGGGGACTAAGATTGTAATGGATAACCCCATCAATTTAGGAAACCTCTGTGAATCCATTTTGAAGAGGAGTATCCCATATAAGAATGGAGATAAACCAGTCCATCTTTCTACATCAAACTTCTACTGCCGAGTGGTGCCACCTCCCATTACTGTTACCACATATTTCTAATTCAATCTTAGTGATATCGTATGCTACTACAATTGGATTCCATATTCACTTGAACCCAATACTATCTCCCTCTATGTCACACCCCGACCAAAGACACATATTATTTTATTCTTTTATCTATCTAGTATCTTTAAAATAGAGTTAGGTTTGGGTCTGTGTTTGAAAATTTTGAAGCTTTGATGTTATTAGCGGGTTTCAGACCCATGCATGGTCACTGCACAGTGGGTTGTGCCTGTGTGATCAGATCAGGTTCTATGAAGGTGTCTATCGCTCGAAAAAAATAATGTTTTATGAAAGTTAAATAAGTAAAATGTTTAAAATTTAATTATAATAATGAATTATGATGTAGGTAATAATGTTATTATTAAAAATGGTGAATAATATTATTGTTATCTAAAATTTGTTATTAATATAATTATTAATGCATTTTAATTTAATTATAATTATAATTATAATTATTATTACTTTTATTATTCTTATTAAATTTCTGTTAGTATTTTTTTATTAAAATTTCATGAATATTATTATTCTTAGAAATAAGATAAAACCAGAGTGAAATATATTATTATTATTGGTTTAGTTTTAGTTTATTTATTATTATTATTATTATTATATTATTATTATTATTATTATTATTATGTTTTTTAAACCCTAAAACTACCCTTACCCCTCCCCCCTTACCCGTGATGCACCCCCCAAAATCGCGCAGCACCCCCCTAGTCCGTTCCTGTGCGCGCGCCCATCACCGGAGCTCCCTCCTTCCGCAGACCGCCTCCCGACCTCCTCCTCCCAATGCCGCAGCCCACCTCTCAACCCCCTCCTCCCTATGCCATCACCAACACCTGCTCCTCCCTGCACTGTCCAACCACCCGGATCCCTGACCTTCGGACGATCTCACCTTCTCAGGCCACACCACCCTCAACCGGCGCGACTCCCCCCCTCTCCAGTATCCTCCATGATTTCTCTTTCATTTTAGGGTTTTCCTTTAGTTTTCCAAACCCTAATCGGGGGGGGGGGGGGGGGGGGGGGTTATTTGTGCATGTTTCTCAATTTTTAGGGTCTGTGAAGGGTCCAAAAATTTCTTCTCTCCCTTCCGTTGATACTCAGTTGTATTCACGCACCTCCGAGGTAGGTGAATTCGCGTACTTTATTTCCAGAGCACTCCACTAATGTTTTCACTCTATATTTTAGTTTTAAAATTTTTTTCTCAACTTTTTTATGCACTTAATTAGATTTCTATAGATTTCTTAATTTGTTTTTAATTGGTTAAGAATGTGTTTTGAGTTGGTTCCTGGTTTATGTCAATATGCGTCTACGATTATATGCTTTTTAAAGTGCCAAATCTTATTTTTATAATTTTTAAAATGTAATTTGCATCCCTATGGTATTATCGTATATCTGTTTGTGATGATTTGACATTGATTAATTGTTTAAAAATTGGTCATTAGCGTGATTCATTAATTATGATTATGTGTTTATGCACTTGGGGTTTTGATAAATTGTTATATGAGCTTTTAAAATAAATAGATGTGATTTTGGGGGTGTTTCCCTTAGTTTGGTTTTATAAAAATGGTTAAAGTGTGATTTGGGTTTTACTTGTGAACTTTGTGATTTTTGTAGAGTTGGTTTTTAAACTGTATCTTCATTTCTTTGTTTGGATTAAAATTTTATTTTAGGGATTTGTGGCACATGAGCCTCATCCGAGTTGGTGAGGACTCTTAAGTGCATCCAGGTGACCCGAGATCAAATCCAGGTGGAGGAATAATTTCCAGGTTACTATAGAAGTACTATAGCAAGAACTATGAAAAATTGTAGTAAGTAATGTAGCGGGAACTGTAGTAGACACTGTTTGTCACTATAATAGCTGGGAATTTGCCCCCGTTTGGGACTTCGGGCCACCAATTTGGTCCCCGAGTCCTTTAAGGCCTTCAGGATACCCATTCCTTTGGGCCAGTAAGGCCTTCGGGCCACATCAAGGCCTTCGAGCCACCTTAAGTGTAGATGCAAACCAGATAACCTACATGGAACAAGCTCTATAAGGAGGATGAGCAAGGAGATTTTACCACAACAGAAGCTACACAGATTGCAAGAATGAGAGGGTATGACACCTGCCATCGGGACAAGCCTGTGCATGCACGGGATAACCTAGCCGAATAGCCATGCGAAGGTGGAGAGCTTATTTCATGATGAAGATGATGGAGAGGAGCAGTTCCAAGTATTTAGTCTAGGTTGTATATAATGTTTGAAGCTATGGGAAATGAATTCCTCTAAGGCCTATGGGTCATATAATACTTACGCCCACAGGCCTTGTAAGGGTTCCATCTCACCCCTTGAAAGGTGGATTATCAAAATAAATAAAAAATGTAGGCCTTCGGACCATTGGATGGATTATTTTAGGGATTTGCGGTGTTTTTGAGTCCGGGGGGTTTATCGTAGGGAGTTGCGGTCAGTTTCAAAGGAGCGCAAGAATATTCCCAAGTATGGATATGTATAGATATACATATCTTCTATGTGGGTGTTCCCTCATGGTGCGGGGAACACGTGCATCAGTTTAAGGATATATATATATATATATGGAAGTGCGTTCATGCGAGCGAGCTACTGCTTGAGTTAGAAAGCTTGGAATGACCATTGTTTGAGGTAGGCATTTCCATCCCTTCTATCCTTCCAATGTTTTCCATAGCCACTTTCATGGTTTCATTTAATTTATAAATGTTATTTTCTCCCTTATAATTCTGGTAGTTTATTCATTGCAGTGTTTCTTTGATGTTTAAAAGTGCTAAAAATAGCTTTGAAATAGTTCCCTGGTTATGTTTAGGTGTTTCCATGCCTTTTCTACCAATTTTAATCCATTTAATGTTTGTGTTTTCTTAATTAAATCTTTATTATGTTTTACACCTCTATTTTGTTTATAGTTAAATTATGGTAGTGTTTTCCTGTTGAAATGTTTGATCAAAAAATAGATTTTTGGATTCTTCTCTATTTATGCACATGCTTATACATTTCCAACTTGGTTGGACCTAAATGCCTTTATCTGCAAATGGTACTGTTTGATGTCTTGAGTGGTGTTTTCTTGTAGAAATACTTTATGGAACTTGTTTGCCCTGCGTTGGTTAGTTTTATGGAACTTTCTGTTTTTATAGAAATGATTTCTCATCTCTTTGAATTAGTATTTTTCTTGAATCCTTGGTTTTATAAGCAGTTCTTATTTTCTAAATGAAGTGGGTCTCTTCAGGAATTTCTTTAAATTGGATTGAAAATAAATCCATGCGTATACGCCCATTTTTCTTTTGGTGTATATATTTTGGTGAGTGCGTGGTGTAAGGTAACACTTGGTTTGTTTTTACAAAATTGAATATAGTATCACTAAAGAATTTTATTGCAATGATTTGAAACATATAACCTAAGGGCCCATTTGGTTTTTTAAATAAAAAAGTGGTGTTTAGAGTTGTTTTGGAAAAGCTTTTGAATTTTTCTTCTAAAGGCATTTGATTATGTAAAACTAGAGGCCCAATTTACAACTCCAAGTGTTTAATAAAGTGGTTTTGATAACCAAATGATGTGACTACCTGGTTGGAACTTTGTTTGTTTGACATGTATGCATATATATAAGTATACGGGGCACTCTTATCTAGGGTAACCCTTTATGGGAGACCACATATGAATCATTCGTGTTTGGGGTAGGCAAGTGCGGTGAGATGAGTCACGCGTAGGAGGACCTTCCTACATACATAGTATTATTATAATAACCATGGGTTCCTGGGTATCTTTTATATGATCGATTGACAATTGTTAACCAAACATTATTAGATGGGTTGGTACCCCTAGAATTTGTTGTTAGGCCAGGCGGGCTTTGCCACTGGATTGGTCAGTTAGGGCGGCCAGTTGGTTATAGACTTAGGAGCTTCACCATACGCTGGCAGGTGGTTCTGAAACTGAGTACATACAGGGGTCTTGTAGGGATTTTTAGGATCACCCATGTTTACTGGATTGTTTACATTACTTGTTTACTTTCCGTTTCACTAGTTTATTTTCAGTTTAGATTTTTTTACTTGTTTTAATCTATCCCATCTTCAGTATTTTCTATTTTAGATTTTATTTATAAAATAAAAAATGATTCTGGAAATGGTATGTAGCATGTGTTGGGTTTTTAAATAGGAATAACATGTTTCTTATATTAAAATGTGAAAACCTTACTTTTATATCTGTATTTTAAACTTGTGTTCGTGGACTGTGTCAAAAAAGAGAACTGTTGGATTCAATGGTTTTTTTTGTTTTTTTGGAATCCCTACTGAGCATCTCGATGCTCATGCCTATTATATCTGTCCAGTTGTAGGTTAAATTTCTCAAATAGGTTCCTGGTTCAGCTGCTCAATATTGGATCAAGCTTGGTTTTGAGTTGGGTGGTGACCTAGGAGGTCACAAGGAGGTATGTGCAGTTTTTTTCTGTTATGCTACTAGTTTTATTTGGTTATCATTAGTTTTTTTATATATTTATCTTTTATTCATGGGCCAAATCGTTCCCAATGGTTAAGTGTTGATGCCCGACACTAGTTGCCAGCCAGTGGGGATCGGGAACGCCCCTCGGGCCATGCCACGAGCTGACTCGGGAGACCAGTTCAAGGTCAACCCAGGTTGGTTCATGAAAAAATGGTATCAAAGAAGGACCTTGTTATCCGTGGTTTATGGTAGAAGGAGATTAGGATTGCCGGGGCTCAGGAGGTAGGTCACGGGTCGGTTCCTGATCACCATCGCTCACAACGAGTCCTGAGTTACCAGGGGTAGTTCAGGATTTAAGCCTTTTGCATTTGGTTTCTTTGGATTGAGGGATGATAATGGGGGAGAATCGGTTCATGTTGCGACCTCACGTGGGGTGGTGACCCATGTGGAGTCCAAGTGCCTAGTTTAAGGTCCTCTTAGTGTTATTCCTTACTCGGGGCATGGCTTACCACCATGTCGCCGGGTTAGACACAAACACTTGTCCCTCATTACGATGTTTTATAGTTGGTTTTGTTTCATTTTGAACTCAATTGATGTGAGTGTGTGTTGAAAATGAATGTGATTTAAAAAAAGGGTTTCTTCCAAATTTCTTTTGAAATTAGTGAAGTGGGTTTTTAAAGAGAATGTGTATTGGTTTGGAAAAAATTGATATGTGTTTGGATTTAGTAAGGAAAAGAAGTGTTTGAACCTTGGTACTCTTTATGGAGGGTCACAAGTGCGTTGGTATGTGAGTAGAGTTCATAGGAAAACTTGTTTGTTGATGATGTTAGCGAGATTGAATGAACACACATGTGAAGGTTCATAAGGTGTCATAGGTGAGTTTTAAAATTTTAAAGGAATAACGGTTTTGGAAAAGTTATTTTTTCTTGTGTTTGTATATGTTTAGCTTATGGGAATATTTCTCTTGGATTGTGTTGTTGGTTTGATAGAGTTTTTTCTTGATGCCGGTTTCGATGGTGTTTTTCTTATTATTATGAGTATGCCGCCCATAAAGCCTCCAAAATTTGTTAATGAGTTATGCCCAGTTTCGAGTTCTTTTTATGTGTTGCCTGTTTATCGAGGTAATCAATGTCTATTAGAGGTTGTTGTATAGTTCAGAAAGATAATGTGTATTTGGGTTTTTGGGAACCCCTGGGGTAGTTAAGGTTTATACCATCCCAGGGTTATTTGAGGGTTTAGTTCTGGACTAGTAAAGGTGAGATGTCTCATCATCGTTAGAGTATGGGTGTAGTTGGTGGGGGTTGGCTCTTGTGAAGGTTCTTCGTCTGGAAATGACCTTTTTCTGTACTGAATCCCAGTTTGTTGGACAGTTCTCTCGCATTCCACTAGGGTTGAAGTTTCAGGCATTCTAATCCGCCTTGTCGCATCCCTCCTAAGTCTTGTTATCGTGCGACTGTTCAGGTCACTGGAGAGAGTTCTGAAAGAAGTGTCATTCAGGAGGAAGAAGTTAGGGACTGGAGGACGCAAATGATTGACTGTGAGGTAGGAGATTCTTCAGCCATCAGGGCCCCATCCATAGGTCTTGGGGTGAAGCTCGCGCACAGTTAGGAGTTTCTGAGGGTGTGTGGAACCTCGGTCTAGATAATGTTTTCCACTTTGGGATAGACATATCCAAACTTTCCTGGTTTTATTCTCATCATTGTCGTAAAATCATCCTTATTGTGGTGGCGTGATGAGTCTGTTCCACCACGATCTAAGTTATCTTATCTGCTTCTAGTGTGGGTTTTAAATTGTTCAGTCTCTTTGAATGGTGTTTTCCCATGAATAGACGAACTTGTTCTGATTTTGAGTTGTTCTCGGCTGTGTTCGTTAGGGGGATGTTCGTTTCGTGAATTTGATGGGAGGTTTTTGAGTTAATTTCTCATCCTCAAGTTGCTGGGTTATTCCGTATCCATCTTTTCATCAATGTATCAGGTGTGGTGTTCGGTCTATGTGTGGAAAATGAATGAGTTTGGATTGGGAGTTCCCATGTTGCCCCCCCGAGGGGTGGTGTGTTCGGGTTTCAAGGTTTATGTGTTAGTAATTTTTTGTGGTGGGGAGAACCCTCCCATGTTCTCCCCTAAATTTCAGGTAGTGATTTTCTTGAGTTGGTCGGGTGTGATGTGTGTTGGTAATGGTCACCCTGATCCTCTTGGTTTTCTATGATTTTGTTTGGGCTTGGAATTAAGTGGGGTTGACTTTTGGCTTGGTGACTTTCTGAGGTCAGAAAGTGTATGTGGTGGGGAGAATTGTCACACCCCAACCACGGATTCCTATTATTTTATTCTTTTCTTGGTCCCGCATCTTTTGGATAGAGTTGTGTTTGGGTCCGTGTTTGATAATTTCTAAGCTTTGATGTTATTAGCAGGTTTCAGACCCATGTGTGGTCACCACACGGTGGGCGGTAGCTGTGTAATCGGCTTAAGTTCCATGTAGGTGTTTATCACTCCAATGAAATAATGTTTTACACAAATGAAGGAAGTAAAATGTTTAAAATGTAATTATAATAATTAATTATGATGTAGGTAATAATGTTATTATTAAAAATGGTGAATAATATTTTTGTAATCTAAATTTTTTTATTAATATAATTATTAATTAATTTTAATTTAATTTAATTGTTATTATTATTTTTATTAATTTTAATATTCTTATTAAATTTCTATTAGTATTTTTTTATTAAACTTTCATTAATATTATTATTCTTATAAATAAGATAAAATAAGAGTGAAATATATTATTATTATTTTTAGTTTGGTTTTAGTTTATTTATTTATTATTATTATTATTTTTATTATTATATTATTATTATTATTATTATTATTATTATGTTTTTTTAAACCCTAAAACTACCCTTCCCCCTCCCTCTCCCCTTACCAGCGACACCCCCCCCCCAGAATCGCGCAACGCCTCCTGGTCTATTCATGCGCGCCCTCCCCTCGCCAGAGCTCCCTCCATCCGCAGCCCACATCCCGGCCTCCTCCTCCCTACGCCACTGACCACACCTGCTGCTCCTAGCACCATTCGACCACCCCATCTCCCTGACCTGCGGCCGACCTCGCTTGCTCCGGCAGCACCCCCCTCAACCAGCTCGACTCCTCCCTCTCCAGTATCCTCTGTGATTTCTATTTCATTTTTAGGGTTTTCCTTGAGTTTTCCAAACCCTAATCAGGGGGGGGGGGTTATTTTTGAGTGTTTCTCAATTTTTAGGGTCAGCGAAGGGTCCACAAATTTTTTCTCTCCCTTCCATTGATGCACTATTGTATTCACACACCTCCTAGGTAGTCAACTTCACATATTTTATTTCCAGAGCACTCCGCTAATGTTTGTGCTCTATATTTTAGTTTTAAAACTTGTTTCATAGCTTTTTTATGCACTTAATTAGCTTGATATAGAGTTCTTAATTTTTTTAGTAGGTTAATAATTTGTTTTGAGTCACTTCTTAGTTTATGTCAATATGAGTCTATGATTATATGCTTGTTAAAGTGCCAAATATTATTTTAATAAATTTTAAAATGTAATTCGCATCCCTATGGTATTCTCATATAGCTGTTTGTGATTATTTTTCATTGATGAGTTTCTTAAAAATTGGTCATTAGCATGATTCATTAATTATGTTTATGTGTTTATGCATTTAGGGTGTTGATAAATTATGATATGAGATTTTAAAATAAATTGATGTGATTTTGGGGGTGTTTCTCTTAGTTTTTTTTGATAAAAATAGTTAAAGTGTGATTTGGGTTTGACTTGTGAACTTTGTGATTTTTTGTACTGTTGGTTTTTAAATTGTATCTTGATTTCTTTGTTTGGATTAAAATTTTATTTTAGGGATTTGTGGTGTTTTTGAGTCCCAAGGGTTTATCGTAGGGAGTTGCGGTTGGTTTTGAAGGCGCACACGCATATTCCCAGGTATGGATATTTATAGATATATGTATCTTCTGTGTGCATGTTCCCTCATGGCACATGGAACATATGCATTGGTTTAAGGATATATATATATATATATGGAAGTGCATGCGTGCGAGCGAGCTGCTGCTTGAGTTATAAAGCTTGGTGTGACCATTGTTCGAGGTAGGCATTTCCATCCCTTCCCTTTTTCCAAATTTTTTCCATAGGCACTTGCATGGTTTCATTTAATTATAAATGTTATTTTCACCCTTATAATTCTAATAGTTTATTCATTGTAGTGTTTCTTTGATGGTTAAAAGTGTTAAAAACAACTTTGAAATTGTTCCTTGGTTATTTGTAGGTATTTCCATGACTTTGCTCCCAATTTTAATCCATTTAATGTTTTTGGTTTCTTAATTTAATCTTTATTATGTTTCACACCTCTATTTTGTTATAGTTAACTTATGGTAGTGTTTTCTTGTGAAAGATTTGATCAAAAAATGGATTTTTGGATGCACCTTTATTTATGCACATGCTTATACCTTTCCAACTTTGTTGGATCTAACAACCTTTATCTACAATTGATACCATTGGATGCCTTGAGTGGTGTTTTCTTATAGAAACATTTTATGGAACTTGTTTTCCCTGCGTTGGTTAGTTTTATGGAACTTAGTTTATTTGTAGAAATGATTTCACATCTCTTTGAATTGGTATTTTTCTCAAGTCCTTGGTTTTATAAGCGGTTCTTGTTTTCTAAATGATGTGGGTTTCTTCGGGAGGTTCTTTAAATTGGTTTGAAAAGAAATCCAAGCATATATGCCCGTTTTTCTTTTCGTGTATAAATTTTGTTGAGTGCGTGGTGTAAGGAAACAATTAGTTTGTTTTTAAAAAATTGAATATAGTATCAATAAATAATTTTATTACAATGATTTGAAACATGGAACCTAAGGGCATTCTTGGATTTTTAAATACAAATGTGGTGTTTAGAGTTGTTTTGGAAGAGTTTGTGCAATGTTTTTATGAAGGCATTTGATTATGTAAAACTAGAGGCCCGATTTACAACTCCAAGTGTTTAATAAAGTGTTTTTGATAACTGAATTATGTTATGACCCGATTGGAACTTTGTATGTTTGAAATGTATGCATATATATGTATACATGGTGCTCCTATCTATGGTAACCCTTTATGGGAGAATGCCAAGGAAGCGTCCGTGTTTGGGGTAGGAAAGTGCGGTGAGATGAGTCACGCATGTATCGGGCCTTCCTACTTACATAGTATTATTATAATCACCATGAGTTCCTGGGCGTCTTTTTGATGATCGAGTGATGGTTGCTGACCGACCCTGATTAGATGGGTTGGTACCCCTTGGATTTGTTGTTAGGACAGGTGGGATTTGCCACTGGATTGGTCAGTTAGGGCGGCCAGTTGGTTATAGACTTAGGAGCTTCACCATACGCTGACAGGTGGTTCTGAAACCGAGTATGTCCATGGGTCTTCTAGGGATGTTTAGTATCACCCATGGTTACTAGATTTTTTACATTTCTTGTTTACTTTCTGTTTCACTAGTTTATTTTTAGTTTGCATTCTTTTACTTATTTTACTCTAGCCCATCTTCAATATTTTTTATTTTGGATTTTATTTATAAAATAACAAATGATTTGGGAAATGGTATGTAGAGTGTGTTGGGTTTTTAAATGGGAAAACATGTTGATTATTTTAAAATGTGAAAACCCTACTTTTATATCTTTATTTCAAAATTATGTTAGTGGATTGTGTCAGAAAAGAGAATTGTTGGATTCAGTGTTTTTTTGGCATCCCTACTGAGCATCTTGGTGCTCACGCCTATTATATCTTTCCAGTTGCAGGTTCAGTTTCTCATACAGGTTCCTAGTTCATCTACTCAATGTTGGAGCAGGCTTGGTTCTGAGTTGGGTGGCGACCTAGGAGGTCAGAAGGAGGTATGTACAATTTTTTTTTCTATTCCTCTAATAGTTTTATTTGATTATTGTTAGTTTTTATCTATTTATATTTTTTTCATGGGCCAAATCATTCCCAACGGTTAAGAGTTGATGCTCGGTACTTGTTTCCAGCCCATGGGGATTGGGAATGCCCCTCGGACCATGCCACAGGACAACTCGGGTGACCGGTTCCGGGTCGACCCGGGTTGGTTCATGACACTCTTCCACCACTATTTAAACTACTATGTCTCATACAACCATCAACTTTGATCGCCACATCTTCTACCATCACTTATACTACCACATGATATCACTGGGTGCTGCCATTCCTATGACCATTTCCTCTTATTGGCATGTTCTACTGTCACCTCCGACCACCACATTCACCATTGCCTACTACTATCATTTCCTTCTACCACCAAGCACTACTATTGAGTGATTATTCTTCCATATCTACTAATATTTTCCATTCCATAGTCTCACTGGACCCACCTCTATGCCATAATATTATTCTTTAGATGCCTATTGAAAAAACTCAAAGAAATAAACTTGGGTTAGTTTTGAAGATATATAGGTTATCCTGCATCATTGAAGAAACCTGAATAAAGTTAGTGTTACCATAAATGAATGAGTCCATGGATAAGGAATGGTGGATGGAAGCTTAACATACAACTAAGAATGAAATGTGATGGGAATTTTGTAGATAACTCACATGAAAAAACTGATACGAAGATGAGTAAGCCATGCATAAATAATTTCAATTGGTAATTACCATGAATAAGTATCTCATAATGATGCAGTAAAGTGATGCTCAATTTTCATGAGGTAAATGAATGAATTTCCATGTCACATGAATAATTTTATTAAATCCATGCTTAAAATATAATACCAAATTATGATTGAGGAAATTTTCAGATATGGAAGTATTTGAATAAGGAATAATTACCACAAATCTGATTAAGCTACACATAGATAGGTCACATGTACTGTATTCACATGTGAATTTTAATTTTCTGAGAAGATAACTGATGATTACATGAAGGATAATTATTTTTAAAGTCACGAGTTAGGAATATTTGAAGATATCATAGTTTTTTTAGAATAAAAATATATGAACTTTTACCAAATTCAAAGAGAGAAAATTTCATAGATTTAAAAGGATAACTTTGGGATATAAGGTCCAAAATTTGGATAATTATATTTCCTATAAATACCAAGTCTAGATGCTATGCATGAGGGAGATAAAAATACACATAGAGAGGAGGATCATGGAATACTCATCCTACTAAACTGAATTACCATTTTTTCATTTATTCTTTACTTTTTTTTAATATTTAATTTCAAAAATATGTTTCAACTATAATAGTAGGGTATAGATTTATAGTGACTGGGTAAGGGATATAGAAACTCTTGTGATGATTGAGTTTCTAATATTTCAATAAAATAATTTCTTCCTTTTCATTGTTAATTGGTTTCAATATTTAACTACAGATTTAATCTTGAATGAAATTTTGGTAAAGTTAATTTTTTCATATTATGTGTTTCCTTGATCGGGGATCTATCATCTCCCTCTATTTGGTCTTAGATCATCTATATTGAATTAATTGAGGCTAAATAGTGAAGTGTTTTGTGATTTTTGACACATGAGAAAGTTATAGTGGTTATTCCTAGTTTAGTTGGGAATAAAAATACTCAATTGGGTATTTACTAAGGGAATTGAATGTGATTCACTATATATTTCACACATTGAAAGGAAGTTAGTTCAAACAAAATAATTTTTTAGGCTAGTCTCACCATAGTAAATCAATCAATCAAGAGTGAATAGGAGAATAAATCGTGAAACCTTTCAATCTATTAACAAGGAAAATGGATTTATTTTTGAAGACTATGATAACATAATAATTTGGAATATAGAACTGACCTAATAACTTGTCTCCTAATTTGGATCATTAAGTTTTTATTCATTGTTAATTAATCCTAGAAATCGAAAATCTACTTATTTTATTTTTTACCCTTGAAAACTAGATTATAAAACTAATCCTTGGAGATGAATTAGGTTACTACTACTAATATATCCATTAGGGAAATAATTTATCTTTTTCACACTTCACAATATGTTTGGGTTAGAGGCTAAACAACCTAAAGATATGAGAAGAACTCTAGTTATTCCTATATCTCAATCAATGGGATATTATGTTAGGTATGATTCTTATGGTAGATGTTTCATTTATTCCAACCTTGGTCATACAAAAATTTATTTCAATTATAAAAATGCATAGAAGGGTAAATATTCTATAAGGAAATAATCAACTCCTATAACATATGAAGAAAGAGTTTATCCAAGAGAAAGCCCTATTTGGATCAGAAACATGTTTGATGTTTTAGAGAATGAAAATGATATTAAACGAAAGGTTTATAAAGAACCTATATTCAATACTCATAAAAACTATTTTGGAAGAAAAAAAAGAAAATATGGAAGAAAAAGAATGAGGTTGTATCAGTTGTGAGAAATTCAGAAGAACAAGTAAAGGAGAATCCACTAGTAATGAAGAAGTATTCCAAGATGACACTATTGGCTATCAAGGAATAAGTTTTCCAAAGTGTATTTACACAAACCAATAAAATTAAAAATATGAATATTCAATGTCAAATAAATCTGAAGGTGAGATCTACTACCTATGTGAATTAAGAATATAAATTTTCAAGTGTGATCGATTCCACAATTATGGAAAATCCTAATATAAAGAAGGATGATAATGCCAACATCAATGAAGAAAAGTTTATAAGTGGGATCATAAAAATAATATTATTTGGAAATTGGTTGAGAAGGATGATTATAAATAATGATGAATTGGTTAAAGAGATGCTAGAATTCCTTTCCTAAAATATGAAAATGGAAAAAGGGAAGAAGGTAGTTGAAGGGTTGGTATATCACGACCAGCCCCATTCCTATACTTGATGAATCTTAAGGCACCCTATCCTCATTTAATTTATGTTTCTAAACAATTTATAAAGAGGTGAAAAATTAAGAGGGATATATGATTCTGAGGGTGTTTTATAGAAAAATAACATGTTATAGAACTAAAATAAAAATTTATAAGGCAAAAAAATGTGGTTTTAGTACCCAATAATAAGATCAAATATGAAACAAAAACAATAAAAAAATTAAATTCATGCTTATTTGTTTTTATTTAATATGTAATTTGTTGTTTTGTATCATCTGATGTTTTTAAAAATATCCAAAATATATTTAGATAGAATAATTATTCTCATAAGTGGTATCCCCAATTTGAACATCATCAATTAGTGTTAAGAATTACAATCCCAGGTGGAGTTGTGAAGAACTTTTAAGGCTATCGGTCTCATTATTGATTTTTGAATCCTATAAAGAACTGGAGGATATTGGAGTTAAATTAGTGTCATTTATTTATTTTTCAAAACGTTGTATCAAGTGACTCATAAAGTAAAGTGATCCTCATAACCAAATTATTTATTGATTATCCACTAGTGGTTTGGCGTAAAAATGTGTTGGAGATCACAAGTTGTGTTGATAAGTGAAAAATCCATAGCCGCTTAGTTGCATAGAAAAACTTTTTTTTATCTTCAAACATCTTGTTTCCTACACGAATACCTTTATTAGTAGGCTTAGAGGATTTGTTACATCCAAAGTGCTAAGTAGTAAATTCAATCAATGGATCACTTAATGATTATGGCTATTATGGAAATTGGCTTATGATAGTTTTTTGGAGTTGGTAATTCTAATAATAAATTATTTTTTATTGGTTTTAGAGTATTTGGATAATAAAAAGTGGTTTAATCCAAATTATAAAGACATGATCAAAAGGGTATAAGTCATAAAATTGGGAATTCCTCCCATACTCATAGGGGGAGTTTAATTCCATGAGTAATCCCTCTTGGAAGTTGAATACTAAGGGGGAGTTGATTTTTCTTGGAGTTTCTTCCATCACATCAAGGGGGAGAAAGGTTTGAAAATTAAAGGACACGATCCTATTCAAAAGTCAGATTAAGATTCAAAGGTATATCACCATGTTTTATGGAAGAGTAAGTTTCTTTTGTATTTAATTATCAATAATGGGGATTAATATTGTGAAGAAATATGGGATATTGTTGATTTATTATCAAAAAAATCCAAAGGATGGGATTGTTAGGAATCCTAAAGGATTTTGTTTGATTTTTTGATAATAAATATGTTGATAATAAGGACCAAGAACTTGATGAGGAAGTATAAGGTTATGATGATTATTTTAGGATTTTTAACAATGATCTTGATTTCTTTATTATTTTATTTATTGACAAGGCATATTTAAGGTTTTTGTGTTAGATACATTATCCACACAAAAGAAGGAAGGATGTCTAGAGGAAATATGGAATTTGAGAGAATGAAATAGGATTACACAATAGTGAAACATGAGAAACCAAATAAGTCCATGCTATGGTGGTGGTGGCCATGGTGTGAGTTACAATGGAGATTGGAATGTGAACACACCGTAGAAATGGCCATGTCGGAGAATGAAATTCTCAACATGGGAAACTGTAAAGGGACCATGAAATGGTGGTAACCATGGTGGAATTATTAAGAACATATGAAAAATAGTCAAGGATTATGTAGTTAGGGAGGCCATGGTGCGATGGAGGCATGCCTATGAAAAAGGGAAATAAGGAGATCATGGTGGAGGTTGTGGATTGAGATGCCTAAGAAAAGATGGACCACACTATAGTGCATGCCACTATGTGTGAAAAATGGCCAAACATTTGGTTCCACACTGTAAAGGAGTGTCCATTGTCAATAGGTAGAGTTGCAATCCAAAACAACCAATAGTAAGATACCATGCTATAGTGCCCGAAGTGTTGGAGTCAAAACGGGTACAAGTTTTTCACTATGTTATGGTGAAGGTAATTTTGATGGGTGATGTATATTATTTAGGAGAATTAATTATGGAGATGTATGTATAGATCTTGATTGATTAAATAATCATGCATCTAGTTTTAAACCATGATTCTAGTCTAAATCAAAGGAGTTTTTAGTGATTCATCAAGTTAATTAAATGGAGATTTATTTCAAACTAAAAAGGAGATATATTGTTAACCATGAAGAAATTATGGCGGTATATTGTTAAGAAAATCATGGATGAATCTCATAAAGAGTTATAGACACTTTTCATGAACTATAATGATACTTATAGATGTCCAACTCATTTGTGTATGAAATAACATTTTATAAGGGGATTGATTGGAATTAGGGAATAATTAAAGAGAGAGATCTAAGGAACATTGGACATATGAATCCCTATATGATAGAGGATTCCTAGGAGAAAGGATAAAAAGAAGAAGAATAAGTTTTAAACAATTTAACACATTTCCAAGGAGAATAATTCATCCCTACTATGTAGTGAAGGATAAATTCCAAACTTGATCTAGAAAAAATAAGAAGTGATATAAAGAGATATTAATAATTTTTAAACAAGCAACCTAATGGGACTATAAAAGATCTTATACCAATTCTTAAAGATTCAATACTAGAAATTGAATCTAGATAAAGTACCGAAAATTCCATAAGCTGTGTGAAGGTGTAATTTCCACCAGCAGTGAGTGTTGAAAGGAGCATTTGAGGGAGTGGGCCTTGGGAAGCTGTGTGCTATCCCTGAACCATTATAAGGGGAGTGACCCATGTGAAGAGAAGTGACATTTATATTTATTTGGTGTATGAAAAATTTTATTTTCATACTCATTGGAATAACCCAGTGAGGATGAACTAAGTAAATTATCACATCCTAAATTACTTTATGAATGCACTACAAAATTGTTCAGGAAACCTAAAGTATATTTGGTAAAAGAGCATAACAATTTACCCTCAAGGTTGATAGGTCAAGATCTATTAGGTAAAGTGAGATATTAAAGGAAAATGTTTTTAAGCTGGTCAAGTCTTTGTATACCTTGATTCACCTCATCTTTTAGGGTAATATCACACTAAGCTCCCATTAGGACCTATTAACTTTTAATTCAATTTTTTAACTTTTATCTCTTTCCATGTATTCACTTATTTATTGAATGGATCTCTAATTTTATTTGTTTCCCCTATAGTCAATATGCATGTAGATGAAAATCAAAGGCAAGATCACCATGATTTATTATTGTGGTTTTCCTCCCTAAGTATGATTATATCCTTGGTGTATGGTGTTTCCCCCATATATTCTTTCTTACCATCAAAATTAGCACAAGCAAGGGTATGGACTTGAACTCTTTATCTAGATACCAACCATGTATAAATAAATTTTTGGGATTTTTTACCTTTATAAAACATAATAGTCTTGTATTACCTATAATTAAGACCACCTATAATTTTTTGATTCCCTATTGAACTATATAGATTGATATTCATCCTCTTATATAAAAATAATATTGGTTTCCTCAATATATTTAGGCTTTTCCAATATATGTCTGTATTATAGGTTGGATACTATGTCTTCTTGGACTAAATATAATATCTGATATATGTATTCCAAACTTATTCTCTTATTGTACTACATTTTCTATTTATTATTTAGTTAATGGAATGATTCTTTTTTATGTAACACTCATTCCCCCTTTTATTTCTCTTTTATAGTTCAGAATTTTTCCTAGATGTTGTTTTTTATATCTTTCTTAACCAAAGCATTTCTATTAAAAGTATATATGTTGAACACCATTTCATTATAATTCTTTATATATATATATATATATATATATTAAATTTATGTGAATATTATTATCACTATTCAATTGATTATAAATTTTTATATTCAAACTTCCTAAAATATTGGGAATTTAATTGCATGGGATAACTCTCATAAAATATATAATAGAGTCTTCTATCTTCATGTTTACTTTAATCTTCCTAGAGAATCTATCTCATTTAAATGGACAAAAAATCTTCCAATTTAACATCTCATTAAAAACCTCATTTAAATTCTAAACAATATCTAGTAAATGCTCATAAATACTTGACATTAAACTACACATGATAATTAGATATTATCATGGTATCTCCTCTCATTCCCTACTTCCATATATCTCTCATGAATTTTAACTCTTCTATAAATTCTCATATATACTATGAATTTATTATTCCTTATTAACAATTCTTCTATGAAGATCAAATAAAATAATATGTTCAAAAATGTGCATCCATGATTTTGTTCACGGATTCCTAACTTCAAAATTTTCTATTTACTTAATAGCATAAAGATTTATTTGGATATTATTATTTTGGCATCATGTGTTTATAATGTTGTAATACCTACATTAATATCGCTCATTGATATACTATAATCACAGTATTTTCAACATAATATATTAATCATGGAAGCTTGACTTAGAATCTTCATATTTATTTCTTTACACAAATTTTGTAATTTACCACATCAAATATCACCGATTATTCATCCACATAAAATAATAAATGATATACGACCACAATATTTATTCATGGAATATCATAAGATCATACACATATATTTCATGCCTTCCCATCGAGTTCATGTATCATAGATCTGTAAATGAATCTCCTCTATTTTAGTGATCAATTATCCAATATACATGGTCAATCTATCATGGTAAATCAAAGTATTAAGGTAGGTTAGTGTGAAGCTGATGAGTTCATATCAGGTATTTTATATATCAAACTTAAGGTAGGTTCACTTACTATTTATTACTTTAAATCACTCACTTTTCATGGTAGGTCAATCTTGGTACTTGCGGTTAGTCTGTTTCAACACTTGTGGTTAGTCGACTAACCATACTCTTCCATCTTCAAAATATGTTTGATCATTCCATGGTATTCCTTAATCTTGAAGTTGACCATGTGAGACACTCATAGAAGTATAAGATTTCATGAGAAATTATTTATGTGGTATCTCTATATACCATGCCTTGCGATCCTTATAGTTGACTGGGCCTCCTTTATTTGGTTGCTTCACTTTTCTCCATGAGACCATTTTTCCAAACACTAAGGGATGGGTGGATGTTTGTAGTATATGCTCATGTTTTTTTCATATTATTCCACTAGAGTTATTCATGCAATGGGTTCTCCACTTTAATCATAAATCATGGTATATTATAGTGTTCTTATGATAATCCTAGAGTTTGTTCATGCAGTAGGTCTATTCCACATGGTCGATCAACAAACCATGCAATGCATGGTTGATCACATTGTTCTTGCAGTAACATAGCCTAAATATCATGGATGGTTATATAGTTTGTGTGTTGGAAACCTTCTAATGGTAGGTTAAATTTTAATCATGTGGATAATATCAGATTATGGATATCATTATGATTGGACATTCCATGATCTTTCCATGCCTTTTTTAGCATGGATAAATAGTGATACACTTATAGAGTCCCAAATCAAGCTAAAAGAAGTGATAGATCTTATTAATAACCTAAAACATATATTCATCCTTTGAAATTTTAGTATTGAGGTCCATTATGGCTAGTAATCACACCTCACAGAGACGCCTCCATGCTATCATGCCACACCCTTTTACGATGGCTCTGACAACCCTATACACCCCATTTATGCTCTCTACATCAATTTTTCATGCACAATGATCAATATTAGTTTCTCTATGGTTAGGACTAGGAATTATTTCACTTAATATTAGAACGATATAGAATTTGGTTTCTTTTGTAGTTAGCTAGGTATTGGCCCATATTTTTGATTCATCCCAACATCAAGAACTTATTAATATTCTAAGTATGAAAATGTAAATTTTATAAAAGAATTCCAATTATAGGCTCATTCGATGCAATTTTTCTTATAATCATCATACAAAGAGTTATTATTCATTGTATAAATTTTATTTTATCTTTAAATGCCTTCAAAAATTCATATTGAATTATCTTTAAATTGATTCTTAAGTGTTAAAAAAAATTCACAACTTCAAACTCCATGAACACATGTTCTTAAGCATTAATGACTTGTTCTCCAGTTGTAAAAATTAATTCCAACTTCATCCAAGAATATACTCAAATTATGTTTGTACTTAATAAAGATATGAAATCTTAATTTTCCTTCTTCATAGAGATATAAGAATATTCATTATAATTTCTCTATGGAACACTAAATCTTCAAATTTTTTTTCTTCAAAAAATAATAGAGCTCAAATTCTTCAAAGACAATAACTTCATAAACTTATTCCTTTTATCATATAAAGTATGAAAAGAAAATTAAATATTTATAAACTATCTTCCTTCTTACCATTATTCTTGGGAACTTCAAGATAATTCCAATAAATTATTCTTCACATATTAACATACATTGAAAACAAATACAACACAACACAAAGAATTTTTTATAATGATTATCTCAAAGTATTTATAATTAACACTAATTCCTAATTCATCTTTACTCAATTTTATTCCAACTGATATGGGTGTTGAGACTTCATTAGAATTATCCATGAAAAATTTCTTTACAAATTCTATGGAATATTTTTTTGGAACCAAGGATGTTCTTTGATAATAATAGAGTATGGTTTGTGTTTTTTGTCAATATGCATGTGTATGAATAGGCAGTCTACAAGGAACGTGGTCCTAAAATTGAGGCTGAAAGTAGTGTTGAAGGTGGTGTTGTTTTTTAGTGTTTTCAAAATTTTGGAGCCTCAAAATCTGGATTTTGATGTTGGAAAATGACGGTTTTCACATAGGAGTGAATGGTATGTGAATCGACAAAGAAAATTAAAAAAATAAAGGAACAAAATACCTTGGAACATGGAATGCTTACCGTGTTCTAGGAATTCTTCACGACCATGTACATGGTAGTGGTAATGGTATGTGGAGTAGTGCACAAAACCAAAATTGGTTTGCAGCAAAAATTTAAGGTGAAGGCATGCGGTACGCGGAATAACGAAGTTTCACAGGATTGCTGTGGTTCATGAAATTGGAGCGGTACACAGTGGAGTCTTACAGTACGTGGATGGAGTTCAGTATGCAGTGAAGATTGTACCACATTGAAAATTTGGATAAATCATATTAGAAAAATTTGTGGAGTTATGTGTCTATTTAAGGAGAAGTTATCCCCTTCATTAAGTAATGGGATTGGAGATTAAAATTTTGGGAAGAAATCAGGAGAAGTCTAAAGTGGTTCGCGGAGGAGAAGATAATACATGGAGAAAACCATTCTTGTAAGGGAAAACAATCCACAGAAGAGAGTGTGGTTCACAGAGGAAGCTCTCATAGTACATATAGGAGTAATGAAGTATGCATAGTAGGATGATACACAGAGTATCTGAGTGGTATATAGAGTAAGGAAGTACGTGGAGTAGGGAAGTTCATAGAGGAGCTAGATGGTATGTGGAAACAATAGTGGTATCATAGCGTAAAGGTTGCTGGTGTTAAATCTGTCATGTTTTTCTGACGTGGAGAATAAAATTAATGTTAGGAGAGTTACTTTGTTTAATGGATGTAACATTATGATATTGAAGAACATGATGACATCTCATCTAATATCTCTTGTAATGGATGTAATTTTTTCCACTGCACAAGGAATACAGGTCACTGATCCAACCGGTTTATTGATGACTAATACAGACAGGAAAATGATTGATGCTGATGCTAAAGCATAAAACTCCCTAACTATATCTATTTTTGATAAAATATATATGAAGGTGATAAAATTTACGTCAAAAAAGTCAATGTGGGAGAAATTGGAGAATACTTATGAAGGTGGCTGCAAAGTGAAGGAGAAAAAACTCCAAGTTTTACATAACATGTTTGATGATATGAAGATGCACCCTAATGAAAATGAAGATTCTTTCTTCAATCAAATTACTAATGTTGTAGGATCAAATCGAGGGCTTGGAAAAGAGATCAAAGACATTGACATTATAAAGGAAATTTTGATAAGAATTATGCCACTTTATAATGAAAAGGATTCAACTCTTGAAGAAAGAAATCTTTCCAAACTTTCTCTGGATGATCTGTTGAGTATCCTAGAGGCATATGATATGAGATTAAAACTAGAAGATGCAATGACCCGTGTAAGAAAGAAAATGGAATTCACATCAACAGAAAAATTGTGAATTTTAGGAGATAGTGTTGATGGAGATAATGAGGAAATATAAATTCTTTCTCTCATTACCAAGAAACTCAAGAAGGGAATAGGGAAATTTGAAGGCAGGATACCTATGGCTTATTTTAACTATGGAAGAGTTAGTAACATTGCATATAATTTCCCAAGAAAGTTCAATGAAAAAGAAATCATATATGGAGACATTAAAAATCCCTAGAAAAGGTTTTTCAAAAATAAATACTTCAAATATAGAAATAAATTTCAATGAAAGGGTTTTGTCTATGAAGAAGAAGACGATGATAATGAATTATTTTAGGAAGAGGAAGAAGAATTCAAATATGGGAACCATACTTCCATGATGACTATAATTGAAAAATCACAACCATCAAAAGATAAGGCTAGTGATAATCAGTTGACCACATATGCCAATCCCAAGTTTCAACTTAAGTATGCTTTTGGTAAGATTAAGAATCAATATAAGAGATAAAATGAGTGGAAATGAATTGTGTAAGAGTCATCATAATATGTTGATAACCATGAAGAGGAAATTGAATGACTAGAAGAATTTGTGAAAGTGAAGTCATCAACCCCTGAAATCATAGAAGATGTTGTGGAACTAAAAATCAGAATTGAAGAACAGTGAAATTCCGTCATTGACCTTACCTCCAGAATGGAAGAGAAATCCAATAATGTTGATCATCTAGAGGAAGAAGTTGTTACTCTGAGAATTAAACTCAAAAATGAATCAATTTTAAAAGAAAAAAGTAATAAAATAAAATTTGGAAGATTCTAAGATACTGAGTTTATAGAAATAGCTAAGTGTGGTTCCAATAGAGTAGATTTTTTTTGAATGAACAAAGATCAGCATGCATGGGAATTAATGGAATTGGTTATGATGCCAAAACATCAAATGATGCAAATAAAGGTGGCTAGAATAAAGGCAATTTGAAGTTGGATCATGTTAAAAAGTCAGCTAAAGTTCTGAAAAATAAATCCTCAATTAAAAATGAAAGTATAACTGAAGACTATCCTCAGTTATCCAGAAATTATTGGCAGCCAAAATTTGTTCCCAAGGAAAGATACACGAGAAGGAACCATAATGAGAATACATTTCCACTTATGAAATGTCAATTTTGTGGCTATCTGTGCCATACCATGTCATATTGTGAAGATTCAAGGAGATATATGAATGGGGAAGAGATATAATTTCAACAAAAGAGAACATATCCATATTCTACTTATTATAGAAGAAATATTTTTTATGGATATTGTATTCACTGTTCTAACTTTGGTTATAAAGGTGTGTATTGCAGGTAGAGGTGTGATAGGAGAAATTCTTACAATGATCAGAGACATGTCAATACTATTCAACTAGATAGTGTTGTTATTTCAAATAGGTTTTCTCCTTTGGAAGAAGATTATTAATATGAAGAACTTTTGTACATGGAATAGAGAATTTAATGGACATCAGTGTCCTACACTCAATCCAATATCTATTGGAATGAAGAGAAGAAAATTGAGAAATCTAACTTTATAGAAGTAGATCTCAATGATACCAAGAACAATAACACTTGGATTCTTGATAGTGGATGTTTTCCCCATATGATGGGAAATTACAAACTATTAACGAATATCAAGAAAAAGGTCGATAGAATAGTGATGTTCAATAATAATGGTGATTTGAAGAGCAAAGGAAGTGGAAATACTAAACTATCTAATGGTGAGCTGAAAAAGACTGGAGTTATTTATGTGGATGGATTGTGTCATAATCTTTTGAGTGTGATTCAACTCTGTGACTCAGGCCTTGTTGTGATATTCAATCAGAATGGTTGTACTATAAGAGGAAAGACATAGAATTCTCTTATTAAAGGATGCAGAACAGAGGGAAACTTGTATCAAGTATAAAGTAAAGAAAACATTTTCTATATGACCATTGAAGAAGAAAACAACATGTGGCATCGATGATTGGGGCACATAAACCAGAAATACATCGAAAAGATATCCAAGATGAATATTGTCATGTATATCCCAAACCTAAATCATGAATGAGAAAAGACTTGCGATGATTTCATATGAGGGAATCTGGTCTGTAGTTACTATTGAACAAAGAAGAAAAGGGCATAAAATCTTTTTTATCTTATCTTGATAGATGTATATGGCCCGATAAATTATTCTTGAACTCATGGAGAAAGGTAATTTATTCTTTTCATAGATGATTATAGTGGAATGGCATGTGTGATCGTTATACATAGGAAATGAAAAGTGATTGATTGCATGGAAACCTATCAACAAATCGCTGAGAATGATACTAGATGGAAGATTAAAGTCCTGTTGTTTGAAAATAGAGGGGAATACACATCCATTGAATTTTAAAATTACCTAGAGAAGCATGGGATAGAACATGAGGTGGATGCTATGAGAACTCCACAATAAAATGGATTTGTTGAGCGTAGGAATTGATAGGTAAACAACATGTCCAGAACTATTCTAACCTAGATTCATATTCCTCAACATTACTAGAAAGAGGTAGTTCAAGATGTAGTGTATATTAAAAAAACAGGGCTATATATGGGTGATAAAAAGACACCATATAAATTATGGAATGGAAGGAATCTATCTTGGAAATATTTTTGTGTTTTCAGAAGAAAATATTGCATTTCAAACAAATAATAAAATCAAAGGGAGTATGCTAAAAATGCAGATGAAGGAATATTTAATGGATACTCAATAAATATAAAAGCCTACAAGTGTTTCAATAATACCTTGGAATGAATTGTGGAAAGCAGTGATGTTAAGATCATTGAAGAGATAAACATGAATGATTTAAGGAATTATTATGCTAATGTGATAGAAGATGAGGAAGAATGTGAACATGGAACAAATGCTAATATAGAGGTAGAGGAAGGTGTAAAAAACTCTTAGGTGTAACATCATGATGTTGAACTAAAAGAAGAATCAGAATAGGAATCCATAGTTGGAGAGAATTCGGTCGAACCCCAAAGGAGAAATTGAATAGTAGAGATTTATTAGTCCAACATTATCAAGGATCAAAATGAACCAATATAGACAAGAAGAATGAATAATAATGCACAATATGCATTTCTATCAGTGGTGAAACTATCCTCATTTGAAGAGGCAGAAAAGGATGAGTCATGGGTGAAATTAATGAATGAAGAGTTAGATCAGATTGAAAAAAATCGGACTTGGGATCTAGTCCAAAGACCTGAATGTCACAATGTGATTGATATAAATTGTATTTTCAAGAAAAAATTTGACGAGAATGGAAATGTGGTAAAAAATAAGGTGTGCTTGTTCTATAAATGATATTCACAAGTTGAAGGTGTTGATGTTGAAGAAGCATTTTCTCCAGTAGCGAGACTAGAGTCAATCAGAATATTTCTTGCCATGGAAATACAAATAGGTTATAAAGTGTATCAAATGTATGTAAAGAAAGAATTATTAAATGGAGTCTTGGAATAAGAATTATACATTGAACAAACCATGGGGTTATTTCTTGGAAATTAGGAAATAATGTTTTAGAAATTAAAGAAAGATCTCCATGGATTGAAAAAGGAACCACGAGCATGGTGATCTCGGTTGGACTATTATTTGAGAAAGTTTGAGTTTAAAAGAGGAGTATTAGATCACAATATCTATGTGAAGAATTCTCAAAAGGATCAGTTCATTGTATTGGTATATGTGGATGATATTATTTTCGGTGGAAGCAGGTAGGGATCAGTGGATGATTTTTCCAATCACTTGAAATCAAAATTTGAAATGTACATGATTGGTGAACTCACATACATTCAAGGGTTGGAGGTAATTCATAATAAGGATTACACATTCAATTCTCAAGAAAATTATGCAAGAGAGATTCAGAAGAAATTCAATACGAATGATTCCAAATCAATGTCAACTTCATTTGTGGTTGGAACAAAGCTCAGGAAGAAAGAGGAATGGAATTCAGTGGGATCCCATGATGTACATAAGAATCATTGGAAGCCTACTGTACTTGATGATGACATGACCAGATATTGTCTTTGTAACTTTCCTTGAGGACTTTTTTTAGAGTAATTTGAAGGAAGAACATATGGTAGTAGTGAAAAGAATCATGAGATAAATTCAAGGTACACATAATTATGGGTTATACTTTGTTTCATGAAGAGATAGTGATCTATCAGTGTTTTCTGATGCTGACTGGGATGGAGATGTAGTGGACTGAAATTCCACCAGTGGTAGAGAATTCTATATTGGGAAGAAATGTGTGGGATAGCTGAGTAAGAAACAGGAATGTACTTCTCTTAGTACTACTGAAGCTGAATATATATCCTCTACAAAGGCATGCACTTAGTTACTTTGTATGAAGCCACAACTGAATGACATTGGTGATGAGGTTAAACAAAAAATGATGATTTACTATGATAACAAGAGTGTAATTGATCTTATGAAGAATCCTATTCGGTATTCTCATATGAAACATATTGAAATCAGATATCACTTCATCAAGTAAAAAATTGAACAAGGCGCGATTAAAATGGATCATGTTGGAATTGATGAGTAAGTGGATGATATCATGACCAATCCACTATCAGCGGTTGTGTTTGAGAAACATCAGTTGAACCTTGGTGTTCATCCACCTCTCAGTGGATAAGGAGGTCACAAAAATCCCATCTCCCCAGTTGTTTTAACTATTTTTAATCTGTTTTGGGAAATGTTGTTGGTTTATGGGCGAGATATGATCCATGGGGAGCATGTTTTTGAGCTCTAAAAGTCAAGATTCGATTCTTTGGGTTTATTTGAAATGATGGAGAATGGATAAATTCACCTATGAGCAAAGAGAGTGAATTGTTTTTTCTCTGGGTATAGGAAATATGAACAATATAAAAAGTCTTCAATGCAACTATGGGGGAGACAAAAACAACAATAAAACTCAATTCATGTCCTCTATCTTGTTTTCTATATCTAACACTACTCATGTAGACTTAGTGTTTTGGATGAACTATTTCTTGAAGTTTTAGGTTTTGACTGTGGCTTGTGCTTTAGTGAATTTATCTAGAGATTACCAAAAATCCCAAAGGAGAATATTATTGGAATCTAGGATGTTCATTGATAATAATGTAGTATATTTGTGTTTGTTGTCAATATACACGTGGATGGCCATCCTGTCTTCAAGAAATGTGGTCATGCAATTGAGGATGAAAGTTGTGTTGATGGTGGAACTATTTACCAGTGTTTTCCAAAATTTTCAGCCTCAAAATTGGGAGTTTGATGTTAGAAAATGATGTTTTTTCACATAAGAGTGAATGGTATGAGAATCTACAAAGAAAATCAGAAAAATAAGGGAACCACATACCTTGGAAAATGGACCACATACCATATTTTCAGAATGGTTCGCAACCACATACCTGGCAGTGAGAACGGTAAGCGAAGCGGTGCATAGAACCAAAAATGGTTTGCAATGGTAGTTTTTGGTTAAGGCGTGTAGTACAAGGACTGTTGAAGGTTCACAGTATTTCTGCGGTTCACGAAATAGGAGCAGTACACGGTGGAGGCTTACAGTATGTGGATGAAGTTCAGTATGCAGTGATGACTGTCCCACATTGAAAAATTGGGTAAATTGGATTAGAAATTGTTTTGGAGTTATGTTCTTATTTATGGAACCGTAATCCCTTTCATTAAGTAATGGGATTGGAGATTAAAATTTTGGGAAGTAATCAGATGAAGACCGAAGTGGTTCGTGGAGGAGTAGATGGTATGGGGATAAAACCAACTACGTAAGGAGAAAAAGTCCGTAGAAGAGAGTGTAGTCTGCGGAGAAAGCTCTCGTAGTATGCGGTGGAGCAAGGAAGTACGTGGAGGAGCTGAGAGGTACATAGAGTAAGGTATTACATAGAGTAAGGAAGTTCTAGGAGGAGCTAGACAGTACACAGAAACAACAGTGGTACATAGAGTAAGTGATCCACGAACCATACCCATTACTCAGTACATGACGGAGGTGAAGTGGTATGCGGAACACCCAAGGAAGCTTGAAAAGTTACCAAATCAGTTTGTGAAATTAATTATCATAACCTATCAGTGTGAGGGAAAGTAATTTACATCTATTGGTGAAAACAGGTCTTTATCAAAGCATCCATTTATAGTTGAGGATGAATGATTTAATGTTAAACCATTGAAGAAACCTTCAATTTGATAAACTGAGTGAGTATTCTTCCAACAAAGTGGGAAAGGTGGGAGTCAGTGGAAGTGATCCGAGGGATACAATTTTCTATCCCAAAAACCTTGTATAGGTAGTGCGCCTGGAATATAGTGATCGTGCTAAACTCTTATAATGCAAAAATTATGAAGATTAGTGGTTTTTGGTATGATCGACACACTATTGGAATATGATCCTTAGATGTAGCCCTTAGTGGTGAACCAAGTAAAATTTTTGTGTCATTTCTTTGCATGTGATTGTTTGTTTTCTACACTTCCTCTTGAGATAGGTTTAATAGGTTCCTACCAATGTGGGAACAAGATCTATCAGTTAAAATAAAAAGTTGACACCCTGATTCACCCCTCCCCTCTCATGGTGTTCTGGGGTCCTTCATATTTTTTTGGGATAATAAGATACAATCATATTTTTTTGAAATTTTTAATTCCATAAAATAACTCATTTCACCCAACATTGATATTTTAAATAACATATTTTTTTTTGAAAACTCCTCAAATTAATTCTCCTTATAACATTTAAATATTATGTCATCAATATAAATACGCCAATCAAAGTACCTATATACAAATCTTTCACATAAAATTTTATATAGTGGTCTAATTATAGATATGTAACACTCACATAGCAAAACTTTTAGGGGTGAGCCTATGAGATAAAATGGGAATGACCATATGGTGTACAAAAATTAATGGGAATTCAAGTGTGACCCAATATGAAACAAAATTGGGTTCTTCCATTTGATAATAAATGAGTATGGGATATCTAAATTATGATAGGTTCATTGAAGCCTCATGTGTTGATCATGTGGTAGTTGATGGCCATTTTTAATTAGGAAATGACTTAAAACATAGTTAATGAAACATTGTAAGTCTTCCTTGTCCCGAACAAGAGTTATGGGATCTATACAATGTCTCTAGGTGTTCCTTAATGATGGAAAATAAAATATTTGTTAGGCTAAGTAGTGAGACAGTCTTGGTATGGAAATTTAGTATTATATATTCCCATGACAAGTTAATCATTGTGAGATGGGATGTTTTAAATAATCCTAAATTATGAAGATGGAGGTTGATCTTGACACATGTGTCCTTATTGTAAAAATTCATCAGCATAGGTTTACTAGTGATTGCCTTTGGTTTGGCTGAACCAATTATTAATGTGATAATTCATTCACTGTATTGATGTAGCTATTATTTTGATGCCTATATTTATGGTGAAAATTCATTCACCCTAGTCATTATATTTATTATGGTGATAGTTCCTTCACACTATGTTTATTTGTGTGGTGATAAATAATTCACATGTAGTTTTGTTTATTTGTGGTATGATCTCCAGCTTTGACTAATAGTGTGGTGATACATCATTAAACATAATTGACATGAGGGAGGTATATATTTTTCCAAATATTTTCATATTGTCCATACATCATTCATTTGTATATATATAATTTTATTATTTTTTTAAGTGACAAAATTATCTCCTAGTGATTCATCACTCACCCTGTTATCGAGTGGTGATACATTATTCACCTAGAGAAATCTCATTTTTAAGAAACCACTTATTTTCTTGTTGTAAAATCTAGATGGACTTTGAATTTTGGTCACAGATCATGGTATGTTTGGATAATTAGGATTCAGATGACGATTCTGAGAGTTAAAACATCTCTAGAAGATGTTCTTGGATGTGGATTGAGGCTTGAGATATGTATCTAGTGACTGGGTGAGAATTTTATTGCAAGCAACAAGTCGTGATGCAACCAATAAATTGTGCCAAGATGAACTTTCCATGAGGGGTGTCATGGGTAGGGAACAACACATTGAAAATGAGCATAGGGTGTAGTGATGTGAGGAGGAGGAGACTGTGCTATGAGGGGAGGGGGACTTAGGTGAAGTTCTTCTATAGGGTGAATCATGACATTACTCATAGGGGTTATGTTGTGACAATGATAGGTAGGATAATAGAACCTCTACTTAGGGTTGTCACACCCTGATTCATGAGGTGTTTTTCCATTCTAAGTATCCTTAAGGGGAGGGGATTATCATAGGGCACTGATCACATGATAAGGTAGAATCATGGGGCACTCAACTGTCTTGTGGGAAGAATGTTGTGTGTAAGGCATCATGCCATGAACCCTTGGTCACACCGTAGTGGTGCCAAAATGGTTGTTGGGCCCTCTACTTGGGGAATCACACTGTGACTGAGAGAGGTCATGTTGTGATGTAGGTTCTGAGAATATTTTTTTAATATGGGGTAGACCCATATTTTGAAGGTCTCCCCCTAGTGTTATTGGTTGAGAAATCCACACTAGGGAGTCCATTTTGGCCGTTCCTCCCCATTATATTCTCCCATTACCCCCTTGACTAACTGAAAATTATCTTTTTCATTTTGAAAACACTTTAAGGAAAAGTTAGAACCCATTAAAGTAAAAAATAAAAAGCTTTAAATACTATAAAAGATAGTCGAACCATTGAAATTTAATTTAAGACTATTAGACATATTCATCCTAAAATAATTCCAATGAAGGCCATTTACCTATATAGCTAGATAATATTGGATAAGATATTCAAAATAATAAGCCATATTGTCCAATGTTTGGATGTACACTTATATTTTTAACTTCTCTTCATTGAATTCTCTAACCAAAATAAGATATTTCTTTTTGATCCACTTTTCCTGCTCCTTATTAGTTTCCACAAGTAATAATTTCTCCGTCATATTATTCGAATCCTCTTGTGAGTCATTAATCAAAAGCGATTACACTAGAATTTATTAATTATAATTGATAATAAGTTCCCATAATTACCCATTGATCCATAACCTCCTTGATCTAGGGTGTTTTTGGTAGAATGTTTCTTGATGATTCAAGTTGTGGAATCTAATTATACCCTATCTCCCTCTTTACCACTAAATTTAATTGATTTACAATATATTTGGATTCGGGTTTAGCACCAATTCCACTAGAGCATGGTGAAATAAGATGAGGATGAAGGGGATTTTTCATAGCTTGGATAGAGGATGTTTTGTGATAAAGAAAGCATGTTGTTTCTTACCCTTTTGTTAGAGTTACATAACCAGATGAATTTATTTAAGGTTTTTGGTTAAATTTGATGAAATTAGCTATTGATCAGGTTCCAAATGATACATATTTTTTCTCATGATGGTGATAGGGGTACACCATAGACCTTATTGGTGTGTTTAGTCATGGTTTTGGAGAAGTAATATGGCTTAGTGATATTATATGTGATTATAACTATAGTAACACAAGTTTTTCTTTTACATGACCATTAAATCGTTTTAAATATCAATAACATAATAGTTATAAATTCAAGGATTTAAAGTTTTAGTATCTTGGGAAAATAAGGATCATACATCACTTATAAATAATAAATCACAAACATTATTAAAATCCTTATTATTTATCTACTTAAGATATTTCACATTCTCCTTAGTACATTTAGTCACTTGAGGGTATACCTCAAAGAAAGGGGTGATGTAAAATCCTAGTAAGGGGAAGGATAACATAATAGATAGAAGAGACATGAATAAAAAAGTACATGGGTGAGAATAATCATCATAATCATTTCATAATTATGGGATCATCATCATAAAAATGAGGAAGACATTTGTAAAAGGCATGGAATTTGGTGATGCAAAAAAATAAAGCATCATGTCATATTGGTCAAACTCCACACATAGTTGTGAATAAAACTAGTACAATGTTCATGCACAACATATGTGCATAAATCATAACATCATCATTGTGAAAAAAATAACATAATTTCCATTCATAATATACTTAATCTCATGATATACATCAAATCACCCAATGAATTATAGGTCTATATAATTTCAGTCCCACCCTTCACATCATAATATTTATATAATCATGCATTCCACATATAAAATATTACAATTATAGTCATGAAATAACCCATAAAAAGAAATAGGATTCATAATGATATCATAAATCATACTTTCAGGAAAAAATTTTGGGGTTTCAAAATGAAGAAGGGAAAAAATATTTGTTATAAACATCATCAGTCTTGAGTGAAGAAGAAATAACTCAAGAGGAGTCAAGATGTGTTTTTGAAATAAATGTCTTTTTGGAAAAATATTTGTATTTGGGTTAAAAATCAAAATAAATAAATTTATATCCCCAAAAATAAAAAATTAATAATAATCAAATGATATTTAAGTAACATTAGAATAATATACATACCAAATATTTTGTGAAAGAGGGATAACCCAAAGAAAAAGAGTTGGGTTCGAGAACCCACTTACCTTAAATCCTTCTTTATTTCATCACTTTTTCGCCTCCTAAATAATAAGATAAGGTTTATTAAAACATTGATATAGAAGTAAATTAGGTCAATTTATTTTACTATTTATTAATCATGATAATTGGATTGAATTTCTTAATTTCTTTTGTTGAAGTTGAAGCATTTTTATATCACGTTTTCTTTAATAATTTCCCATTTTTCTTTGATTTCTCTATTTTGTTCAGGGTAATTTATACACAAGTAAAATAAATTCCAGAAGCATAAAATAAATATATTTATAAATTTTTATATAATAAATTATTTATTTTAAACATCCATAGGTTTGGTGACAATAAAAGGATTAAAAATTTCCTCATTGGAAATTAACCAACCATTGGTGGGACATTACCAAAAGGGTGGGAATGGGAAGTTTGAAATTTATAAATATGATAATTAAAGTAGGGTGAAATCATTAATATAATTTTATAATAGAGAATACATAATTTTATAATATTTTTTTTCAAATAAATTTTTAATAAAATAAATATAATATGAAAAAGACAGAAGATTTGATAGAAACTTACTCTTTCCTTAGTGTTGCCTCTCTCGTACGACACTAAAAACACCTTGATTTTTGGAGTTTGTTTACTCAAAAACATCCCTAGGTATTATAATGTGATTTAAGAGAGATTCTTTTGGAATAAATTTAGATTTGGTAAAATAGGGAGTGGTTTTCCATGGGTAGGGAGAGATGTTATTTATATTTGAGGACATGCATATTTTTAGAATAAAATATTTAATATAATTTATATCCAAGGTAAAAATTATAATACATAATTTTTGAAAATATAAATAATATATAAATAAAATATAATGGTTTTAATACTTTAAAACCCTTTATAATTCAAATATAATTAGTTTATTAAAGTGGAAAAAAGAAAAATTGTTATTTTAAGGGATCACTTTTGAATTTAGGTTTTGGAAAATGATATTTAGGTTTGGAAATTATATTTGTTTTATTTTAATGAATAATTACTTAAATTAAATATATTTTGGCCGAAAGCCATGTTTGAGAAATTATTAGGTCATTATTACATCATGAATGATGTAATTTAAGATAAATCAGTTACATGGACAACTATATTTTTACTATTCAGATAAAAATTGAATTATTTCAGGAAATTACCTAAAAATTACCCTTGGTAAATTTTTACATGATGATTTCAAAAATGATATTAATTTTATCACAATATATTCATAACACAGGTAAGTTTAATTTTTAATATAAAAATAATTATTTTTATGAAATACTTTAAAATTCAGTTTATTAAAAATGTGCACATATTTTCTTTGAGTTTTTTAATCATGATATTTAATTTTTTAAATTATAATATTTATATTTAATTATATTAATCATGATAAATAATATTTACAACACAATTTATTATTTTGAGGTTAAACTACTATTCTAATGATGAGGTTACTATTCCCAACCGTTAGGTTACTATTCCAATGACCACATTACTTTCATAATGGTCACATTACCTCCTATAAATAACACTTCATTATTTATCTAAATATTAACTATAATTCCTCCCAAGGTTATATATTTTTATTTTCTAAGTTATTTATTGGTTTATTAATGTTTTGTTTCAATTCTACAGTGTTGTTTGTGGGGGTGATGATTCTAGCAGTTTGGAGCGATCCTGATTTTCCAATTTTATATTTTCTATTTTAGATTTTTTTTTCAATTATAATGTTTGTAATTTTAATTGGTTTCATATATTACTAATATAATGATATTTATTAATGAATTAAAATGTTTTTGGTTTCTCTAAGCATTCGATGCGTATAATACATATATAATATAATATAACACACATTTTTTTTTTGAAAAAAATATCATTTAAAAATTATGGGTCATTAAAGTATTCCCCTATTTAGAAATTTTATCCCCAAAATTTCAACTCATATTCTCGGTTGAGAATATGTTAGGGTACTTTTGTTTCATTATTTACTCTGATTCCCATGCCAAAACTTCATACTTTTAGTTCTACCAAAGAACTTTGACAAGGTGAGTTGTATTTTTGCGTAGAACTTTGTCTCTATGGTCAAGATATTCACTGATTACTCCTCATAAGTGAGTTCATTTCCAAGTTGTACCACCTATAGATTCTATACATGTGTGGGATAAGGTATGTACTTCCTCAAGAGTGATATGTAGAACACATCATGAACTTGAGTCATATTTAGTTTAAGTAAAAGATGACAGGCCCCTACTCCTATACAATCAAGGATATAAAAGGCTCTAATGTACCTATGGCTAAGCTTTTATTTCTTTACAAACCACATGAATCTCTTCCATGGTGATATTTGAAGGGAATTTTTTTCACCAACTTAAAAATCAAAGTCCCTTTGATGGTTATCCGCATAGATATTTTTTTTAACTTTGAGAAGCTTTTATATGTTGTCATATTACTTAAAGCTTCTATGTAACATCTTGCACAATATCTTATCAAAGTAATTTTTTTTCTATAACTACATCCCAAAAAGTTTTAGTTCTACATCACTTCCCATATAGAGATTCATATGGATCCATTTGAATACTTGAGTGGAAGCTATTGTTATATGAGAACTCATCTAATGGGAGATGCTGATACCATCCTCCTTTAAATTCCTTTTATTAGGATCCCAGCATGACCTTGAGTGTCTAAATAGTCCTTTTAGATTTTCCATCAGTTTGGTGGTGATAGGACATTCAAAAATTTAGTTCAATACCCAAATAATGTTGGATACTTCTCTATAATTAATATGTGAACCTTGGATCATGATCAGAAATGATCGAAAGTGGTACCCCATGCAACCTCACTGATTCCTTCACATATATCTTAGAAAGTTTTTCAATTGAGAAATATTCCTAAATATTAATAACATTGTAAGTCTTGGTGAGTCGATCCACCACAACACATAACACATTGTTTCCTTTGGATGTCTTCGAGAGACTAGTGATAAAGTCCATGAAAATGTTCTCGCATTTTCACATGGGTATAAGAAATGGTTTCCTAATCACCTTAGGCTTATGTTACATTACTTTTACCTATTGACATACCAAGTATATTCAAATATAATCAACAATACCATTCCTCATGTTTTCCAACTAGAAGTGTTCCCAAAGATCATAATATGTCTTGGTAATTCCAGGATGGATATAGAAAGATAAGCTATATGAAATATACAATAGATATTTATTTATATATGGTGAATAAGGAACAAAAATCCTAGTTCCAAACTGAATCACCCCATCATCATCGATGTAGAAATAATGTATTTTCCATTCCTTTACTTCTATCACATTATTTTGAATATCCAAGTCATCCCTTTATGCCTCCTTGATCATCTCTTAGATAGATTATTGGGAAATCATTTGGGAAAGGTAGGATGCATTCCTCACCATTTTGACTTCCAAATCCATCCTTTACATATCTAAGAAGATAAGGTATTTCTCAATCTGCGTCATGGATATAGAAATAGGTTTTTTTTCTTCTATGATCATTAAATACTTCATTATCCTTTCCTAGATGGTATAAAATAGAGAAATCATAGTCCTTGATTATATATAACCATATTTTTTGACTCATGTTGAGATCCTTCTATGTGAATATACACTTTAAACTCTTATGATTGGTATATATGTTACACTTATCACCATAGATATAGTTCCTAAAAATCATCAAGGCAAAGATCATTATTTCTAATTCCAAATCATGAATCAAGTATTTTTTCTCATGGATATTAAACTATCGTGAGTCATATGCTATCAATTTTTCATTCTACATGAGTACACAACCCAATAATTTCTTTAACTAATCACTATATATCACAAAACATTATCTACTTATTGGTAGTGTGAGTACAGTTGTAGTGACAATCCTCTTATTGAGTTCCTTAAATCTTTCCTCACAATATTATTTCTAGACATAATTTACCAATTTCCATGTTAACTTAGTTATGGGGACATACAATCATGAGAAATTTATCACAAAATATAATTAGTACCTTTATTAGACTATAAAACTATAGATTTCTATGACACTAGTGGCTTTGGACCATTCTTCAATTGCCTTTGTCTTTGAAGGGTCCACAGAAATTACCTCTCTTGTGATCATGTGCCCCAAGAATTTGACTTGCTGCATCCAAAAGTCACACATGATGAATAAATAATAAATTTTCTACTTCCTTAATATCACCAAAACAATCCTTATATTTTTCATGTTCCTATTTTATATTGGAGTAAATGAGAATATCTATGAAAAAAAACTACCAATAATTTTTCAAGGTTGTATCTAAAGACTCTATTCATAAAATACATGAATATTTCTTAGGAATTAGTAATTCAAAAGGAAATAACTATGAAATCATAGTTCCCATACCTTACACAAAATCCTGTCTTCTGAATATATTCCTTCTTCACCTTTAGCTGATGATATCTAAAATGAAGATCCACATTTTAGAAGTACTGAGATCCTAATAGTTGATTGAACAAGACATAAATCCTTGAAAGGGGATAAATGTTCTTTATGGTGATATTGTTGAGATCCATGTAATCAATAAAAATCTGCATTGATCCACCCTTCTTCTTTAAAAAGAGTACCGGATCACCCCAAGGCGATTCACTAGGGAATATGAACCCTTTTTTCAAATTCTCTTACAACTAATTCTTTAACTACTCTAGTTCTATTGGGGACATCCTATTAGAGAATATAGATATAGGATTGGATCCAAGTATATGTTCTATTGAGAACTCTACCTCACAATTTGGGGGAATTCTAGGTAACTCTTTAGGAAATATATTAATGTATTACCTTATAATGGAAATTTCTTCTGGGTTGAACCTTCCTTTGACTCAACCATTTTGGAAAGGTATGATTCTTCACAGGGTATCAACACCCACACCATTGATAGATTTTCCAAAGGATATTCATGATCTTAATTGCATTTGTTGAGGAGTATGGCATGGTTCAGATTGTGAAAATAAATTTCCTTTTTCTGAATGTTTATGTGTGGTCTATATAAAGAGATCGAATTCATGCCCATTATAGCATTGAATACCACCAAGCACTACTAAAAAACACACATTTAACAGTGCTAAAAAATTCATTGATAAAGTCTATCTTTATCAGCACTAAAAAAATCACTGGTAAAGGGAACTATTTATTAGTGCTGATAAAATGTAACCTTTATCAGTGCTTTATTTTAGTGATGATAAAGGAAACTTTTATCAGCACTTTATTTTTATCACTGATAAAATGTGTTCTTTATTTGCATGTTTTTAGCACTAATAAAAGTTTCTATTTATTAGCACTTTTTTATCACTAATAAAGGTCCAGACTAAAATGAAAAATTAAAAAAATAAAAACAAAATGAGTAAATTAAGAAAAATATGAAACATTTTATTAATTAAATAATTATTGATAAAAATGAATAAATTTAATATATATATATATATATATTATATTAATAAATAGCATGTATTAAATATATATATATATATATAAAATGAATAAGTATAATATATATAAAATTTTAATTAAAAACATATTAATGTCTTATTCATTTTTAATGTTTTTGGATTTTTCAATTTAACCTATATGAAACATCATATGATGCATTTATTTCATGTGTGTATATATATATATATTAATGTATTTTTATATAAATACACTCATAAATATATTCTACACAATATATAGAAACATATACACCTAATATTTATTTAATTTATTCAAATTTTAGTATATTTTATAATTTAATTATAAAATGAAGCATTTAATATATATTATGTTTTTAATCGGTCCATTTTTTGAATATTTTTAAACTGTACTCATTTTGAATTATTCAACTTCACTCATTTTTAAAATTCATGTGTTTTAGATTATATATCCATTAATAATGATAAAAATATATTTGTAATTAAATATTTATAAATAAATATTTATAAATAAATATATTTATAAATGTATATTTACTATATTTATAATCATTATAAATAAACAATTATTAGAAATAAATAATTATTACTTTTTAAATAAGTATTTATATAATTATATATATTTAAATAATTATAAAATTATAATAAATTTATTTAAATAATTATAAAATTATAATAATGTTATTTAAATTATTATAATCATAAAACTTTTATCAACACTATTTTAGTGCCGATAAGGATCAATCTTTATCAGTGCTAAAAAAGTTCTTGTTAAAAGATATATTTTTTAGTGATAAAATGATGTCATTGATAAATATGTATTTTATCAGTGTTTTTTAGCACTGATAAAGCTCGAGATTTATCAATGCTAAAAAAGCACTGATAAATACTCCTTTTATCAGTGCTTATAAATTTATTGATGATAAAAGGGATATTTATCATCACTTTTCTAAAAGTGCTATGAAAAGTGTGACTGATCTATTTAAAAAAACCCTGACCATGACTCTGTCGCTCGCGATTCTCAAGATCTCATTGAACTCCTCTAATGCCAGTGCTTCTCCTCTATGTTCCCTTGGATTAATCATGGCTAGAATCCAATGTATTCTATTTTCTACTATTTCTCTATCATTTTTAGATGTTTTGGGTTCTGTGTTTTGGGGTTTTGCGATGTTCTTAAACACGATAAACCCTACACATATTCTCGTCATTACTGAAATACAAAGAGTGTGGTTCTATTTATTCTTCTCCTTTCATATGTATTTGAGTGTCCATCCTATTTTTCACTAGAGACACACATAGATGTTTTACTCTATTCTCGACATTAACAAGTAAACATCTCATCCCCCTCAGATTTCTCTTCATTTGAATAATATAGGGTTCCAAATTCTAGGATTTTTATCAAATTTAATTCATATTATATACTAGATTATAGATTATAAAGTCTTAATTATAAGTGTTTTTAAGGATTAGGGGATACCAAGTTGTGTCCCTCATTAATGGGAATGAGAATATAGGGACCAAGGTAAGTGTAAAAATCATTAAAACATGTTTTTTGCATTTTGGTTATTTATGTAAATTGTTAAAACATGAAATATATTATTTAGATTTATGATTTTGATGAATATTTTTATATTTAATTCAAAAAAATATTGAATTAATCAGTCACATTACAAAAAATTATTTTAGTGATGGATGTTGTGAGAGTTTTGTTTTCTTATTTAATTTAAGTTTTTTATTAAAGTTTAACCATGGGTTACAAAGAGTGATGGGGAATTTTTTTGGTGAGAAAATTATGCTCAATTTTTTTACATTTCCTATATTGGATAGAGTTGAGAAATCATTGGGTAAATAGACTTATAAATACACAACAACATATAAAGAGTTTATTTTCCAAAAATAAGTGAGTTATGCATGGTTGGATAGTTGATCAAGAAAACTATGAGATGTAATTTATTAATAGATTTACTAATCAAAATAGAGATATAATTAATTTATAGGATAAATAACATAATTTGAAAATCCATATAACATGGTGAATAACCATAGAGAGAACAAAAATTGATTAAAATATATTTTTGATGGTTTTGATATTTATGTCCTATAAGTCATGTAATTTGTTATCCATGTACAAAATGCACAAAATATAGATAGAATACCCTATAGTAATTAACCCTTTGTTTCATTCCATAACCAATCCTCTCTTCTTCTTTGATCACTGTTTATCACTAGGTTAAGGCACTAGCACTCCTTTAGTGATCATAGGATGATACCCTAAAACTCATAAGTGGTATTATAGACTTGTTCCTCAAGGACACAATGTATTAATCTATTAGTTTTACTAATAAATAAATGCAATATTGTATTATGTAAATATTATATTTTATGATATGGAGGATTTATTTTTTCATCCATAACATATAGATATTATATATCATAAGGTATGAAATATAGAAAATCTAAGTATTTGAACTAAGTTTTATCATAATATTTATGATATCATAAAATATGACTCTATCCATGGTTTGTGAGAGAATAGAGGATCAAATCACAAATATAATATCACCTCAATTGTTAAATATGATAAAAGAAATACGATATCTCCTATTATATTTTGTGATATCATTCATGGAATATGATTAAAGTTTCATCACAGAATATGATTGAGTTGCAGGAATACCTCTCTCCAATATTATATTTTACAACTGATAATATCATTATCATTTATAAAGTATGACATTCATAGAGGTAATTATATATATACTTCAAGATGTGTGGTATAATTTTCAATGACAAGAAGTATCTATAGTTCCTCTAAGATTTTATAGTAATATATCATAATAATAAATTTAGGATTGCATTGAATAGATTCATTTCATTTGTAAGAGTAAGAAAATTCTAGATAAATACTAAGCATAAGTTGAAAAATAACCCTTTAAAGGGATGTATGTTATTGTAGGGATCTTATGGTGGATTAAAAAAAATCCAAAATTGGAAGGTGAGGAATCCTTGAGTAGACAGAAGTGATGTCCCATGTAGGTGGGAGTGAGATTTATTTATTTAAGACCATTAGAGTGGAGGTATTCCAATTCCTCTTCAATTGAGGATACTTTTTTGAGTGATTCTATTAGTGTAGGTTCCTATGACACTTTAATCCTTAGACTCTTGATTGTATTCCATCTCTTGAAGATGGATTGGACTCCCTCATTCAAACTAGACTTCCTCCAATTATCAAGAGATAGAAGGCAATCAAGAATCTAAAGATGGATTAAATAAAGGTAGTAAAGGTCATTTGTACTTTAGTATTGAAGTATTATATCTCTGTACAATATAGTAACAATTTTCATGCAAGATGGATACAATTGTGGACTTTTATGCATGGTGTTTATTGCATTGTTGTTATTTAAGACAAATTAAATGTTTGACTACTCATGCAGACAATGTCTTCTGAACATGATGGTGCTGATAATCCTAAGCAAGAATAGATTTTTTATTATGAAACTATGGAATTATTATTGTATCAACAACATATTGATGAAAAAAATGAAAAAAAAAACAATAATGATGCAACATCATAGTTTTGAATAAAATTATCAAGGAAAGAAGTCGGGGTATAAAATTTTAGGTTGGTTGGAATCAACACGACCAACCTATTGACCCCAACAAGTCAATGTTCATTAGTTTTCTTGGGGTCAGAGTGAGGATTAATGTGATGATTGATATTGACTCATGGAACCATGTATAACTTGTAACAAAGTAAATAATTTTGAAATATTTAATGGTAATGTTACAATATAATTTATCTATTTTATTGAGAAATTATATAATAAAACGTTGATTTAGTTTTCATTATTCCCTATAGAATTATTTTATTTTAGAATATTACCGGAATAAATTTGTCTTAATGGATACCAAAAAAAGACCATAGAGTTTTCTAGACTCTTCTGATGAAGTTACATCTCAGGGATACTAAGGGGAAAATAAATCCCCACTATCACGACCCATCCTAGTGGGGCCCGCGCCGTGACTCCCCAAGTCTGCCTCCAATAGGCCAGGGACTGGTGACTAGCACTGAGTAGGCATATCACTAACATGGGAGGCATTTCCTAAGTACCTATACACACACACACACACACACACACACACATCTCCAAGACCACAATGATGAAATTTAAAGGAAACCACTAAAGAACAAAAATGCATCTATACAACTATACCCAACCACCAGTGTACAACGAAAGGTAAAGTACTGAAGGTAAACTAGGCCAAAAATACAAACCCACCAAAACAAGAGTCTAAAAACTGCAAAGTCCGACCTGTGAACACAAAGAGGTACTGGGACTACTTCTCATAGCCATAGGAACACCACGACACATATGGAACTCAGAAAGCTCGATTTTGTCCTGGTCCATCCTGGAATCTGTCAAAAGGCTGCTCGTTTGCACAAGAAATGAGACATGCGGGTGAAGACCATGTAGGGGTGAGTATAACAATACTCAGTAGAGGACCCCAAAAACAAAAAAGTAGTAAAGTAAAGGTACAACGAGCTATGTACAATATATGTCTATAGAACATATTGCAAGAAAAACAATCACCAGATATACTCAAAACCCAGACTCATGGTCTAGAGACAAGTCGCCCAACCGCATACCCCATCTAGGGATTCAGTTCGAAGAATCCACGAAGCACTCATTCTGGGAGGACACACTCCACGAGTCTTATAGCTCTGATGACGTCCATCCAAGAAGTACTGTTCATTGGGAAGCATCATGAGAGGTATTTACACTCATTACGGGAGACACACTTCTGAGTGAGAAGGTTACGGTAGATAGATTCACTCATTACGGGAGACACACTCCTGAGTGAGAAAGATCACGATACAAAGATGAGGTTCACTACCAGGGCCATGGAGGATATCGTGACTCATCCGGAATTCACCCGCTTGGTAGAGGATTGATGCCCGATGGAGTTGGTCACGTCGATGTCGGACTCTACCTAGGGTCAAGAATGGATAGAGGATCTCGATCCGGGCCTCTCAGATGGATGCATGACTTTATCAAAGAAAGTCCTACTGAAGGGATCATACTCCTATAAAAGGAAACGATGTTTGGCCTTTAGGGGAACAAGAAGAAGGGGCACTAACCCAAACAAAAGATGTCCATGATGCGGTGAACAAGAGGACCATGCCATTTTCCAAAAAGTACACAGTGTGTAGAAAAGTTACACACCGTGTTGTTGGACCCCGGGTACTGCCCGTGCACAATGACCCATGTATTAAGGCTGGTTGTGTAGAAAAACTGAGTACACGGCGTGTAGTACGGTGTACATGCCATGTCCAAGTGACTGGGGTTGGCTCCGTGTACGCTAGCCATGTTCCCGTACACAGTCATCAACATGTGTACTCCAACCCGTGTAATCAGTACATGAGGTGGACTGCGTTACTGGCCTCGCCTGACTGTGTGATGGAGTACACGGTCGTGTACTCCATCCCGTGTCCGTGTACCCCCTGGACACATGCCGGGTTCCGCGTAGCCGCCTCTGCCATGCTGTACATGCGGTGTCTCCTGAAGCCATGTAGTCCAACTCGTGTCCGTGTACTTCCCAAAATACACGCCGAGCTTTGGGGAAAGTCTAACACACCGTGTGACCATGGTCAAATGCCATGTGATTCCTCTCTGACCCCTGAAACCCTAGTCTCCACCACCAGTACCACACGGCGTGTTCTTCAGAAGTACACGCCGTGTATTCTGGAAATTTACAGAAATGTGGACCTCTGCCATCACGCCTTCTGAGCTACCCCGTTCATCGATCCGGCCCTACGATCACCACGAAAATATCAGGTTTTGGTCTCCCCGACACCATGAAGCCGCTTCCAGTGTTTTTGGTCCTCTGATCAGCTCTAAAAACATGTTTTGATCTTCCCGCACGAAGAATGCCCGAAGAATAGCCCTTCCAGATCCGGTCCAATTATTCATCTGCCATTGTCGTCGCACCTTCACAAGGTCTTTGTGTTATCGATTCTTTAATTTGGGATCGTTACGATGTAGAAAGGATGCGCAACGATCCATTGTTCGTTGCCCCACAAAGAACGCGAAGAATGCGAAGAACGAAGGAAAAATCCAATAAAACCAACTGAGGAACGAACCTCTGCCATCGTTCATCACAACATTGATCCACTCCTATTAGTAGGCTTAAATGAGGAATAATCAAACAACAACAGTTAAACATGGATCAATTCCCCGAATCATCTCGATAAAACCCTCCCGAAATAACGAATGAATCCGTGGATCAGCATGTTTGGGGTTGATCCGCGTTCTTTGTTTAAAATAAAAAATGGGGAAAAGAATTCAAATAACAAACCCCTACCTCAAACTGGGATCGATCATTAATGATGGTGTCACATTTCTTCCATCGACGAGATCCTTCAACTTTGTTGGCGTAACGATTCGCGGCTCCGATATGTAGTCGTTATTCACCGAAAGATTTCTCTAGAGTTTCCTCTCAATCATCCCCATGATCAATATTCGATAATAAAAATAAAAATTGAAACGTATTTGATGTACAAATACGTTGTGGCATTAATGTATTCACAATACTATTTCTATGTCATTATGACACGTCATTAATTAAAGAAACAACTTCCCCATCGCCACGCTGTAACAGATGTTTCTATAAAAGAAATAAAATAAACTTACAAATTTATTTTATTTTATTTTACTTAAAATGTCCAAAAATTAACTTTTTCCCTCAACCTGTGCCGGTCAAGGTTAGGTTCATTCTTAGGTAAAGTCTTCGCCCCAGATGCAACTGTGCCCTCAGATTTTTAATCCGGTCATCCGTTTGGAAACTTCCACAACCGCGCACAAGTGCCGACTCACTTAACTTAAAAAAAGTTCAAACCACCATTCCAAGATCAATGGGCCTCGGAATGATGTGTTGTTTTCACACATTGTCTCAAAATAATTTCATATAATATTTAAATATAATACACAGAAAATCCGAGACATTACACCCACCCACAACATATTTATGCACACATTATAAAACATGAAACATGGACTACTTTTTTCAATTATCTCAAGGTGAAATAATTTCAGGTGCATTGTGATTAATAATATTTTATTTGAAATTATTTATTTCATCCAAATTAATTCGAAATTGTTAATTTCTAAAATAGAAAAATTGTGATGAAAATAAAAAATGTGCATCAAAACCAACGTACCCCTATCACAAAGGAAGGATGGGGTACACTTAATTAGAGAAGAAATTGGTATATATTTTAAAATAAAAATAAAAGTTTAATTATGTGATATGAAACAACATATACTCAGTTTTTTATATGCAAATTAATGAATCATAATTTAAATCCACTTCCATCCCACATCATGTTCTATGGTAGGATGCTCATGTAAATAAGGATGGTATATTAGTTGATGAAAATAAAAAAATAGTTTGGGAAGAATCCGTAACTATGAATTAATTGTAATTCATTATGTTTTATAACTTTATTAAATAAAAATAAATATTTTCATATTATTTTTTATGGTTTAGACATAATAATCAGCAATAACCATACCTAAAAAAAAGAAACTTTCAGTAGTTTTGAAGCAGGCTGAACAATATGGTCACATTAGAGGATTAGGTTTTCGAGTCTCTATTTGAACATATTTCAAGAAGATAAAACCAAATTAAGATACATATAATATAGTGAGATGAATGCAGTCACAAATAGACTCACTGCAAGATATTATTTTGGGGTCTGGTTTGGTAGACCAATGTATATGAAAGGATCAAAGTGTACCGATGGTGGAGAAAATATTCACATATGAAAAAAATGATCCCACTATACTTGAAGCTATTAATTCCTCCCAACCACATTACTTACCTGAGGTAATCAATTTTTTTCATTAATATTTCTTCTAAATGCAAATCAAACAACTTCCAATAATTTTATATTACTAAAATTTGGAAGGGTATAATTTTATGTAATTTTTATCTGTCAAAACCCATGTAACATCGTATTGTGATGAGTACTATCTATAATATCCTAAGAGACTAGCTAAACAATCAAACCCTCCGACAAAATCACACGAGAGTGGGGATTGAGGTAGCTTATGAGCCGACTGCTAAGTTTCCAGTTCCACTTGATGGCCTGAAAATTACAACAGCCGAAGCTGCTATTGGAGCTTTCATTACTTGGCTATAAAATATTATAAAGATATATGAGGTATTTATTTAAAAACAATTCACATGAAAAACATGTAATAGTTTATTATAAAAGTTATGAAGTGAGGTATGATATTACAGATGAATAAAGTGGAGGAGAAATAAAAGGTCGAATCAAGAAAATACAACGAATAGACCAAGAAAACAAAATGACCTTCTGAGTGTAATTTCTCTCTACAAGTTCTAGAGAAATAATTATTATCATTACAACTTCATGTAGAGACCCCATTTAAAGGTAAAAATATATATTACAGTTAATATTAAGAAAAAATATATGGAGAATCCTTCACATACATAACTGGTCTCGAGACTCTAACCGAGATTCTCAATAATGAATGGTTGGGTGCCTAAGTTGTGAATACATAGATAAGGTACATTTTCATAATACATATTCCCAAATAGTGAGATAAATATGTTTATTAAAGTTAATAACTATTAATATTTTGTAAATTTGTTTATATCACAACTATATAAAGGGAAGATCATGAGAAATATGATCTGGATTCATTAATCCCTATATGATTTCTATGCCAAAAATTACTTTGGATAAAGAAGAAATAGAGAAGAAAAAAGATGAGTTACTTAAAGTGTTTAATAAAAAAGCATCAGACGACATACTCTTTTTGATACCTATAATACAAAGGTAAAACTATACGATCTAATCACATACAATATATTTTTAAAATTTTAATTACTTAATTGTTTTTAGGGAATTATGGATACTGATAGAAGTCAACATAGACACCCCAAATATTTATTTTTTGGATTCAATGCATGGATTTCCAACCAAACGACCACACATGATGTGTATTATGAATATATAATACACTACAATCAACATTTTATAAATAAAATTTGAATTATATGTTCGATATATGTTTTAATGAGAATTTTGTTATGATAAGGAGGTCACTCAATACAGGATAGATCATAGAATGAAGTCGATGTCTAAGAAGATAAAGCATGTGGATTACTATAATTGGAAATAAATTAAGTTATATATAGAAAGATTTAACTATACAAACATTTCAAAAAAAATTACTAATTTTTTTCAATGTTTCTAGAGTTTTTGAAACAAGATAATGATATCGATTATGATATTATGTTTGAAAATTTATGAGAGAAATTATAAAGCATGAAAAGAATAGCGTCCCCCAACTAGTAATTTCCAAATATAATTACAATTTCACTAAATATATTTTATAATCAATTGTTTGTCTATATTTTTTCTTCATAACTATCATTATTTCCAACATTAATGTTACTCAAAAGAAGAAATAAATTTTTTTAGAGATGAGTGGATAGCATACCTTTTTTTAGAATGTATGTCGTCAAAAACTTTAGGTGATTAACTGCTATGTATGTGATCTAGTACGAGTTATGACATTTGAAAGATATTTGGGGTGTGAATCATTAGTGTTAGAATTATTATATATAACTTTTGATCTATTTATCAAGTAGAATACTAATGGAGGAAATAAAATTGTTTAGAAGCACTGACCTTAAAATAATAAAATTATTGGTAAATCATTGTAACAGCTCGAGATTTTATGAAAAATATTCCTTTTAATTTCACTAATGTCTTGTGTTGTACGCTACACCAAAAGGAGCTTGCACAACACGTATCCTTGACTTGCCTTGTATTACACGCAATCGCAACCTTCCTCGATAGCGTGTGTGGTACGTAATACTGAGTTTCACGAAACAATGATATGCTATTAAAATATTATTAAAACTAGCCGTTATGAATAGTAATAACCACTTTTTAAATTTTAGAAATTTTAAAATGGACTTCATTTTTGGATTCGGAGTATCGAATTTAGCCTAAGGTGAAATTTTGGTACTTTTCGGATAACTTTCATATTCTGATGAATAGTGAAAATTACTAAATTATAATTAAAAACAACTTTTTTAATCGAAATAATTAATAGTGATAAATCATTAATTTGAGTGGTTTTAAAGTATATTTAGAATATATTTTTACAATTTAATACAATGTTGGTCATTGGATGTAATTTCACATTTAAACTAGACATAAACAAGTGTCAATCTTTTGATAGATATTGTTTCTTAAAAACACGCTATTTGTTTTAACAGCGGGATTTAATTATAAAATTAATTAATGCAACTTTTATGTAATGAATTTGGTAAAATAGACTTCATTTTTGAATTCGGAATATGAAATATAGCTTGGGATGAAATTTTGGCACTGTTCTGAAAAACATCAATTTTTGATGAATAGTGAAACTACTAAGTGGTAGTCAAAAAAACTGAATTTTTCATAAAACTTAATTTTAACGCTTCTGTAAATGGAATTTCAAAAATCCGAGAGACACGGTTGATGTCAGTAAGTAAAATGTGGTTCAATGAGATGAAAATAATTTTTGGTGAATAGTAACTTTTTACTTTTTTTTACCGCGGTTAATAGTAAATAGGGTAACTAAGGGTAAATATGATATTAATATTACCCTAACACATGTACTAATTCTATTGGACAAGTGTAATTCGACCAAAAACAAACTTAGGAATAAAATATGACCATTTAGGCCCACTTGGATTAGATTAGGACATTTATTATTAATTTATTTAAAGAAGGGTTAAAATATTTAAAATCAAAGTTTAATAAGTAAATCATTTTTAATATGGGGTTATACATAAGATAAATTCGATTGTAAATATTCATTAGAAAGATAAAACGATTTAATACATGATGGTATTTTATTTGTAATTTTTAGACATCAAATAATTTAATTTATTTATGACACAATGATGATGCAGTAATTATCTTATTAATGAAATATTGACATAATTGATGTTATAAACACCAAAATAAATATAATTTGAGACTTTTTATGAATTCCACTAATTTTCTAGGTTACTATGATATATTAGTGTTGATTTAATAAACTTGGTTCGAACATATAATTCTGTTATGACTTTCAAAAAAATCATATATCAAATAGTATCAAAATTGACACAAAATAGTTTTTAAATCAAATATTATATTATTAATTGTTATTTTATTCCAAAAAATCTAAGGTTCGGCCAAATGACTTAGATAAGGATATATATTTTAATAATAAACAATTTGAGGTTCGTTTGGCATGTTATAGTAAGTGTATTAACCATATAGTGAAAGAAAACAAAAAGACACGGTAAAAGTTAAATTATTTAACTTAGAGTTAAATCTAATTGATAAGGTTAAAATAATAACCTAAACTTGTCTAAATCCTATTGGATGATAGGATTTCGACCCATCCCCACTTTATCTTCGAAATAAGACCCTTTGGAACCATTATAAACCGATTTTGACTTTAATATAAAATAATATTTTGAGATATTCCTAAGGTGCCCCTCTCCTCCCTTATAAAAGGACACCTCCTCCCCCTCCTGCTCACACCAATTTGAGCACTCAAGCTCGTCCAACCCCTGCCAAAATCTCTTCTCCACTTCCCTAGCAACATCCTAGAGGTTCTGGTCTTCCTCAAAGACCAATTTTAGTGCCCTAAGAGGAGGTCTCAAAGAGGCGCTTCAAAGAAGAGGTAATTACCGTTACCAATTCTTTCATCTTTATTTCTTCTTCCACTTCTTATTCTTAGGTTGTTTCATTATGAAGTAATAACATCAGTATCACTCATATACTGATATGTTATTATAAGTATGAAACAACCCTATTTCACCATCTATCCATCCCACGGAAAAAGAAATCACCGCGCGTGCGTACGTACGGAATACCGTCTCCACGCCGTGGTGTAATCTATTTTCCACCACCACCTTACATGGATGGGTATAATGGTGTAAAGAATAACTATACATAGTTATTAAAACATCATATTGATTCTGATATATTGTATGATCCACTCCAATTCAATTCAATATTTATAGAAATGATATCATCGCTCGTGCGTACGTACGGACTACCGTCTCCACGACGCGATGAGATTCATTCTCCATGTTAACCATTTAAGAATGATTATAATGTATATATAAGAAACAATAATGAAATATATGACATTATAAAGCTACTGGATTTATGTATATATATACATATGTATGTCATCTACTTACTTCCATTTCAAGACAATAAGGAAAGGAAAACAGCGTTCATGCGTACGTACGGACTACCGTCTCCATGAACGGTGTTTTTCATTTTATTTATCTACATATTATATATATATATATACTGAATATATATGATATATAAATCATATTTTATATTCTGGAAGTGAGTAAATCATGATATAAGTAATAATGATGTCAAGAAAAACAAGTCAAAACACCTACGATAAATGAAACGATTTTACCCAAAACGCTTCTTTAACATGGAATTTACAAAAGAACGGGTAATATAATGTCATAAGTGAACCATATATGATATCATAACAATGAATATGATTCTGTAATAAGTCAATAACATGATTTAAATCATTATACAGGAGGTTCGGACACTTACAAAGCAAGTCGGACCTAAGGTAAGGGAAATATCACAATCTCATTCTTATCCGAGATTGTTTGTACTTTGAAATTTACTGGGGTATATTTTATCATCCACATCCATGTTTACTAAATATGTAATATTATTTCCATCCACTTACAATAGTTTAAATCCAATTTTACCCTTCGGTGAGTTTTTAGTAAAAGATATGAAAGGAATCTTTTGTCGTTTTTCGTACGAGGTACTTTTTGACTTTTCCGACAAAAGTACGAAGAATGTTTTTTTTAACTTATACGGCATGAATGGATTTTTAAAACATTATTTCCAAGAAGCTTCCTTTACAAGTTTTCAAGTTTATTTTTAATCAACTTCTTTTATTTTAAAGTCGTATGACATGTTATGAAAGGAAAAATGTTTTTGAAGTAGAAAGGATATTTTCCTCAAGAATGAAGTTCAAGTATTTTATCAAAATTATTTTCCATCTAAGATAATAAAAGGGTTCTGTTTTTATCCCTATTATTACATGGATTTGATTATGTTGTGATGGAAACATTTTTATGAATTCCTTTATCTTATATGAATTTATTTATGATGTCATGATGTTTCAAGAATCCCATTTTTGTTACATGTGTTATGCGATGATGTATGTTTTATGATTATGTGGCACACATAAGAAAGGATTCATTATAAGATGGGTGGGACCTATATCTCCCTCCAATTCATTGGGTAAAGATTTTATATCTCATGAGATAGACATGGCTGGAATGGTAGGTTATACCGGTTCAGTGAAACAGGACTGAAACGAGGGTTACTCGATTCAGAAAGGGACTTTGTCCACTAAGATAGTCTTGGCAATGAGTCTTGACTAACAAGAAATGATTCTCTATGATTATGTGTGAATGCCACAAAGTTTCATGTTCTATGTTATGATTATTGTGATTACATTTCACTGCCATGATTTATCCCATGTTATGAAATTATGATCTCTTTTGTAGGTTAAGATTTCCAAAAGTTATGTGCTTGTGTATATGATGTGATTTATATTTCTTTTGTTTACCCTTAATGAGCATTTGAGCTCACCCTTTTATGTTTTCTTTTCCCCAGGATATAAAGAAAGGTTTTTAGGTAAAAAAAAGGAAGATCTTTATGGGAGATATTGGAGTTCTTTCACCACGATTAGAAGATTACGTTCCGAGTTTCCAAAGACACTAAACTATTACGATCCTTGTGTGTGTATTTTTTTGTTATGTACTAAGTATTCCGCAAAAGTAATGTAATGTCTATGTACGATAAGCTTCGGGTCTCTACAGTTGGTATCAGAGGAAAGGTTTAGTCAACCTTTGGAAACTGGGATGCGAAAGCGTTAGTGAGATCCCTAGAGATATTTCTATGGTATGTCTAGGGATGTCCCTAAGGATAAGTATATGTATAGGATATAGTAATAGAACTACAGTAACGATCTTAGAATTTAACCTAAGATGTTAGATATTGAGGATACTCCCCCTTTATTATGTTGTTTTCTCTAGCATGATTTTTTCCTCTCACAATATTCTTTTTGTGTTTTAGTTAATGAAGGGAACCCGAAGGAATTCGGTTAACATTGAATCCAATGGACAAATTGGTGACTATGAGCAACAAGATTGTGTAATTCCTAGAGAGAAAGATATTGTGATTATGCCGAATCAGTCATCGTGATATATGATTAACAAGGTGAAATTTAGTGGTATGCCTAATTCATCAAAGAAGAGGAAGATAAACTATTATTCATGTTCTCATGTTGAGGAGCATAAAGAAAGGAAGATTGAGATTTCTAAAGAAGGGAAGAAGAAACTTGAGGAATACCTCAAATGGAGGGACTGATGTTATCTGTGTGGAAAAAAGGGTCATAGAGTGACAGACTGTTATGGAGTTCAATGTCTTATTTGTGGAGAACATGGGCATTACCCAACTCAATGCCTGGACCTAAAAAGGTACTTCTAAATCAAGGAAGGACTTATTCCAGGACAATCATTGAAGTGGATGGACTGAAGTGTTTATGTATTGGTATTCAATAATAATGTTGTTGAGGTACTTTTATGGTGTATTGAAATATTTATTGGTCTATTGTGGTTTTCAATAATTCTAAGGTACCGGTAACCATGAAAAGTGATTCAAATATTTTGGAATGTAGATGATATGCGCATAATGAAGGGATAAGGAGGAAATGAAATGTTTGACAGTATTCATGAGCTCATGATTGATATAAGGACTAAGTGATATCATGGTTTGAGTATATAGAATTTTGAGGATTTTGGTATGTGGAAAGTGTTAACTTTTAACTGCATTCAAGTTTTCACTAAGGTTCAATGGGTATTCAAGAGTATACATGATTAAGGACTTTGAATGTTTGGAATGTGACCAACAAAACATATCTTATGATATATGGGGTTCAATGATGGTATTAAATCTCTGGTAATCGTTTTCACTATGTTATGAGAGTGGACTGCAGTATTATGGATAAGCCTAAAGATTGGAATGGATTATGTTGGACATAAGTTAGTATTGTTTAAGGATAGAAGTTTTTTTTTGATATTATTGATGGGATGTTATAGTAATATAGTTTTAGAAAAAGGACAACCTGCAGGACGGGCGACAACCCATCGCTTCGGACAAGGCTGTGGTAATCGAACCCAGAACCGAAGTGCGACTGGCCTTTATCGCCTACCACTGACCTACAAGAAGTCCCTGTTTAGTAGAAACTAGTTTTATTATATTAAGCAGTATGATATATGAAGTATAAGTCCATTTTAGGAACCATATATAATTAATCTCACTATAGATCGATTTATGCATATAATTTTTGCTAACCTTTTGTTTGAGACAGATGGAATGACCCGTCATTCTATCACATGATCTGCTAACACTTCATGAATTACAAATTCAACTTCATTTATTTAAGAGATGAAGTGGAAATTGTTCAAGGCACGAAAACTAGTGAGATTGTACCAAAATAAAGTAAGTATTTATTCTAATTCAAATTTTCAACTTTAAGGAAATGATCTTGAAAACCAAAAATGTTGTCCTAGTGATCTTGTACCTGATGAATCAGATGGTACCTTATATCATCACAAATCTATGGATTTGTGATTATTGGCTTTTCCATAGCCATGTTCTCTACCACTCTCCATCAGAACATGATGGTTAGATTTCTCTTCCATATCCATATTTTCACCTATGTGGAAACGCAATGATTAGTTTATTTGGGTAACCGTTACGTTTCATAATTTTGTTTTTAAAGATTGGTTTTGACATTCCTTTTTACGATATGGGTTTTTATTAAAGAAACTTTCGAATAGTAAACCATTTATAACCCCGACGAATTTCGAGGGCGAAATTCATTTTAAGGGGGGTAGAATGTAACAGCCCGAGATTTTATGAAAAATATTCTTTTTAATTTCACTAATGTCTTGTGTTGTACGCTACACCAAATGGAGCTTGCACAACACGTATCCTTGACTTGCCTTGTATTACACGCAATTGCAACCTTCCTCGATAGCGTGTGTGGTACGTAATACTGAGTTTCACGAAACAATGATATGCTATTAAAATATTATTAAAACTAGCCGTTATGAATAGTAATAACCACTTTTTAAATTTTAGAAATTTTAAAATGGACTTCATTTTTGGATTCGGAGTATCGAATTTAGCCTAAGGTGAAATTTTGGTACTTTTCGGATAACTTTCATATTCTGATGAATAGTGAAAATTACTAAATTATAATTAAAAACAACTTTTTTAATCGAAATAATTAATAGTGATAAATCATTAATTTGAGTTGTTTTAAAGTATATTTAGAATATATTTTTACAATTTAATACAATGTTGGTCATTGGATGTAATTTCACATTTAAACTAGACATAAACAAGTGTCAATCTTTTGATAGATATTGTTTCTTAAAAACACGCTATTTGTTTTAACAGCGGGATTTAATTATAAAATTAATTAATTCAACTTTTATGTAATGAATTTGGTAAAATAGACTTCATTTTTGAATTCGGAATATGAAATATAGCTTGGGATGAAATTTTGGCACTGTTCTGAAAAACATCAATTTTTGATGAATAGTGAAACTACTAAGTGGTAGTTAAAAAAACTGAATTTTTCATAAAACTTAATTTTACCGCTTCTGTAAATGGAATTTCAAAAATCCGAGAGACACGGTTGATGTCAGTAAGTAAAATGTGGTTCAATGAGATGAAAATAATTTTTGGTGAATAGTAACTTTTTACTTTTTTTTACCGCGGTTAATAGTAAATAGGGTAACTAAGGGTAAATATGATATTAATATTACCCTAACACATGTACTAATTCTATTGGACAAGTGTAATTCGACCAAAAACAAACTTAGGAATAAAATATGACCATTTAGGCCCACTTGGATTAGATTAGGACATTTATTATTAATTTATTTAAAGAAGGGTTAAAATATTTAAAATCAAAGTTTAATAAGTAAATCATTTTTAATATGGGGTTATACATAAGATAAATTCGATTGTAAATATTCATTAGAAAGATAAAACGATTTACTACATGATGGTATTTTATTTGTAATTTTTAGACATCAAATAATTTAATTTATTTATGACACAATGATGATGCAGTAATTATCTTATTAATGAAATATTGACATAATTGATGTTATAAACACCAAAATAAATATAATTTGAGACTTTTTATGAATTCCACTAATTTTCTAGGTTACTATGATATATTAGTGTTGATTTAATAAACTTGGTTCGAACATATAATTCTGTTATGACTTTCCAAAAAATCATATATCAAATAGTATCAAAATTGACACAAAATAGTTTTGAAATCAAATATTATATTATTAATTGTTATTTTATTCCAAAAAATCTAAGGTTCGGCCAAATGACTTAGATAAGGATATATATTTTAATAATAAACAATTTGAGGTTCTTTTGGCATGTTATAGTAAGTGTATTAACCATATAGTGAAAGAAAACAAAAAGACACGGTAAAAGTTAAATTATTTAACTTAGAGTTAAATCTAATTGATAAGGTTAAAATAATAACCTAAACTTGTCTAAATCCTATTGGATGATAGGATTTCGACCCATCCCCACTTTATCTTCGAAATAAGACCCTTTGGAACCATTATAAACCGATTTTGACTTTAATATAAAATAATATTTTGAGATATTCCTAAGGTGCCCCTCTCCTCCCTTATAAAAGGACACCTCCTCCCCCTCCTGCTCACACCAATTTGAGCACTCAAGCTCGTCCAAACCCTGCCAAAATCTCTTCTCCACTTCCCTAGCAACATCCTAGAGGTTCTGGTCTTCCTCAAAGACCAATTTTAGTGCCCTAAGAGGAGGTCTCAAAGAGGCGCTTCAAAGAAGAGGTAATTACCGTTACCAATTCTTTCATCTTTATTTCTTCTTCCACTTCTTCTTCTTAGGTTGTTTCATTATGAAGTAATAACATCAGTATCACTCATATACTGATATGTTATTATAAGTATGAAACAACCCTATTTCACCATCTATCCATCCCACGGAAAAAGAAATCACCGCGCGTGCGTACGTACGGAATACCGTCTCCACGCCGTGGTGTAATCTATTTTCCACCACCACCTTAAATGGATGGGTATAATGGTGTAAAGAATAACTATACATAGTTATTAAAACATCATATTGATTCTGATATATTGTATGATCCACTCCAATTCAATTCAATATTTATAGAAATGATATCATCGCTCGTGCGTACGTACGGACTACCGTCTCCACGACGCGATGAGATTCATTCTCCATGTTAACCATTTAAGAATGATTATAATGTATATATAAGAAACAATAATGAAATATATGACATTATAAAGCTACTGTATTTATGTATATATATACATATGTATGTCATCTACTTACTTCCATTTCAAGACAATAAGGAAAGGAAAACAACGTTCATGCGTACGTACGGACTACCGTCTCCATGAACGGTGTTTTTCATTTTATTTATCTACCTATTATATATATATATATACTGAATATATATGATATATAAATCATATTTTATATTCTGGAAGTGAGTAAATCATGATATAAGTAATAATGATGTCAAGAAAAACAAGTCAAAACACCTACGATAAATGAAACGATTTTACCCAAAACGCTTCTTTAACATGGAATTTACAAAAGAACGGGTAATATAATGTCATAAGTGAACCATATATGATATCATAACAATGAATATGATTCTGTAATAAGTCAATAACATGATTTAAATCATTATACAGGAGGTTCGGACACTTACAAAGCAAGTCGGACCTAAGGTAAGGGAAATATCACAATCTCATTCTTATCCGAGATTGTTTGTACTTTGAAATTTACTGGGGTATATTTTATCATCCACATCCATGTTTACTAAATATGTAATATTATTTCCATCCACTTACAATAGTTTAAATCCAATTTTACCCTTCGGTGAGTTTTTAGTAAAAGATATGAAAGGAATCTTTTGTCGTTTTTCGTACGAGGTACTTTTTGACTTTTCCGACAAAAGTACGAAGAATGTTTTTTTTAACTTATACGGCATGAATGGATTTTTAAAACATTATTTCCAAGAAGCTTCCTTTACAAGTTTTCAAGTTTATTTTTAATCAACTTCTTTTATTTTAAAGTCGTATGACATGTTATGAAAGGAAAAATGTTTTTGAAGTAGAAAGGATATTTTCCTCAAGAATGAAGTTCAAGTATTTTATCAAAATTATTTTCCATCTAAGATAATAAAAGGGTTCTGTTTTTATCCCTATTATTACATGGATTTGATTATGTTGTGATGGAAACATTTTTATGAATTCCTTTATCTTATATGAATTGATTTATGATGTCATGATGTTTCAAGAATCCCATTTTTGTTACATGTGTTATGCGATGATGTATGTTTTATGATTATGTGGCACACATAAGAAAGGATTCATTATAAGATGGGTGGGACCTATATCTCCCTCCAATTCATTGGGTAAAGATTTTATATCTCATGAGATAGACATGGCTGGAATGGTAGGTTATACCGGTTCAGTGAAACAGGACTGAAACGAGGGTTACTCGATTCAGAAAGGGACTTTGTCCACTAAGATAGTCTTGGCAATGAGTCTTGACTAACAAGAAATGATTCTCTATGATTATGTGTGAATGCCACAAAGTTTCATGTTCTATGTTATGATTATTGTGATTACATTTCACTGCCATGATTTATCCCATGTTATGAAATTATGATCTCTTTTGTAGGTTAAGATTTCCAAAAGTTATGTGCTTGTGTATATGATGTGATTTATATTTCTTTTGTTTACCCTTACTGAGCATTTGAGCTCACCCTTTTATGTTTTCTTTTCCCCAGGATATAAAGAAAGGTTTTTAGGTAAAAAAAAGGAAGATCTTTATGGGAGATATTGGAGTTCTTTCACCACGATTAGAAGATTACGTTCCGAGTTTCCAAAGACACTAAACTATTACGATCCTTGTGTGTGTATTTTTTTGTTATGTACTAAGTATTCCGCAAAAGTAATGTAATGTCTATGTACGATAAGCTTCGGGTCTCTACAGTTGGTATCAGAGGAAAGGTTTAGTCAACCTTTGGAAACTGGGATGCGAAAGCGTTAGTGAGATCCCTAGAGATATTTCTATGGTATGTCTAGGGATGTCCCTAAGGATAAGTATACGTATAGGATATAGTAATAGAACTACAGTAACGATCTTAGAATTTAACCTAAGATGTTAGATATTGAGGATACTCCCCCTTTATTATGTTGTTTTCTCTAGCATGATTTTTTCCTCTCACAATATTCTTTTTGTGTTTTAGTTAATGAAGGGAACCCGAAGGAATTCGGTTAACATTGAATCCAATGGACAAATTGGTGACTATGAGCAACAAGATTGTGTAATTCCTAGAGAGAAAGATATTGTGATTATGCCGAATCAGTCATCGTGATATATGATTAACAAGGTGAAATTTAGTGGTATGCCTAATTCATCAAAGAAGAGGAAGATAAACTATTATTCATGTTCTCATGTTGAGGAGCATAAAGAAAGGAAGATTGAGATTTCTAAAGAAGGGAAGAAGAAACTTGAGGAATACCTCAAATGGAGGGACCGATGTTATCTGTGTGGAAAAAAGGGTCATAGAGTGACAGACTGTTATGGAGTTCAATGTCTTATTTGTGGAGAACATGGGCATTACCCAACTCAATGCCCGGACCTAAAAAGGTACTTCTAAATCAAGGAAGGACTTATTCCAGGACAATCATTGAAGTGGATGGACTGAAGTGTTTATGTATTGGTATTCAATAATAATGTTGTTGAGGTACTTTTATGGTGTATTGAAATATTTATTGGTCTATTGTGGTTTTCAATAATTCTAAGGTACCGGTAACCATGAAAAGTGATTCAAATATTTTGGAAAGTAGATGATATGCGCATAATGAAGGGATAAGGAGGAAATGAAATGTTTGACAGTATTCATGAGCTCATGATTGATATAAGGACTAAGTGATATCATGGTTTGAGTATATAGAATTTTGAGGATTTTGGTATGTGGAAAGTGTTAACTTTTAACTGCATTCAAGTTTTCACTAAGGTTCAATGGGTATTCAAGAGTATACATGATTAAGGACTTTGAATGTTTGGAATGTGACCAACAAAACATATCTTATGATATATGGGGTTCAATGATGGTATTAAATCTCTGGTAATCGTTTTCACTATGTTATGAGAGTGGACTGCAGTATTATGGATAAGCCTAAAGATTGGAATGGATTATGTTGGACATAAGTTAGTATTGTTTAAGGATAGAAGTTTTTTTTGATATTATTGATGGGATGTTATAGTAATATAGTTTTAGAAAAAGGACAACCTGCAGGACGGGCGACAACCCATCGCTTCGGACAAGGCTGTGGTAATCGAACCCACAACCGAAGTGCGACTGGCCTTTATCGCCTACCACTGACCTACAGGAAGTCCCTGTTTAGTAGAAACTAGTTTTATTATATTAAGCAGTATGATATATGAAGTATAAGTCCATTTTAGGAACCATATATAATTAATCTCACTATAGATCGATTTATGCATATAATTTTTGCTAACATTTTGTTTGAGACAGATGGAATGACCCGTCATTCTATCACATGATCTGCTAACACTTCATGAATTACAAATTCAACATCATTTATTTAAGAGATGAAGTGGAAATTGTTCAAGGCACGAAAACTAGTGAGATTGTACCAAAATAAAGTAAGTATTTATTCTAATTCAAATTTTCAACTTTAAGGAAATGATCTTGAAAACCAAAAATGTTGTCCTAGTGATCTTGTACCTGATGAATCAGATGGTACCTTATATCATCACAAATCTATGGATTTGTGATTATTGGCTTTTCCATAGCCATGTTCTCTACCACTCTCCATCAGAACATGATGGTTAGATTTCTCTTCCATATCCATATTTTCACCTATGTGGAAACGCAATGATTAGTTTATTTGGGTAACCGTTACGTTTCATACTTTTGTTTTTAAAGATTGGTTTTGACATTCCTTTTTACGATATGGGTTTTTATTAAAGAAACTTTCGAATAGTAAACCATTTATAACCCCGACGAATTTCGAGGGCGAAATTCATTTTAAGGGGGGTAGAATGTAACAGCCCGAGATTTTATGAAAAATATTCTTTTTAATTTCACTAATGTCTTGTGTTGTACGCTACACCAAATGGAGCTTGCACAACACGTATCCTTGACTTGCCTTGTATTACACGCAATTGCAACCTTCCTCGATAGCGTGTGTGGTACGTAATACTGAGTTTCACGAAACAATGATATGCTATTAAAATATTATTAAAACTAGCCGTTATGAATAGTAATAACCACTTTTTAAATTTTAGAAATTTTAAAATGGACTTCATTTTTGGATTCGGAGTATCGAATTTAGCCTAAGGTGAAATTTTGGTACTTTTCGGATAACTTTCATATTCTGATGAATAGTGAAAATTACTAAATTATAATTAAAAACAACTTTTTTAATCGAAATAATTAATAGTGATAAATCATTAATTTGAGTTGTTTTAAAGTATATTTAGAATATATTTTTACAATTTAATACAATGTTGGTCATTGGATGTAATTTCACATTTAAACTAGACATAAACAAGTGTCAATCTTTTGATCGATATTGTTTCTTAAAAACACGCTATTTGTTTTAACAGTGGGATTTAATTATAAAATTAATTAATGAAACTTTTATGTAATGAATTTGGTAAAATAGACTTCATTTTTGAATTCGGAATATGAAATATAGCTTGGGATGAAATTTTGGCACTGTTCTGAAAAACATCAATTTTTGATGAATAGTGAAACTACTAAGTGGTAGTTAAAAAAACTGAATTTTTCATAAAACTTAATTTTACCGCTTCTGTAAATGGAATTTCAAAAATCCGAGAGACACGGTTGATGTCAGTAAGTAAAATGTGGTTCAATGAGATGAAAATAATTTTTGGTGAATAGTAACTTTTTACTTTTTTTTACCGCGGTTAATAGTAAATAGGGTAACTAAGGGTAAATATGATATTAATATTACCCTAACACATGTCCTAATTCTATTGGACAAGTGTAATTCGACCAAAAACAAACTTAGGAATAAAATATGACCATTTAGGCCCACTTGGATTAGATTAGGACATTTATTATTAATTTATTTAAAGAAGGGTTAAAATAGTTAAAATCAAAGTTTAATAAGTAAATCATTTTTAATATGGGGTTATACATAAGATAAATTCGATTTTAAATATTCATTAGAAAGCTAAAAAGATTTAATACATGATGGTAGTTTATTTGTAATTTTTAGACATCAAATAATTTAATTTATTTATGACACAATGATGATGCAGTAATTATCTTATTAATGAAATATTGACATAATTGATGTTATAAACACAAAAATAAATATAATTTGAGACTTTTTGTGAATTCAACTAATTTTCTAGGTTACTATGATATATTAGTGTTGATTTAATCAACTTGTTTTGAACATATAATTCTGTTATGACTTTCAAAAAAATCATATATCAAATAGTATCAAAATTGACACAAAATAGTTTTTAAATCAAATATTATATTATTAATTGTTATTTTATTCCTAAAAATCTAAGGTTCGGCCAAATGACTTAGATAAGGATATATATTTTAATAATAAACAATTTGAGGTTCGTTTGGCATGTTATAGTAAGTGTATTAACCATATAGTGAAAGAAAACAAAAAGACACGGTAAAAGTTAAATTATTTAACTTAGAGTTAAATCTAATTGATAAGGTTAAAATAATAACCTAAACTTGTCTAAATCTTATTGGATGATAGGATTTCGACCCATCCCCACTTTTTCTTCTAAATAAGACCCTTTGGAACCATTATAAACCGATTTTGACTTTAATATAAAATAATATTTTGAGATATTCCTAAGGTGCCCCTCTCCTCCCTTATAAAAGGACACCTCCTCCCCCTCCTCCTCACACCAATTTGAGCACTCAAGCTCGGCCAAAACCTGCCAAAATATCTTCTCCACTTCCCTAGAAACATCCTAGAGGTTCTGGTCTTCCTCAAAGACCAATTTTAGTGCCCTAAGAGGAGGTCTCAAAGAGGCGCTTCAAAGAAGAGGTAATTACCGTTACCAATTCTTTCATCTTTATTTCTTCTTCCACTTCTTCTTCTTAGGTTGTTTCATTATGAAGTAATAACATCGGTATCACTCATATACTGATATGTTATTATAATTATGAAACAACCCTATTTCACCATCTATCCATCCTACGGAAAAAGAAATCACCGCGCGTGCGTACGTACGGAATACCGTCTCCACGCCGTGGTGTAATCTATTTTCCACCACCACCTTACATGGATGGGTATAATGGTGTAAAGAATAACTATACATAGTTATTACAACATCATATTGATTCTGATATATTGTATGATCCACTCCAATTCAATTCAATATTTATAGAAATGATATCATCGCTCGTGCGTACGTACGGACTACCGTCTCCACGACGCGATGAGATTCATTCTCCATGTTAACCATTTAAGAATGATTATAATGTATATATAAGAAATAATAATGAAATATATGACATTATAAAGCTACTGGATTTATGTATATATATACATATGTATGTCATCTACTTACTTCCATTTCAAGACAATAAGGAAAGGAAAACAGCGTTCATGCGTACGTACGGACTACCGTCTCCATGAACGGTGTTTTTCATTTTATTTATCTACCTATTATATATATATATATACTGAATATATATGATATATAAATCATATTTTATATTCTGGAAGTGAGTAAATCATGATATAAGTAATAATGATGTCAAGAAAAACAAGTCAAAACACCTACGATAAATGAAACGATTTTACCCAAAACGCTTCTTTAACATGGAATTTACAAAAGAACGGGTAATATAATGTCATAAGTGAACCATATATGATATCATAACAATGAATATGATTCTGTAATAAGTCAATAACATGATTTAAATCATTATACAGGAGGTTCGGACACTTACAAAGCAAGTCGGACCTAAGGTAAGGGAAATATCACAATCTCATTCTTATCCGAGATTGTTTGTACTTTGAAATTTACTGGGGTATATTTTATCATCCACATCCATGTTTCCTAAATATGTAATATTATTTCCATCCACTTACAATAGTTTAAATCCAATTTTACCCTTCGGTGAGTTTTTAGTAAAAGATATGAAAGGAATCTTTTGTCGTTTTTCGTACGAGGTACTTTTTGACTTTTCCGACAAAAGTACGAAGAATGTTTTTTTTAACTTATACGGAATGAATGGATTTTTAAAACATTATTTCCAAGAAGCTTCCTTTACAAGTTTTAAAGTTTATTTTTAATCAAATTCTTTTATTTTAAAGTCGTATGACATGTTATGAAAGGAAAAATGTTTTTGAAGTATAAAGGATATTTTCCTCAAGAATGAAGTTCAAGTATTTTATCAAAATTATTTTCCATCTAAGATAATAAAAGGGTTCTGTTTTTATCCCTATTATTACATGGATTTGATTATGTTGTGATGGAAACATTTTTATGAATTCCTTTATCTTATATGAATTGATTTATGATGTCATGATGTTTCAAGAATCCCATTTTTGTTACATGTGTTATGCGATGATGTATGTTTTATGATTATGTGGCACACATAAGAAAGGATTCATTATAAGATGGGTGGGACCTATATCTCCCTCCAATGCATTGGGTAAAGATTTTATATCTCATGAGATAGACATGTCTGGAATGGTAGGTTATACCGGTTCAGTGAAACAGGACTGAAACGAGGGTTACTCGATTCAGAAAGGGAATTTGTCCACTAAGATAGTCTTGGAAATGAGTCTTGACTAACAAGAAATGATTATCTATGATTATGTGTGAATGCCACAAAGTTTCATGTTCTAAGTTATGATTATTGTGATTACATTTCACTGCCATGATTTATACCATGTTATGAAATTATGATCTCTTTTGCAGGTTAAGATTTCCAAAAGTTATGTGCTTGTGTATATGATGTGATTTATATTTCTTTTGTTTACCCTTACTGAGCATTTGAGCTCACCCTTTTATGTTTTCTTTTCCCCAGGATATAAAGAAAGGTTTTTAGGTAAAAAAAAGGAAGATCTTTATGGGAGATATTGGAGTTCTTTCACTACGATTAGAAGATTACGTTCCGAGTTTCCAAAGACACTAAACTATTACGATCCTTGTGTGTGTATTTTTTTGTTATGTACTAAGTATTCCGCAAAAGTAATGTAATGTCTATGTACGATAAGCTTCGGGTCTCTACAATCATCATGGTGGAGGTGGAGGCAAAGGTGGAGGCATAGTTAGAGTCAGAAACCAATGTGGGTGAGGAGGTAGAGGTGAAAACCGAGGTGGAGACTGAGCACGAGGGGGATACAAAGCATTGGCTTGAAAATAATATAATTTTTGGGTAATGAAGTAGAATAAGGATCATACCATGATTGTTTTTAACAACAATTGTTTAAAAGTGCACACAACACTTGTCACTTAAGATAAGAGTGATTGTGCATCTTTCCAGTTTAAAATGACATTTCAATAAAAAACAGATGTAGCATACTCAAAACTAAGAAAACGAATTTTTATTGTTTTAGTAAACAAAGATACATATGTCATTTGTGACATATAGGGATCATACACACCTTAATCCAATGCACAATGTGACCGATATGACTCCAAGTTCCCGTTATCAGTTTAAAATTGGAATTTTAATACATAAAAGTGTCACTCACTGAAAACCAAGAAAACATGCTTATATTATCTTGATAATTTGGTAAAATGATTCATAATTCATTTTTTATGTGTATGAATTAGTATCATTTCTAACTGAAACACGTTTCCACCTGTATGTCTCAAAGTGAATGAATCTAGTTTAAAATGAATTTTTAGTAAAAAACACACATGGCCCACTAAAAACTACGAAAATTAATTCATATTGTTTTGGTACTTTAGAAAAATGATCCATAAGTCACTTGTGACATGTAGGCTTCAGGCCCCCTCAATCTGATGCACGGTGTGACCAATATGTCTCTAAGTGTGTTTTTTAGTCAAAACCAACATTTATTTTAATATAAAAAAAACTAACATACTCCAAACCGAGAAAACACATTACTTTTTAAGAGGTGGTGCCTCAGTCAAAGACCAAGGCCCAATTTATTGCATAACGAAAAAGAGTTACAAAAGTCTGAAAGACGGAAACTTATTAAAATCCTTATTAAATAATGGGAGAAAATCATCAGGCAAGAGATCCAACCAGGTAATGGCCTGATAAACCCCCTTGTTGGTGAGACTATCAACAACCATGTTCGCCTTGCGGAACACATGAGTGGAAATGTAGTTGAGGTTCCTGAGCGAAGTAAGACATTTCATCCATCGAGAAGTGAGTGGCCAAGAAAGGTGCACCATGCCCTTCCAAATAGCTTGAACAACAGTGGTTGAATCACATTCAATCCACAGGTTGTTCCAACCCCTCTTCATAGTAAAGTCCACCGCATGAATGACTGCCAACATTTCCGCTTCTAGAGCCGAGGATGTGCCACAACTTCTGAATAAGCAGCCAAGGCATCTTCTATGCAAGTCTTTGAAAATGGAACCACAGCCTGCCGGACCCGGATTACCTCTAGAAGCGCTGTCAACATTCACTTTAATCCATCTTGGTAGCAGGGCTTTCCAGAAGACCTCAAAGGTGCGACAAGGTAGCCTGTAAGATCCAGCAATTCTAAGACGATGAAGGATCTAAAAATCACCAACAGAGTTATCACAATGATCCTTCTGAAGAGAGGAATCATCCTTTATAGCAATGAGGATATGAATTTTACCTGCATTGAGACTGAATGAACATTTATTATGAATAAAATTATTTCTGTCATACCAGATCACATGCAAGAGCTCAGCGACCGCAGCCTGAAAAATATTCCTGACTTGTTTAGAAGAATCCGAAATCACACAAAGATGAAGATGAGAGCTAATAGAATCAATAAGATGAGTGCTAATAGAATCATTAACACCTCAATTCGATGCACTATGTTACCGGTAGGACTCAAAGTGTCCATTATCAGTTTAAAATTGACATTTTAATACAAAAATGTGTCACTCACTAAAACCTGAGAAGACATGCTCAGATTGTATTGATTATTTGTTAAAAATATTCATAATTCATTTATGACATGTACGAATGAGTCTCATGTCAAACCCACACAAAATTCCACCTATATGTTTGAAAGTGTGTGTTTCGAGTTTAAAATGAAATTTTTGTAGAAAACACATGTAGCGTACTCAAAAACAAGGAAACACATTATGATTGTTATGATACTTCAGGTAAATGATTCACGAGTCATTTGAAACATGTATAATTCATCCTCTCCTCAATCCGGCGCACAGTGTGACTGGTATGACTCCAAGTACATCTTTTTATTCAAAATTGACATTAATTTTAGTGAAAAAAACAACTCACGTACTCAAAACTGTGTAAACACATTAAGATTTTTTTCATACTTTAAGAAAGCAATCCATAAATCACTTTTGATGTATAGGGATCAGACTTACCTCAACATGATGCACAATGTGACTGGTATGACCCCAAGTGCATCTTTGTATTTAAAGCTCACATTAATTTTTATAAAAAAACAAATAACATACTCAAAACCAAAAAAAAAATTCCGGTTGTTAATGTACTTTAAGAAAATTATACATAAGTCTTTTATGACATGTAGTAATTAGTCACACATCAATTAAACTCATGGTGTGTCTAGTATGACTCCTATATTGCCTTTTTATTCCAAATTTACATTAATTTTAGTAAAAAAAAACAAGTTACATACTCTATAATATTGTTTTGTTTTTATTCTATTTGTGTTAGGAATTTTATTTCATTTAAATTCAGTATTTGTATATTCTTTTGGTTATTTTTTTGCTATTTCTACTAATGCAGTGTGTTGTTGTAGGACACTAAACATGTTTTTGGTGATGCAGTGTATTGCAACATCGCACTGCAATTTTCACTTTTATCAGCATTGATAAAAGTATGATTTATCATCACTTTTAGAGGTTATTATAAATATTCCCTTTATCAGCGCTTTAGAAAGTGTAGATAAATAGTACTTTTATAAGTGAAAATAAGAGTGATTATAAATCAAGTTTTTATTAGTGCTTTGTAAAGTGCTAATAAAGGGTTATTTATCTGCAATAAATGAAAGCGATAATAAATGGATTCTTTTATCAATGATTTTAAAAATTCTGATAAATATAACCTTTACTAGTGCCTTTTTAGTACTGATAAAATCCATGGACTTTTAGCCATGCTAAGGTAGTCAGTTCATTTCTAACACTGATAATGGCCAATTCTAGTGCTGTTAAAGCTGGGTTTTATAGTAGTGAAGGAAAGAATTTCAAGATTCCCTAGAATAATATTCCCACATGTTCTAAGAGGGGAAGAGTCTAACACTTGGGTTGAAATGATCACACCACTAGGTGTTTTTATAGATATATCTACTTTATGTTATCAAGTTTTCGATTTAATTGTTTTAGAAAACTTACAGGATATAAAGGAACCTCATAAAACTAGAATAAGATAATTTTTTTCTATTATTGAGTGAATAATAAGTTTTCCTTGTATGAATTCATTTTCATGCTATACTTATGCAGTAGTGATTTCATAATATTTCTCTTGATCCTTTAGATTTGGTCGTTACTGACATTGATTACCCAAAAGGACCCATGGTTTAGTGAATGGACTTGAATAGTTCCCTTGCTCCCTAAAGTTGAAGCATTGAACCATGGGTGGTGAATTATGAGGTGACTTCATTTCCTCAATAATGTTGGACAAATTCTTCATGTCTGTTTGATATTAATGAGCGTGGTGTAATTCTCTCCCACACTTGAAGAATTTCCCTATTTCTTTTAGGTAATTCGCTTGATGCTTCTTCCCTCATTTTTGAAATGTGGGTGGTTGGATCCTCTTTCCTCCTTTTTCATTTGACCCATCATCTTGAGACTCCATTCTTATCTTCTTATCTTTATAACCATGGGACTATTCCCTAAACTCCATATATACTTTGAGAGTACATCAAATAACTTCTTCGTAACTCCCAAAGTCTTGGATAGCTAGAGCCTTTTGATGGTGAGGTTTTAAACCACTAAAGAATCTATCTATTTTTCTATCATTGTTGATAATAAAATGCAAGGAATATCTTGAATTCCTTGTGAATTTTTCCTCATAATTAATGACACATTAACCTTACTTTTTCTTTAGTTGTATTAATTATATCTCTATATTTTTTCAAATAATTCTAGGTAAATACTTGTTAAGAAACATTATATTAAAGTATTCCCACCCCATCTCTTTCATTTCATCATTTTTCTTGGTGTTCTTTATCAATTCCAACTATTAAAAAAATTATCCATCAGAATGATATATGGTAAGATTCAACTTCTCATTCTCATAATAGTGGATCAAAAAATTATCTTATCCATTGATTTAACCCACTGTTACATGACAAGTGTATTTGAAGATCTACTAAATCTTGGTGGTCATTTCCACATAAAAGACTCAATATATAGTTTCTCTTTCTCAGGAAAGGAGGTTATTTCATGTGTTTCAAATTATTATTCATATCCTAATACAACTGGGTAAGTATTTACATTAATTTTTTAACTCCATATCCCATGGAATTGGGGATGTCATTTGGGGAATCATTGCATTGTCCCTCATATGGGTTGTTGGCCTGACTTCTCCTAGTTCCCACAATTTTCTAAAATATAAAAGTTTTAAAGAAAACATAATTCAACAATGAATTAATAAATAATTTATTATTTTTCTCAATTAACTCTGAAGAAATATCTTTGGGGATCCCTATATTTAGCCTTTTTCTAAAACAATTATTTCAAGATTTTTACATATACTTATAATTATCCTATGGGGTTTCACTAATGTTTTTAAATCCTAATTCCCAAATTAACTAAACCATAACTCTGATAAAAACTATAGTGACCCTAATTTTTTTTATTTTATATGACTATTACATCATATTAAAGATCAAAAATATAATATCTATACTATCAAGGATTGAAAGGTTTAGTATCTTAGGAAAATTAGGATCATACATCACTTATACATAATAAAGAATAAAAATTATTAAATAATTTTTCTTTATCCTCTTAAAAGCTTTCACATTATATTTAGTACATTCTGTCACCTAAGGATATACATAAAAGAGAGGGGTGAGATGAAAGCCTAGTAAGGGGAAGGATAACATAGTATAAATAAGAGTCATGAATCAATATTACATGGATGAGCATAATCATCATAACAATGTCAGAAGTATGGGATCATCATCATAAAAAATAGGACGACATTTTTTAAATATTAATGGAATGTGATTATGCATAAAAATGAAACATCATTTCTTAGTATTCAAATTACACACATTGTTTTGAACAAATCTAACATCATGCTTACACGTAACATATGTTCATAAATAATAACATCATTATTATGAAAAAATCTATCATCATGTACATGAATAATATATATAATCTCATGAGATACATAACATTACCCAATTAATTATAGGGATATGTAATTTTGGTCTCACTTATTACATCATAATATTTACATAATCATGCATGCCACATAGAGCACATTACAGTCACAGTCATAAAATAACCCCTAGAAATGAATGTGATTTATAAGGATTTCATAAATCATACCTTCATGAAAAAAATTTAGGGGATAAAAAGTAAAAAATGGAAAAAATATTTGGTATAAACATCATCAATCTTGTGGGAATAATAAACAACTCAAGAGCAGTCAATATGTGGTTTGGAAAGAAAATTATTTTCAGAAAATCATTGCATTTGGATTAAAAATAAATTTGGAAACATGTGTATACCTAAAAAGAAAATGGAAGAATATTTAAATGATATTTAATGAATATTAGATGAATAAACATACCAAATATGTCTTGAAATATGGATAAACCAATGAAAATGAGTTGGGTTTGAGAATCCCCTTACCTTAAATCTATCTTTATTTCATCACTTTTCTGCCTCCTAGATAATAAAATTAGGTTAATTAAAACATTAATCATGAAGTGAATTATTTTAATTTATGTCACTATTTATTAATCATAATAATTTTATTTTATTTCTTAATTTAGGGTTTTGAAGTTGACACACTTTTATATCATGTTTTCCTTAAAAATGTATCGTTCACTTTGATTTCTCTATTTTTTTCAAGGTAATCTATACATAAGTAGAATAAATTCCAAAATAATAAAAAAATATATTTATAAAATTTTAAATAATAAATAGTTTATTTTAACCCAAAATAGGTTTGGTGATAAGAAAAGGATTTGAAATTTTCTTGTGGTGATTAATCGACTGTTGATGTGACATTGTCGTCAGAGTGGGAAACAGAAGTTTGAAATTTATATATATTATAAATATGATACTTATAGTTGGTTAAAATAATTAACATAATGTTATAATTATACCTAATTAATTTTATAAGATTTTTTTTCAAATTAATTATGATGAAAAGAAAGATAAGAATAAACTGAGATAATAGTTGATAGAAACATACTCTTTCCTCAGTGTAGTTTCTCTTGTACCACACTAAAAATCCCTTGATGTTTGGAGTTTTTTTACTCAAGAATGTCCCAAGGTATTTCAAGTGTCTTTAAGATAGTAAATTTGGGAATAAATTTGTCTTTTTAAAGTGAGGGAGGTGTGGTTTTCCAAGGGGGGAGATGGGTTATTTATATTTAAGGAGAGGGGTATTTTTAGAATAAAATATGGAATAAAATATTATATCAAATTTAAAACTTATAATAGGGAATTTTTGATAATATAAATCATATATAAATATAATATAATGGTTTTAATACTTTAAAACCCTTTATAATTTTAATTCAATTATTTTATTAAAAAGGAAACGATAAAAAAGAAAAATTGTTATTTTAAGGGACCACATTTGACTTTTGGTTTGGGAAATGATTTTTAGGTTTGGAAATTAATTTGTTTGTATATTAATGAATAATTCATGAAATTAAATATATTTTTTATGAAATTAAAGTTCTATAAATTTTATTAAATCATGAAAATGTAATTTAAGATACAATGGTTATGTGAAAAATTATATTTTTACTATTCACATGAAAATTAAAGTATTTTAGAAAATTGTAAAAAAGTAACCATTGGAAAATAAGTACATGATGATTTAAAAAACGATATTAAATTTTTCAAAATAAATTTAGCACATAGTTAATTTTAATTTGTAATATAAAAATTATAATTTTTACAAAATACTTTGAAATATGGTTAATTAAAAATGTCCCTATATTTTATTTGAGTTTTTAATAATGATATTTACTTTTCAGCATTGTAATATTTATATTTACTTATATTACTCATGATAAATATTATTTATATCACATTTTTTTTATTTTGAGGTTAATTACTATTCCAATGGCTAAGTTACTATTCCCAATAGTTAGGTTACTATATTGACGACCACATTATTATTCTAATGGTCACATTCCCTACTATAAATACTACTTTATTATTTCAATAAATATTCTCTAAAATTCATCCCAATGTTATATATTTTAATTTTATAATATGTTTATTGGTTTAATAATATATTTGTTTCTTTTCTATAGTGTTGGACGTGGGGGTAATGATTCTAGTGGACTGGGGTGATCTATATTTTCCCATTTTAGCTTTTCTATTTTATATTTTTTAAGACAATTGTAATGTTTGGAATTTTAATTGGTTTTATATTTGACTAATATAACGATATTTATTAATTAATTAAAGTGTTTTGGTTTCTCTATGTGCTCTATGAACATAATACATATATAATATACTATAAAACTGATTTATTTATGAAACTGTTATCATTTAAAATGTATGGGGAATGAAAATAACTATTTTAATTAATTTGGATAATTAATTATAAGTTTTTATAATTGATTAATTTGAAATTGGGGGATTGAGATAGGTTCTAAAGATATGATATGAGGATTAAATGATTTTTGATGAGAGTGGATGGGATTTTCTTAAAGGAAATAACTCCATATAAGGTAGGTAGTCCGTGATAATCTCCCTAAAGTACATTCCTTGTGTTTATGTAGCATGTGATATGTGATCTTTATACACATAATATATTGGATTTTAATTAAATGAATGATTTTTTAACGATTGTGGGTAAAATAGAAGTGTCAAAGGATGTAATAGATCTTTGAATACTGGTGGGATGCCTTGACCACCAATGGATGAAGGATTGATCATAAATGTGAGCCTTAACATACGCACATATTAGGGTAGTTTTCCCAGGATAGTGGAGTAGTTGTGAAAGGATTAGGCCTAGTATAGACTAGTGGAGTGATCATACATTTTACATATGATGGGAAACACCCTTTTGAGGGTGGTGCAGAGACTTGATGAGTTCCATGAGTAGGATAAGACCTCCGAGACTTGATGTGGTGTGATAGATAGGGGTTTACTCAAGGTTATGTAATGAGAGATCTCCTAAGGGAGATTTAATATGGATAAAGTGAGGAATATGTATATTTTTGAGGGAATTTCATAGTGTTTCCAAGGGTCTTGGTTTGTGTTAGCACAGAAAAGTCCTTGGTTAGTGGTAATGAGTTGTGACCTAGGATTTTTAATGAGGTATTGATAAAACTTTGAGGTCAGAGTTAAGAAAGAGACAGAGGGTCCCATGAAGGGAATCTAGACTCTTCTTTGACCTAGGGGACCTCTGTGGGTGTGCCAATGTTATGTTGACCCTAGAGAGGGGTTGTGAGGGTGGAATGTTTTATCTATTTTGAGAAATACCATTGAAACCTGGTGATTGATGGGGTGATCCACACATAGTTAGTGATGAGACTGGGTTGTGTTATTGAGAGACCAACCTAGGATACATGTGAAATGTTCGAGTGAGTGTCCAACCTAGGTTATATTATAATAATGTCTTATAGAGGGTGTTCCCTAGAGTATTTTGGATATATATATATATATATATATATATATATTTATATGAGTGTGATATGTGAATGAGGGTTTAGGAACTAGTGCAAATATGTTTCCCAAGTAATTATGGCCTAATATCTATTCTAGGTTGGAGTGATATTGACATGTTCATATCATGGGGTGTAGAAAAACAATTATTTTCTAATTTAAAATGTAGTAAAGTGGTCAAAATATGTTGTCTCAATAAAGGATTATACAATAATCATGTTTTTCACTTGAGATTAGAGAAATAAGTGGAGGCTATTTTTGAAATTTTTTTATTTTAAAAATTAAGTAAGAAATAAATTAAAAGTGTAACAAAAATTTATGAAGAGAGTGATGGGGGAAGGGTAGGATCAAAATTTTCATTTTCATCATTTTCATAAAAACTATTCCCCCTTTCTTATTATTAAATAATAAATGAAAGACTCCATGATCGAGTTGTCAACCAACCTTGGTGAAGGAAGAAATAGAAACCACTCTTGTGTGCAAGATAATTCATAAAAAATTAATAAAAAATAAGGAAAGTATTGATCCAGATTTTTTTCACCTTATAAGTCTAGAAAAAAATCACTTATTGCACGCACATTTAAATTATCTCTAGACACTCACCACCTAACACAATTTTTTCTATTGAGGCAAACAAAACTAGGTAGAGGGAGTTTAAATAAATTTTACCAAAGATGAAAATAATGAATGATACCGAAAAAATAAATACAATCACATTAAGAGAATTTGGAACCTCTTAAAAAACAAAAATAATTATATAGAAAAATATAGTTTTAAATTAAATCATATGACTCTGACAATACAAAAGGATAACCCCCTTCCTCAATGACAGAAAATATTTAACCCTCTATGTGAAGGGTAATAGAGTTGAATGGGGAGGAAGAGAGAATTATGAAACTAATAAAAGAGAAAATATAAAATCCAAATAACTTCAAGGTTCTAATAATCCATAACATCCCATATTTATCCTTCTTCAACACCTTTAAATAGAATTTGATGCAAATATTTCTAGGGTTTAGGGGTGAAAAACTTTCCCTCCAATTTTTGTACACCAAAATTTTTAAGATTATTTGGAATAGTAAATGGATGATTATAGAGAAGTGGTCTTCATAAAAGTTGTTCCTATATCTATTTGACATTATCCCTCAAAATCTCATTTTTTATACACGTTTCTAAAAAGTTATTCCCAGATTTATAAAGAAAATGTTTTTGGGATTAAGATGATCTTAAACTTACTCCAATTTGGCATATTAATTGTCTCCCTTAATGACCTATATTCTCCATGAAATTTAATTTTGAACTTGATTATCAGAATTCTATTTCTAATACATCTAGAATAACATCATTTGGAGGCATGTAGGTAAAGATATTTCTCATTTACTAAGGTGGGTTCCATTCTATTGTCTATAAAAAGTTTTCAAATTTATTATTTTTAGGCCCATGGGTTTCTAATTAGCTTTAGGTACATAAGAGGAAGTTGTATCCCATTAAAAAAAGGAAATGTAAAAAATAATCACTTCAATTGGATCGAAATTGTAAATGTTATGATTGAAATACATAAGTGGTAGAAAATAGTTAAATTTCCAGAGTTATGAAATTTTCACATTTTATCCCAAAAATCACAAAAAAAAACTAAATTGATGAAAATAAGCTCAAATTGATTAATTTTAAGCGATTAAATTATTTAAAAACAAATTAAAATTCATCAAAATATTAACTCTATCAATTCTCCCAAACTTAGAACTTGGACTACTCGACAAGTAAGAATTAAAATAAAATAAAAGAAAATTGAGAATGCATGACCATGAGGTCCAACAATTTGAAAAAAATAAATAAGAGATATCATGAATCTTCAAAAAATATTATTTCAAGTTATCCATTTATACCATTCAATCCATTTACAATTCATTTTTCCTCCCATGAACATAAGAAACCTATTTCACATGAATTTTTTCTCATCTCACAAATGATAATTTTCAACATGGATTTTCTCATCCAAACCTATGAAAGAGACACAATATTATTGATAAATTCTTATAAATCCACCTAAAGTGAGTCAAGAACATGTTTTTATCATGATGAATTTTAAGCTATGTTTAGCGTCTTTTAGTTGGTAGGATTTAGTTGTAAAAATGATAAGTCCAAATGAGGAGGGATTGACTGTTTTTGAAGAAAAATTACATGATTCTAATTTTCACTCAAGTATAGTATCCTTCACACTTCACTAAGTAGAAAATAATATCTAATCATATTTGAAAATATAAGGGATATGAACAAATTTCTTTCTCCTTTTGAACCTAAATAAATACAAATCTTATTTTATCATGAAAGCTCCCGAAAGGAAAATATTTTGAAAAAATTGAAATTTTCAATGGAAAAATAATCTCTTCAATATTTTATTTTCTGCAAAAATTAATTCCAAATTAAGTAGAAAAAGACAATATAGATTTACCCGATAGTTAAGTTTAACTGGATCATGAAATTTCACTTCAAGAGTAGGTTGGTTAAGGAAAATTGTCTTGTAATATGGCTAACATAATAGGTTGTTCATAGATTCTATGGGATTCAAGGATTAAATGTATAAGGAAAGACTGAATAAAAATGATTCTCTTGAAAATGGGGATCTAAAACCAAAGAAATGCCTCAATCATTTAAAACACAAGTACCTCAAACCCTCAAGTTTTGATAGAAATATATCTTTTTCTAGTTAAATAAATAATGAATTGGTTATCTTAAGAAGTGAGGTTAATGTAAATAATATGTAAAAAGGGTTTATAAGCCTCATAGGAAAGTGATTTTAAAGATAAAGATAGTGATATTTTTCATGTGATTTAAATATTTGAGGGCTTTTCATGAAATTAAAAAATATTTGAAATTGAAACAATATCATTTTTAAAATTTATTTAAGATCAATTTACGGAATAAATTGTTTCACTCATTAAAACGAGTTTCAAAAATGGAAAAGATAATCATTTGATCTCACAAGATTAAAAAACACACTAAAATTGAAAAATAAACGCACACAAAATTCAAAAAACAAATAATTTTTTTGTTTTTAAAAATTAGAGAAAAAAATAATAATCCTAAACTAAAAAGGTTACCTCCCCACACTAAAATTATTCAGTATCCCCAATGAATTCATGTTTTACATGTAAGAATATTTGAAATTAAATCAAAAAATGCAATCAAGTGTAAATGATAGGTATGACCTGATTGCTTTTATTAATATACAAGTTGGAAGAGCGTGATCTCCTCCATAGGCTCTGATGGCATAGTCCAATGGAATTTCATTATCCTATGTCCATTAATAGTGAATGGATCCTACTATCTATCCTTAAAAATCTACACATCACCGAAATTATATACATTAGTAACTATAAATAGACATTCCCATATGAAACAAAGTTTATCTGGAATCATCTTGCGTCTAGATTTGAATAAAAACACTATGTCCCCAAGATGGAAGTCTTTTGGTTGGATTAGCTTGTCATGAGCCACTGTTGTTCTCTCTTTGTAAATCTTGTAATTTTCAAAATCTTCCATTCTAATTTCCTCAATATTCTATAACTTAAATATTCTCTCTTTCCAAATTCTTTCATGATCCTAATTCATCTTCCTCATAGCCCAATATTACATATGTTATAATTCCATAGGTAGGTGAAAACTTTTCCCATAAATCAACCTATATGGACTCATTCCAATCGGGGATTTTTAAGCTATCCTATAATCCCATAACATGTCTTCCAACCTTTTCCTCTAATCCTTCTTGTTTTTTTTAACAGTCTTTTCCAAAATTCCTTTAATTTCCCTACTGGACACTTCAACTTGACCATTAGTCTATGGATGATAGCGAGTTAATTTTTTTTATGATACACCCCATACTTCTTCATAAAATAATTTTTCATCCTATTAAAAAAGTGAGTCTCCTAATCACTGATGATGGATCTAAGCACTCTAAACCTCCAAAATATGTTAGCCCTGACAAAATAAAAAAAACATTTAGCATAGTCAGTCCTGGTGGATTTTTCTTCCACCCATTTTGAAACATAATCAATTGCAAGAAAGATATAATAATTTCCAAATGACATTGGTAAAGGGTCTAAAAATATATATCCCCTAGACTTCAAAAATATCACAAAAATTATGTGGCTTTTATGTAAATTTCATTTGCATTGAAATTTTAATATATAAGTGACATTTTTTACAACCTTTTTATAATTCATGATCACATTTAAAATGGGAGGGAAAATAAATTTCAGATTCCAATACCATCACTAATGTCCTTTGAGGTCTAAAGTGGCATCCACAAGATAATGTGTGAGAAAACTAAAAGACAAAATCAATTTCACTTTAAGTCAAACATCTTCTTATCACCTGGTTATTGAAAGTCTTCCAAATAAATGGATCATCCCAAATATAATATCTGGATTCAGATTTTAGTTTTTGAATTTTGTAGAAATTTAAATGATATGGTACTTGAGATGTTTCTAGATAATTGAATATTCCAGAATACCAAGTAACTTCTCCTACAATCAAGTATAACTCCTCTCCTAGAAGGTGATCATTTAGTTGTTCTTTGTTTGGGATTTTAGTTTCAGCAGTGTTGGGAAGTCTACTTAAGTGATCATACACTTGGTTCTTATCTCCAATATTGTCTTTTATTTTTATATTGAACTCATACTGCTATACCATCCATATAAATTTCCTCAGTTTATCTTTATCATTCTTCATCAAGTACCTAAGAACTGTATGATCATAAAAAAATGAATTTAGTTACAAACATATATGATCTAAATCTTTATAAAGAAAAGAAAACTTTTGAAAAATACTTTTTTATTATGTAATTAAATTGGGGAACATATAAGGTTTTTGATGCATAGTAAATGACTTTTGGTCTTCCCTCAATTAATTTAGAAAGGACTACTCCAAGTATTTTGTTAAAATAAACAAAAAGTAGCGTGAATGATTCTTTGAAATATTGTGGCTGCATCACCGATGGTATAATCAATATCCTCTTCAACTCATCAAAGGATTACCTAAACACACCATTGAAATAAAAATTAGTATCTTTCAAAAGTAATCAATATAGAGGGAGAAAAATCTTACTGAAATATTTTTTAAACAACATGTAGAATCATTCATGTCCTAAAAATGATCTAACATGTTTCACACAATTTTGGTAAGGAAATGAATTTATGACATCAATTTTTGATTTATTCACTTAAATGGAATTTTTTAAATGAAATTACCAAGGAAAATTTCTCTCTAAATCATGAAATGACATTCTTGAAAATTGAAAACAAGAATATTTTCAATGCTGATTTTCAAAAACATTTACAGACTTTTCAAACAATGGTCAAAATAATTTCCAAAAACTATGAAATAATATAATAAAACCTTCAATAAATATTCAATGTGGTTATAAAATATAATTTACATGAAACTATGAAAGGTATATAGAGAATTATATATTCCAAATGAAATACTTTTATATGAAACAGTGCGGAAGGTACACATAAAGGTAGTATTCTCTTGATCATATGGAGAATTAAGTACATTAAAATAGACTGAAAATCTATCCAAAAATGAATAATGTGTTATACTTTAAAATATCTCTATCATATGATCAATGAAGGTGATGGGGAAATGAGATTTCTGACTGTAATGATTCAACATTCTAAAATCTATGCACACTATCATACTATTATAAATTCTCACAGAGATTAATTCATTATTTTCATTCCTTACAGTGGTTAGGCCATTTTTTGGAACTAAAATAATGGGGATAAAACATTTTGAATATAAAATGAGATTATGATCCCAACTTCCAAGATATTCTTAATATCCTTCTTAACAAACTCCATCAAGGTAGGATTTAGCTTCCTTTGGTTCTGTATGATAAGTTTTGAATCTCCCTCAAGACGAATTCTATGTGATCATTTTTGGGGTTTATTCTTTGGATATCACCAAAGATCTACCATATTACTTAAAAATTATCTCTAAAAATAACAATCAAAGGTTTTCTTGGGTTTCAAATATATTATTAGAAATTATCATTGGTAATTTATCTCCGTCCATAAGGTAAACATATTTAAAATTAGTAGAGAGTGGTTTTAATTCTTGACCAGGGGATGCTCAAGGGATGAAATTAAATTAAGGTTCCAAACTTCCAATGGTTGGACCTTATACACAAAATAAATCATATTATTTTCTTCATCATTTAAAAAATCATAAAATAAATCCGATTTGACCACTTATTCCCACATGAAATCATAATATCCTATATTTTGAGAATTCACATGTTCAGTTATATTTTCAATGGAAAATTTTTATCCCAAGGCTAAGAATTTATGGAACATATCTAATTATTCAATTGGTTCAATAAAAACATTATGAGAGAGTTCAAAGTGCGAGTGATAATCTAATTAGTACCTCATGGATTTTGAAATATTGAAGTGGATAGTACCATCTCAAAACTCTATGGTGAGTGTCCCTTCATATACATTAATGATTTTTTGGCCATTAGTAAGAAAGGTCTCCCAAAAATGATGGGTGAGTGTGATGGGTTCCTATCCTCTTCCATATTCATCACATAGAAGTTAGCTGGGAACAAGCGATCTTTGAATTTCACTTGGACATCCTCTAGAAATCTATTTAGGAAAATTATGGATCTGTTTTCAAGATTTACCGCCACCCTTATGGGATTCAAGTCTCCCATCTTTAATGAAGTGTATAGTAAGTAGGTAAATGCATTAATTGAAGCATCTAGACTAAATAAAGCCTTAGACAAATTTAAATAAGTAATGGTGCATGGAATGTAAAACATCCCTAGATATTAACATTTGGTTGGAAACTATTGTGTTATAAGGTCTGAGACACTTCTTCCCAAGTTGATCTGCTTATTCCCTTGAAGTATACTATTCTAAGTGTAATGAACTTAAAAAAGTTTAGCTTACATTGGAATTTTTTTAGTGATTAAAACATATAGATATTAATTACCACTTTCTAGAAGGTGTCCATAATTTATTTTTGAATCTCTTCTTCCTACAATCTCTTTGATTGTATCATTCTCAATGGAAATGGTAGGGGTAATTATTTCTTCTCCCTTTATATCCTTTCAATAGTGTTTCTTCTCTGTTCCTTCTCATCCTATCATTATCATTATCCTATTTATTTTATTCTTCTTAGTGAATTTTCATATAATTTTAAGAATTGTTAACTTCATTCTCTCTCAACTCTGGTGGTATTGTGATAGGTTCATAGCCTACGGGTGGTGACACTTGTTTTCCACATTTTTTTGTTATCATGTTGAAATTATCTGTTGGGTTTGGAATCATTTGGTATGGTAGTTTACATAGATTTTTGGATAGTATTTCAAAAATAATTCTCACCATGTTTTCCAACTTATCAAACTTATCCTCTACACCCTAAAACATAGATTGTAGATATTTCATAGGATATTGTGTACTTGTGGATGTTTTCTGATAGGGTGTTTGGAAAGTGGGTGGTTGGTGGTAAGAATTCTAGTTATAATATTTATTTTATTGAAATGGTGGTGGGATTTGTAATTATTACTAGAATGGGTGTTGGTTTTGAAATTGTTTTTGTTATGGGGTTCTAGATTGATTCTACTGATCTCAAAATCCATATTTAAATTGGTTAGAATATCTCCATCCTTGAAATTTTTGAAACTGCATCAGCTGAAAGGTTACTTCACAACTTTCCATTCTCTATATTTCAGTACACTGGTCAATGAAATGATCAGGTGATGAGCATAAACCCCATATATTAGCTGGTGCTTGTTGTTAAATCACTTATTTTAGGTCCATCTATCTCATAAAATTAGTTATCTCTTAAATATTAGTTTTAATAAGGGTGATGGATGAGAAGTTCTTACCTCATGAATATTTATTGTTATAGTACCACTTGTACAAAACTATTGCGAGTTCTATGAAATCTTATCAATCAAGACCTTGGATTATTCTATAGACTTTTCAATCAATGCACCTCTAAATTATTCATTCAGAAGTTTTATATCATTATCCAGTAATCCTAGATAAAATAAGATAATAAATTGATTCTCCTCAATTTTCTAATGAGGTAATCTGGCACATATCTTTTTAAATATTTACCAGTACTCGTAAATGGTTTTTCCAGATGACATTCTGATAGCACAGACTTCCTTCCTTCCTGATGTGCTTTTGGAGGTGGGGAAGAATATTTTTAAGAATCATCTCAATAATCCATTAAAATAATGTACATATTCTAGTTTTATTACTTAAATACATTCTTTGGTAGAACATTATAATGAAAATAGTGATTCCTTCTACTTTACTAGCTCCTCAGCTACACCTTGGGGTTTGAAAGTAGAGAATACATACATGAACTCTTTAATATATTAGTTTGGGTCTTCTACTACAATGATATAAAAATTTAGAAGCAATGGGATCATTTTAGGTTTAATCTAAAAAATCATTTTGTAACGATGGATTGGAAATTTTATTGTTTTAATTAAGGAATTATGGTGTACAAAAGCTTTTAAGGGTTTGGTTCTAATTTCCAGCAATGATGACAGGATCTGAGAGATCATTTGATGTTTCACTAAAGTTTTCAAGAAACATTTCCTTAAATTAATATTCAAAAATAAGGTCTCTAAGTGTATTCATCAATTTTATTTCAATTTCAGGTTCTAGGTGATAAGTTCAGTGTTTGTGGTTCTATTAATGAAATTTTGAAGTGGAAAAAATGATTATTAGCACCACCTCCCCAGAAATGATGCTATGTTTTGACATGTTCCTATAATGGGGTATGGTAAAAAAAATTATTTCCTAAGTTAAAATGTAGTAAAGTGGTCAACCTAGGTTTTCTCTAGTTATGAGAACACAACAATTACATTTTTCACTTGAGATTAGAGAAAGATGTGGAGGTTGTTTTTGAAATTTTTTGTTTTTTAAAAATAAAGTACGAAATAAAATAAAGTTTGAACAAAAATTGATTAAGTGAATGATGGGGTTAGGGAATGATGACCCTTTTCAATTTCATCATGGTAATAAAATTTATTCCCCCTATATTCCCATTTAATGATAAATTAAAGACTCCATGGTCGAGTTTTCAATCACCTTTGTTTGAAGAAAGCAATGAAAACCAATCCCGTGTGCATAAAAATTCATAAACAATTTCCAAACAACTAAGAAAGTTTATAATCATGAAATATTTTTCCTTATAAATCTAGAAAAAATTATCTTATTCCACACATGTGAAAATAATCATTAGACATGCACCACCTAACATAGTCTTCACAATCGAGACAAACTGCACTAGTCATAAGGATATTAAAGAACTTCAATAAAAGTTGAAAACAATGAATTACACCAAATACCTAAATAAAATCACATTAAGATAATTTGTAACTAAAGAAAATATAAATCTTTAAATATAAAAATAAAGTTTTAAATTAAAGAATAAGTCTTTTACATTACAAAATGAGAACCCCCCTTCCCCAATCATCAAATTGATTCCCCTCCATGTGATGGGTAATAGTGTTGAATGTGGAAGAAGAAATCATTATGAAACTAATAAAAGAAAAAATAGAAAATAAAAATCAATTCAATCTTACAATCCTCCATAACATCCCTTTTTTATCCTTCTTCAACACCATTGAATGGAATTTGATGCCCATATTTATAGGTTCAAGGTGTGGAAAATTTTCCCTCCAGTTTATGTCCATCGAAATTTTAAGTTTATTTGACATAGTAAAGGGATAATTATTGGTAATTTTTCTTTATAAAAGTTTTCCATTTATAACCTTTTTACATGACCTGAAAATATCATTTAATTTTGACAAGTTTCAAAAAGGTTATTCTAAAATTACTAAAGAAAATGTTTTTTGGATGATGATTATCTTTAACTTACTCCAATTTGAAGTATTAAATGGGTTCCTTAATGAGAAAAATTTTCTATGAAATTTAATTTTATCACGAGGCTCAGAGTCCTATTTCCAATACACCTATATTAACCTCATTTGGAGGTTTATAGGCCGAGATGTTACTTATTTACAGAGGTGGGGTCCATTCTATCAGTTATAAAACGTTTTCAACTAGAATGATTTTTCTAGGAGTGTGGGATTTGAATTAGATATGAGTCTAGAAGATGTTGTTTTAAACTAAGAATAATTAATTCTATAAAAAAATAACTCTAATTGGATCAAAATTTTAAATATTATACTCAAAAAACAGAAATAATAGAAAACGATTAAATTTACTAAATTAATAAATTTTCACATTTTAGACCAAAACTAAACAAAAATACTAAAACAATGAAAATAAGCTCAAATTGATTAATTGGGAGGGATTAAATCATTGAAACACACATGAAAAATAATGAAAATATTAGCTATATCAGATACACATTGAGTGTATGTTTCTGATATGGTTTTGGGGTGAGATGAGTTTCTACAATGTGTATGTTACTTATGTGGTTTTGTGGTGATCTATGTTTCCCTAGGGTGTATGTCATTTATATAGTTTTGGAGTGAGTTGAGTTACCCTTGGGTGTTTCAACTCATATTGTTACATGGGAGATGATTTTACCTTGAGTGTATGTGACTTATATAGTTTGGGGTTTAGCTGAGTTCCCCTAGATGTATATTACTTATATGGTTCTATGGTGACCTAATTTACCCGAAGTGCATGAAAAATATTTCTAGGGCGAGTTGAGTTTCTCCTGGGTGTGTGATTCTATATGTTTTTAGGTATTGATATGTTTCCCCTTGGGTGGTATGATTTATGATCAGAGAAATCCAAAACTGGATGAATTAGGTATAATATTCTGGTATTGGTTCGATGGTAGGATTTGGTCCCCTAGGTTATATTATAAAGAGGTTATGAGGTAGGAAATGGTTCCCTTTGGGTGGTTATATGACTTAATCAGACACATAAAACACTAGTCAATATAGGGTTGGTCAATACTAGGTGTCACTTTAGAACCTGAATATTGATGAAGATCATTTTATTATGCTTCAACACTATATTGATTATTCTGAGAATATCACATGTTCATATGAAGCTATACTAGTTATTTTAGGGACACAATTGGTGGTGTACTACTGAGTTTTATTCATATCCTTCTTGGGTGGGCCTAGTATATGGGTACTTTTTTAAACCTCTTTGATTGCAAGTTTAGGAAGGACTGAGGGCCAATGCTGCATGATCAAGCAAGATAGCTTGGATAGAGTCTCGATATTAGGATGAGGTGTGGCTCATGGTTGAAATTAGATATTCTTATATATTTTAATTATTATTTTTATTTATATATGCGATCAACTCAGTGAGTATTCAAATAGTATATATGTCCATATGCTTCCATGTAAATTTTTTAATAACACAATTCTCATTTTTTTATACTTTGATAAATTTATATAGAAATTTCTTATTTTCTTATATTATTTCACTTAGATATGAGGATATAGTCTCTGTATGGTAACACATTAGATCCTCAATGCTAATCATAAATCTCTGGAATATGGGGAGGTGCACTTGAGGTCTTGTGAAATTACTGGTCTAGACATTGATAAGTGTTTATAGGAAATAAATGTTAGAAAGTGGTATCAAAACATGTTTTTCTTTATATTTCTATTTAGGTGATATGGTATACAAGGAATAGGGTCATGCATGAGGTTATGATAGATCTCAAAATAATGCATCATGAACACCTTTTTTGTTGGGATGTCTAGGTTACCAGTGATATGTGATTGTTATTATTGGTTTTCACTATTATAGTTGAGGTATTTTTATAAATATGATGTGTGTGTTTGAGATTTTATTTATGGATTTGGATATTAAATCATTGGAATGTGGCTAGTGTACATGTATTATTCTTGATATTTTGGATTCAAATTATATACATGTTCTGGTGTGTGATCAATATAACTCATGATAAAAGGTTCTAATATTTAAAGTGTTAAAAATAACTTATATGGTGTTTTCCCATAAAACTAGTTAGTGAAATCATACTCAACTAAAATATGGATTATTTCTTTTGATGAAAATTTATGTGGATCCTATGATGAGATGTTCACTAGAAGTGGATATATACTTCCTTAGTACAAGGTATGTATAGTGACCCTTACTCGGTTGGTATATAGGAATCAAATTCCTTAGTATTGGATCCCTTTAGGGGTGATTGTGATGTTGGTTCATTGTATTAAAGTATAAATAACAACCTATTTGTTATTTTACCATATATATTTGTATTGGTATTATAATTAACTAAAAAAAGTGTCTATGGTTTTACTTGATACAATTAGTCTTTGGAAGGTGTGATTATATGTTCTTGTATGTGATTTGATCTCTGAGAGGGGTAGTTTGGTATAAGGGTTCCATGTGAGGATGGGTTCCTGAGGAAGAGTGATGATTTAGTATGTGATGTATGGTATGTATGTGTGTGACCATAGAGTGGGTATATTGGCACATGAGTTTCCTTGAGATGTTTGATATGGGAGAATAGGTGTTTCCCTATGGACTTTGACCTATGTGAGATGTGGTTTATGGGACAGGTGGGAGAGTCTAGTGCCTTTAAGATAAAGGATGTGATATTGGTGTGTTTAGAATTATGATTTAAGATCAAGTCATCTTCTATCTATTGCAGAGATAATATGTGATATGTTGGGGTAACTCAAGAGAGGGGTTAACCCAGACTTGTGAGTTCACTTGGAGACAAGAGGCACGAGTAAATAACCTTCATTTGAGATTGATGCACTATAAGTGTTACCATATATGTAGTGTAGGCATGTATATGCCTTATGTTTCATGGACCATGATCCCAGAGGGTTGGATCTAGCATGAGTAAAGTGTGGGAATATGCTTTGTGACTTTTCGAATGATTCCAAGGTGGGGGGTGATATTACGATGTGCCTTGGAATGAGTGAGATTTTTAGACCTATTATAAAAAAATCATCAAGGTTATTCTATATTTATTATATCGATATTCAGTGGAATATGGTTAGTTTTTTAGGCATGCATTCCTATGTTTGGTGAGACGCGACTCATGGAAGTGAGATTTAAGTTGTGTGATCAGGTGGGATGGGAGTATATACATGTTGGGTTTGGATGAGACCGAGTTGGATAGTAGGAAAGAACCCTTGAGAGGGTTCTTAGAGATTCAATCTACCAGGGAATTGGAGAGTGTGTGTTTACTTGGATTCTTTGTAAAATCCTTTATGCGTGAGGGATAGTGTGTTCTAGTTAAATGTGGTGTTTGTTAGGTTCATGGATTAGCGAGCGACCCTGTGTGGGTTGAGAAAAAGTGGTTTTGATGTGATTTATGTTGAAATGGTGACTTAGGGTGTTGGATAACAACAAGAAGTGTTTTCTAAAGAATTTATGGTGACAAAGTTGATGGGTTTGGGAACCTTGTTATGGTCAATCCGAGCTTTATCTTAGACAAGTGTTTCCTTGGATGAGATGAGTGTGGATCAAGAAGAGTGAGACATATAAAAATATGGGTGATATAAATGATAATTTCAATTTTTTCATGTGAATTTAAATTATTTATTCCCTAATAATTTGTTATTTTGTGATGGATTATTTCATTTTTGTTTTTTTGTGAATTTTGGGAATTATTGTGAAAATTGTTCAATTTTGGATTTTTAATGGTTTTTATCACATTGGTATTTTGATTATAAATTTTTATAAAATGATACAAATTATTTTTTTTGTATTATGTATGTATTTTACCTAAATTTATTAATTAGGATAAAGAGCTGATTCGAACCATATTAGACCCAAATAATTTTTAAAAATTAGAAACTTTTTTAGCTAACGTATTTTATTAACTCTAAATAAATGAGGCATAACTCAGGAAAAAAGACTCCAAATGAGATGATTGATGTTGTAAATGAAAAAGGACTTATAGTATCACATGTAAATTAAATTTAATATAATAATTATATCATTAATCTATCATATACATGCATCAAAGTATAGGAAACTGAATATTCCATTCATCCTATAAAAATATTTTATTAGAAATAAAATCTTAACTTCACCTATAGGTGTAAAAACAATATATTTTTAAAGATAATGTAAAATAAATATTGGAATAATTTATAGGAGGAAATTTTCCAAGATTCATTCATTTACCTTTCAAAAAATTCTCACTATTTTTAAGGGATGATTTTGGAGTGAAAATGTTCTACACCTCTTCATTATAAATTTGCTTCTCCTTTTACTTTGAAGGGAATTATCCAATACTTTTATAAATCAAACTGACATTCTACTACTTTGTTTCATTTATTTTTCATTCATACTATATTTTTATATTTGATATTTTTAATAACAGTTCTTTCATTTCTCTTTCACTATTTCTTTATATCTCTATTATATCTCATTTTTTCTCACCATTTTATTCTTCACTATGAAATCTTATACTAATGATCATGAATAGATAACTTGAGGAATCTCATGGGAGATTAATCTAGTGTTTAAACCTAAATATTCAGACATTTATGTTTATTATTTTTTACTTACTTATAGTTAGGGGGATAATGATCATAGTGGGTATGGAACCTATGTGTCTCCACTTTCCTCCTAAGTCTTAACATCTTCTTTCTGCAATCTTCTCCCTCAATCATGGAGGTGTATATATAGTGTACTTGGAGTTCATTGGGTACACTGCATGTTCAAAACTTGTACATAAGGGGATTTTTACATATATTATGGAGTTTTTTCATTAAATAATTATGAAATTAATAATGAGATGATGAAGGTTCACTATGGATGTTCTCATAGGAGGATCTATTTTCTTTAAAGCTTTATTCTATCAACATTTCATATGAATGTTTAAATTATAGTTTATCATTCATAAAAAACACATAAATTATATTTATTTTTTAATTAGATAATTAAGTGAATTTGGAATAGTGGGTGATTGATCATAAAAACTCTAGTGAGATGACCCTTCTTATCCACTATGTATCACTAGGAAATATAAATAGTTTCTTTTACCACACCCTGTGATGAGTGTGCATAAAAAATTGGAAACATTTATTGAGATCCAAGTATTTTTCAATCACTATTTTTATGTACAGTTTTTTAAATATGTTACCTTATTTTCATAAGAAAGACAAATAAAAAACTAAAACAAATATTTTCCATGATGTATTCAAATTGTAATTATTATGAATAGTATGACTACCCTCAGGAATATGAATAAGAAGCAGTTCACAATGATGTAGAAACCCAGTTTAAAGGACTTAGAGATAAAATAAAAAACCTAGGGAGAAAAATATAGTGGTAATATGAATATGTTAGCGTCTCTTAGGAGCTATAGCTGGAGAAACCGAAACCAGAACCATAACCAAAACCAATAGTGGAAGAAGTATCCCCACTAATTTTTCAAGTTGAAGAACCTAAGGAGGCCAAGAAAGAACTATTTTATGTTTTATCATCTGGATTTTTTTTTCTAATTTTATTAATAATTTTTTAAAGATTACATTCTAGCTTATGTTTATATGTTGGAACAACAAGATTTGGATTAGTGTTGGTTATATTTTATAGAACCTGATAAATTAAGTGATTCTTCTATCTATTAAAATGAAAAATCAGTACGTTTCTACCACTTGCTTACTTTGGAAGAAGATGATGTCGATTAACCTAATAAATATTTTTTCCCAATGTTCCTTTTAGAAGAGATCAAGTTTTTTAGATAACTTACTTAAAGGGTAATATTTTTATATTAATTCTTCATGTTTTAATCTTATTCAAGCTAAATGGGTTTCCAAATTATCATTTTTGAAATTCATGAAACATGACACATAGAGGAGGACTTGGAAATTCATGTTAAGGAATAATCCATACAATTAGTTGTAACACCATGAGATTTTATAATATATATACTCTTTAAATAAATTTTATGTCTTCGATAGCTTGTTTTACACATAACAACATACTTAAATGAACCAAAATTTAAATATTATATTATATATAACCTATAAATTAAATCAATTAATATGAATTAGAATAACTAATTTATTAAATATATGTAAAATGTTTTCATATAATTCAAATTTATTTATCAATCCATAATAAATAAGCACTCAATTTTTAGTAAATTCATTTTATGCTTCAAAAATATGTATTCTTCAAAAATGATTTTTACTGAATTTTTTTCACAGAAATTATAATTAGTTTATAAAATTTTTATAAATTTTAATTGATGAAATTAATACCAATTTTTTAATCATATAATCTAAATTATCTTAAGTTTAATTTTTGTTATTTTTTGAAAATATTTATTTTTATGTGAATTGTGAAAATACAGATTTTTATAAAACTGTATTTTATTTTCATTAAATAAAGTAATTATACAGTATAATTTTGTTTTTAATTTTATATTAAAGTAAAATAATTATCCTTAAATTATCAATAATCTAATTAATTACATTGGAATAAACATTATACTTTGTTTTGGTATAAGTTTAGTTTTTGTCTTAAAAAAACTATTTTTGTTGAGTTTTATGCATATATACTAATGTTTATTTCTTAAACTTCTAGAAATTTAATCTTGAAACAAATATTGAATATTTTAAATCATGAGTTTTAAATATGGTAAATATTTCCCCTTAATTTTCCATTATCATGTACAATAATCATGGTAAAGAATTTTCACCTCGGTTAGGGAAAAACAGATAAAACAATGAGTTAGGGCTTTAAAATCCATATAAGACATTCCTTTATCATATTTAATGATTTTTCTGAACAAAAATATTTTTAAGTATTTAAATCATGTATTTTAGAATATTTTTTTTAATTTTGGATCCCATGCTTGAGTTTTATGAACATAAATTACATTTCATTCAAATTAATAACTAATTTTGGGTCTTTACATGTAATGATATGGTTGGAAGGTTGCATTAGGTTTTTGATTGATCCAAAATTACAAAAACCTTATTTCTTATATTATTTATCTGAAAAATTCATGGAAATCATATTCTCATGTCATTTCAAGGTGAAATGATTTGTATGCTTAAATTATGTATTTTAAGAAAAAATATTTTTATTATATTTTGAATACTTATATTAAATTTAATTTTTTTCCACCTATAGATTTTAAATCCAATAAAATGGAATAAAGTTTTTTAATCATCTTGTACATTTTTTTAGAATTATCATTTTATTTTGTGATTATAATTAAGTTATCATGATACAATGTTAATTTATCAAAATTAAGGTTAAATTAGCTTTAAAGGGGGTTTAATTAGGATATAAGTCATGATATTTCTCCAAAACATATATAAATTTGATCAGTTGAGTTTATTTATACCCTATAATATCTTATCTATGAATTTGGGGTGGTTCGTTTCCACTTGACCATGAATAAGACCACATATAATTTAAAACTTTGAATAATTACAAGAGTGGTACTCCCCTCACTTATAAAGGAGAACCACTTATCCTCTATTTTTCACACATCTTGAGAAACTTATATAGACCAATAAATACCAAAATACCTTTATATATTCCTTTAACATGTTCTATATCTTCTGATAGTCTCATAAGACCATCCTAAGAAGGCTCAAGGTCTAAGCCAAAGGAGGTCTCTAAAAGAAGATGTAATCATCTTACCCGACTCTTTCAAAGTTTATTTCTTGTCATAATTCTTCTAAATTAGTTGTATACATAATAAAATAATTAATAAATTATCATAAATATAATAATATATTATTATGATAATGATAAAACCATTTTCCTCTTCATTTCCATCGAATGTGAAATGAATGTTTGTCCGTGAAAATGTGTGGACCACCACCACCACGTAGCAATATAATTCATTTTCCATAAAAATATTCCATGAATGGTTATTTTGATGGATTTAATGTTTCTATATGATATTTATGGAACATTAATTATTATTTAATTATAATTTATTATCTACCTTCTTACCTTCCCATCCGTTGGGAAACGATAACGTCACTTGTACGTACGTGTGGACTACCACCTCGATGAATCAATGTGATTTTGTTTCCATTTACACTTTAAATGGATAGTATAATGGAATATTGGATGAATATATATGATATTTATAATAAAATAATGATTATTTAAAATTGAATTATTATATACCTTTCTTTCATTCCTTCTATCAAAAAATGGAAACATCACACGTTCTTATGTAAAGACTACCGTCTCTATGAAGTAATGTAATTAATTTTTCATAATCAATTATAATAATGGTTATAAGAGTGTATATAATGATTAAATATGATACTTATTAAATTATTAATATTTTTTATATGATTTAACCATTATCAATGTGTAACAACCATAACTACCAAACCAAAACACATATGAAAAATGAAGCGATTTAAATCTCAAAAGGACAATGTTGTTGAAAGATTATTAATTAAAGGGTGATAAGATGTTATAAGTAAACCATGAATGGTATTAAAATAATTAATATGGTTCTATAATATATCTATAATAAATATATATTTATTATAAATGAGGTTTGAATGCATATGAAACAGTATGAGACTTGAGGTAAGGGTTTCTCATCTCACTTTTGTTTCTGCGAGACATATGTCGTATTTACCACTTGTTTATTTCTTGTGGTGTATATACTGACTATTTTATATGATGTATCATGAATCAATTAATATTTATGGTATTAAAAGTTTCATTTGGAGCTATTTATTTCATCGAGGTTATAATTTAAAATCTACCACATTGGTAAGGGATTTATGATACAATCCCATTTCTTTTCTGGATTATCTATGCTAAATTTCCATTGAGGGAAATTATATGAATTTTATATTTTAAAACCCATATATTTTATTATTATATATTTATCTTTATATTTTTATGTGTTATTATAATTTTACTCTATTTGGTTCTTAAATATATTGAGAACATGTATTTAAGAAAAACAAATCTTACTTTCACTTTGATTGAGGAAATTTTTTATCAATGTCTATGCTCTTTAAAATGATTTTAAGAATTTAATTTTCTATGATTAAATTATTTTTTGAAATAAATTTTAACTATATTTTAATTTCAAATCTAAAATTTTAAAAAATAAAATTTACAATATTTTTTGAAGTTGTTATTTATGAATTTTTACAAAAAGTTTAGAAGGAATATTTGTTTCAAAATTTACCGCATGAATAAATTTTACCATCGTCATGAATATTGTTTGATTTTAATATTATATTAAAATTTTCAATTATTATTTTAAAATAAGTTTTTATCAATATCCAAGGAATTTTTATTTTTTAAAGATACTAAAAGAAAATGATATTTTTATTGTTTTCAAAGGAATGTTTAAATGCTATTTTAAAGGTATTTTTCATTTATGTCAACTTCCTTTAAGTATTTTTATACTTAATTTTTGGATATGATCTTATGATAACATCAAATTTATTTATCTATATGTATTATGATTATGATGATTCTATGAAACTTGTTTATTTACTATAGTTTAATTAAGTTATGATGATGTCTTTGTGGAAACCATTTTTTTCTATGGGCTATACTATGATAAAATGATGGATTTTTGTTAAAACTCATTACCTTTACATAGATATAATGCATTGATGAATCTTTTAAGATCTTTTGGTGTAAATATGTATGGTTTTAATTAATTAGTGGGTTATTATTTTATAAACTAACGATAGGTGCTCACATTATAAACCGAGGATGGGTGGTTCAATTATAAACCCGAGATGAGTGGTTATGTTATAAACCAAATATGGGTGGGTTCATTATATCCCTCCAATGAATTAGGTAAATAATGATATATTATGAGATAATAATCACTAGATTAGGGAGTTAACTCAATTAATTAAGGTATCCTATCCACTATGATAGTCTTGGGAATGAACCTTGACTAAGGAAATACTGGAATAGAGAGTAAACCCAATTAACTATGATAGACTTGGTAGTGAGACTTGAATACAAAAATTATTTTATATAGTTATGTGTATCAAAAAAACCTATTTATTATGATTATGATATTTTATAATGGTTCATGATTTATTATTGATGATTCCACACACTTATAACATTTGTATTCACTTATGACAAAGCCTTATTCCATAATTTATGATTAATGATCTTTGACTGATTGGGTATAAATTTATTAATTTTTTTTCATGTTCTCATACCCTTATGTTTACCTTATGATCACTTATAATCATTGATGTATATCTCTTATGTTTACCCTTTTTGAGAATCTGATCTCACCATTTCTTATGTTTACTTTCCCCAAGTTAATAAGAAATTATTTAAGTAGGGTATATCTGAGAAGTGTACTATGTGAGAATAAAATTTTGAGAGATATTGATGTTTTTTTCATTAAATAGTATTATTATGTATCTAGTATCCAAATAAACTAAAAAATTATGATTCCGAAGTGTGTATTGTTATGATATGTATTGAATATTCATCTAAAATGATGTAATATTTATATAGGAAATTATTGATTCACCTAAATTGGTATCAGAGAAGTGTTTAGTTATTTTTGGATATTAGGATTAGAGAAATTTATTTAAAACACTGAGGAAAATTCTAAGTATAAGATGACATATTGAATCTTTATTAAAGTAGGGATTATGTGATTTTATTAGAAAACTAATCACTGTTTGTATATTGGAAAGTGGATTCGGTGGTGCTATAGATGCACCTAGGGGTAAAAAAATTGAAAGGGGTGGACTGAGTATTAACTCAATCATCATTGGTGCATGATGAATGAGCATAAGACTATAAACCTAGATAAAATCTCTCGAGGGATATTCTTGGGTTAATTCACATTTTTTATGAACCATTATAAAGGATTTGAATAGATAATGACCAATGATGAATTAAGTTAATCCTAATGTGTCATATATTTAAAATATGATGTCATAATTTACTCAAACAATGAATTATTTTTCCTGATTATATGATTTATCACTATGATTATTTCTTCCCACACTATTTTTTTTGATTTTATTCAATGACTAGAACAAAGAGGAATCACATTAACACTAGAAATGATGGAAAATAGAATTATCATACTAATGAGAAATAAAATGAAATAAGATATGGAATACAAAACTACATGATTATGCCTAATAAGCTATCTTAATATATGATTAACAATGTTAACTTTGCTGAGTTTCCTAACACACTTAATAAGATTGAAATGGAGTTTCTTGGGAGTTCATTGGATAAAGACCATAAAGGGAATAATATTCAGCTTCCAACATTCCAAGAATATGGGAATAATCACCCAAGTAAATCTATCAAAGGAATAGAAATATGTTTTTTGGGTGGAAATGAAGGGCATAAAACAACTTATTACCAAGAAAAAATGAAGCAAATGAATAGTTAAACGAATAAAAATAAAATTAATCCTAAGGTACCACTAATATTTCAATGTCTTATATGTGGTGAACTTAGGAATTATCTAAGTAAATTCCCTAACCTAAGGGCTAACTCCTAGACCAAAGGAGGTCCTATGCTATTTTAGTCATTGAAGTGGATCACGATGGTTAAGGCACACTTATCCTCTACTATATATTTGGAGATTTCATGTTAAAGTTTGTAATAATATGACTTATTAAAATGATATTTTCATCCTTTAATAGAATTTGATGTAATTTTTAGCATCAATTAGATATCTGTATATTGGTCCATTTAAAATTGATAGAATAAGGAAATCCAATTTGATATTAGGAACCAACCTATGATCAAATTTCGATGTGAGGATGAATATGAAATTACAGTGGAAATTACATCTTTTTTATGAGTTTTACATCCTATTTATGAGGGATATTAATCTCAAATGTTTGGGGATAAGATCTATTATAAAAATATGTCTATTGTTTAGAAATATGATGAAATATTTCTCAAGAAGCTTCCTAGTCTTCCCCTTTATCATGATATTTAGTTTCCAATAAAACTCTTACATGGTGCTACACCTATTTCAAAGTATTCATATAGAATGGACCCCCATCAGTTCCATGCCTGTTCTCTTATGCATGAGACAACTAGCTAAATGAAATTATTTGGTGATGACTTATCGTCATGGTGAAATTTATAGAGAGGGACAGTTTTGGTTATCAGTTTTTTTATGTTATGGTTGTTTTATGGTTATAATGTCGGACCAAGTGATTTCTCACTTTCCCTCAAAAATGTTTTGATAACAAAAATTAATTTTCAGTCAGTAATATATAATGGAACCTATTGATTTACCATAATGGAAGCAAAACTCTAGTTAAATCTATATAATGGATTATTTAGGGTTAATGCTTCACCATGGGATGAACCTATTATTTTTATTAAGAACAAATATGGTTCAATGGGTATTTTCATTGATTACTAGGAACTTAACAGGATAACTATTAAGAAAAAGTATCCTCTAACCTAAAATGATAACCTATTTGAATAATTATGAGGAGATAAATATATTTATAAGATTGATCTTTGATATGGATATTATTAATTAAGTTTTAAGAAGTAAGATATAGAACTGCCGAAGAAGGTGATGAATATTCTTGAGATCAACCATGATTTTGATAAAATGATAAGGTTTATGAAGGGAGTATGTATCCTTTAAATACCATATAAGAGTAAGGATTTGTTATATTAATCTCATAGTTAATCATTATATACTCATCCTGGAAGCATGAATATGTATATATATATCTAAAATACTATTTTTGGTGAAAAAACAGGAAGATAGATATTGTAGAATATGTATATCAATTTTTTCTATGTCTACAAGTTAAGGATGAGAAAAAAATTCTAAGGGGATGTTATAACCATTACACATACTGGAATTTAAATGGTAAAAAATCACCATGTATTTAGTCATAAGACTCCCCAAAACATCTAAATCCCATAACACTATTTGGGTTGTAGTTGATCTTCTTATGAAGTTAGACCATTTCATAGAAGTCAGATAAGATTTATACCTTGATAAAATTCCCAGGATATACATTAAGGAAGTGGTCATGTCTTACGGAGTACTATATTATATTATATCTGATTGGGATCTAAAGTTTACCTTGAAGTTTTATAGAAGTATTCAAACAATATTTTAATAAAGAGTTAAACTTTAGAAATTCATATCATCCTCAGATAGTTGTTTAGTCTAAGAGGATCATTAAAACCTTAGAAGATATGTTGATAGAATTTTAAATTGATTTAAAAGGTATTTAGGATCAACACCCAACTCTAGTTGAGTTTTTATAATGAAAATGCTAATCTGAGTATTCATATGGCTCTTTATAATCCCCTATATGGTAGAAACTATAGAACTACAACATGCATGGATAAAGTTGGAGAAGAAAGCTAGAGAGACTTGATCTATATGAGAAAGTTGTAATGAAATATAAAACCATTCAGTATCACATTAGGTTAGCTCAGCATCGAAAAAATGTTACAATGACAATCATCAGTGAGATCTAGTTTTTAAAGTTAGTGACAAGTTATTCCTTGAAATATCTCTATTGAAAAAAGTTACGAGATTTGAAAAAAAGGGAAATTTGAGCTCTAGATATATCGGTCCCTTCAATATTCTTAATCATATCGGTATGGTAGAATATCACTTGGTGCCTCCACTAAACCATTTCCAAGTTCATGATTTGTTCTATGTATCTCTTTTGAGAAATTAAATACCTAATCCTTCACATGTACTGAATTCAAAGGTCATAACATTGGAGAAATATCACTCTTATGTGGAACAATTGGTGGAGATTTTGTATTGATGATAGAAAGTTATGTGGAACATGATCACTCACCAAGTTAATGTTTTGTGGGGAAATAATAAATTTGAGGAAGCTATGTGGGAATCTGAGGATGTGATAAGGAAGAAGTATCCTCAATTTTTTATATTGGAGGGATGAAATTTTTAGTGTGAAATTCTTATAAGTGGGGTAAAATCTAATTCCTTGATATTTTATGATAATTTTTCCTTTCTCTTTAAATAAATTTTATTTCCTCAATAGTTTTCTTTAGAAGTAACATCGAACTTAAACAAACCATTATTGAAATTTTATATTATAAATGAACTAAATATTAGATCAAATGGTATAAATATGAGTAAAAATTATGAAATATTTTTATAAATGTTTTATATAATTCTAATTAATTGTTTAATCCTTAATAAATAGTTACTTAATTTTATGTAATTTCATTTTATAATTTAAAAATATTTTTTCTTAAAAAATGGTTTTTATTGAATTTTGTGTGTGAAATTTATAATTTATTTCTTCTATTTTATGAAATTTTATTTTTGGAAATTAATATACTTTTTTAAAATAATAATCTTAACATTATATTATGGTGAATTTTGTGGATTTTTTGGAAAATATTCATTTTTAAGTGTATAGGGAAAAATACAGATTTTTGGAAAACTATCTTTTATTTTCATTAAATAAAGTAATTTTAAAGTCACATTATATTTTTAATTTGATATCAAAGTAAAATAATGAACCTTTAATTATAAATAATATAATTAATTACATAGGAATCATCATTTTACAGGATTTTTGTATAAGTTTATTTTTAGGATTAAAAACACATTTTTCTAAAAACTATTTTCGTTGCTTTATATAAATTTATATTAAAATTAATTTCTTCCAATTATATAAATTTAATATTAAAAAATGGATTCCATAATTTGAATAATTATTTTTATATTTGTAAAATAGGTTCCTTTAATTTTTGGTCATTATGAATAGTAACCATGATAAAGATTTTTTATCTTAATAAGGGTAAAACAGGGATAAAAATATGGGGTATGGATTTAAAATCTCTCTAACACTTACCTTTTTACTATTTAATGAGTTTTTTATACCAAAGATATGTATAATTATTTAAATAATTTATTTTAAAATATTATTTTGTATTTTTTAATCCATGCTTGAATTTCATGAACACCAATTATATTTCAATCAAATTAAAAACTATTTTTGGGTATTTGAATTTGATGGTATGGTTGGAAGGTTCCATTATGTATTATCTTGATCCCAAATAATTAAAGACATTATGGTATTTTATTTATGAATAAGATTATAAAATAGATGTATAATAAATATATATTTATTATACATGAGGTTTGAAAGCATACAAAACAAGACATGAATTGAGGAAAGGGTTTCTCATCTCGCTTTTCTTTCTGTGAGACATATTCCATATTAACCACATATTTCATTCATGTATTGGATATTCTAGAAATTTTATATGATATATATTGAATATATTTACATTTATGGTATTAAATATTTCATTTGAAGTCATTTATTTCATTAGTTTATTATTCAAAAGTATCCAAAACAAAAGGGATTTATGTTACAATATCATTTTGTTTTCAAGATTTTCTGTGATAAATTTATATTGAGGGAAATTATTTCGATTTTATAATTTTAAAACCATATATTTTATTCTCCTCTATTTATATATGTAATTTTTTATATATTTGTACCATTTCTTTCTCTTTTTTACTTAAAATTACCGAGAAAATATTTTTATGAAAAACCGACCTTATTTATTATTTGGATGAGGAACTTTTTCTTCCATATCCAGGTAATTTATAATGTTTTTAAGAATATAATTTTTTATGATGAGATGATTATTTGAAATAATTTTCTTCCTTATTTTACTTAACTTTATAAAAAATTTTAAAAATATATTTTTACAATTTTTTTTCAAGATGTTTTTATGATTTTTTATAAAAAATGTGAAAGGAATATTTGTTTTAATGTTTACCGCATGAATTGATTTTCCTACCATAATTAATATTCATTTATTTGAAGATTACATTACATGTTTCCATGGTTATTTTTTAAATAAATATTAATCTCAATATCCTAAGAATTTTAATTTTTAAAGATACTGAAAGAAAGTTATATTTTCCTTATTTTAGAAGAAATGTTTAAATTCTATTTTAAATACATTTTTCATTTATTTCAACAACCTTTATGTATTTTTATTCTTCACTAGGGATATTATCTTATGATGACATAAAATATATTTATTTTGATGTCTTATAATGATGGCGATTTAAGTATGATTCAAAAAAACCTATTTATTTTATATAGGTTAATTAATTTATTATGAAAACTTTATGAAAACCATTTCTTTTCCATGGTGTATGATATGATGAATTGATTAATTATTTATGAAAACAATTTCTTTTCCATAATTTATGATATAATTAATTGATGAATATTTTATGATCTTTTTGCACACATTTTTTTTGGTTTTCATTATGTTATGGTTGGTTACATTATAAACTGAGGATGAGTGGTTGTGATATAAACTGAGGGCGGGTGGTATTATTATAAACCAAGTTTGGGTGGTTATGTTATAAACCAGATATTTTGGGTCCATTATATCCCTCTAATTAATTGGGTAAATAATGAAATATCATGAGATAATAATAATTATGATGGGGTGTAAACCTTGTTTAGTAAGTGAATCTATCCACTATGATAGTCTTGGGTGTGAACCTTGACCATGGAAATAAAGGAATGGGGAGTTAACCCAATAAATTATAATGGACTTGGAATAAATCCTTGAATATGGAAATGATTTTCTATACTTATGTGTATTCCAAAAACCTATTTCTTATGCTTATTATATGTTCTCATGGATCATGATTGATTATTGATGATTCTACACACTTATGACTTATTTCTTTTTTTAATGATTAAGTATTATCCATGATTTAAGATTAATTATCTTTGACTAATTGGGTATGACTTTTTAAAGTTATGATCATGTCTCATACCCTTATGCTGACTTATTATCCTTGATTGATATCTATTTTTTACCCATACTGGGAATCTGAGCTCACCCTTTATTATGTTTTCATTCCACAGGTTATAAAGAAATGTTTTTATTAGGGTATTCATAATATGTGTAATATGAGAGAAGATATTTTTGGGATATATTGACAATATTTCATAAAATAATATTATTATGTATCTAGAATCAAAATACACTAAACCTTTACGGTTAAAATGCGTGTATTATTATGATATGCATTGAATATTTATCTAAAATGATGTAATATTTATATATTAAATTCTCGGGTTACCTCAGTAGTGGAAAAATAATAAAATCATGAGGTTACCTTGGTGATTATAAAACCTCATTAATACTAGATTAAATACCTAATGGAGGATAAAACCACTATATTCAATATGAAGGACCTCTATCTCCCCCCAATGAATTATACATATCATTTTATTTTATCTTGGGGTTTGAGACATTTTTTCTTTTTTTGAGGGTTCCCAATCTTTGTATTACATTATAAACCCTAGGAAAAGGAACATGTGTTGGTTTATCTCAAAGAAAACTCATCTAGCATAAAATTATTGAAATAATTATAGAACATCCTGACTAGAGGGAAACAAACTCTAGCACCCATTTGGGTGTATAAACTAAGATTTATCCCTTTTTATTACCATTTATATTTATTTATATATATATTTCTTTCAATATATCTCTTATGTTTTGTTCCTTATTTCTTTTAGGTTTAAATTGGTAGTAGATATAATCTTAACTCAATACTTCCACTAAAATTTTAATTAGGCCATGTCTCTTTTCTACTTTATTTTATTTTCCAAACAATTAAAATTCTATATTAAAAGATATATTTATCATATTTGAACAAAAAAACATGGTAGAAAATTTAATTATTGTGGGGAAGGGAAATTTATAGTTTTGTATATTTCAAACTTTGGAGTCTTTTTTAAATTCGAGTGTGTTTCTTTTTATTTTTTAATTTTAGTATATTTTTGACACTTCTGAGCTTAAATAATTATTTTTCCATTTTTGAAACCCATGTCTATTGGTGAACTAATTTTCCCCATGAAACTAGACTTAATAAATTCTAAAAGTGAATTTGTTTCCCGTTTAAAACGTTGTAAATTTCATTAAAATACAACCCAATTTTATATTTAATTCAAAAAATTACTGTATTTATCTTCAACATAAAATTCTTATGAGGGTTTTGAACCGTTTTGACTTATTTTTGAGATTCACGCCATTTATTGAGAGAACCAAATAATAGTTGTTAAAAAAAAATTTCATTGATTTATATAAAAGCTTGAGATCTTTAAGTACTTTTGTTTTAAATTATTAGGGAATTTCATTAGTTTTAAAATCCACATTTTCAGGAAAATATTTTTTATTCTGGCCTCCCTTTTTATTTAATCCTTGTACCCCATAGTATACATAAATTTCCAATTTAGTTAGCCACATCACAATCTTCTTTTTCCTATCCAACCTTCTCTATAAATAAAAATTCATGACAAAGTTGAACTTAAGTATAGGGGATGCTATCTTGTTGGGTGATACATCATTTGGTTCTACTTTGGATAGTGAATAAAAGTAAAAAATATGATTTTGAACCTGATAAAGTGAATATACCACTTATTTTATATAAACTGATCTAAAAAAATATTGATAAAACTTATATTTTGTTAATGATGATAGAAAAATAAAAAAAATACATTTTTTGAATATAAAAAGATATATTATCAGTATAATGATGGAATGGAAGTCAAACCCATTATTTAGAACTCAAAAGAATCCCCCATTTCCTTCAAACATCAATTATAGAAAGATTTGAAATATAAAAAACAAAAGAAACACTATGAAGACATTTGATTCAATATTATGTTTCGGTTGAAATTATATGTGGCGTACGCTTTCCTTGAAGTTTTAATGATTATTAGAGTAGAGTTCCTATTATGGGATTAAGGAGGAGACCCATTCTTGAGAGTAAATTAAATTCATAATTTTTTTTATTCTAAAAGGTTTGAACCTCCCTATTTTCCCTCATATATTTTGATATCAGAAACCTACCACACCTAATATAACAAACAAACTTAAAAATTACCCATGATAAACGCAAGTCATTGAATCACATTTTATAATGACCCATACTTTCCACACATTGTTATTACTTCATAATTGAATCATACTTATTACAACATTTAACAAAACCACAATAGGACCGTACATGAATAGTGTCTTTAGAAACTGGGAAATATAAACAACTAGTTCATAAAGCATCTACATTGTATCCCATTTATTTCATCATATATATAATTCCTTTTTGGCATATCCTACTTAATACCCTTCTTCCTGACCCGGGGAAAAGAAAACATACAAAAGGGTGAGATCAAATGCTCAGTAAGGGTAAACAAAAGAAATATCAATCACATCATATTCATAAGAACATAACATTTTGGAAATCTTAACCTGCAAAAGAGATCATAATTTCATAACATGGGATAAATCATAGTAGTGAAATTTAATCCCAATAATCATTACTTAAAACATGAAACTTTGTGTCATACACACATAATCATATAGAATCATTTCTTAGTAGTCAATACTCATTGCCAAGACTATCTTAGCAGACAAAGTCCATTTCTAAACCGAGTTCACTCCTCGTTTTAGTCCTGTATCACTGAACCGGATTAACCTACCATTCCAGCCATGTCTATCTCATGAGATATTAATCAATACCCAATGCATTGGAGGGATATATAGGTCCCACCCATCTCATAATGATACCATTATTTTGTGTTCCACAAGATCATAAATCATACATCATAGCATAACCCATGTAATAAAAATGGGATTCTTAAACATCATGCCATCATAACATAATCCATATAAGATAAAAGGACATCATAAAAATAATTCCATAATAACATAAACAAATAAATGTAAAAATAGTAATATAAATAGAACACCATATTATCTTATATGGAAAATAATTTTGATAAAACACTTGAACTCCATTCTTGAGGAAAATATATTTCTACTTAAAAACATTTTTCCTTTATTAAAATGTCATAAAATTTTAAACTAAAAGAAGTTGATTAAAAATAAACTAGAAAACTTGTAAAAGAATATTCTTGTAAATAATGTTCTAAAAGTCCATTTAGGCCATATAAGTTAAAAAAACATTCTTCTCGTACATTGGCCGGAAAAGTAAAAAAGTTCCTCGTACTAAAAACGACAAAATATTCCTTTCATGTCTTTTACTAAAAACTCACCAAAAAGTAATATTGGAGTTAAAAAATTGTATTAGGATATAAATAATATTACATATTGAGGAAACATGGATGTGGATGATAAATATTCCCCAGTAAATTCTGAAGTATAAACAATCTCGGATAAAAATGAGATTGCGAGATTTTCCCTTACCATAGGTCCGATTTGCTTCGTACATGTCTGAACCTCCTCTATAATGATTTAAATAATGTTATTGAATTATTTCAGAATCGTACTCATTGTCATGATATCATATATGGTCATATTCTTAGCTTCTTATTAGTAATATTTCATTGCTACTTGTTATTCGGGTGTTTATTGCTTTTTGTTCTTATGCGTGTTTTATTGAATAAATTCTATTCTTCTTTTCAGGATATAGATACCTCACTTAAGAAATGGTATTAGTGTAATATATATCATATTTATTCATTAAATTCATTTATATAATCATTATGCAATGAAGATCATGTAGAATGAGTCGCATCACATCGTGGAGACAGTAGGCCGTACGTACGCACGAATGATGATATCATTCCCATGATCATGGAATTGTATTGAAGTGTATGTATACTATTTAAGAATAAATATAACTTTAAAATAATAATATATAGTTATTCTTTACACCATTATACCCATCCAAGTAAGGTGGTGGTGGAAAACAGATTACACCACGGTGTGGAGACGGTATTCCGTACGTACGCACGCGCGATGATTTCATTTTTTGTAGGATGAATAGAAAATGAAATAGGGTTGTTTTATATTTATAATAACATATCAGTATATGAGTGATACTGATGTTATTAATTCATAATGAAACAACTAATGAAGAATAAGTATAAGAAGAAATATAGTTGAAAGAATCGGTAACGGACATTACCTCTTCTTTGAAGCACCTCTTCTTAACCTCCTCTTAGGGAACTAAAGATGGTATTTGAAGAAGAAAAAGAACTCTAGGATGTTTCTAGGGAAGTGGAAAAGATAAATTGGAAGTTGTTGACCGATATTTAAGGCTCAAAGTGGTGTGAGGAGGAGAGGGAAGAGGTTCCCTTTTATAAGGGAGGAGAGGGGCACCTTAAGAAACACGTAAAGTATTATTTTATAATAAAGTCATATTCGGGTTTTAATAGCTACAAATTGATTTATTTTGAAGATAAGGTGGGTATGGGTTAAAATAATCTCAAAAAATAGATTTTAGAAAAGTTTAGGTTTCTATTTCAACCTTATCATTTAGATTTAACTCTAAGTTAAATAATTTAACTTTTACCACATCTTCTTGTTTTCTTACACTATATGGTTAATAAACATACTCTAACAAGAAAGATGAACCCAAAGTTGTTCATTATTAATATATATAACCTTATCTAAGTTATGTTTCCGAAGCTTATATTTTTAAAAATATAATAACAATTAATAATATAATATTTTTTTTAGAAACTATTTTATGTCAATTTTGACACTATTTGGTAATTGATTTTTTTGAAAATAATAACATCATTATTAGTTCGAAAAAAGTTAATTAAATCGATACTAATATGTCATATTAACCTATAAAATTAGTTTAATTTATAAAAAGTCTAAAATTACATTTATTTGGGTATTTATAACATCAATTATGTTAATATTTCATTAATGAGGTAATTACTGCATCATCATTGTGTCATAAATAAATTAAATTATTTAATCTCTAAAAATTATAAATAAAATACCATTATATAGGAAATAATTTTATCTTTATAATGAATATTTATAGTCTAATTTATCTTATGTATAATGTTATATTAAAAATGTTTTAGTTATTAAATTTTGATTTTAACTCTTTTAACTCTTCTTTAAATAAAATAATAATAAATGTCCTAATCTAATAAAAGTAGACCTAAAGGGTAATATTTTATTCCTAAGGTTGTTTTTGGTTGAATTAAACTTAAACAATAGAATTAGGACATGTGTTAGGGTAATAATAATACCATTTTTATCCTTAATTACCGATTTACTTTTAATCGTGGTAAATAAAAGTAAAAAGTTTCTATTCGCCAAAAAATATTTTTATCTTATTGAACCACCTTTCACTCCTTGATATTAACCGTGTCTCTCAAATTTTCAAAATTACACTCACATAAGCAGTAAAATTAAGTTTTATGTAAATTTTCAAACTCTCCTTGGAGGTGGGTAAAAGACGGTGAAAAGTTCAATAAAATTTTTATATATCTAAAATTATCATAAAATGACTCTAATGAATTACATTTAAATTATATAGGAATTATTTATCAATTTTTACCTAAAATAAATTTAAATAAAATAAATAATTATTTAAATAAAAAGTCGGTTTTTAAATAGTAACCCAGTGTTTTCACTATTCATCAAAAATTGAATGTTTTCAGAAAAATACCAAAAATTTACCCTGGGCTAATTTCGATATTCCAAATCCAAAAATGAAGTCAATTTTGAAAGATAAAATTTATAAAATTTCAAAAAGTGAGTATTACTATTCATAATGGCTAGTTTTAATAATATTTTAATTGCATATCGTTGTTTAGTGAAACTCGATATTGCGTACAACACAAGCTATTGAGGAAGGTCGCGATTGCGTGTAAAGAAAGACAAACTAGTCTTATGTGTAGTGAAATATTCCTTTGATGATGTATATAACCTAAAAACAAAATATTTCTCATAAAAATCTCAGGTGTTACATTCTACCCCCCTTAAAATGAATTTCTCCCTCGAAATTTGTCACTTTGAAACAAACGGATGGGGATACCTCTCCCTAATCATATCCTAAAGTTCCCATGTATCTTATTATAATTGGTGGTTCCTCCATAAAACTTTCACCAAGTGAGTGGTTTTGTTCTGTAGTACCTTTTCACTACGATCCAGAATCTCTATCGGTTGTTCTTTATATGAAAGATCTTGCTCCATTTGTACAACTTATGCGCTGAGTACATGTGAAGGATCGGGTATATAATTTCTCAAGAGAGATACGTGGAACACATCATGAACATTAGAGAGATTTTGTGGAAGCACTAATCGGTAATCTACCTTCCCAACACGATCTAGTATTTCAAAAGGACCAATTTACCTAGGGCTCAACATGCCCTTCTTTCAAAATATCATTACTCTCTTCCAAGAAGATATTCGTAATAACACTTTATCACCCACTTAAAACTCTAGGTCTTTTCTTCGGTTGTCTTCATAACTTTTTTTTCGACTTTGATCTGCTCTTATGTGTTGATGGATAGATCAGACCTTTTCTGCCATCTCATCAACATGATTAGGTCCTAATAGCTTTCTTTCCCCAACTTCATCCCAGCAAGTTGGAGTTCGACATTTCTTTCCATAGAGAGATTCATAAGGATCCATCTAAATACTGGAGTGAAAGATATTATTATAAGAAAATTCCACCAAAGGTAGGTGTTGATCCCAACCACCTTTGAAATCCATAGAGAATGCTCTTAACATATCTTCTAGAGTCTGAATTGTTCTCTCAGGCTGACCGTCTGTCTAAGGATGATAAGCAGTGCTAAAACTCAACTCTTTATCAAAAGTATGCTGAAGACTTCACCAGAACTTCGAGGTAAACCTCGTATCCTAATCAGATATAATGGAAAGTAGTATTCCATGCAATCTTACCACTTCCTTTACATATATCCTGGAAATCTGATCAAGAGAGAAATCTTCTCTAATAGTAATGAAGTGTGCTGACTTCATAAGACGATCAACTATTACCCAGATAGAATTATTGCCTTTGGATGTTTTAGGAAGTCCAGTGAAAAATTCCATAGTGATGTTTTCCTATTTCCATTCAGGTATGGGTAATGGTTGTAATATCCCCTTAGACTTCTGTCTCTCAGCTTTAACATGCTGACAAACCAAGAATCGAGAGACATATTCAGCAACATCTCTTTTCATGCCATCCCACCAGAAGTACTCATTCAGGTCCCTATACATCTTCGTGCTTCAAGGATGAATAGAGAATGAAGAACTATGAGCCTCATCTAGTAGCACCTTCTTTAATTCTGGTATGGGAGGAACACAAACCCGATTATTGAACCTTATTATCCCATCACAATCGAGGTTGAATTCAGGAACATTTCTCACCTTATTTTGTAACTCTATATCTTCTTTCTATGCCTCTTTAATCTTCACATGTATAGATGGTTGAACATTCATTTGAGAAAGATAATATTTTCCCCATCCATTATAATTCCAAGATCCATCCTTTGTAAATCCACAAATATTGGATCTTTTGTAATCCTCATCATGGATAATCTAGCATGGTCTTGTCGAATTAATGTATCTTCCACTTTGTTTTCTTTCCTAGGGTGATAATTAATTGAGCAGTCGTAGTCCTTAATCAACTCCAACCATCTTATTTGGCGCATATTCAGCTCCTTTTGTGTGAAAATATACTTTATACTTTTATGATCAGTATAAATATCACACCTTTCACCATAAAGATAATGACTCCATATTTTTAATGCAAAGATCACCATAGCTAACTCCAAATCATGAGTTGGGTAATTCTGCTCATGGATTTTCAACTATCATGAGGCATAAGCTATCACCATATCATTTTTCATGAGAACACACCCCAATCCCTTCTTGGATGCATCACTATAGATCACAAACCTTTCTCTACTACAAGGCAGTGTGAGCACAAGTCCACTAGATAAGCTTCTTTTTAATTCCTTGAAATTATCTTCACACTCCTCTGTCCAAGATAACTTAACTCCTTTTTGAGTCAACCTGGTGATTGGATTAGATAATCATGAAAAATCTTTCACAAAATGTCAATAATATCCAGGAAAATCAAGAAAACTTCAGATCTCAGTTACTGTTGTTGGTCTCAACCATCTTTCAATAACCTCTGTTTTTCCTGTATCCATAGATATCCCCTCTTTTGAGATTATGTGACCCAAAAATGCACCTTTTTGAAGCCCAAATTCACACTTGGTAAATTTGGCATAAAGATTATCCTTTCTCAGGGTCTTTAATACAATTCTCAAGTGATCTTCATGTTCTTCATTGTTCTTTGAATAGACAAGAATATCGTCTATAAAGACTACCACAAACTGATCAAGATAGTCTCTAAAGACTCTATTAATTTGATCCATGAATATAGGAGAGGCATTAATAAGACCAAATGGAATCACTATGAATTCATAGTGTCCATACCCTGTACGCAAAGCTGTATTTGGTATATCCTCCATTTTGACCCTTAATTGATGATACCCTAAATGATGATCAATCTTGGAAAAGTATTGAGCTCGGCATAGTTGGTCAAATAAGTCATCAATGCATGGGAGAAGTTATTTGTTCATGATAGTGATCTTGTTAAGTTTTTGATAATCAATGCAGAGTCTCATTGATCCATATTTCTTCTTAACAAACAAAACAGGTGATCCCCAAGGTGATACAATAGGGCGTATGAATCCCTTATCAAGATTATCTTGGAGTTACTTCTTCAATTCCTACAAACAAATTGGGTCCATTATATATGGTGTCTTTGAAATGGGCATAGAAACCGGTATGAGTTCTATTGAAAACTCAACTTCACGATTGAGTGGAAGACCTGGAAATTCCTCTGGAAAGACATCATAAAAATCCCGTATAATGGGTGTATTCTTAATCACGAGTTTCTATCCAACCATTTAAGATAAATAACCTTCATTTAGTGGAATCAAGACCCATAAGATGGAAGAAATTTCCACTGTAAGGTTATGTTCATCCTTGCGTCGATAGACGATCATAGATTGATCTGGACTATGAAATGTGACTTCCCTTCTTTTGAAATTGATATGAGATCCATATAAAGAAATCCAATCCATGCCAATAATCACATAAAATTCCACTATAGGAAGGATCAAAAGATTTTTAGGAAGCACTTTCCCACAAACTTCAATCGGAGAATAATTATAAACTTTTGATGCGACTGTTGTTCCATTAGGGGTTGTTAGAGCCAACTCAATATCTAATTATTGATGTAATATGGTGATAACCTTAGAAAATTATTCATAAATAAAAGAGTGGGTGGATCCAGAATCAAATAAAACATTTTTTCATTTAGAGTGGATGGTAAGTGTACCTTTGACCACTTAGTTATCATACTCCACATCGCTAATATAAATTTCATGTGACTTTCCATTGTCTTTAGCCTTAAGAGTTTGTTGAAGTTTATTATCATCAACAACCCTTGGATTAGGGCATTGATTAGCATAATGCCCCATTTCATTACAATTGTTACATTGAAGTGTAGGAGGTGCATTCTGTGTAGCCTTTTCTTTGTTCGCATCACTAGAAATATTTTTCCCATCACTGCAGAATTCAAATGCCCGATGACCATCCTTTACACATTTGAAACATTTACTTTTCCCTTATAGAAAGTTCCCTCCATGTTTCTTTCCACAATTTGAGCATAAGGGAAAACTCATATTCTTTTCAATGTGGTCTTTATATTTCCCTTTGAATTCCATTTTCCTCTTCTTATCAAACCCATATGACTGATGGGTTACTCCAATCTCCATCTCAACCTTGAGAGCACATCGAACAATTTCCTCGTATCTATTGAAGTCCCTTATGGCTAATGCCCTTCGAAGACTTGGTTTTATGCCACTAAAGAATCGATCGATCTTACTCTCAGGTTGGATAATAATCCCAGAAGCATACCCTGCAAGTCTTTTAAAATATACTTCATAGGTACCAACAGATTCATCATCCTTTTAATTCAGTTCAAGAAACTCCTTCTCCATCTTTGTTGGAAGAATACGAGAGAAGTACTTACTGAAAAATACGTTCTTGAACTCATCCCATTCCATGGACTCAATTTCATCTCTTTGCCTCGTATTCTTGATAAGATTCCACCATTGACCAACTTCACCTTCCAAATGATATACTGCTAAGATGACTTTATCATGTTCAGAACAATGAAGAACTGAAAATATCTTTTCAGTGGTACTGATCCATTGTTCAGCCACTAATGGATTAATAAACCCGCCGAATGAGGGTGGACACTGCCTCATGTATGATTCAAAAAAATATTTCTCCTTTATTTGCTCGTTTGGAAGTCCTGCATGATTCATAGCTTGAGAAAGTTGTGTGAGCATGGCTACAAGATTTTTCATTCCATCTCCCATAACGTTTGGTTGCTGAAGGGGACAATCATTGCATTTCCATTCACATTCCGCATTAACACGGTTTTTTCAGGTTCCATCCATTGACTAAAATAAATAACAATAGTGTGAGAAACACTAATTATAATAGGAAAACCACAAAATCAAGAATAAAATTTCACACTTAAGGTATTATCATAGTTTGTTCATGGCCATTTCTAATACACTAAGATTTTTTCCTATGCTTAGACATATCCTTAGGGTTCTTACTAAGGCTTTCACATCCTAGTTTCCAAAGGCTGACTATAACCTCCCTCTGATACCAACTATAATGACCCATACTTTACATACATTGTTATTAATTCATAACTGAAGCATACTTATTAAAAAATATAAAAAAACCACAATAGGACCATATAGGTATAGTGTCTTTAGAAACTGAGAAACATAAACAACTGGTCATAAATCATCTACATTGTCTCCCATTTATTTCATCATATCTAGAATCCCTTTTTGGCATATCCTACTTAATACCCTTCTTCCTGACCCGGGGAAAAGAAAACATACAAAAGGGTGAGCTCAAATTCTCATTAAGTGTAAAGAAAATAAATATCAATCACATCATATTCATAAGAACATAACATTTTGGAAATCTTAACCTGCAAAAGAGATCATAATTTCATAAGATGGGATAAATGATAGTAGTGAAATGTAATAACAATAATCATAACTTAAAACATGAAACTTTGTGTCATACACACATAATCATAGAGAATCATTTCTTAGTAGTCAAGACTCATTGCCAAGAGTATCCTAGTGGACAAAGTCCATTTCTGAACCGAGTCCACTCCTCGTTTTAGTCCTGTATCACTGAACCGGATTAACCTGCCATTCCAGCCATGTCTATCTCATGTGATATAAATATTTACCCAATGCATTGGAGGGAGATATAGGTACCACCCATCTCATAATGATACTATTCTTATGTGTGCCACAAGTTCATAAATCATACATCATAGCAGAACCCATGTAATAAAAATGGGATTCTTAAACATCATGCATTCATAACATAATCCATATAAGATAAAAGGACATCATAAAAATAATTCCATCATAACATAAACAAATCAATTTAAAAATAGGGATATAAACAGAACCCCATATTATCTTATATGGAAAATAATTCTGATAAAACACTTGAAATCCATTCTTGAGGAAAATATCCTTTCAACATAAAAACAATTTTCCATTCATAAAATGTCATAAAATTTTAAACTAAAAGAAGTTCATTAAAAATAAACTTGAAAACATGTAAAGGAAGCTTCATGGAAATAATGTTCTAAAATTCCATTCAGGACGTATAATTTTAAACAAAATTATTCTCGTACTTTGGCCGGAAAAGTCAAAAAGTACCTCGTACTAAAAACGAAAAAAAATTCCTTTCATGTCTTTTAATAAAAAATCACCAATAAGTAATATTGGATTTAAAAATTTTTAGTAGGATAGAAGTAATATTACATATTTAGGAAACATGGATGTGGATGATAAATGTTTCCCAGTAAATTCTGATGTACAAACAATCTCAGATAAAAATGAGATTGCAAGATTTCCCCTTACCTTAGGTTCAATTTGCTTAATACGTGTCCGAACCTCCTGTATAATGATTTAAATAATGTTATTGACCTATTAAAGAATCATACCCATTGTTATGATATAATATATGGTCATATTCTTAGCTTCTTATTAGTAATATTTCATTGCTACTTGTTATTCGGGTGTTTATTACCTTTTGTTCTTATGCGTGTTTTGTCGAATAAATTCTTATTAATCTTTTGAGGTTATAGATACCCCATTTACAAAATGGTTTTATTGTAATATATATCATATTTATTCATTAAATTCATTTATATAATCATTATTCAATGAAGATCATGTATAACGAGTCGCATCACATCGTGGAGACGGTAGGCCGTACGTACGCACGAGCGATGATATCATTCCCCTGATCGTGGAATTGTATTGAAGTGTATGTATACTATTTCAGAATCAATATAACTTTACAATAATCATATATAGTTATTATTTACACCATTATACCCATCCAAGTAAGGTGGTGGTGGAAAACATATTACACCACGGCGTGGAGATGGTATTCCGTACGTACGCACGCGCAGTGATTTCATTTTCCATAGGATGAAAAGAAGGTGAAATAGGGTTGTTTTATATTTATAATAACATATCAGTATATGATTTATACCTATGTTATTACTTCATAATGAAACAACTAAATAAGAAGAAGTATAAGAAGAAATAAAGTTGAAAAAATTGTTAACGGACATTACCTCTTCTTTGAAGCGCCTCTTCTTAACCTTCTATTAGGGCACTAAAGATGGTCTTTGAAGAATACCAGGACCTCTAGGATGTTTATAGGGAATTGGATAAGAGAAATTGTCAGGGTTTTTCCGAGATTGAAGGCTCAAAGTGGTGTGAGGAGGAGAGTGAGGAGGTACCCTTTTATAAGGGAGGAGAGGGGAACCTTAGGAAAAACTTAAAATATTATTTTATAATAAGGTCATATTCGGGTTTTAATAGCTCCAAATTAATTTATTTTGAAGATAAGGTGGAGAGAGGTCTAAATACTCCCAACCAATATATTTTATACAAGTTTAGGTTACTATTTTAACCTTATCATTTAGATTTAACTCTAAGTTAAATAATTGAACTTTTACCGTGTCTTCTTGTTTTATTACACTATATGGTTAATAAACTTACTATAACAAGCCAAAATAACCCCAAGTGGTTCATTATTAATATATATAACCTCATCTAAGTAATTATTTTGAACCTTATATTTTTAAGAATAAAATAACAATTAATAATATAATATTTGTTTAAAAAAATATTTTATGTCAATTTTGACACTATTTGGTAATTGATTTTTGTGAAAATCATAAAATCCTTATTAGTTAGAAATAAGTTAATTAAATCAATAATAATATGTCATATTAACTTATAAAATTAGTTTAATTCATAAAAAGTCTAAAATTACATTTATTTTGGTATTTATAACATCAATTAGGTTAATATTTCATTAATAAGGTAATTACTCCATCATCATTGTGTCGTAAATAAATTAAATTATTTAATATATAAAAATTATAAATAAATTAAAATTATGTAGGAAATTTTTTTATCTTTCTAATTAATATTTATAGTCAAATTTATCTTTTGTATAACCCTATATTAATTTTTTTTAGTTATTAAACATTGATTTTAACTCTTTTAACTCTTCTTTAAATAAAATAATAATAAATGTACTAATCTAATCCAAGTGGACTTAAAGGGTAATATTTTATTTCTAAGGTTTTTTTGGTCGAATTAAACTTATCCAATAGAATTAGAACATGTGTTAGGGTAATAATAATACCATTTTTACCCTTAATTACCCTATTTACTTTTAACCGTGGTAAATAAAAGTAAAAAGTTACTATTCACCAAAAAATATTTTTATCTTATTGAGCCACATTTTACTCATTGATATTAAACGTGTCTCTAGGATTTTCTAAATTCCACTCACATAATCGATAAAATTATGTTTTATGTAAACTTTCAAACTCTCCAAAGAGGTGGGTAAAAGACGGTGAAAAGTTTAATAATTTTTTTATATATCTAAAATTATTATAAAATGACTCTAATGAATTACATTGAACTTATATAGGTATTATGTATCAATTTTGACCTAAAATAAATTTAAATAAAATAAATAATTATTTAAATAAATAGTCAATTTTTAAATAGTAACATAGTGTTTTCACTATTCATCAAAAATTGAATGTTTTAAGAAAAATACCAAAAATCAACCCTAGGATAATTTCGATATTACGAATCCAAAAATGAAGTCCATTTTGAAAGATAAAATTTATAAAATTTCAAATAGTGGGTATTACTATTCATAACGGCTAGTTTTAAAAACATTTTAATTGCATATCGTTGTTTAGTGAAACTCGGTATTGCGTACAACGAAAGCAATCGAGGAAGGTCACGATTGTGTCTAAAGAAAGCCAAGATAGTTTTGTGTGTATTGAAAGATTCCATTGATGATGTATATAACACAAAAACAAAATATTTCTCATAAAAATATCATGTTTTACACATTTAGTGGATATTTATGAATTTATAAATCCTATACTGACCCTTACATGTGTTTCGAGAAGAAAATACTTTTTGAAAATATAAACTTGTCTGATAAGGTAAAATTCATGTTAGGTAAGTGTTTTTTTTTACATTGAAGGAGAAATGAAGTGTGAATGAATTGAATGGACTAAATGTATATTTTGAAATAATGTTTTTAAGGAATTAAGATAATTGTTTTCATGGTGTTAAATTGGTGTATCTCAAGGGTATGTGTTTTGAATTTTCATTGATTTGTTTTTGAAGTTTACTTGTCCAAGAGTATAATGTAAAGTGTGGGGGAATTGATATAAATGATATTTGCATATTTTTCATGTGTATTTCAATTATTTATCGAAATTAATTTTTTTTTGATTTAAATTATATCATTTTTGGATTTTTTTGTGAATTGTGGGAATTATTGGGAAAATTGTTTTTTATAGATTTTTAACAGTTTTTATTACTTTGGTATTTTAGGATTAAATTTTATTAAACATATCTGAATTTTAAAATTATTTTTTATGTCACTGTTTTTATTTATATACAATTTATTAAAATGGACTAAGAGCTAATTCAAACCATATGAGACCCAAATAATTTATGCAAATTGGCTTTTTTTCATACATATTTTACTAACCCTCAATAAATGAGGTACAACAAAGAAAAAATGTATCTAAATGAGGTAATTATAGATAAAATTAAATAGGAATCATATTTTTACATTTAAATAAATTTTCATTAAATAATTCAATCATCAAGGTAGCCGATACATGGGTCAAAGTGAAGGAAACTGAAAAGAACCTTAGGTCCGAAAAATTTATCTTTAGTAATAAAATCATAACCTTAGATAAAAGTTTCAAAACATTATTATATTTTGTGTTATATTTCTAAAGATATATTGGAAAAAGTTTTAAGAAGATCATTTTTCAATATCCATCAATTTACTGTGCTAACAATGCTCAATGTTTCAAAGGGTTGATTATAGAGGAAAAATTTTCCACACCTCTTTATTATAAATATGTATCTCTATTTCCATTAAAGGGGATCAACCACTACTTGGAGAAATTAGGTTTAAGTTATAATGATTTTTTTATTTATGTTACTTTCAGTCTATAATTCACACTTATATAATTTAATAATACTTCTCACATTTATCTTTCACTTTTTATTCATATCATTCTTCTATATTGTTTTCTCTCCCCATTTCATTCTTCACTATGGACTCTTCTGCTCATGATCATGAGTAAATAACCCACATAATCTCTTGGGGGAGTAATAAAGTTTTTAACCCAATTATTTTCATATTTACATTTAATATTTTTTACTTACATAGAGTTAATATAGGGGGAACTTAGTGGGTAAGGCGCCTACATGTATCCACATTCCACTCGAGGTATAACTTATTCTTTATGAAATATTCTCCCTTGATTGAGGAGGTTTTTGTATAGTTTTCTTAGAGATCATTGGATAAACCATATGTTCAAAACCAAGGAATAAGAGTATGTTTAAACATATAATGGATTTTTCTAATTAAGTAATTATGAAATTGATAATGAGATGATTAAGGTTTACTCTAGGTGTTCTTTTGGGATGATCTCATTTCTTTATAACATCATTATTTTTACATTCATTTTGTTTTCATTAAATCAACATGTTTACAATCTATTTTTTATTCATAAATAATAAAATAAAATTTTATTTCTTTCATAAGTATATAATTGGGTGAATTTAGAATGGTGGGAGATTGATTTCAAAAGCTAGATAAGTGAGATGAACTTGATCAGTCACTATAATGCATGCAGATGTATAAATAGTTGCTTTTCCCACACCCTGTGAATGTTGTGTGTCAATGGGATCCATTTTGATTAGTTATCAAGGAGAGATATAAGAATTACAAATAGTGGGGATCACACCATTATATATTAGAGATTGAGACCCTTTTTTCTAATAAAATTTCAATAGATACCGATGACAATGTTTCTGGTCATCCATGAATGATCAGCAATTGATTTTTCATATTGGCACTCTGGTATGATTGGGATGTTCACATTCAGTCATTATGTGTGGTAATTAATAGTTAATGGGCTATAAATATAGGATGTTTGGATTATTGGAGAAGTAATAGGGATAACCCTATAGTGGGGAGCATTATATTAGTTGTAGAGGTATAACCCTCATATTGGAATGGCCATAGATATGGAAAGACTGGTCGGTGGATGGTCAAGATAGAGCTAGGATTCCTATGAGTGAGAAGATCCGATTTTAACTTCTTCCTTTGTGGAAAATAGATTTGGGATTTGGATATGGCCTTAGATAGAGTCCACACACTGACCTTTGTCTTAGTATAGATTTTATGTGATCCAAGATAAATCCAGATTAGAGGTGTGTCGATGCTCGTGGTGAGAGAATAATAGCTAGTAAAAGTGGTTTCCAATCCAACCATAAAATTACATTGGTGTTTTATATTCAGATTTATTTTTGGTTTTATATGATCCCATGATTCTACAAGGGATTATTACATTATGATTTGGTGATGGATAACATGTTGGTGGGTGAAACTTAGTTTTTAGGAAATTGTATCCATAAGAGGATATACTAGTATTTGTTTTATGGAATTGGGTGTGGTGAGGTGAAAATAGCACTGAGTATGCTGATGGACCACTGAAAATGAGTTTAGGGTAGGAAATTACTATACTGGTGAGAACCATGTATTGGAATTATCTATTATAGTAAGAGTCTTATGGTGGGGAGTAGAATGAGTTTGAGGGTGAATTGGTTGATGATACTTGGGTGTCTTTGGATAGACTACTCTTGAGTACCACCTCAGTGTTGGTGTCAGTGATGAGTGAGTGGATCCATTTTTGATAAATAGAGTACTATGATATTTGTAATTTTGAAACAAAATCTTATTTAGTGTTCATAGATGGAACACTGAGACTTCTTAAAAGTGTTATGGTAGGAATATTATAAGAACCCATGTCTTCATGGGTTGTAAAATACATAAGGAATTTTTATTTTGGTCCCTTAGTAGGGTATTTTTATAGAATTAGGATTAAGATCAATATATTAAGAGTTAAAATATCTCTATAAGATGTTTTTATACATTGATAAAGTTTTAGTAGTTGAACCAAGTTCTCGGGTGAGTGTTTGAGAGGGTTTGGGGTGACCCCCTCTTTTATTTTTTATGTAGTAGGCTACTCATGCTGTAACAAATAGGTTAGATTGTAACATACAAACCTTAACTTATGTTAGGGTTGGAGAATCGTACTATGAAAGGAAGCCTAGGGAGTCACACCGTGAGAAGGAGGCCGCCCTGTGAGGGATAAGGGACTTATGTTTGGTTATTATATAAGAGGCGTCATTCTACAACCCATAGGAGTTGTGTTGTGATGGTTCAAGGAACGAATACAACCCCATCATCTAGGGATATCAGGATATTAGGTGTGAGGAATTGTTTCAAACCTAATACCCTAATAGAGAGGGTACTGTTGTAGTGTTCTGGGGGTTTATAAGGGAAGGATGTTGTGGGTGAGACATTTCACCATGACCCATAGTTTCACTATGATAGAGCTAGGCAGAGGTGTCATGCCCACTGCCTAGGTTGTCTCTCCATGACTAATAGATGTCCTGACAAGATGTATGTTTTGGGATGTTTTTTTATTTTTGTAAGACCCTTGGTTTTAGGGTCACCACTAGTGTTCTTTTTTAAGAAAACTATGTGGGGGAGTCCATTTTTAATAGTTCTATGACTCCCCTCTACATTCCCCCTTGATCTAACGTATTTTTGGTTTTTTTTCTCAATGATGAATGGTGTGATCTACTATCCTTCCTACCATTCCCATTTTCCACTAGATCTTACTGATTTAAAATGTCTCTAGATTAGGATTGGACACCAATTTTACTAGATCATATTGAAATAGAGTTATAAAGAAGGGTATTTTTTATGGCTTAGCTATAAGTTATCCTATTACCAAGAACAGACACTGTTTCTCTTCAATTTGTTAGTGGTATATCTCTATGTAAATTCATTTAAGTTTTCTTATTAAATTGGTTGAAATTATCTATTGATTGGTTGATAAATGATATATATTTTTTCCATGATAGTATAAGGGGTGTGCCATGGACCTTCCCAGTGTGGTTGGTTGTGGGTTTGATATAGAGAGATGGTTTAATGAGATTTTAGGTAATTATTCCTATTAGAATCAATTTTGATAATTAATTATAAATTACTATAATTAATTATTTTTAATGTAGAGGATTGAGTTATATTCTTAGGATATGATATGAGTATTGGATAAGTATGGGAAAGAGTTGATAGGATTTACTTATAGAAAATAATTCTGTATAAGGTAGGTGGTCCCTAAACATATCCCTAAAGTTTATGCCTAGTGTTTATGAGGAATGTGATATGATGTATCGCTATGTATGATTGATTGAACTTTACTTAAATGAATGGTTTATTTATTTACCATAGGTTTAATACAAATTTCCAGGGACACAACAGTTCCTTGAAAAATAGTGGTATTCCTTAGTAACTGATGGTTGAAGTATTTTTCAAAATTGGAAGCCTTGAGATATATGTAGTCTAGTGTAGTTTCTTAGGCTAGTGGGGTGGGTCTAGGAGGACCAGGACTAGTGATCATAGGTGGAGATATAGTGTATTTTATGTATGATGGGTAACACCCTTATGAGGGTGGTTTGGAGAATAGAAGAGTTCCATGATATGGATGAGTCCTTAGGGAGAGGAAGTGGTGTGATGGAGATGGGTTTCCTCCGGGTGTCAGGTTAGGAATTATCTTAAGGGAGATGTGAGATAGACCAATAAGGGTCAAGGGTATTGTTAAATGTATTGACATGGGGTTTCCAATGGCCTTTGTGTGAGTTATCTTATGATTGTACTTGGAGAGAGGTACTGAGTTGTGAACCTAGATTTTGATGAGGTTTAGACTGTATTTTGATGAAAGAGTTTAGTATGAGATATAGGAGACCATATAGGGAATCTGAATTGTGTTTTGACCTAAGGGATATCAGTGGGTTACCTAGTTTTATATTAACCCTATTGAGGGGAATTATTAAGAGGTAGTCATTTTTTATTTCAAGTGTCACCTTAGAACCCAAGTATTGACAATGAGATCCTAGCATGGGTAGTAAAGATATTAGGTTGTGCACTTGAGTGGAAAACCTATGAGGCATATGTTGGGTTTAAGTGAGAGGAAAACCCTGGTGATGTTATAATGAGGTTATAAGGATAATGTGACCTTGAGTATTTATGGTATATGTATATATATATATATATCTGTGTGTGTGTGTGTGTGTGTCTATGTGTGTGTGTGTGTGTCTGTGTGTGTGTGTGTATGTGTGTCTGTGTGTATGAGATGTGATTTAGGGTTCAAGTTGTGATGCCCTAGCCTGACTCATTTTATAGTAACCAGATTAGAGTGTTACTAGAACTTAGGCACACCTCCTCATTTTCTGAAAGTTTCTAAATAGAAGTGAGTTTATATGAGGTAATAGTGGGGAGAATATAAACTTTAATGATAAAAAATAATAATAATAACAACAACAACTATAATGAAACATTAGAAGTAACTAAAATCCTTAGTAATGACAATAAAAATATAAACATGCTATAAACCAATAAATATCCACATGTCATTCCATTCATACAATAGTAATAAATATTTCCAATGGGATGATCATATATATACATGTACAAAATAACCAAAATTTACCACCAGTCCAACATTGAGGAACCACCCAACCCATTTTAAAAATCATGTCATCTTTCTCTTGCACTATCTAAAAACCCTTGTCCACTAAACTCTAGATATAGATCCTTTTAACCTGTATATACCAAGAACCATAAGTCTTATACACTTCATGAAAGTCCCAAACAGGGTGTGAGAATGTACTCAGTAGTTCATCACCAACAGTGTCCCTAAATTATATCCAAACATATACCACTGTATGAAAAACATCATAAATAGAAGTTAACATTTAACAAAATTTACTCCCTTTATGCTCAAATAGAATTAATTGAGACTTTAATTACTTTTGATAGTGTTATAGTGGAATGATACATCCCTAGTTTGTCGTACTAGAAGATCCCTCATCCTTTTAAGAATTTCAAAACCACACAACATACCAGACCAACCATGACTACACAACCATTATGAACCATCCTGACAACCCAAATTCATTCCCAAAATCCATATCACATGTCCCATATAATTTCACATTCATTATCCAACCATTGTCTCAAAATCTTAATGAAACCAAGGCACGATAATACCCACTATCCCAAAAACCTAAATACTCCACCCCAACATAAATATAGATATACAATACCCCATATAGTAGTCTCAACCACAACTAATCATTGAATTATTTGGTGAGAACCACCTCTATACTGATGCTCAATACCAACGCCTATTTCAATAATTATATGGAGGCCTCCACCCATAACAAGTGTACTAAAGCACCTCATGGGTCATTCCCTATGTACACACAAACCCAATAGTCCCATCAATTAATTATAGTGAGAGAAATCACCAACATCCAAGGCCGTACCATCATCGAACCTCTATCTCCACATGTAGACCACATTACCCACCCATGGAAAGGATTAACACAATATGTATCATCTTGGTGAACCGTGTCACACTAATAATGATGATTAATATCACCCATAGTCATATGGTTCATGCCCAACACATTCCCATAGAACCACACAATTCATCGCATTATAGAATATCTTCCATGATTGGCATTATCAACCCCAAAAATCCATGAAACCACACAATCAATTAGTCATTCAATACTAGTCCCAAATCCCTTTTTACTATAAAAATGCTCCTTGGTATCTTTTAGGAATAATGAAAACCCCAATTGGTTCTGTTTTCTATCACACAAATACCTCCACTCTCATTCCCATTTACCATGAATCACATAACACACATATAATTTTAGAATAATCTAGGAACCACCTAAATTAGGATCATAGTATTATACTCAATGAATTTCAACAATTGTTTCAAGATCAAATTGTGAGAATCAAAAAAATAGGAGGAAAGCATAAAATAGGGTGAAAATGGAAACAATTAGAAAAAACAAAATAATTGAATGAATCCAAATAAGGGTGGATATAGAGTATTATCCAAACCTATAACACTACCTAGGAATTAAATAAACTTGATTCACTTAAGTATTGAATGAAAAACACTCAAAATTTGAAGGAAGGAGAAAAGGATCACCTATGGCCGAATAAGGGGAGAAAAGAAGTGATTTAGGGGTTGTAAAATAATGCACACATCTTGGTAAATTCAAAATGTTTAAGTGGATGGGAAGAATACATGGTTTGTAAATACTGTTCTATAACCATGTGGTCATACTATTAAAGGAACCCACACCCACATGGTTTGGATACACAGTTTTCTAAACTATGTTCCGATCATGCACCATTATCTAAAATATAATTCAAGTTCTACATGGTTTATCTTGGAATCCTACATATTTTTTTTTCTAACTATGGTGCAATTAAAAAAACATTTTTATCTGATTTTAGAACTCTAACCCCTGAAACCCCTCAGGGATGAACCCACATTTTTTTACAACACTTCATGCATAACAAAAAGTGGGAGGAATAATACTTTATAGAAATTTTAAATAAATTCAAACCTTATGATGTCCCGAGGCTTTACAACCTCACCACCATACGAGGTCTCAGCCCAAATATATCTTGGACATATATTAACCATAATCTTTTAAACCAAAGTGTCTCTCTCTTTATGATACTAATAAATGAGATGAAGCCAATTTTTTTTGTCTCATCTTGAATATCCTGGACTACCTCGACTACCTACCCAAATAACTTTATTCCTTCTTTGGGAACACCCCACAGTAGGAATCACCTCCCCAATCTCATATTGAGCCCACTTCTCAGCATAATAACAGCTTCACACCCATCTATTCTATAACAAATTTCTATCAACATATATCTAACAATACTCATCCATCATCACTCTATATAATTTTGATGACCACATCCTTTCTTTCATTGTACCCAATTCCGACTTTTATCTTACATTATATTTGATTCCCACTTTAGTCATACTTCATATTTTATGCCCACTTTTTTACCTGATGCTAACACATTCCATATTTAAAATAAATCTTATTCTATGATACTTTATTAACTAGAACATGGTTGATCTATTTATCCCATATTCACCTCATGAAATAATATCCATTATAAAAAACTAAAAACCATCATCACATGCTCATGGAATAACTATGACTGTTATAAACTCTCCAACCTAATATGAATTTGTTGACTCAACAATATAAAACATGCCTAAAGCCTAGATACCTAATGATTTTCATCTCTATGTATTTTTACTCCATGATGAACAATATACTCAATACTAGGTATCTCAAAAATTTCTACATCCTGTATGTGAAGTTTTATCCTGGCTACTAACTCCTAGTAATACTCTTAGTCTTACCTTAGATGCTTGATTGTTCCCTAATCTATGACTCCCAAATGTCTGTGCAGTCCTCTAAAAAACATCTTCAGATACCCCATCAAGCCATATTTATGACAATCCTTCGATGGTCTATTATACTTATCCCAAACATGCCCTAACTTTCCACACTAAAAACATGTCGTAGATGATCCACTCTAGGGTGGAATCAACCCACCAATGATTTAATTTCCCAACCGAGTATCCTCATGGTTCTGCTTCTAGTTACCTAAAGATACACTATCTATATATCCTATTCCAACTAGTTGACTCAGAATGGTTCCATCTGTGAAGTTGTTATCTTCTATTACATCTTGATTCACGACCTTAAAGAATGAGGCCAATCTGAATATGTTTACCGACACCCTAATAGTGTGTCGTAGACCATCATCAAACTAATACACTACAATGATATCATATCCAACCATAGTTTCAGAAAAAATATATTAGTGGCCTCCCAGTATAATCCATAATCATGGTCTATCCCTATTATAAGTGTATGAACTCATGGCCTCAAACCACACTTAGTATCTCAAGAAATAATTTATCAAAAAACATAACCTTATAATCTTTCAATGTAAACCCCTCATGTTAACCTTATTGTACCTATACGTCCCACCATCATTTCATCAGTCCCATAAGTACATAAATATATAACTTCGAAATTCACCCTGTTGGCATCTCAATATAGTTAAATATCATCTTTATTGACTCTATATTATAACGTCCTTGACCTGGATGCCACTGAATGGTGCCCAAAGCCTGGTTGGTCACATGGACTCAAGAACATCTCCATGAATGCTAGAGGATATTGACTAGTAGTGAGGGACTATGGGGTGTCTTTGGGGAGACTATTCCCTATTATTAGAGTGAAAACAATGTAATAATAATAAAATTTAAAAAGTTGAAGCAGTAAATCATCCTGACATAAGAAAATAACCAAGACAGGTGTATATATAACAATAATTCCAGAAGTAATCTCATATACAATGATTTTCATGTCATGTGTCTACAGAGTAACCAAAATAGGTATATAATAATAAATACAATAAATGTATCAAAATATAAAAAAGGTCAAAAAATAACTATCTCCAGATAGCATCATGAGAATTAGCTTAGTCCCATGCTCCCTCGCTCCTAAGCAAGGCACATGGTCAAGCATCCTACTATGGAAACTTTCCCCAGTCCATAATTTCATCCATTTAGTCTATCTGAGTACCCAATAGAGGCCTAAACAAGGTGTGGGATATAATCCCAATAGGTTTCTATGAAAATTATATCTAAAAAAATCCTATATGTGCAATATAATCTAAAGTAGAGTGCATAATATATTTGGTATGGCAGTAATGAAAGTAAAGTGCACGTGGAAAACATAAGAAAACATGTTATCCTTTAAATCCATATAAGTATCCCCACAAAAAAACTATCAAGATCCTATCACAAGGTAGATATTAAGAAAAAATGAAAAAAAACCATGTCCATTCAATACACACATTATACCATATCACTCACAACCATACCATATCCCTTAGAACCCTTAGGGATGGATCTGAGGTATGGAAGACCAGGTCATCCTTATCGAGTCCTAGGAGAATCTTGATGGAAAATTAGTAATGACACTGGTGGAGTCCAAAGATTATTTCAATATAGCATTGCAATGTGATTCCAGTAAGATGGATTTAAGGGGAAGAAATTTTTTTGGCATCCTACGGAATCATGATCTAAGGAGCTTAAAGGTCCAAGGTATATTCTACCTTAAATCAAGACCCATGTAGAAAATTTCCATGGAATATAAATGGAATCAAGATTCATGGTATTCAGCATAATGAATCTACTAAAATTCTAATTCACATCTCATTCCATTCATAAATTCACAAGCATTCAAGTTCCATGAGTATACCCACTCATGTACAAATCCATATAAACCATTCAATAAAATCAAGAAAGGAATATAATTTAAACACATGGAAAATGAGTAATAACCATATCATAATTAATAAAATCAAATAAATTCATTTATAATGGGGAAAACTCAAAGGCACACCCCATGGGTGACCTTTGTTGGGGAAAAAACTCCAAAAAATCTAAAGGAACTAGTAGGAATCCCTAACAGGTTCCATTATATTTGATTTAGTTATTAAATTAATTTTTATAGCCACACTAGAAATTATTGTGGGCATCAGAATTTCAACTAGCTCTATAGATCACCAAACCACTTGGGATGGGAATAGAACACCTATAGTATTTCTGTAATAGAGTGAAAATCCAATATAAACTTCTAGTTTGTCTCTGATTGAGAAAAAAAATAATCACCAAAGAACCTGTAATAGATAATATTATCTTTCACATAAATAACTTTTTAGATACCAAGTAAAATAAAGAACATCACAAAAGTAATGGATTACTCACCAGTGTGAATCTAGAGAGACCAACAGTGCTCAATTTTGAGTTCATATGGAAGAACGAGATCAAAGGCTATAAATTTTCCTTCAAAGGAGAGCTCCCACATCCCATTCTATCCAATAAAAGAAATAAAAATTTGTTTTTAGGTTATAAGATATTTTAAGGGATTTGTTTTTGATTTTACCCCAAAATAACGGGTCACATGGTTTGGCCACATGATTTTCCAAACTATATGCCAACCATATGAACTATGCTATGCTGAGGGGGAACCCGCATGTTCATTGCAGATGGTTTTAATAACCATGTGAAAAATGTACATTTTGGATCTACTAAAAATTATAAGTTCCCCTCAAGGCCATTAAACTCTATTCACATGGTTTAAAAAACCATGAAGGTTCCTTCAACCCACTATCAAGGCATTGGAAAATTAGTGGTAACTATGCGGCCTTCCCTGCACTATTTCTATTAACTCTGTGGCTTGCCTGTTTTTTCTAAAAAGTTGTGTTTTGGGATCCTAAAATACCCCAAACACCCCCATTTTTACCATAACCTCAAAGGGTATTCACATTTGGCCACAAAAAGTAATTTAAACAAAATTTAAAAGTTACATACCTAATAAAGAACCCAATATATTATAATCTTCCCCCTTAATGTAATTCATCCTTGAATTTACCTCTCAAGGGTGGTCAAGAATCTTCTGAGAATAATTATGGACATTGAGCATCTACATAGACCTCCTGCTCCCAAGTCTCATCCTATAAATGGTCAATATTACATAGATACCATACTAGAAGAAGTGATTGACCTAAAAGAACCTTCATGCTCCTATAATATATACGAATATGATTCTCCCCAAACGACACATAAGCTTGTAACTTCACCTCATCTGACTGTAGAGTGTGAGATATATTTGAGTTATAAAAATTCTACTAAGATACATGAAAGACATTGTGCATGGAATGATACCTCTAATCTCACTACATCTGATAGGCTATCAGTTCGGCTCTCTCCAAAATCTCGAATGACCCGAAATATTGTAGTGAAATCTTACCATGTATCCTGATCCATCTATATCCCAACATCAGTGAGATACATAAAAAGAACTGATACATGACCTTGAACTCTATAGGTCACCAGTGGAAATCATTATAAGATTTATATCGTGACTGTGTAGTATCCATCCATTTCTAAATCAACTGGTCATACTCAGAAGCCTCCTACATAAGACATGGTCCTAGTAAAGCTACCTCACCTACCCTAACCATCACAAGGGAAACCAACCTGGAATACTATACAAATCCTCATAAGGTTACATATTTATCATCACCTAATAGCAGTTTTTGTAGGTAAACTCAACTAGGGGTATATGCCTCTCTAAAGAGCCCCAAAAATCTAGGATTCATGCTTGCATCATGTCCTCAAGAACCTAAATTTTACCCTCTAACTGGCCAACAATATGAGGGTGGTATGTTGTGCTTAGAAGTACCTGTATACCCTATTCTCTCTACAGAATCTTCCAGATTTGAGATGATATGTAAACTTGGAATCCCTATCCGAGATGATAGTAATAGGGACCCTATAAAATTTCACTATCTCACAGATATACAACCTCCCAATCTCATCCACACTAAAATTATCCATAATCATCAAGAAATGATAAAACTTCATGATCTTGTCAACAAAAACCCAAATTGAATTGTTACAATGAGGTGAACTCAGAAAACTAGTTACAAAATCCATTTCCACATCTTCCCATTTTCACTCAGTAATAGGTAACTACTATAAAACTTTGACTGGTCGCTGATGTTCTACCTTTACTCTATGACAAGTGTAACACCTTATGAAAAAACCAACTACCTCTCTTTTCATACCTAGCCCCCAATATTGGAAACATAAATCATGATACATCTTGGTGATGTTGGGATGCACTACCCGAACTGAGGTATGAAACTCCCACATCATCTCCTCATGTTTGTCTACTGGAACAAAAATGTGACCATTGATATTTAGGATCTCATTCTCACCTGTGGTCCGATCAGGAGGTGGGTCCTCACCTGCGACACTCTCCTATAAGACTAGGCCCTCATAATCTAAAATCCATCTCATTCTTAATCTATACAAAAGAGTATAGGTCACATCCAAATAAGAAAGAAAGGTTTAACCCTAAGTTCTTTGAAACTCCAAGTGCATATTAGAGAACAAATTCATAAGCTTCCACTTTTCACTGGCCTACTGAACTGCCTATATCTGAGTCCTCATGCTCAGTGCATCAGCTACTACATTGTATTTTCTAGGTGTATAGGCAAGCTTGAAGTCAAAATACTCTAGGTAGTCAACCTACCTTTGATACCTCATATTCAGATAACAATGTGTAAATATATTCTTGAGTATTTTTTGCTATGTGTACACAAAAAAACACTCTCATAGTAAATATATTCTCAAAAAACGCAAAGCATGAACTACAACAGCTAACTCAAGATCATGTGTTGGGTAATTCCTCTTATGTTTCCTCAGTTTCTGAGACATGTATGCCATGAATATATCCCTATATAGAATAACTTCTCCAAGACAAATACCATATTCATCAGAATATATAGTGTAGCTTCTTTCCTGTTATGGAAGAATCAGAACCAATGCTGAATTAAATCTCATTTTCATCTTCTGAAAGAATATATCATAGGTATCTGACCACAAAAACTTTATACACTCCTTAGTCAACCCATAAATGGTATTTTTAGGTGTGAGATGTCTTGTATGAAATTCCTATAATATCCTAATATCCCCAAGAAAATTCATATATCAAATAAATTCTTGGGATTCTCTATGGAATCTATAGCTCTCACCTTATTTGGGTTAACTGATACTCCTGTCTCTGAGATAATATAACCAGGAAGTGAATATTATCCATCTAAAAGTAATACTTTATGAGATTAGTATAGAAGTAATTCTCTCTCAGTGTATTTTAAATAGTCTCAAGATGTTTGGAATGGTTGTGTCAATTGTTATAATACACCAATATATCTTACATGAAAACTAACACAAAAAAATCCAGATAAGGATGGAAAGCTCGGTTCATTAGAACCATGAAAACTATTGGCACATTTGTCAGAATGAACAACATAACAACATACTTTTATAGACCATACCTACTATGAAAATTTGTACAAGGTATTTCTGTAGGTTGAACACGCAACTGATGGTATCGAGATCTCAAATCAATTTTTGAGACCACCTAATCTCCTAAAATAAGATCAAACAGTTCATCTATCTTTGGAATGGGATACCGGTTCCTAACCATCAGCTGGTTCAATTTCTTGTAATATACACATAGCCTAAGGGAACCATCCACCTTTTTTCAAAAAAGGACTCAAAAACCCCATAGAGAAGTACTTGTTCAGATAAACCCCCTTTTCTCCTAGTCATCTAGGTACCTCTTTAGCACCTACAAATCTATAGTAGCCATCCTGTGAGGAGGAATTGATACTAGTGCATCTCTTGGAACAAACTCAATAGAGAAATCCACCTCTCTCTTATAAGGTAAACTAGAAAACTTTTCCTGGAAAACATTCTTGAAATGGTCAACCACTAGGGGAATGCCCACCTAACATGCTCCCTGATTATCCAAATACAAACTAGAGATTTGGGCACTCATCCCACATATCCCCTAATGTTTTGGTCAAACCTGCCTATCCTGGACATCCCATTCACCCTTTTGAATAAAAAATAATCCCTCTAGTGATGTTAAAGTCACCCTTTAGTGATAAAAATCAATGAAGGATCAATAAGAAAATTTTTAGTCCATATTGAGTATGACATAATACCCTATCATCTCAAGGATAAATAGATTCCATATGAGGTTAAACCCACCAATCTCAAGGGAGAACTCCCTACACTAACATACATCCTCTAATATTATCCCCAAAAATGTATCAAGCATCATAAAACTATTTAAAAACTAAACAACAATCCAAAGGCTTCCTACCATAGGTAGATATATAAAATTTTGAGACTTACTTGAATTTAAGAGAGTATATACAATATTAGAGGATAATAAGATCATACCTCACACTGTAAATGGTCTATATCCCTACCCCTCATGGGTATTTTTAACAAAATAGATCTGGTCTAAAACTTGGCCCTGTGAAGAAACCTCACTACCTAGAGCAAGCCCAACTATTTGTCCCAATAAAACTGGTGCTTGGCTGCCTCAACCATGACAGCCACCACCTCATCCTAATTGACTCGTACTGCTCTATCTCCCAGCCTAACATAGAGATTTGAAACCCAATCAAAAACTCTTTGTTTGAGATGACCCCTACCACTCATTGTTGGTGGGAAGGTCCAATAGAAATGTTGAATATGGACCATCCTACATCAATATCAACACTCAAATAGGTTTCAAGCACACTGATTCCTCACATGGCCCTGTCTTTCACTTTGAAGAAAAAAATTGAGCTACCATTACTCACCACCTAACTAGTAATCATCTCAAGGGAATCCTCAAAACATAGTTTCCTACCATTGGAAGTCAAACTTTTGGGTTGAGAGAATATAATTCTTTTCTCTGTACCCCTATCTTCCCTTAGGTTATAATATGTAATTTGCACATAATTTACTATCTCGGTAATATAGGACAATCTGAACACGTATACCTAATATTGAAAAACATGCTAGAAACCTTCCTCGAAGCGCTCACCCATGATGCAACACCGACAAGGTATATCAGAGAAAATGATTCAGATCTATAAAGCATTAAAAATACTCTATAACTGTCATACACCCTGCGCAAGATGCATGAAATCACTATCTTGATCTTCTCTAATAGTCTCATGGAAAAGTTTGTCATAGAATATTATTTTGAAATCCCAAAAAACCATATCATGTAGTGAATCTCACTAGTTCAAAACCACCCACCAATGATCTTCTTCTCCCAGAAGCATATAAGTTGCAAGATTCACTCTCCTCTTAGGAGGTGTCCCCAGATTATAAATGATCAATAGATTAGTCTCAAGCTATATCTCAGGTGCATGTGGAATTCTATACTGTTAAAATGTTGGATGATTCTATTGTTGGAACACACACATCAGCTCATTTATAGACAATATAGGTTGTGGTGCTCCCTAAAAAATTCTACATAAAGTAGAAAAACCCCTCATGTAATTGTTCCTCAAAACCTAAGTATAGTAAAAAAAATGGTCTCCCAACTAGAAATATATGAGGATCCACTGGTAGCTCATGGATTACCACCTCCGAAGCATGGTCATCGTTACCCACCCAGCATACGACTAGATTTCGTCATGGTGGCATGTCTCTATAATGAGAAATACACATCTCAGAAAAGAATGATAACAAAGTTCACAGATTAAATCATAAGATAGTTCAAAACCTTACTACAAACAGTTATTACCACACAAAATACTCTTAAAGATAGGTTTGGTAAAAAGAAACTATCGACATGTCACTAGAAACACTACCTACTTCCCAATCAAAAAGTCAGTCCAAGGTCAAGTTCTCTATTTCACAATACCATTTCTATTTCATTTATATATTCATTTGACATTTCATTTTAAATGTTTGAACCAAATGGTTCATAATGTTCTCATCCATAAGGTTCCATACTCCTAATTAACTAAAATATAGAGTCCACCTAATCCACACCATAACACGCTCTAGTTCACGCGACTCATAGTCCAGGAATCAATGTGCCATAATGGGCTTCCTAGGAAGTATGCCATATCCTAATCATGACATCAATACTTAGGTTACAAAATGAAATCTAATTACCAACCGTGCTTTCTAATTCCTTTCACATAATATATATTAAAATAGTAGGTATATCTCACGAAGAACATATCACAACATAATGAAAACAAGAAATACATCCTATATGAAATGACATAATTCATGGCATGTGATTTCTATAAAGTGCCTAAAATGATGCATGATATGTAATACCCTTATCTCATCAGGCTGAAACAAAATAGAACCCACAATCATATCAATAATAAAATCACAACTCAAGTATATCACCCTAACAGTGGAAATAAATCAATTATAATAGTCAAAATCTAGAGAAAATCAATTTTCATTTGAGGCAATTGGGATTTTATCATATGCTAGTTAGCTAATCCTAGGAAAAACTTATTACCAAATTACAATTTATTACTATTAACTTTATATTTTCTCTAAATAGTAAAACCTGAAACCTAACTCTATGATACCACTTTGTAATGTCCCAGACCCAGATTCCACTGAACGGTGCCCTGATCTTAGTTGGCCACATGGACTCATGCACATCTCCCTAAAATCCAGAGCGTTTCAACTATAATTGAAGACCTAGGGTGTATATATGGGGATACTATACCCACTTATCAGTGTGAACAAACCAAAATAATAATAACAATCAAAAAATGGAAGTAGTAAATCATCTAGACAGAAGGAAATAATGAAGAGAAGTTTATATATAACAATAATACCATAAGTAATCTCATATACTATGATGATCATGTCATGTGTCTACAAATAATCGAAAACAGGTGTAAAATCATTATTCCAATACATGTATCAAAATAACAAAAAGATAAAAAATAACTATCTCTAGATATAATCATGAGCCTGAGCTCACTCCCATACTCCCGTACTCCTTATCACGGCACATGGTCAAACAAAATACTATGGAACTAGTCCCAATCCCTAACTACATCCATATATTCTTTCCAGGTACCCAACGATGTCATGAATAAGGTGTGGGATACTATATCCCAATAGTACACCACCCAAATTATCTATAACAAATCTTGGCTGTATAATAAAAGCTAAAATAGAGTGCATAATATATCAAGTATGACAATACTGAAAGTAAGGTTACCACGAAAAAATTAAAAAAACACGTGATCCTATATATTTATACAGGTATCCCTAAAAAATAAGTGTCAATATCCTATCACAAGGAATCTATAGATAAAAAAGGGAAAAAAACACCATGACCCTACCGTATACACAATATAACATATCACCCATGACCACACTATATAACCTGTATATCAAATCAACCACCACTAAGATGTATAATCATAAGTGTCACATTTACCATGGTTATTCAATATAATCATAATTATATGACCCCACAAGGATGGATCAATGTTTTGGAAGACCAAGGAATCCTCATCCAGTCCTAGAAGCATCTCAATATAAACTCAGCAAAAAAACTGGTGGCATCCAAGGATCTTGTTAAATGGGCTTGTCCAATGTGATTCCAATAATATATATCTAATAAGTAGAAATTCCCTTTTCATCCTACAAAATCAGTATCCAAGGATCATATATGTACACGATATCTTGTACCATAAATCAAGAACCATGGGTGAAACATCCATGGAATCTAAATGGAATCAATATCAATGGTATACCAACCAATTTATCCAATACCATTTCAATTCCCATCTCATACCATTCATTAATTAACATGAATTCAAGTTCCCAGAGTATACCCAATCATATACAATATCATATAAACCATTTAATCAAATCTAGCAAGGCATACCATTTCAACACATGGAAAAGAGGCATCACAATCTCTTAATTAATCAAATCAAATCAATTCATTTATAATGGGGTAAAACTCATAGGCACACCCCATTATGACCTTGGTTAGGGAAACAACCTCCAACATGTCTTAAGTAACTAGTGGGGATCCCTAAAAAGTTCCATTATATTTAATTTTGTAATTCAATTCATTTTGGGGGACATGTTGGAAAGTCTTGAGGGAGGCATAATGATAACCAGCTCTATAAATCACCAAACTTCTTGGAAAAATTATAAACCACTTACTATAGTTCCGTAGTAGAGTGATCATCCAGTATCAGCTTATAATTCAAATTATATCGAGAGAAAAATATATAATAGATGAAGCACTTAGAAATAAGGCATATTATCTTTCAACTAAATAAATTTTTCGAAAGAAAGTTAAATGAAGAATGGTACAAAATAAATTGATTACTCACCGATGTGGATCCAAAGAGACTGAAGGTGATCAATTCTGAGTTTGGATGGAAGAACATGATCAAAGGTTATGAATTTTTCTTAAATGGAGAGATCCCATATCCCCTTCAATCCAATGAAGGAAATAGAAATTATGTTTTAGGTTATAATATATTTTAAGGTAATTGTTTTCCTTTTACCCAAAAATACTGGGTCACACAGCTTGGTTTCAATTTTATCCAATCTTTGTGCCAACCATGTGCCCTCTACTACACTAAAGAGGCACCCACACAGTCACCATGCATGGTTTGAATATTCATGTGAAAATTGTGCATTTTTGATTTTATAAAAATTTAAGGTTCCCTACATGGGTCTATGCCTCCATCCACATGGTTTGAAAAACTATGTGAGATCCTTCATCCCACTGTCTAGGTATCTCACGACTAGTAGTAACTATGTGGCCCACCCCACACAGTTTCTACTAAAATCGTGACCAGCCTATTTTTCCAAAAACTTTGGGATTCAGGTTTCGAACAATCCCCAAACACCTCCCGTTACCCCCATAACCTCAAAAGGCATTCACATTTTTCCACAAACAAGAATTTAAACAGAAATTAAAAAGATCAATACCTTGTAGGAAAAACCGGGATCTTATATATCTAATACTACACTACCGTTGGTCCACCCTCACATTAAAATATGAGGGGATTCTATGATTTGAGTTCCTATGTCAAGTATTTCATAGATGATTCATCTCCTTGATATCTTCAATAAATAATTTATATAAATCATACTAGTATTTCCTTGAGCTACTCATATATCCACTACCCCTACTCTTCTACCCACTTTGGATTTCTTGCCAGCCTGAGAGCCTATACCTACGACTCATGCTTACCTTCTCCATTAGGGCCCTCATCTCATGCATTACCAAGTGAAACCACATATTTATCCTCCTAAAGCTCTAATGGAGGCCGTCTAGTTGGAATCTAACTTAAAACCAAATACCATCTTCCAATAGATATAATAGTTCAAATATCACAAATAGGGAAAGCTGTAATAGGTGGTGTAACCCACTATCACTTACACATCCATACCATAGCCAAGTCACATATCATATGGCCTTGTGACCCCACATACCCATATCAAGGTTAGGTACCATGTCCATCACAACCACATAGGTTCAAATACTTGGGTTCTGTAAGTATAATACCACCAATAATATATATAGTAAAACACCATATAGTTTATCGCTAAAACTATAAACAACCAAATCCCTTTTCATTTACAGAACCAATAACCTTCATGGGTTAGGTATGTAGAATACCAATAAGAGGATATAAAAGAAAACACTACTTATCCTATTATTGAAACATTAACTAGCTAATCCATTCTTTTTTATTCAAATTTCAAAACAACAATCATAATAAACACAAATATTTCATGTGATCCATGTATGCTTAACAAGATTAATGAGCACTCCTTCTTTCCTCTCAGGTCCAAGAGTCTTAATTTAAAATCAATAACTTTTAAAAAAGTGTAATCCATCCTAAATAACTCAATTATAACCACAAAAACCACAAAAAAAATCTTATTTCTTCTAGTAATTTTTATTTTATCACATGAAGTTGCTGGATAGACACACAATATGAAATCCATCCCATTTTTTTGACACTTACCTAAACAGCAGTCTACCACAACACAAATAAAAAATCACTTTGTAATACACAAAATTTAATAAAACTCAATGACTCTAATTTGGCACCACCCATCTCAAGTACTTCCTTATAACACCCAATTTTTGATACTAATATGTGATTCGTTGACCCAAATCACTTCATAGTAACTAGAATAGAGTGCTACTAGTCCTTAAAGATTCTCCTCGTATGTGAAAAGATATCTACTATAAGGAAGGGTCTATGGGGAGATAGTGGGGAGAATATAACCTATAATGATAAAAAATAATAATTATAATAACAATAGAATAATGGAATAAAATAAAATAAATAACAATAACTATACAAATACAGACATGTTATAAACCAAACAATATCCACATGTCATACTTGTGATACAGAAGTAAAAATGGAACACCTATGGGACGAACACATATATGAATGTACAAAATAACTAAAAAAACCACTAGCACAAAACCAAGGAACCACACATACTATCTATAAAATCATTCCTTATGGAAAATTTACCATCTAAAGACCCCTATCAACTATGCTCCAAACAACATGCCTTTTCCCTTTCCTATAACAAGAACCACAAATTCTACATCTATCCTGGAGATACCAAGTAGTGTGTGAGTATTGACTCAGTAGGAAACCACCAAAAATTTCCCTAGATTATATCTATACATACACCAGTGTATAAAACATATCATAAATGGTAGTCAACATATCACACAACCCACTTCCCTTGTGCTAAAAAACCACAAGTGATACATTACCTAGTTCAATAAGTACCTGAGTGGAACAATAAATCTATAATCTATTATACTCGAATATACCATGTGTTTCAATGAAATTAAATACAACATGACATTCCATGTTAACCATAACCACATAATGATTATGAGTCAACATAACACCCCAAATTCACCCCCACAATCCCCATCACAATTCCTAAGGACTTCCATATTTGTTTTCTAACTACTGGCTCAATAACTTGATGAAGTCAAGGAAAAATGATACCCAGACTTCCAAAAAACCAAACCACCTTTCCCAATATAAAAAATGATCCCCAAATCCCCACCTATTTTTCTCAACTACAACCATCTATAGCCTTTTATGATGAGAACTTATTCCACATCGATGGTCAACACCATACCCTATTCCACATATTCTATAAAGGTCTCCACCAATATTGAGTGGACCAAACCACCTTATTCATCCTTACCTATGTGAACATGAACCCAAAAACCCTATCGACATGAGAATCATCACTAATATATTAGGCGATACCATAAAAAAACCTCAATATCCACTTGAAAACAACATTTAACACCCATGGAAATGGACAACACTATCCACATCATCCCAAAAAACCACATCACCCAATGTCACATGGTCCATACCCAATACATTCTCATAGAAAAAAACGAGTCATCACATCATATAATAACATACAAGACTAATTTCATCACTCAAAAAAATCCTTGAAAACAAAAAACTAAGAAAAAATTCCACACAAGGACCAAAACCATCATTTAACACATCATACTATCGTTGATATCTCTTAGGAATAATAAAAAACACCATTAGTTCCATTTCTATTCACACATATAATATAGTTATCAAACCCATTGACCATGAATTTCATAACACACATATAATTTATTAATAACCAAGGATACATCTTCCTTATTATTGGAGTACTCTACTTATTTAATTTCAAATACTAATTCAATATTGAATGATGAGAATCACAAAAGTAGGAGGAATCCAAAAAATAGGTCACAAATGGCCACAACTAGCATAAACATATAAATTAGTTAGATAATATATATGATGATGGATATGAAGTATTAGAATCACCTCTAACACTATCTCATAATGAATAAAACTTAATTCTACTAATAATTTAAGGAGAAATACTCAAAATATTAAGGAAGGCATAAAAGATCCAAAGATGGAAGACATTTAGTCAAACAATGGGAGAAAAGAAGTGTGTTGGGGTTTTAAAATAAAGAATTCATTTTGGTAAATTAAAACTGTTTAAGTGACATGGTAGACCGCATGGTTTGTCCATATGGTTTTCCAAAGTATGTTTTAGTTCGGAGTTTTCCACTACTAAGAGAACCCACCAACCACAAAGTTTGGTCACTCAATTTTCAAAACTATGAGGGAAATATAAATCCTTGTTTAGTTTTTTTATATTCCACATGGTTTCACATAGCACCATACATGGTTTTACAAACCCATTTTCTATAAAAAACCCATAATTTTCTCAAATTTATGACCTCAAGACCCTAGAACACATTTAAGATGACCCTAAATCACCCAAAAACACTTCAAGAATAATAATGAGATTAAAATATAAAGATTGGAAAAAATTTAAAACAAATTCTAACCTCATGAGTTTTTTGGGATTTTAATAGGTTCTGGGGTGGATATATTCCCCCAAAAATGATGTCCTGGTTCATATTCAAGGGTGGGGTGAAACCCCTTGGGTGTATGTTTTTGATATAGTTATAGGGTGGGCTAAGATTCCCCAGGGTTTATGTTACACAAAGGTTTTTAGGTGAGTTTAGTTTCCCTTGGTTGTATGTTACTTATATGGTTCTGGGGTGTGTTAAGTTTCCGCTAAGTGTATGTTACTTATATAGTTCTGGGATGAGTTGAGTTTCACCTAGGTGTGTTACTTATATGGTTATGGGGTGATCTTAGTTTCCCTTAGGTTTATATTACTTATGTGGTTTTGGTGTGAGTTAGGTTTCCCCGATGTGTATGAAATATGGTTTCAGGGTGAGATGAGTTTCCTCTCCTTGTATGCTTCAACATGGTTTTGGGGATGGATGTAATTCCCACTGGGTGGTATGTTTTATACTCAAAGGAATTTGAAACTGGATGAAGTATGTATGATATTTTGGTACAATTTCTAGGGTAGGACTTGGTCCCCCTTGGTGATATTATAAATAGGTTCTAAGGTAGGACATGTTTATCACTATGAGGTTATGTGACTATAATAGAGACATCCGACACTATATGAAGCATGTTTAATCAATCCTGAGTATCACCTTAGAAACTAAGGATAAATAGTGATTATTTAATTATTTATCTATGCTATAATTATTATTTTGAGAATATCACATGAGTAAACACTGTTGTACTAGTTATGTTAATGATACCATTTGTGGTGGCCTGATGAGTTTTAATCATGTCCTACTAAAATGGTCCTTACAAATTGGTACCTAAGAACACCTCATTAATCATAGGTTATGGCAGGGCAGTGGCCTAATGTTGCATGATCAAGTATAATAACTCAAATTAAGTCTAGATATTGGGATGAGGTGAGGATCAAGGATGGATATAAAGCCTCATATGTATTTTTATTATTTTTTTATTTTTATACGTGATCGACTCAGTGATTGATCAATTGGGATATATTATTGTATGATTTTGTATTAGATTTTTTATAGCACGATTCATGTTTATTGGGTTATGCATATACTAATTATTTTTTATGGATGTTTTTTATTATTTTTAGTTTTTTTTCACTATAATATGAGGGTATAATCTCTCCTCTATAACACTCTAGACCCTTAGTAATATATAGTAGTCTCTGGAATATTTGAAGGTGAACCAAAGGTCTTGTAACATCATCGGTTTGGACACTGATGTGTAGTCACATGTCAGGTATGCTACATCATTTTCCATATTTCTATATAGTGATGAATCATTCTTCTAAAAAATAAATAATTCACTTTACCAATTATTATAGTGATATAATTGAGTTAGTCTAATAATTACTTATTTTAATGATCCCAAATCATGTTTTTTATTATTCAGATGATATCTATGTTTTAGGATAGTACAATATTTTTTTATGAAAAAATGATAAGTGTCAAATTGACCATGTATTGCGCTAGATCGAATGCATGTATGAATAATTGACCACATGGGTAGACTATCGACCACAAATATAAACTTGCAAAGTCTTCAATTAACTGCAGTTAACAAGTGACCATGCTGAATAACCACATGAAGCATATCAACTAACCATGAAGAAAATATTCTAAGTTTCAGATCAACCACAAGTTACTAAATATTGATAGTGTGATAATCTATCTAATGACTAAAGATAGATGATCGACCAAGAAAGAAAAATTAATTAATTTTTTCTAAATATTGAAGCGAACACATAAATAAAATAAAAACACACACATTATTGAAATTGACCACACATTGAATAACTACATGAAGTATGTCTCACACCAACTGTAAGGAAAAATTAACCTACCAAGAAAGTAACCAACTATAAGATCATAACAACCATTTAGCATCAACTGTGAGTGTTGATATTCCATTCCTAGGATCCCAATAAGTATATTTTGGAATTTATTAAAGGCATCTAATAAATTAATGAATTTTTATTATGAGGATATCCTTTATGATTATCCTATAATATCTATGTGGAAGATATTATTCTTCAAATACGATGAATCCTCACATGTGTAACATATGACTGTAAGATAATATGATTTCTCTTACTCAATCCACAATACTATGTTTTCTAGATGTCATTAAAAAATTCATAGAAAACTTTACTAACCAATCCATATTCACTTGAACTTATTTAATGATCATACATGGATAAAATATCCTAACTAGTCGACAAAAAATGACCAGAGATAGATCTTTATGACATCTTTATTGCACATTTCTCTCTTAATATTGTTTTCTTAACTATCAAGTTATACTTTTACATTCCTAAGAATATTTTTTTCACTTCTCCTACTCTGTAAATAAAAATAATCAAATAATTTTCCCTTTAAATCTTTACATATGTTCTCCCATGTATAACAATGGAAAATTCTTGGTCCTTCTTAGACTACCTATGTGTATTTTTTTTGTTTATAACTCAATCAATGTTTTATATCAACACACCTGATCTAGATTGTAGATAAATTTATTAGTTGTAATAAATTTTCTTAGTAGTGGATTATAGTCAAGTGGAGTGGAATTAGTACCATCTTAGAACTAACCTATTGTTTTAATTTCACTATGTGTTTTTAATTATTTTCAATCACTATTTAAATCTAATTCACATAAAAACCATTTCTTACATCTATTTTCACCGAGTGTTTTTTAAAGTGTGTTTACAAATTAAAACCCTAATAGTTATCATTTATATATGATATATATAATGTCTGGTGTGACTAGAATAATTTCAACGTTTAAATTTATTTCATTTATTTTAACTAAATATTGGTCTTATCTTTGAGAAATTATTTTAATGTCTAAATTTATATATAGCTAATGTATTTATTAACTAGTCCATTTTAAATTGAGGGGATTTTAATTTTAAATTTTAAAATATCAATATTTATTTTGGAAGTTTAATTCACCACCCTCTTGAGAAATCCACTCAGACTAACATTTGGTATCATATAATTCTCTTTTTGGTTCTCTATTTTTACCTATTTACTGTTTTTAATTTATTTTGACCTTGATCCAGTCCTGAGGGAAATATCTATTTTTATGTTTATTTAATACTATGTTATTATAAATTCCTCTATACTTGAAGGTCATGATAGTAATAAAATTTAGTTCTTTAATAGTCAAAACTATGCTCAATGGTAAATTAAAATGAAAACTTATCTTGAAATCATATGGATGTCCTATCACAGGGTCATCAGTAAATGTTTTTTTGAACCAAAATTAAATGTATTAATAGAGAAATTGGGTTTTATTGGGATATTATATTGTTTTGGGTGAATTATTATCTTTCTCAATGGATTCAAAAAATTAAATCAGGCATTGTATTGGTTTTTATTAAATTCTTAAGGAAGTGAATTAACCTAAAATACCCCCTGACTTCTTGTTAAATCATGATTCCCTTATTTTACTCTAATATATTCTATCTAACCAATTGAAACCTCCATTTATTATCCTATCTTGGATGTTTTTTCTTTAATAAGAGAGAATAATGATCATGTTTCCCCTAATTTCATATAGCATGGTGATTAGAGACCTCCAATCACCCTCAAATCACACCACTACTCACGATTGCAAGAAGTAAAGAGAACCTAAGTGGAATGTGTATGAGATATATTGAATATAGAATAATAATTAAGAATTAATAGAAATATAGAAATATTATAGTGTCAAAATAGTTTGAATAATTGTAGAGAGATGAACAAAATATATATTTAGTTGAAATGCATAATTCGTCAATAGGGGAAATTGAAATCACCTTGGATTGAACACTAAAGGTCTAGTGTTCCATCACATGAGTTATTATAGTAGAATAAAATAATAAGGTAGTAAAACAATCTATCATCTCTTGTAATAGTAATTATGGAATTACCCTTTCTCATTAAGCAATTCCCCTCTTAAAATTGAATGTTTAGTGGTTCTTCATGCATGAGTAGCTTCTCCCCCATGTGTGACACATATTAGTTTCCCTTTTATAATGATTTTAGTATCTTCAATAAAATTACTCCAATATTTAGTGAATGATCATTCCATATATGATTAAAACATGTCTAGATAGAGGTTCATAATGGATTCATTTCATAGCATCTCAGATCTTAAATCTTATTCATACGTCTCCCATGATCAAGATCCATACTCATTCGATAAGAGCCATATAAGAAATGTTTCAATGTGACATTTCAATAGCGTAAATCAAAAAATTGTGTTGAGGGATAAGGATGAAACACATTATGGGTGAAATGGATTTTGAAATCTTGGGCTTCAAAGAAATATACCTGGGCTTGATTTTGTGTACTTCACAATTTGTCTTGACCATTACAGTGTGACTGGTCCTTGAATGGTGGATTCTCAAAAAACTTGTTGTCTTGAAGCTTTACAGTGATTAAAAAAGCATTATAATGTTTAGAAAAGTCTGATGATATAATTGAAAATGACTTATGATTGGTTTTTATATCTTACGCTCAAGACTTACAATCCCCCTTTTAGTAAGCATTGCACTCTAGGATAAAGGCTTATGATGAGTCTGGAAAAGCCTTACGATATTGGTTTATAAAAATTTGGTAGTCTTGGTGTCTTATAATACCAATAAAATATTCACAATTAGCATTAGAGTGTTATACTCAACCTAAAAAAGCCTTATGTTCATCCTAATAAACGCTTACATTGCTGCCATTGCCATTTTTTCCAGAAATCATCAAAATATAATCTATCCGTGTAGGCTTTATCAGATTAAGTACATAATTAATAATAAAAATAAAACTCATATTTAAAATCCTCTAAACAATTAAATTATTAAATCAATAAATTTAAGGATTTTTTAAATCCAAGGTATGAATAGAATAATAATAACACATGATTTTCAATATTTAAAAAATTAATTATAGATTTCACCAAAGTATAAAAAATTTATGATTTACCTAGTATTTAAATTAATTTGGGGACTAATTTACAATTAAAATTATAAAGTAATTTGGTTAAATTATGCTCTCATCACTCCCCACACTTAAAATTTTTCACTATCAAGAAATAAAATGAATTTAATTTATTAAAATATTTTTTCTACCATATCATAAATACACAATACATAGTAGAATAAAATCATAGATTTTAATATTTTTAAAATTATCATGCCTCTATTATGATTTAAATTTACTACATCACTTCGATTCAATAAAAATCCCATGTTCATAGTGTGAAATATTTATATTTAAGTGGAACTAAAGTTTTAACAAGTTAAACTTCCATCTATCCATTTCTATTGAGTTCCTTAAACCAATGTTCTAATTTGAAATTCTTTGATACAACTCAAATGAATTTGTTTTAAGTAAATTTTCCCATTCTTCATCTGGGTTCAATATTCATCTCACCTTAATGAATTCATTGTTTACTTTTAGGAACTTATTAAAATTTTCTAATCCATGATTATGAAATGAACT